>JAQQTO010000047.1:0-1200000 GCA_029884595.1 Ormosia semicastrata
CTTTACATGGTCAGGCACTAAACCTGTTGGGAGCTTCTTTGACATCAAAACGTGCTTTGACAGAAGGTCTATTCTACCTCCTGGAGAAATCAATGGAAGAAACTAAAGCTTGAACTTCTTCTAGTTGTTGATAAGAGGCTGAAGCTGAATATTAGAGCAGCCCTGCAAATATTTTGATTTCTGAAATATGTGCCAAGTACGTTAGATTTGAGTGAATTGGATGGTCATGTGATTTTTAAACTCCCTTTGTTATAAGCTGGAATTGATCTGTATGTAACTCTGTATGTGCTATTAGCCATTAGGACAACAAAATCATGACGCTGAATATTGCTCATAAGGCAAACGAAGGACTCCAGTTAAGGAATTATAAATTATCATGTGTTTGTTAGAATATTTTATATGGAATAACATAAATTATATTATAATTTTATAAAAATTCAGATTAATTAGATGTCAAAATAATTAAAACATTTTATTTAGTCTAAATTGTGATTAATATTATTATTAGGTCTGTTTTTGTTAAGCACTACTCATATGTAAATTTTGTTTATGAATCTTGTAAATGAGCTTGTCATAGTGAGTATGTTTAGTTTATTTTAATTATTCTATATATATAGGAGAGACTCTTATTCTTAATCATTCTAGTATATACAATTATTCCATTGATACTTATATGTGAATGACTACTGTGAGATAGGAAAAATATATCTCCCTCATTGAGATCGCTTTCAATGATTCAATCATAGCAACCTCACCAACATCTTTTTAAGGTAACCTTATAACTCAATCTATATTATTTAGGTATGCCATAATTTGGAGTTAATTGATTCGAGAACTCTATCAATTAGTATCAGCGGTTTTAATCCTAATTATGATTATTAACTTTTTGTTTTACCTGAGAAATCGTATGAAGTTCAAAATTGAAGAAACTTGAAACTCTAACGAATATGATGTGCAATTCAAAATTTTTTTATGATTAATTTTGAAAATCAAGTTAGGGTTTTTATAGATCAAATTATTCTAAGTCTAAAAATATGTATTTTGAATTATAATGTTATGAATTGACTAATAATTTTACTCAAACTCGTGAAACCCTAAAATATTAAAGTTTTATGATTCGAATTTTTACTTGAGCAATTCCAAAAATTGTTATAGGGTTATTGTAGATCTCTAAATTGTGTTTTGATAGACATAAGAATTGTGTCAAAAAGGTTAAGAAACCAGTGAGTAATTTTGCTTTTGGTCTCACGAATATAGCCTTGGTTTTGCTCCAAAAAAACCCAGTTTCTTTTGTGTTTTTTTCCCCTCAAAATTGACCTAGGGATATTGTAAATCTTGGTTTCAAGATTTTAATAAGGTATAGATCTCATGAAACGTTGGATAATAGAGCGAGAAAACTCGCGCGACCCGTTCTGCCATGAAGCGAGTCGCGCCTCAATTTGTAGTAACCGGGTAAGGAAAACAATGTCTTTCGGCCACACCCACTCGCGCCTTAGGCTCGTGGAGGCGCGTGAGAGGTGTATAAAATTGGTTTATTAATTTTGTTTTTTTTGGTATACACTCCACGCGCCTGATATTATTTTTGTATATTTTTATTTATTTTTTCATGTCCATTTACTATTTATTTCAAATTTTTTAGAGTTTAAAATTATTAAAAATATATTGTGCTCTCTGCTTTTGCCTCTAAAATTGTGTGTTATTGTGATACTTCTGAGCATGATATATATTGTACACTCTCAGATGTTATGTCATTTAATTATTTAAATAATTTTGATACTATGTTGCATATATATAATATTGCATAATGTTAAAAATTATTGTATACTCTCCAAGTTTTGACTTTATTTTTTTTTCAACATGTTTGTAACACTACTGAGAGTGTTGTATAAATTGTACTCTCAGACTTAATATTGTTTGGTCAAGAAGGTTTTTTTTTAGTGCTATTTTGTTAATAAAAAGCTATGTAAAATATTATATATTGCTATTTCTTGATATTACTTATGCAATTTTGTTGAGAGTTATTATTGAAAATGTTGTGGAGCTTTTGGGTACCTTTCATAATTGCGAGCTTGCCTTTTCGAGACCAATTGTGGTGAGGTACTATTTTATTGATAAAATGTTGTTATTTTGTAGCGTTGGGGATTAAGTTGATAATGTGTTTACTCTATCGGTTTATCTTTATTAATGTAATTCCTAATGATTTATTAAGGGCATTGAGGTTATGTCCTTAGAATTTTTAGTATCCTCTCGATACTAGCTTTAGGGACATGATTTTAATGCCTGTGGGAGACTGCTAATGTGTTGTAATTCAGGACTTTTAGGCGGGATTACAATTGCATGGAAGAGTTCCGTTGTGGTTATTGATTATCTTGTTTATTGAAATGCTCGATAAGAAAATCTCCATTTAAAATATTGATTCAGTTTTGCTTATGAAAATAAATGTTTTGACAAAGTTGTGTGGGACTAATTATGAGGATTAAGTTGAGTCAATGAATTTATTTTTGGTCGTCTCTGTTATTGATGTTGCCCTCGCTTGGATGAGCCCCAAAGCCCATAGATATGTCTTCCGCTGCGGTTAGGGTGAAATATGAAGATTGGGCTCATTTCAATAAAGTTTGTCTCATGACCATAACGTATATCATGAACAAAGCCATTAAGGAGAGTATCCGTGAAGCAAATAATGCTGAAAAATTTTATAAAGCTATTGGCAAATCCAGAAGGGCCTGTGATCTCTTTATGTTGACCAAGACTATGCATGATGATGTGAATGGTATTCGTGAACACGCCACGAAACTTGTGAATTGGTTCAAAAGAGCTAATTGTATAAAGTTTAATAATTAGATTGAGGAAAATGAAGATGAACCCTTAGCTTTAGTGTGATTTGAATCCAATCTTGTTAAATGTTGATTAGATATTGATGGGACTACTTGTGTTACAAACTTATTATTGGAGTTCAGAAATAGCCAAAATCCAAGTAAAGGAAATTTGATTATCACAATAGGGAAATAAAGTTAGCGTCAAAATAGAGTATATAAGTATTGTTTTCTTGAAACTATGTATTGGATATTCTTTAGGTTTAAATGCACCATCTTTGTACCTTCTATAAGAAGGAACTTGTTTTCGGTCTCTGCTTTGGATAGTTGCACTATCCCTTCAATTTAGTGATAAGAGAGTTTATCTACTTTATGATTCCATTCTTGTTAGTTCTGGAGTTTCATGTAATGATCTTTAAATATTGACTCATTTCTTTTGATTAATGGTAATTAGATATTGATGATGTTATTAGGAATAAGCATGTAGAGTCTCGTCTTTATTGTGACATAGACATTCAGGTCATATCTCTAGGGAATGAATGAAGAAGTTGATCAAGGAAATTATTCTTTATGTATATACTTGTTTTGATTGTATGAAAGGGAAGCTAACTGATAGAGTCAGGAAGAGTGCGTTAGTAGGTGTGAAGGAATGTTGTAGAGATTAAATACAATAAGCTAACTAGGTCAATTGTAGTAAAAAACCAACAGATTTTGGTTTTTAGAATAATTTGAAAAAACACTATATTAATCATTAGGAAAATATTAGTATACAAGATTAGAGGTGAAAATAGGTCAAACTGCCTGTCAATGGCTTATGGTTTGGCCTACCTAAGGCTTGACTTATTTATTAAACAAGTTAAATCAATATTTTTTTAAAAACATGTTTAACTAAAAAGGCTAGACCACATGTCATTTAATAGGCTTTTTAAGCTTGACAGGTCGGTTTGGCAGGTTGGCTTGGTCTGTTTAACTATATATAATATAATATATTATTATAATAATTATAAATTATAATTATTAATTTATTATAATATATTTTTTAATTAAATTTTAATAAAAGTTAGTAATTAAAACATAAGTTAGTAAGTTAGAATAGAAATAACATATTTATTAATATATTTAATGTAATATATTTATTAGAATGAAAAAAATAAATTAACACTCACTTTATATTTTCATAGATGCTCATTACTTTCTTACTCTGATCTTTAGTTGATGTGGGACTTGAAGATATATGCCTCTAATAATTTTGTAACTTAGTATATTTCTAAGTCTCATATCGACCAAAGATTAGAGTAAGAAAGTGGTGAGTATTTATAAAATTAGAAGGTGAATGTTAAGTTAAAACAAATGCCTATTTACCTTAAGTAGGCCCATTGACCTATTTTAAGGCTCAGGTCTGTTAGTTTATGTAAAAGTATGTTGACTTATTTAAAAGTAAATCCGTTAGCCTATATAAAGACATGTTAGCTTATTTAAAGGTAGGTCTGTTAGCCTATTTAAAGATTATATTGCAAAGTAGGTCTTTAAATAGGCTTTCAGGTCAGGCCATACTTTTAAAAAGGTCATACCAGACCTTAAAAATTGATATATTATTTACTTACATACCAAACTTAGGCCTTATAATTAAAATACAAGTCAAACCTATTTAAGATAAAATCTAATATAACATGACCTATTTTTATTCCTATACAAGAGTCATATAACATTCACCATTTAACTGGTTAAATTAATGATATAATCCACTAAGTATATAATAAAATGGAATGCTACTTACCAGAAAAAGGGGAAAGCTAAAGTGCTTCTTGTACTTACACATCAAAAGCATAAACTACCCGTAAAAAAAAAAAAAATGCATAAACTCTAAGCCTTACTAGGATTCATTTGAGACCAAGTTATTTGAGCTTGTAACGTACCAAATGTCTCTTGCTTGTCCCAAAAAAGTAACATTTACAACAACCATGTAAGTCTTTTTTTTTTTTTTATTTGAACCACCATGTAAGTCTTGAATAAATATTTTAGTTTCTAAAATATAATGTATTACAATACAGTTCGTAAATGAAATTATAATACATTTCCAAATCTTAAATACAAACTATAAATGAATAACTCACATGATTAATAGTTTGATTTGATTATCAATAACTAGCTTCAATATGCTTTATTACTTTTGTAGTTATATTCTAAGGTTTTCTTGATTACATTACTTTCATCTTTAACTCTAAATTGAAATTAAGGATTCTTGATTACATTACTTTCATCTTTAACTCTAAATTGAAATTAAGGATTGAGAAAATAATCTTATAAATAAAATAATTAATTAATATCCCAAAACTCAATATAAGCCTTTCAAATAAAATATTAAATTAATTTTATTGATGTGTCTGCAATATGTAATTAGAAAGCACGAAAAACCATCTTCTATCAATGATTTTGTTATATTGATTATGATAATGATAATTTCCTTCTATGACATATTTATATCTTTCAATAACTTAATAAATAAAGCTTATTGTTGGTTTGTCATCACCATCTCCTAATTTTTGACAATTGACTTAAACATCCTTTTATTATATCACCAACCTTACTCCAAAATTCTTTCCTCAAAATAATATTTTTACCTCCATAGGTCCTGATTTCTCCTTTCCCCACTTAAATTTCTTAAATTCCTTATAATCAAACAAATTTCTTAAATTCCTTATATTTATTTGTATTGGTGTAACACTAGTAGTAGTTTTTACCAACCCGTTCAATCAAAGTTGCATATTTTGATGATATGGGCTGGCAAAATAATCCATGGACTCATTGTACATTGAGCCCAACTAGACACAGATATAGTCCAATCCATGCATTGGCGTACTGGTTTTTAATGGATTGGATTTACTTATTCCAATTTATGTATTGGATGGATAATGAATCACCATGATCCAGTAAGATCCAAAACGGAAAAACTTGAAACGCGAAGTCACGAACCATCCCTAACCCAAACACTCTTATATGAACTATTCATGTAGGGGTGAGCATGGTTCGGTTCGACATGAAAAGTTAAACCAAATCAAACCAAACATGTAAAGCAATTCAATTTTCAAACCAAACCAATTTTCTTCTGGGGCTGAATCGGTTTTAGTTCGGTAAACCAGTTTTGAATCGGTTCAGAATTAGTTTACCGGACCAAAACCAGTTCAGAAACGGTATGGATTTAGAATCGATTCTGAACCGATTTAAAACCAGTTCTAAACCAGTTTGGATTTCTGAACAGGTTCAAAAACTAGTTTCAAATTGGTTTTTCATGAAACCAGTTCAAAAAATTAGTTTTTTTTATGAAACCAATTTAGAAAACTGATTCAAAAACCAGCTCAGAAAACTGGTTCAAAAACTAGTTCAGAAAACTGGTTCAAAAACCAGTTCAGAACTGATTTTTTCATGAAACTAGTTTAGTTCAAAACTGGCTAAAGTTAGTCCTAAGAATATGCTATGCAAGAGCAATTTTTCAAACATAATGTCTCATATTCCTCAAGGCTCAAGCTCATGTTAAACTAGGATGAAGACGTGTCTGACAACTTCATTCCTATGTACTTCAGAAAGCCATCTCCATCAAGACAATTTAACTTTGTTCTTCTGACATATAATAAAAATAAAAATAAGTATATTTCTCATTTTTTTAGCAATGAATAACGAATTGAACAGTTCAAAAGAAATGAAACTAAATAAGTTGTATCTTGACAAAGCATAGAAATTGTTAACAAATTTTCTTATTTGATCCCCAAAGAAATGAATTCTAAGTGGAAAATACCAAGATATTGATCACCATTAACATCTCAAGAAGAAATACCATTTATGTGGTATGATGGGGTATACAACATTGATAAGCAAAACAATATAAGCAAACAGCAGTTCAGAGCAACAATAAATACCACACAAAAAAGGGGTCCAACATACGCCTTCTGATGACTCGGGTTTTGTCTTTGGCAGACCTATACTTCTGAAATTAAAAGAACAAATAATTCATTAAAAACCTTTGACTAAATAAACACACCAACAAAAGAAATTTAAAACTTAAATACTACTCTATCTTATATATATATATCATTGGATCAGGCATTTATATATATATAACACAATTACACCGAACTGAACACCATAAAACTGCTTTTTTACTGGACATAAAATAATTTGAGAATGAAATGAATGTTAATTAATAACTCATGATTATGTTGCATATAGATCTCAACATAAATGAGGTTTAAGAAGGCTTACTGTTTAAAATGAATCTAATCCTTAGCCATATGCCATGAGTATTACAATTCTTGCAATAGATAACTCAGTTATTGCATCATCATCAATGTCAATGCTGCCAACAACAAAATGATGTTGCACTTATGAAAAGTGTTTTCTTCATCCAACTAGATGGACTATGGAACAACTTTTTAGCCGCCTTAAAAAAAATCTGATCATTTAATATTCCCACTCTTAAAATATGGTGATACAGTACTGTAGTACTATGGTTTAAACTATTATAAGATTTTGAAAATGAAGTACAAGATTATGGAGAAGTGAACATACTCTCACTACCACCAAGCTGATTGATTGCTTAGACAAAGGCCTCATGAAGTTCTGGAGTCCGACGCATTCTTGGCTTAGTTTGTGGTGTAGTTGACACAGAGTTAGGAAGATCATTAACTTCTCTAGCTTGTACATGCTGTTGTTGTGAAACCTGAGTCTCCTGCATCAAGAGAGAAGGATACATTTTTGCACCATATACATTGAAATAAATAAGCTAAATACATTGTATATATATATAATATATATATATATATATATATATATATATATATATATATATATATATATATATATATATATATATATATTAATGCAAGGAAAATGATGCTGACTTGACTTTGTTCTAAGAATGATATATGAACAAATCTTCCATCTCTTAGTTTTAGCAAAGAAGAGTTAAATTGAAATCAATTCAAATAAATTTTACATGGTGATGAGGTTTGGTGGTAAAACATTGCCAGCAAAAACACACATTTAAAGCCAAAAGAAAAAAGAGACAGATTTTGAGGGAATATTAGCACAATTATGGATTGGAAAATAAATAATAAAGAGAATTAGGAGAATGGGGATTGCACCAAAATCCTTCTTTCCACATAGCAGGTTAATTTTGGTGAGAATAGAAACAAATGCACAACAAATAAAGTGAGAGAAATTGAAGAAAACAAATACCCAACAAACCAAGTGAGAGAATTGATGAAAGCAACTAGTTAATACCAAATGGAGAGTAACCCTTCGGCAGTTTCAGCTCGATTCGAGAGAGAGGAACAGAGAAAGGAGGCGAATACAGCAAGGGTTTTTAAAGGTATGGCAAATAGCGGTCAAATTGACTAATTGCCTAACAAAAACATCTTAATTGCTCCAAATTGTTAAAATAAAAGAACACATCAAAGAATATAATGTAGAGTTTTTTTAAGGACATGCATCTGTCATTTAGGGATTCTTAACTAGAAAACTCAACTTACCCACTGAGAATCACTCACAAACAGCAACTAAAAACCCACAAATGTCATTCAATAAAAAATACTCATGTCAGCAAATAGCACCCCAGATTTACTAACCTTAAAACTCCCTAACTTCAGTCCATGTATGACTAAATAAGTTCATTTTATTTTTTTGGTTATGAATATGAACTCAGAACACAGATTACTGAGAAAATTGCATCTATATACCAAAAGACTAGAGAAAAAAAGTGTCTATGCTTAATGCCAAGAAGTAACGAAAGTCATTCAATCCAAAAAAAGATAGTTCAGGCATTTTGTCAACCAGCCAGCATGCAATCAAGACAAACACTAAATAAAGAAAGATGAAAATGTAAATGTAAGTTTCAAAAAAAAGAAAAAGAGAGAGAAATCAAGGGTTCAAGTTGGAGAATAAATCACCACTCACCAGAAGATGAAAACTCGATGAAGAAGCAGCAGTTGATGAAGACGCAAATGCAGAGAGATGAAGACGCAACAAAAGCAAATCGATGAAGACGCAGCAGATCAACGTAGAGAGACGAAGACCCAAATCGACCCAGAACGAAGAAGATGTAATGAATCGTCTAAACTCGCAACTCGTGAAGCCTGAAGGTGTCTCCAATTGAGCAATTTGTGGTGCCCAATTTAGGGGTTAGGGTTCATAAATTTAGGAGTTAGGGTTCATCTCATGTTAGCGTTTTCAGTGAAAAGTGAGAAATTTGAGAGAAATGTCAAAAGTGAAGTTTCTGACGGATTGTTTTTGAAGAGTGGATTTGTTTAGTTATTAGTAGGTAACCAAACTAGATATAAAACTAATTAACTGGACCACTTTTAAGAAGTAACAGGTTCAGGTTTTGAAATTAGTTCACAAAAATATGGTTATTTATAGAGTGGTGTGGTTTAGTTTATGGTTTGGTTTGGTTCTTTTAGATTTTTTGCACACCCCTATCTTTATTGCCATATTCACAGCTCTGAGATCCATCGGTTGTTTTTCCCCCTTTTCTGCAAATTTTTTGGGCTCCTTGATTTTCATCATTGTCATTCCTTATGGTCTCACCATTTGGTTTCAAGTTGCAAAGCATAACTAAGAACAAGAAGACCAAGAAGCTTAGTTTCAGGGACTACCAGGTTCGTTTATGCGTTTTCCTTGCAAACCCATTTGCTTTTTTACTTGGTTTTTTTGTGTGTGTTGTTGGAACTTTTTGAAGTCATTTTTTGGAGCTTGATTGGTTTGTGTTGTTGCATTTTTTGTTGTATATTAAATTGGTTTCTAAGCACAGTCTTCTTAATTTGAAGTCATTTAGAGAAATCGGGCTCTTTTGATTAGTATTAAGTGCTTAGAAATATTTTACAAATCAATGATTCTGTGCTTTAGTTGACAGGGATCTTAAATAAGTGCAAAATTTTTGGGCTCTGTTCAGGACCGTAACCTGGGCTCTCAATATGTAGTCCAGTCCAGTACACGTACTAACAGAAGTCCAAGCCCACACTTCTCCAGCAGAGTCACCTTATAATGGGATCTTAATTTTGGATGGTAACAGTATTACCGCAAGATCTACGCAATAGATAAATCTGCTAATTGTCAATCATGATCTTATGGAATAATAGCACTGTAACTGTCATACCAGTATTGCGATAATATAGGAATTCTCTATAACTAAATAAGGAACATATTCTCTCCTATAATTATAATGGGAATATATGTCTTCAGCAAGAGAACATATCAATCCAATCTCTATAAATATCAGGCTAAGTCACCCAAATCAGGTATGAATTCTCCCATAGCATTGACCCAATTGGTGCACATTCTGACTTGAGCGTTAAAGTTCCTTTGTAGGTACCTACCCCCTGGTTCAACGCGCTTAGTAATAGTCGTACATCGAAGGAGTCCATCACATAAGTGCTTATCCTAGGTACCCTCTGAATTTACTTCAGAACATTGGCGTCGTCTGTGAGAAACGAGAAACTTACAATCTCACTCCAATCATGGTAAACACGAGACAGAATTCAATGAAAGACGTTGGGCAAACCTCAACCAACCAAAGGCAGGACTTTACAACCCAACGCCCTCCTCTCCCTGCTCCACCACCTGCCGCTGAAACCTCTGCTGTAAGAAACTAAGCACTCAATGCAGAAAACCAATGCGATGGACACCCTACCTCAGTTTTTGACGAATTAATACTACAACCTTCCACTTTCTTAATAATTCTACAACAATGCAAAGATATAGCATGTTCAATATGATTCTTAGGGAAAAACTTGGCTTTTGGTATGATTCTTTCAAAGATATTCAATATAATAATACTTTCAGAATATTTGGGTATATAGCATGTTCAGCTCAACGCACAACATATAAAGGGTAGCAATAATATAACAACTTTTATTTTTTCTCGATGAATAAAAGTTTAAGTGTGGGAGAAGTTGTCATTCTAAGGTTGGGACAAGTTATAAAAGCCTTAACATAGTACTTCTAGTTCTAGATAATTTATCAATTTATAATAACATAAAAATAATGTAGATGGTTAAAGAAATATTGTTAAAATATGATAAGATAATAAACAAGCAAGACTTTTAGTTTGATTTCCACTAATTAAATTTGCTAGTAAAATTAGTTGATGTCATAAAAATAATTCACCCACCTGTAAGAATATGATATATATATATATATATATATATATATATATATATATATATATATATATATATATCATTTTGAAAAAATTAATGACTAGCTATTCAATTAGTTTGGATTGATTTTGACTGATCTAAAATAGTCTAATCATAAATCTTATTATATGACTGAGTCATGACAAGTAAGGTGATAGATTTATGGTTAGACTTGTTGAACTATTAGATCTGGTTCAATCCAAATAACACTGGCAAGAGAGGAGAAAAGAGAAGAAAAACCAAGGGAAAAAGGAAAGAAGGAAAAGAAGAGGAAACAAGCATCAACCAACTAGAAATTGAGGTAGGAGTTGTTGTCTTGTTCTTTCTTTTCATCTTTTCCTCTTTTGATTATAAAGAGTGGCGTTGAGAACTTGTTATAAAAACAAATTGATTGAAGAATTTAGAGGATGTGTATATGAAGATACTTATATGAGGATACTTATAGGTTGCAGTGCCAATTGGCCGAGGGGCTCCTATTGTAAGTTGGTTTCCTTCACATTAAAGTCTCACATTGAACAAAGGTACCTTGTTATCTTAGTTGTTTTGCCTAACCAACACCAAAGTCTCACATCGACTACTTTACGGATTAGAAACAAACACTTGGCCTATAAATAAACTAGTTGTTACTGATGTCTTCCAACGTTATGGTGCACTATCTAGTAGACATATGAAATGTATGTGTCTTTGGGAGGAGTGCGAGATCCACATGAAATGAGTTAAGTGCCCTATAAGTACATGTAATGTGTTATTTTTTTTTATTTTTTTCACGTGGAAAATGTCAAATGTGTTGGTATTTTTAACTAAAAAATATCATCCTATATGACGTATTCACGTAAAAAAAATGCTATGTAAGATGACGTGTTCACATAGGATGTGCCAAATAAGGTGCCGCATCCATGTGGATTATGCCTACTGTGTTGGTGTAATCCACGTAGATGTGTCACCCTGTTTGACGCATCCTATGTGGACCAGAAATTATTAAAAAATAACATGTTAGATAAAAAGGTAGCAGTTTGATATATAATTTCAATATAATAATATTTTGGTAAATAAATTAAAAAAATAACATTTTGATAAATAATTTTTTCACCAATCGGAGTTTGGTAAAAAAGTCTTGCAGATTAGTGCGCATGAGAAATTTTTAGTTGCACATAAATATAACACATCATCTTTATACGCTAGAGACAAAATGTTAGAGAGAGAAAAAAAATAAGTCATACTAAACTAAGTTGGAAAGAGAAAAAAATAGATCTTACTAAACTCTCTCACTACAAAAAATCATCTTTTTTCACTAACTTTTTATAAATATATATAAAAATAATGTATTACATTTGTGTGCGTACCAAAACATCTATAGTGCGAATAAAGAAATCAGCAAAAGTATGTAATAAGGGGATAAAGAAAACGTTCTTGATGGAGGGGTCCATGAACGAGTTGCAACTACTGAGTTGACTCACTCATCGAAACCAAAGACTGGTAACGTGCTAGGTGAAATTTTGAATAGGGGTGCAACTGCAGTTTTATCTAAGACTAAAGATGGGAAAAGTTCAGAGGATAAGGAAGCTATGGTTGACTCTCTGAAACGCTAGAAACGGCTGCTAAGACAAGAAGCTAATGAGGGGGGGTCATTTGGAGTCCACTGAACTAGTGGCTACAAAGATGAAGCTGGTAGCAGAGGAGGAAATGGAAATTGATTCAGAGGGTGCTGTTATAAAAAGGAGAGAAATAGATTCAAATATTCAAGTGGTGGAGTCTGCGATGCAGCCCCGCCGAAGCCAATGAAGCTAATTAGTTGGAACGCCCGAGGGCTTGGGAACCCATGGGGCGGTTCGAGCTATTTGAAGAAGCTCACAAATCAAAAAGCTTCAAACCTTGTCTTCCTTATGTAAACAAGGAAGAAACTTGATGAGATGATGAGATTAAGATACAGTGGTGGACTCTCTAATGTTGTTGCTGTTGATTGCCGGGGTGAAGGAAAGGAGCGTGCAGGTAGTTTGGCGTGACTTCGGGACAGCTCTGTTAACGTGGAAGTCATATCCATGTCTCATAATCACATTGATATGCATATCAAAATGGATGAGGATTCTCCAGTATGGAGAGCTACATGCTTTTATGGTTTTCCTGAAGTAGAGAACAAGCAGCAAAGCTAGGATCTATTAAACCTTCTTGGGCAAGCCTCTCCAGTATGTCGTGGATTGTCTTTGGTGACTTCAACCAGATTCTTGGTCAATCAGAGAAGCAAGGGGGAAACTCTGTCACATACTCACAAACCCAAGGATTTGGAGATGCTACTAAAATAAATGAGCTCATCAACCTTGGTTTTATGGGTCATGCCTTTATGTGGACAAACGGCCAAGCTGGTGATAGGAACATACAAGAAAGGCTTGATAGGGCTTTAGTTACAGTGGAATGGTGCCAAGTATTTCCGAAAGCTGTGGTAGAGCACCTGCAGAGATACAAATCAGACCATAGTCCTATCATGGCCAATATTCTGGGGTAGGAAAATAAAAGAAGAAGGAAAGTACACATAATTTATAGATTTCGGAAGGTGTGGCTTCATGATCCTAACTACAAATCTGTAGTGGATAATAGTTGGTCCAAAATGGGGATTCCTATCCATGAAAAAATACAAAGGTGTGGTCTTCTCCTAGACTCTTGTGGGGGAGGACACTTTTGGTTGCATTCCAAAACGGGTTGCTCAAAAACAAGAGTTGTTAGCTCACTTAAATGAATCTGAGCAGACAAAAGATGTTATCAAAGAAATTAAGAAATTTGAAAAAGAGCTTGATGAGTTGTTACCGGAAGAGGAAGTGTATTGGGGTCAGCGCTCTCGTGCAAATTGGCTCAAGCATGGTGATCACAATACTAATTTTTTCATGGCAAAGCTTCTCGAAAAAAGGATAGAAATTGGGTTGATTCTATAAGGGATAATGTGGGGAGAGTTTATGAAGAAGAAGATGAAATAGCTGCAGTAATGACTTCTCAATTACGTACCTTTGAAGCTATTTGAAATATTGATGAAATTGTTGAAGTTGTGAGTGGGAGAATTAATGAAGATATGTATGCTTCTTTGAATTGTCAATTTACAAGAGAAGAAGTGTTTTTTGCATTGGAACAAATGCATCCCACTAAAGCCCTAGGTCCTGATGGAAAGCCAATCCTTTTCTACCAAAAGATGTGGCACATTGTAGGTGAAGATGTAGTACTGACAGTGTTGGATGTTCTTAATAATGGAGCAGACCAAAGTAAGCTAAATTCCACTTTCTTATGTCTGATTCCAAAAGTGAAAAGTCCACGGCATACAAAAGAATTTAGTCCAATTTCTTTATACAATGTGATCTTTAAAATTATCACAAAAACCATTGCCAACAAATTGAAGTCTATTATTCCTCTCATTATAGGTGAATTCCAAAGTGCATTTGTCCCAGAAAGGTTAATCACATACAAGTTTTGGTTACTTATGATACTTTTCACTATATGATGAGGGAAAAAAAAGGGCAAAAAGGGGTATGTGGGGTTAAAGCTGGATATGGCCAAAGCTTATGACATAGTAGAATGGGCTTTCCTTCCGTCTGTTCTTACTTCCATGGGTTTCCCTTCAAGCTGGAATGATCTTATATTATGAGATGTGTGAGTACTGCATCCTTTTCGATCCTCTAAAATGACAACCCTTGTGAGTCCTTCAAGACTTCTAGAGGATCGACACAAGGTGACCCCCTTTTCACCCTATCTCTTTATACTGTGTGCTGATGATGTTTTCTCTAGATTACTTATTAAAGCTCAAATGAGAGGAGCTTTACATGGGATTAAAATTGCTAGACATGCTCATGAGATTTCCCACTTATTTTTTGTTGACAACAGTATTCTATTTACTAAAGCATCAGATCAATATATTCAGTGTGTGATTGACATTCTCCATTCTTACCAAATGGCTTCGAACCAACGCATTAATCTTGAGAGTCAAAGCTCTCTTTTAGCCAAAATGTGGAAAGCTATCCGAGACAAATTGCTATCCAGAGTTGGTTGGGAATTAAGATAGTGGAAAGCCACTCAAAGTAGGTATTTGACTTTGTTCAAGATAGGGTGTGGAAAAAATTAAAGGCTTAGAAAGAGAAATGTTAATTTAAAATGGGAAAGGAGGTTCTCATAAAATCTATCGCCCAATTGATACCTACTTATATTATTGGATGTTTTTTATTGCCCAAATCTCTATGCTCACACATTGAGTCTTTGATAAACAAATTTACGAGGGCAGTAAAAATGAAGAGAGGAAGATTCATTGGATCAAGTGGGATAAGCTTTTGAGTCAAAACAAAATGGTGGTATGGAGCTTTAGAAATTTTAAGGCATTCGATTTGGCCCTTTTGGCAAAATATGGGTGGAGGTTTTTGACAAAATCTGATTCTCTAATATCCACGACACTACAAGCTAAATACTTCTAGTGATAAAATTTTTTAAAAGCTGGAATTGGCCACATTCCCAGCTATACGTGGCAAAGCATTTGATGTGAAAATCATATCAATGAATTATCTGAATATGCATATCAGTAGCTTTTCATTCAACTGAAAGAATTAGTCGTTACATAATAGCTAATAGCTAGCTATTTATACAAGTCTATGTCAGTTAGTTATAACAAACTACTGACTTAAAACTAACCAAAATAGCAGAACAGAATAACAGAACAGAATTTAGTTTCTTCACTCCCCCTCAAGTTGAAGCATGAAGATTGACAATGTTCAACTTGCTAAGAAGAAGCTCTAGTCTTTCTTTGCCCAATGCTTTGGTTAACATGTCTGCAACTTGGTCCTTAGTGTTAATCTTAAGTGGTTCAACTTCTTTAGCTTGAACCCTTTCTCTCACAAAATAACAATCCATTTCCACATGTTTTGTTCTTTCATGGAAAACTGGATTGGCAGCTATGTGTAATGCTGCTTGATTATCACAAAACATCTGAGTAGGACCTTCTTGAGATACTGTCAACTCACTCAGTAACCATCTTAGCCAAACTACTTCACTAACCGTGGCTGCCATTGCCCTATACTCTGCTTCAGCAGATGACTTGGCCACTACGGTTTGCCTCTTTGTCTTCCAGGAGATAGGAGCTCCTCCAAGAGTGATTAAATAACCCGTGCATGATCTCCTAGTAACTGGACATCCTCCCCAATCTGCATCACAATAAGCTTGTAGTTGAAGATTGCTGCAGCTTGGAAGAAGAATGCCTTGCCTTGGAGTGGCTTTTATGTATCTCAACACTCTTTCAACAGCATCCATATGAGTCTTCTTTGGAGAGGTCATAAATTGGCAAAGAGTGTTTACTGAAAAGGTGATATCCGGCCTAGTCACAGTGAGATACAGTAGACGTCCCAATATCCTTCTATATCTTGTAGCATCCACATCAGCTTCATCAGCATTTGGCCTTAAGTTGCAGTGTTGCTCCTTTGGAAATCTGCTTGGTCTGCAATTCTGCATTCTGGTTTCTTTCAGGATGTCAATAGCATATTTTCTCTGGTTTAGCATGATTCCCTTTGAGGATCGTGCAACCTCAATTCCTAGAAAGTACTTCAAAGCTCCTAAATCTTTGATGCTAAATTCTCTGTCCAAGTATGTCTTTACCTGTTGCATAAAATTTGAATTGTTACCAGCTAGAATAACATCATCTACATATATCAAGGCTGCAAGAAAAACTCCCTGTTTATTATATGTGAATAGAGAGTGATCTGCCCGAGATTGATGGAATCCTATCTTCTCCAAAGCTTTAGTGAATTTCTGGTACCAATTTCTGGATGCTTGTTTCAAGCCATATAATGATTTCTTGAGTTTGCAAACTCTAAGATCACCTTTCTTTGCAAAGCCTTGAGGCACTTTCATATAGATTTCTTCTGTTAAATCTCCATGGAGGAAGGCATTGTTAACATCAAGCTGATGCACAATCCATCCTCTAGCAGCTGCTATGGTGAGAAGAGTCCTAATGGTTACCAATTTTGCTACTGGAGCAAAAGTTTCATGGAAGTCCTCTCCCTCTATTTGAGTGAAGCCTCGAGCAACTAGCCTAGCCTTGTATCTTTCAACCTGGCCATTTGGTTGATACTTAATTTTGTAAATCCATTTAGAATCTACTGCATTTTTGCCCTGTGGAAGGTCTGTCAGGGTCCAGGTTTCATTGCTCTCTAAAGCTTCAATTTCCTTCTTCATAGCTTCTCTCCAATGTTTATACTTTACAGCCTGTGAATAAGATCTAGGCTCATCTTGTGAAGAGATGGCAGTAAGGTAAGTATTGTAAGCATTTGAAAACTTATTGTAATACACATAGTTTGATAAAGGGTAAGGTGTAGGATTTTCAGAAGTAGGAACAGCTATAGAAGGTGGCAAACTTACTTCATAGTCCTTCAAGTGACTTGGCAGTTGCCTAACTCTCACTCCTACATTCCTTTGTTCTATGTGATTTCTACGTTCTGTATTTCCTATATCAGTATCACCTTGTATATTTTCATGTTCTGGACTATAATCATCTAAGTTGTCTATTTGTTTAGGAGAAGAGCTTTATTGCATTTCTTGTGAAAGATCTTCCCACTGAACAGGTTGAGGTTGCTGAGATTTCTCAGTTTCAACCCTCTTGTATGGAAATTCTTCTTCAACAAATGTAATATCTCTTGACACAAATGTCTCCTTAGTGATAGTGTCATAGAGTTTGTATCCTTTTTGCCCTAGGGGGTAGCCTATAAAGATACAAGGACTCCCCCTTTCATCAAACTTCCCTTCTCTTCTATGCTTTAAAGCATATACTAGACAACCAAAGACTTTTAAATGTGTATAGTCAGGTTTCTTATTGTATAAAACTTCAAAAGGAGTTTTACCATCTATTACCTTTGAAGGTAGACGATTAATGATGTGTATAGCAGAAAGTACACATTCACCCCAAAATCTGATGGGCAGGCCAGCATGGAATCTCATAGCCCTAGCAGTTTCCAGGATATGTCTATGTCTCCTCTCCACCACACCATTCTGTTGTGGTGTGTAAGTGCAGCTTAGTTCCATCACAATCCCTTTATCTGCATAAAAATCTTGCATATATCTAGAAGTAAACTCCAAACCATTGTCAGATCTTACCCTCTTAATCCTCTTTTCAAATTGAGTTTCTATCATTGAAATAAACATAGGTAAAAGAAACTCAACTTCAGATTTATATTTCATTAGATACACCCAGATCCCTCTACTGAAATCATCAACAATGGATAAAAAATAATGTGCTCCAGTTAAAGAAGCTGTTTTATAGGGACCCCATGTATCACAATGTATAAGATCAAAACATGAATTGGATTTTATTGAACTCAAAGGAAAAGGCAATCTAGTTTGTTTTGCCCTCATACAAGAATCACAGTATTTCATATTTGTATTCTTAACTAAGTCTAAGCCTATATGCCTGATTTTAGTTTCTGAGGCATGTCCAAGCCGAGCATGCCACAGGTGATTGTCACATTTGCCTACTTTCATTGCAGCTGTGTTATACTGAATTGGTTCTAGCAAGTATAAGCCATCTTGATGCCTACCCTTCCCAATCAGGATCTTCGAATGTAAGTCCTGTATCACATAAGAGTTAGCAGTGAAAGTTATTGCACAATTGTGCTTTCTTGTTAGTTTGCTAACAGAGATAAGGTTACATTTAAAATCAGGAATATGCAGGACATTTTCAAGTTTTAAACCATTTTGCAGGCTTGATGTTCCAAAGCCTTTTACTGGTACATGCGTACCATTAGGAATATGCACTGAATGCTGATGAGATAGATTGATCTCTTGTAGCATTTTTGCATCACAAGTAATGTGCTCTGTTGCACCAGAGTCTATTACCCAAGGTTTCTTGAAACTAAGGTTACCTGCCATATTAACAATAGCTTTGCTATGTTGTGCTTCTGTTCCAGGTTCATGATCCATCTTTAATTGCTGTATTAACCTTTCATATTGCTGCATGGTTAGACCTGGTACAGGGCTATCTCCGGTAGTTACTTGAGCTGCCTTGAACCCTGGTTTCTTGTTGTTCCAAGATCCTGATCTTTCTTTCTTTGGTTTCCTCCAATCCTGTGGGTAACCAACAATTTCCCAGCACTCTTCTTGTGTGTGTCCTATCTTTTGACAGTGATCACACTTGGGCCTTTCCTTCTTGCTACCTTTTTTGTCTTCTGCAAAATATCTGGTGCCTTGGACTTGGAAAGTTGTTGTCTCAATGGCTGGTTTGTGCATGGCTGAGATGATCCTTTGCTGCTCATCTTCTGCCACCAAGTGATACGCATGACCAAGGGAGAAGGTTGGTGCCATGCTGAGAATTTGTGACTTGACTGTGTTGAACACATCATCAAGTCCCATCAAGAAGTCATAAAGCTGCTCTCTTTCTTGCATCTTGGTGAGGTTCTTTTGGACTTCACACTTGCATCCCCCACATGTACATTTGGGCCATGGTGAAATTGAATGAATTTCATCCCACAGTCCCTTTAATTTTGTGTAGTATGCAGGGACTGATAGCTTTTCTTGCTTGAGCATGGCTATGGCACGCCTCAGTTCATAGACCCGTGGGGCACTGCCCTTTGCAAATCTTTCTGCAAGATCTGCCCATATTTCTTGTGCAGTGTTAGCATACCTTACACTGGATCGGGTTTCTTTATCCATGCCACTTTTAAGCCATCCTTTTACCATGGCATTACACCTCATCCAATGAGCAAGATAAGGTGAATCAGCCTTTGGCATAGGAATCGAGCCATCTGCAAAACCAATTTTATTCTTTGCGTACAATGCATTGCTCATGTCATTGACCCACTCTCCATAATTGCCATCATGGAGGAGGTCACCGACAAACACTTGTCCAGGATGATCCGAAGCATGAAGATAATATGGGGACATAACATCAATGTGGTTTTCATTACCTGTGATCTTCTCTTCGTTATCTTTGACCTCAGAATCTTTCATCATGATGGATCAGGAGATTAGGTGCAACAAAAAAAAGGAACTTCCAGGATCTTCAACGCTCTGTGATACCATGTGAAAATCATATCAATAAATTATCTGAATATGCATATCAGTAGCTTTTCATTCAACTAAAAGAATTAGTCGTTACATAATAGCTAATAGCTAGCTATTTATACAAGTCTCAGTTAGTTATAACAAACTACTGACTTAAAACTAACCAAAATAGCAGAACAGAATAACAGAACAGAATTTAGTTTCTTCATTTGATCTGCTGGATGGGTGCTAAAGATGGGTGGATTGTGGCGCGTAGGAAATGACAGAAATATTAAGATTTGGGAAAACCCTTGGCTGCCAAACCAAACTGGGTTTAAAGTGTGGAGCCCTTGTACTGTCCTTGATCCAGACGCAACAATAGATAAATTGATAGATTTGGACCTTAACGGATGGAATCGTGACTTGATAGAAGATCTGTTCCTTCCCTTTGAATCTGAACAAATTTTGTTGCTTCCTATTTCTGTAAGTAATCAGCAGGACAAGTACTATCGGTGACATAGTAGAGGTGGGTCCTATACAGTGAAATCGACATACCACCTAATCAGGAGAGCTCCACAACAGCATGTGGGGCCCAGTGAGACTTTGCCCTCACTCAATGTGAATTGGAAAGCTTTCTGGAAATTGAAGGTTCCTCCCAGATGACTAAATTTTGCGTCGAGACCCTTAATCAATCAAGTACGTACGGACACCTTATTTTGGTATCGTTTATGGTGGACACGTCTTTCTGTTAGATGTATAATAACATACGTATAACTCGTGTATTATATGTATTTATAAGTGTTTAATTAAAAAAAAATTTTCTCCGACACATTGAAGATATCGTAAGATACGGTTAATTTAAAATTAAAAAAAATTAATTATTATTTAAAATAAAAAAATAGTGATATACTTAATTATCAATTACTTATTATCAAAATTCAATTACTCAATTATCAATATCATTTATTCTAACTAGATTACGATATTTTTCATTGTGAAGCTATCATTTTCATCTAGTTATCTACATCTATCTGCGACTAAGTCATTGTGCTACTATCATGTCAATGGTAAAAAACAAAATGAACTTAATCCTTAGATACTCTATTTAATTTATTTTTTTGTTTTATATGTATTTATACATAGTTAGTTTTATTAGAACAAGTTAATTTTTAAATTTTTTTAAAAATTATCAACAGAAATGATGTTTTATATTTTTTATGAAAAATTTATTAAATAATAAATAATGGCACATATAATATAATATATGTTAAAATATTATAAATTTTGAAGTTTATGTATATTATATTATAAATTATGAATATTTTTTAAATTTTTAATTATATATATATATATGAAATTTTTGTGTCTTATTCTTTTTTATTTTAATATATTTCTGTGTCCGTTTCTTCTCAGTGCTTCATATCCCTTAAACAATGCCATCCCAAGCCGGAGCAACTTGCAACGCAGTGGTGTCAATTGTTCCTTTGTATGTCCAAGATGCTGCAACATAGAAGAAATGGTTCAACATATCCTAAGGGATTGTGAATGGACACAACATTTCTGGTAATGTATATTGGGAATTAGTAAATACATTTTTTCCCTTACTTATTGTATTTATATAAGTATTTTTAGGGTATATGATATCTGAGCATTTAGTATGTATTGAATGCTGCTACATGGGATCGTGGAGACATGATTGTAGGGGACAATATCATGGATACCGTTATTCTTTTGTCCTTATTCTCCTATCTATACAAGATATGATCAGAATTTGTTCTTATCGTTATGTCTGATGATTGAAACTTATGATTAAGCTGAAGATTGAAACTTATGATTTTAGTTTATAAATTATTTCTTACACTTTAATATGTAAATATTATTTTGTCTTCAATCAAACAATTTTTTTAATCATTTTATACTTATTTTAGTAATTTAATACATAAAAATAATTTTTTTATATCATTCAAACGAATCATATTAATTTAAAATTACTTTACAACTAATACATCTAAATATAAAAATAAATCAATTATAATTAATTATAATAATAATTAATTATAATTAATTATAATAATAATTAATTATCAATATAATTTTTAATTTTTAATTTCTTCAAACAAATCTATGCTGGAGATGGGTCCTATACAGTGAAATCAACATACCACCTAATCAGGAGAGCTCCACAATAGCATGTGGGGCCCAGTGAGACTTTGCCCTCTCTCAATGTGAATTTGGAAGCTTTCTGGAAATTGAAAGTTCCTTCTAGATCACTAAACTTTGCGTGAAGGTCAATGAAGTACGGGCACATTATTTTGGGGTCGTATTTATATGTTGGACGCGAATTAGTGTTGGGTGCATAATGACGTATATATGACGTGTGTCGTATGTACGTATAAATGTTTAATTAAAAAAATATTTTTTAATATAAACATATCAAAGATATTATAAAATATGATTAATTTAAAATTTTAAAAAAATTAATTATTATTTAAAATAAAAAATAAAAAAATAATAATATATCTAATTATTAATTACCCATTACTTAAGTCTAATTATTTAATTACTAATATCATTTATTCTAACTAGATCACAATATTTTTTAGTGTGATACTACTCTTGTCATCTAGCTATCTATTTCACTCTGTGACTAAGTCATTGTGTCACAGCTATTTCAATTGTAAAGAATAAAATAAAGTTAATATTTTTATATTCTCTTTAGTTAATTTTTTTATTGTATATGTATTTGTATATAATTAGTTCTACTAACACAAGTTGATTTAATTTTTTTTAAAAATATCAATAAAAATGATGTTCATATTTTTTGTAAAAGACTTATTAAGTAACAAATAATAATACATATAATATAATATATATTAAAATATTATAAAATTTTAAAATTTATATATATCATATTATAAATTATAAATATTTTTCTTAAAATTTTAATTATATATATATATATAATATATTTGTATCCTATAATTTTTTTATTTTAACGTATTTCTATGTCCGTGTCCGTATTATATCATATGTCCGTCTTAGCATTTGTGCTTCATATCACTTACGGTCGCGCTTATATGTCCACCAAATATACATCCAACTTTTATCCACCGTATCTTCCGTACGTATATTTGTCTCTTTCCATTTTCTCGCTTATCGTATTTTGTTTTCCCTCCTTTCTTCCCTCTATTTCTCATTTCTTTCTTTCTTTCATCTCTGTTACATCTCCTCTCCTCCGATATTGTCTCACTCACCAGGGCACCCACCCACGTATTTTAATTCTTGTTCTCGTGTCCTCATTCTCTTTCTCCCATTTTTCGGGCATCACTCACTCTCTTCCGTCACTCGACTTTCACACGCACACGTGGGTTCGAGTTTTGTGGATTTTCTACAATTTCGGTAAGTATCCTCTACTTTTCTCCCCATAATATTTCGTCTTTTCTGACATGGACACTTGCAATTTCTGTGAAATGTTGCGTATTATGCTCACTGTTTGGTGAGTTGTATTTTTTGTTGGGTACAAATCCATGAAATCTATTTTTGTTGGCTGTGTGTTGATTAGATAGGTAAATAGGAGACTGCTTGTTGGTTCATTCGTTGGTTTATTTGGTATATTTTGTTTCTGTTAGGAGGATTTAAAATGGTTCATATAGCAGAAATAGTTGGTCCATTGACATGGTTTGTGGTTTGTGGTGAATCTAAAATTAACTGGTTAATATGTTTAGAATAAGTGGTTAATCTTCATACGTTTCTGGTGAATCCAACAATGACTTTCCAACAGTGGGGGTAATTACTTACAAATGAACTACTAGTGGAGTGGAGTTGGGATGGGTTATGGGCTGGTTCATATAGCAGAAATAGTTAGTCCATTGACATGGTTTGTGGTTTGTGGTGAATCTAAAATTAACTGGTTAATATGTTTAGAATAAGTGGTTAATATTCACACGTTTCTGGTGAGTCCAACAATGACTTTCTAACAGTGGGGGTAATTACTTACAAATGAACTACTAGTGGAGTGGAGTTGGGATGGGTTATGGACTGGTTCATATAGCAGAAATAGTTGGTCCATTGAGCATCCTTAATTTCTTACCTAAGCGTTGCTATAGAGGTAAAACATATCCTGTTTTAGAAGAGAAAGAGTAATGACATGTTTTGAATCTTTGTTTTTATACACTTTAAAATTGCCACTTAGCCATTTGAGACTTATTTGAGCACACGTGAAAGAAGATTAACATGACTACCATTGTACGCGATTTTGTTAACTAGATGATTTCAGGCTATCTTTTTAAGCTTTATTTCATCTCACAAAAGGTTAAGTGTGGCCTTTATAGAAGAGACCCATTCGAATGGGTCTCTATCCTCATTATCTATTGTCATTTGTATGTTTACTTTTCACTGCCATTTCTTAACTTTCATAATAAAATCTAGATATTGGTGAAATACAAAATATGCTTGTAACATGACAGTAGATACTTGATAACTTACAGGTGTGTGTAGCAACCCAAAACTGAAGTTGATGGAGGGTTCAAATAATCTCAATATAGCCGAGGCTGTTGATAATGTAGAAGAAGCATGTGAAAGTGACTTCATTATGAGTGATGCGTTGGATGGCGAGTTTGAAAGTTATGAACCAAAACGAGGGATGTTGTTTGCATCAGAAGATGATGTTAAGGAATTTTATAGGAAATATGCTTACCAAAAGGGGTTTGGTATTGTAAATAGAACTTCAAAAAAAGGAGATGATGGTAAGGTAAATTACATTATGCTAGCTTGTTCAAGACAGGGGAAACATGTGTCAACAATACCAAATACTTTGAAGACACTTCCAACTAGATGGACAAATTGTGAAGCAAAAATTATAGTCAAGAAGATGGGAGATGGACGATGGTTTATCAAGACAGCTATACTTGAACACTCTCATGAACTTAGCCCAACAAAGGCGAGAATGTTGAGAGTTAACAAGAATCTTAGCATGCACGTGAAGAGAACAATCCAAGTGAATGATGATGTAGGGGTGAGAATACATAAGACAGTTCGGTCTCTTGCTTATGAGGTGGGAGGTTACGAGAACTTACCATTTAATGAGCAAGATGCTAGAAATTATGTCAACAAGGAAAGACGTGCAATTGGCAAGGAAGGTGATGGGAAGGCTTTGAAGAATTATTTTACAAGAATGCAAGAGGAGAATAGTAATTTTTTCTACGATATAGACGTTGATGATGATTTTCATGTGCAAAATGTATTTTGGGCTGATGCTAGAAGTAGAGCCACTTATGAGTCATTTGGAGATGTTGTGACTTTTGACACAACATATTTGACAAATAAATATGATATGCCATTTGCTGCTTTTGTCGGTGTGAATCATCACGGCCAATCAGTTTTGCTTGGATGTGGTCTAATTTCAACTGAAGACACGGAGTCATTTGTGTGGCTATTTAAATCATGGCTTCGTTGCATGTCAGGTAAGGCACCTGATGGTATTGTCACGGACCAGTGCAGGGCCATGCAAAATGCTATTGAGATAGTCTTTCCAACTACTCGACATAGGTGGTGTCTATGGCATATAATGAAAAAAATTCCTGAGAAGCTGAAAGGTTGCATTGAATATAACAATATAAAGAATGCAATTAAAGTAGCTGTTTACGATACCCTAACAGTGGAAGATTTTGAAGAAAAATGGTCTGCATTCATCAAAGAATTTGAGCTAGAAGATAACAATTGGTTGAGTGGTTTGTACATGGAGAGGCATAGATGGGTGCCAATTTTCTTGAAGAAGTATTTTTGGGCAGGGATGTCAACAACACAACGCAGTGAGAGCATACATGCTTTCTTTGACGGATATATCAACTCAAAAACAAGCCTCCAACAATTTGTGAAGCAGTATGATAATGCTCTAAGAAGCAAGGCAGAAAAGGAATTTGAGGCAGATTTCAAGTCAATGGACTCCACCATTCAATGTGGGTCAAACTCACCTATTGAAAGACAGTTTCAATTCGAGTATACCCATGCAAAGTTCGTTGAGGTCCAAGCTGAATTCAGAGGAAGAATGAACTGTTTTGCGTCCATTAAGTGTGTGGAGGGAATGGTTTGTACTTACCATGTGAGGGCGGATATGGTAGTTGGAGGGATAGCAAAGAATGCTATTTTTGAGGTGGTATTTTATCGTGACAATCACGATGTTAGTTGTAATTGCTTGTTGTTTGAGTTTAGGAGAATTATGTGTAGACATTCACTTTGTGTTCTTGGTAATGAGATGGTTCAAGAAGTGTCGTCAAAGTATATTCTACGTAGATGGAGCAAAAACATTAGATGGAGACATGCATACATAAAGAAAGCGATTTACGATGTGACCTTGTTGAAGCCACAAATGCAAAGGTTTGATAAATTATGCAAGCATTTCTATGAGGTGGCTGAAGTTGCTGCAGAGTTTGAGGATCTCACAGAAGATCTCCACCGGGGATTATGTGAATATAAAAGCAAGATGCAATTGATGGCTGCATCTAAGCAAGCTATTAGAACAACATGCAATGGTGATGACCGTCAAAGGAAGTTAACTGCGGGCATTGAAACTGCTAACACTGGCATTCGTAGTCCATTACATGTACCTCGTAAAGGACGGCCACCAAGCAATAGAAAAATGTCAAAAGTTGATCGAGTATTTTCTAATTTGAGAAAAAGGAAGCACCAGCGTCGTCAAACTTTGACAATTGATGTATGCATATATGATTTTGCTAATTATAATTGTATGGGATGTTTTGGTTGTGTATATGTTTTATTTAGACTGATTAGCGTCCCATTTTATTTGTGCATTAAGTTATTTTATTATGAACATGTAGGAGTGCAATGTTGGAAGCTCGAGTCAGATGGATGGAAAGAAGTTGCGCATAGAGTCATCTATAGAAGTGAACAGCTGTGGAGAATGCCGTGATGATTGTACTGTGGTGTGTCTATACACCAAAACTATTTGTCATGTGTAATCATTGTTGAAATGTTTGTTAAGTTTTAAGCTACTTACATTTGAATTGTCATCTGTTTTAATGAAAGGATGTTTGGTATATTGTTGCTTAATTGTCATATGTGTGACGGTAGCTATTGGGTTTCGCAACTATCACACAACTCATCTAATTTGGTTTTTTATCATTATTAGAAGGAATTGATCATGATGTCGGTCAAAGGCCACAAGCATGTCCAACATATCTTGAACAAGTTCATTGTAATTATTGAAATTGATATTTTTATATGTTTTTTTCCAGGGTTGTCATTGTCAAATGTCATACACCAATTTTCTGGTTAGTGGTAATGCAGGCCAATTTGAAGGTACTCAGGCTGGGAATTAGTGACATAGTACAAGTCTAGATTTGTATAAATTATATCAGGTAACTTCCTGTATATGCTTCAAATTAGCACTAATCTCATCTACTGTTATTTTGCAGGTTGATTTCCTTTTTTTGGTATATAGGATAATTTACATGGTCAAAGTGTGCTGACAAATACCTAGGAGCAAATTGGTGAATCTCATGCTCACACTGTGATGCATATATGATTTTGCCTACAGTAATTTTTGTGGCAATCATGAAAATAGATCTTAGTGGATCATCAGGAACCCACTTAGATAGTTTTTTTGTTCTTTTAAGTGGATTGTTTCTGTGCTATAGTTATTTATGATTCACATGTAATGTGTATAGAATACATGTAATTACACGTAGAGGGGGAGGATGTATATATTTTCTTAGGGTGAATGGTAGGAATGTATCATTGCAATGCCACCATATTAGTGATGTACTAAATGGCTCTTTTGTAATTCAGGTGTATTTTTTGTGTATTTTTACTTGCAACTTTAAGAATAATTGAAGTTAAAAGAAATATAAAATCTACCCCCACCATTAGGAACTGAATTTTTGGATTATCCAAATGGTGAGGGGGAATTTTTGGACATATGTAATGTTGTTTTTACCATGTTGCGGGTAGATTTGTAGAAAACCATGGAAAAATGGGTGAAACTCATGTATTTGGCGAGTTCAAATATAAGTGGTTAATAAACTACGCATAAGTGGTTAATATGAACAAATTTCCAACCTGAAGGTGGGAAACTGGTTAGACACGAATCACCGGTGGAGTGGACTAGTGTAATGTTGTTTTTGCCATGTTGGAGGTAGATTTGCAGAAAACCATTGAAAAATGGGTGAAATTCATGTATTTGGTGAGTTCAAATATAAGTGGTTAATACACTATGAATAAGTGGTTAATAAGAACAAGTTTCTGGTGCTATTGAACAAATTTCCAACTGAAGGTGGGAAACTGGTTAGACACGAATCACTGGTGGAGTGGACTAGTGTAATGTTGTTTTTGCCATGTTGGGGGTTGCAGAAAACCATTGAAAAATGGGTGAAACTCATGTATTTGGTGAGTTCAAAAATAAGTGGTTAATACACTATGAATAAGTGGTTAATAAGAACAAGTATCTGGTTAATATGAACAAATTTCCAACTGAAGGTGGGAAACTGGTTAGACACGAATCACTAGTGCAGTGGACTAGTGTAATGTTGTTTTTGCCATGTTGGAGTTAGATTTGCAGAAAACCATTGAAAAAAAGGGTGAATCTCATGTATTTGGTGAGTTAAAAAATAAGTGGTTAATACAATATGAATAAGTGGTTAATATGAACGAGTTTCTGGTTAATCATTGGATTAGTTCCCAATAATGGGGGCAGACTATTTAGGAATGAAGTACTAGCAGAAGTTTACACTTGTAATGTTGTTTTGAACACATTGGGTGTATATTATCAAAAAACTATGGACAAAGCACAAATCTCAAAGGCATCTATCCAATTATCATCAAAACTGCTATCTATACAAAAAGTGGCTTATATAAGATACAATTCCAAATCAATGGATAACTGTACATAGGGCCAAGCTAAATAGTGTAGAATAAAATTTACAAATCAAGACAATAACTCCATGGCATTTGCAGCTCTCAAAACTTCTTCTCTGCACTCGTTCTTTGGATGCAAGACCCAGCCACATAATAAGTCACGTCGCATTTGTGTGACTTCTCCCTACACCAGTATAGTACGAATAAATAAAAATTCTAACATAATGTAATTGTTGAATCAAAAAACAAAATAATTAATTTGCTCACCACTTCCCATTCGGGCATAGTCTTGTCCCCAAACATCTTGTGTCCATCCCTGACTCCATGTACTTGATAACGTAAATGCCACAATCATCCCTATTTCAATGACATACAAACACAAGGGAATAAATTAAACATATATGCCTCAACATAACAATTAATATTTGTCGAGAAATGCAACCGTACTCACGAGTTGCATTGTCGGGGCAAGTCAACCTCCACTAGGTCTAAATGATTATCATTCGTCCAGGTTGGACTAAGTATCTGCAACAATTCTTCAAACCGGCGCTTCTACAAATTCAAAGTACAATTCAAAGTCAAATCATACGGCACAACTAATACACTATCAATACAATGACATTAGAGGAGTGTGATACCGTCAGAACGTCCAGCCTAGCTTTTTCAGTGTCAATATGACTGCCCATTGAATCCAACACATACAACTTTTTAAATTTCGGATGCAACACATAACACCACCAATGGCCGTCAAACACGACTGGAGCGAATATCTACATGAAAAAAATGCGTACAAGTTCATTAAATGTGTTCCTTGTAATATGCTTACATAAAGTATTTCTATTCCTCAAATGGCTTTTTATGTTACATAGTTATTTGATAATGTCGACATATGATAGTGATGTGCATTATAGTTGGAACATAAAGTCTTACGTGGTATTAAGAAAATAAAACACTAGACACAATGATACTAGATAAATGATGGGTTTAACCCCAGATGTTGCCCAATAAAGTGTATGCAGCCAAACACATGTAATTTTTGACACATAATGATTAAAAGTTACCAAGTTGCACTGAGTGATGTCATATCCCACTTCAGCGTGAGGCATGAAGTCGTTGATACTTCGCTAGGGCCTGTGGCGAACTGATTTGAAACACTCCAGTCCACTTTTCACCAAATCCTAAATTTTTTTAAATAACCAACAATAAGTTAAGGTTGACATTGTCAATATGCATATAGTGTTAAGTTAATTGAGCATGTTGTTGTTACCATGAACGTGGGACAAAACATGTGACGAGTCACTGTTCGTGATCGATCAATTTCATCTCCCACAAAAACCCTTGTAGCCAACATAATAACCTGAAAGAGTGAATTAAAAAAGGTCCTTATATGTGAACCGACACAATTAAGTACGTGTGATATATATAATCTTAATTATGAGTTGAATGTCATTCGATCTTACCATATTGCTGACCCACCCCTTGGTTTCATGCAAGAGGCGTCTCTGCAATGGTAAGGAAGTGATCGTATAGTTTGACCACCGCCCCTACACCACAACCCAAAACAAAATGTTTAAATACAATCACAAAACAAATTGCCTGATGCTAAAATTACATAAGATGCAAATGACAAATGTTAGACCAAGTAAAATCAGTCTTAAACGTATCAAGCATGTCATGATGGTAATTCAAAAACTTACGTGGAATTGTGGTCCTCTTTTTTAAGCACTCTGGTGCAATAAGTAAAAAGTTGGGTATGCAGATTCGTTTTCTTCTGCTTATTCTTCTGCAGTTTAGTGTAAGGAGTTCGGGTGCTTTTCCTAAGCACACGGTTCCTGGGCTGAGCCTTAACTCGAGTGCAAATGTTGGAGTCGGGGTTCTTTTTGATTGGGTTCATATGTGTACCAGGGTAGCCAACAGGTGCTCTTGGAGGGATGGCATGTGCAGGCGGATGTCGATCACTCGGCTTACCACCTTCACTGAATCCGTAGAAAGGAGTGCTCGCTACATCCAATGATTGAGTACCTTGGTCAGGTTCTGGACTGCCTATAAGACAACGTGAAGGTGGAGGCACTGATTGATGTAATAATTGTTGTTTCACTGTGCTCATTTCCGTTTCCAGAACAGAAATCCGTTTCTTCACCTGCACATTATCAGCAACCACCTGAGAAACGTCCTCCATATCAAATAGCCTCGGCCGCCGATGCCCAACACTTAACAACTGCACAGGTGCTATTGCTTCCCTAACTATGTCAATCTGGTTCTCTTCGCTCGATGCAACCAAATCTTCAGTTACCTACATGTCAGTAACCACCAGATACGTAGTTAAGTAGTATGGTGAAAATGGACTACTATGGTTAAATAACATAAATTTTTGAAATACAAAATCATTTTGATACAAATGTCGCAGCAATACAAACATTGTTTAAAAGTTGCAGGCTACCTTGTTTTTTTCGAACGTTGTTCGCACTTTCTCCTCCCTCGCCCTAAACACGCGCCAGTTCAAGAAACGTGGGAAGCATTGAGCACTTATCACAGTTGATGTGGGGCACAACGACAGGTGTTCAAAAGCCCAAACCTTGAAGAAAATAAGATGTACGGTATCAGAATGATGCAACAGGAAAATAACAAAAACAAAACTACCACATTGCATGAAACAATTATAACAACCAGGAAATAATAAAACATGTACCTGAAGAAGTGCAACACATCCCGTTAAATGGACTTGGCAGATATTTTTACCCTCGTGCACTGCACGTGCTACTCGTGTCGAGTCATCCACCAAAAAATCGTACACTGCTAACCCCCAGCTATACTTATCGAGGGAGTCCAAATCATCTAACAGGTGTGCGAAGACGGAATGCACGTTAACACCTGTAACGGGAAAGTAGAACTCCGCGAAAGCAAGCAGGATGTAAAGTCGACAAAAATTATCGACTTCATTGGCCCCTACATGGTGATACAACTCAGCCCAAATTGTGCCAATGGTTATATCGCCCCCCTTAAATAAGGACAAAGTTCGGCCCACTCCATCGTCACGTGGGGTTGTTCTTTCCCCAGCAATCCGCAATCCAAGTGTCAAGCACACGTCTAACGGACTGAAAGGGATAACCCTACCTCTAACTCGAAATCCCCCATCTCTTTCAATCCATCTAGACGCTAACTCCCACAACAAGACACAATTGATTTCTAAATTTTTAGGCATACATAGTAGTGATTTGAATGGGGTAGACTCGACGCGGGACTTCTGCACATCCGTCAAAGTGCTATTCGCGTCAAGCAACAACCGTGGTGTGCAAACATGCCTCACTTGCACCTTCTGCATTATGAGAACATATTAGTCAACATATGCGCATAGCCAAACATGTATAACAGATTTAACCAAGTTGGTTACCACGATTGATCTTTGGACAAATCACGCCTCCGTGTTGCCGTGAGTGTCCATGTAAGTATTCTGCATATACAGAAGACAAAGAATGAATTTTCACCAGTTCAGCACGATTAAAAGCACAAATGAATAATCAATCGTATTGGTCACAACTCATAGACATGCACCAACTTCATCATTTTGAACCAATTGTGTCATTTAAAATTCCTTAAGCCTAAGGAACAACAAATTAAAAACTTATATAAATCATTTAAATGCGAAACACACTATTTGCATCGATATAGGAAATTATAGATGAGGAAGATGAGAAGTTACAAAGTCCCAAGCAGGAATGGGGAGATGTCATACATTTACCTGTTGTTACAGCCTTGAAAGAATTAAATGAATACAATTCAAGCGGTGGGTATATTGTTAATGAGCTATGGAACTTCAAGGAAAAAAGGAAAGTTACACTGAAAGAGGTTATCAGTTGTATTGTGGATCATATCTCTTTTTCATTCAACCAAATACACACTACTACCATAGTATATCAACACCGAGTCTAACAAAAAAAACCACATACATCATTATCTCTATGTTCAATTCACTCCATTCAAATAGGCATTTTCTCAAATCGATTATAAGCACACACACTTATTTGCATTTCACAAGTCTCAAATTTAAGAACAACAAGTGGTTATTACAAACTAACACCAAGCTAGATTTCTACAATAATATCGAGAATTCTTTAGTAGTTTCTAGTCTAATTGATCCGATTCTAACGAGTTTCGCCCACCATTTAGAATTTTTTTGGATTAACCGAGAAACTTGTTCATATTAACCACTTATTCATAATGTATTAACCACCTAATTTTGAACTCAACAAATCCATGAGATACACCACTTTTTGTATGGTTTTCTACTAATCTGCTCACATATTGTTAAAAACAACATTACAAAGTGATTCGTTTCTAACTAGTTTTCTCCTACCATTTGGAATTTTTTTAGATTAACCGAAACTTGTTCATATTAACTGAGTTATTCATAGTGTATTAAACACTTAATTTTGAACTCACCAAATTCATGAGATTCACCACTTTTTCCATGATTTTCTACCAATCTACTCCCAACTTGGTAAAAACAATGTTCCAAATGTCCACTCCACTACTGATTCTTTTCTAACTAGTTTCCCCCACTATTTGAAATTTTTTTGGATTAACGAGAAACTTGTTCATATTAACTGAGTTATTCATAGTGTATTAACCACTTAATTTTTAACTCACCAAATCCATGAGATTCACCCCTTTTTCATAGTTTTCTGCCAATCTACTCCTACTTAGTAAAAACAATATTTCACACGTCCACTCCACTATTAATTGGTTTGTAACTAGATTCCCCTCCACTCTTTGGAACTTTTTTTTGGATTAACCAGAAACATGTTCATATTAACCCCTTATTTGTAGTATATTAACCACTTATGGACAAGATTATTTCTCAGCACATTCGGAGTTAATCAATAATAATAATCAAACAAATAAATCCCCCAACATTCCTTTATGACAGAATTAATCACAAACCAAAAAAATTCCCCAACTCCTCATCCATTTATTGTCAATTTCAAAGCTAATAAGCATACTATCTACCATTAATCACACATCAAATTCCAACCCATGAAATAAAAAAGGTCACAACATTAATATATAAAAAATACCGCTAAAGGTTATGCCAAACAATACATTAGAAACACATTTTTAAATCTGCATACTTGAAAAGAGCCTAATAAAAAAACTGCTACTTTATCTTCTGAGAAAACAAACAAAAGGAAAAGGAAGAATGTCTACTATCTATAAGTTCCATCAGTTGAGCCAAATTTTCTTTATGCATATTAGTTGAACAAGGAACATAATAGCAAATGCACTGTTAGATTCCCTGTAAACATGACAAAAATCAACCTTCCAATGGCAAATGCGGAAACAAAAGAATGACTAAGCAATATAGCACATTGGGGATCAAGGTTCACTTTCCTTCCAACGTTGTTTCACTACAAACCATGCTTAATCACGCTTGGCTCAATCCATATCCACCATAAACACAGACTAGCATACTTTAGAATAAAAAATGATACAAAAAATCCAATGACACAGGAGACTAAAATACTAAAATCCAATGATACCAAGGGTCACAACATTAATATATCATCACATTCAAAAATATTATGTAAAATAGAGAGAATAAGAAAAGGTACCGGTAAAGGCTCAGACGGTAGAGCACGGTGGTTCTGGATACTAGCTCATGGTGGTTGAAGTTGTCTGGTGCTGGTTCAGTAGACTTCTCTGTTTTGCAGCAGAACTGGATGGTGGTGGGAGTTTATGGGAGACGGAGGCCAAGCATGAAGGAAATGGGAGAAACTGAGAGTCAGATGAGGGAGATGAGGGACGAATTGGATGGTGGTGGGAGTTTGGGGAGCGAGACCGAGAGTGTGGGGAATGAGAGAAACCGAAAGTGTGAGAAGGAAGTAGAAATTTTTTTAAAATTTTAGAAAGAAGGAAAGAAATGAGGAGCGCGGAGAAAGGGAGAAAGAGAGGGAAGGAGAAGGAAAAAGTGAGGTATACGGCCACGTGGTATACGGTGGATATACGTTGGACGTAAACCGTTTTCCTATCACTTAAACAATGCCATCCCAACACAGAGCAACTTGCAGCGCAGGGGTGTCAATTGTTCCTTTGTATGTCCAAGATGCTGCAACAGAGAAGAAACGATTTAACATATCCTAAGGGATTGTGAATGGGCACAACATTTCTGGTTCCTTTCTCCTCTTACTCTAAGATATGCAAGCGTGAATAACTTGCCTTTTTTGGACTGGTTTACTCTATTATGGAAGAATACTATGGAGGAGCAATTTCCAGTTTTTTGCTCCTTGCTTTATGGCCTCTGGTTGTGCAGGAAGAAGTTAGTTTTCGAAAATAAGTCTCAAAGCCAGCATGAAGTCATAGAGAAATCGCTGGTTGCAGTAGAAGATTTTCATAGAGCCCACTGCACCCAGACTAAGCTTCTATCTGTCGTCCCAGTTTCAGATATCTTAGTATCCCATTTTGGACACCTCCCCAACATGGCTTCTTCAAATTAAATATTGATGCTGCTGTAAATGCTGGGAGTCCAGGAAGGGTTGGAGCTGTGATTAGAGACCATGAAGGCATTATCCTAGCGGCTGCTACTTGGGAAATTGCCTGCGACCTTGAGGTTCATGTAGCAGAGGCAACATCTTACTTCCTTGGAATCCAATATGCGCTGGATTGTTGCTTTATGGAAATTGTTTTGGAAAGTGACAGCTTGGAGGTGACTAAAGCACTATCTCACAGGAACCTAACAGGAAATTATTTTGGTTTGATTGTTGAAAACTGTATTTCCCTTTCATTGCAATTTAGAGCATTTTTTGTATCTCATTGTTTAGAACTGGGCTCTGAGAGTTACCTGAGAATGTATGAAACGATGAGCTCTTCTGCAGTGCGATCGTAATAGCATTGAGCAAGGGAGTAGGTACCTGCAAAAGGTACTCCGACGCTTAAGTTAGTAGGTGCGTAAGGAGAGTAATGTAAATTGGGAATTAGTAAATATATTTTCTCCCATGCTTACTATATTTACATGAGCATTTTTAGGGTGTATCGTGTCTGAGCATTCAGTGCGTATTGAATGCTGCTACATGGGATCGTGAAGACATGATTGTAGGGGACAAGATCGTGGGGACAAGGTCGTGGAGACTGCTATTCCTTTGTCCTTATTCTCCTATCTATAGAAGATATGATTAGGATTTGTTCCTATCGTTATGCCTAATGTATAGGCTACTCCATGTGCACTATATGTCTGGGTGCCAGCCTAGCGAGTTGGGTTGCTCTAGTTCTATGGACCCATAACTCGATCAAGAACAGTTGCCCCCAGCTTAGCGCTTTGATGGAATAGCAAAGTGTCACGATACGAGTTCATCTTGAGCACATGACGCACAATGGACAAAGGGATCCGAGTTGTAATGTTGATGTCAGATCTCACAATGTTTTTCCTAAAGGGTCGAGGTTCATGATGTATCATAGTAAGGTCACGTGATTAATGAGCAAGACTGGGATCGGAGTTAGATCGCTCCACTTACGTCATTGTTTTGTTGTCCAAGGTATGTAATAAGTTTTCCCCATGTGTAGCTTGTGGGGTCTTGTATTATGAATTCACCCCAGATTTGGACCGAGATCCATGGTGTTATTATACCGTGGTGTCTCATTAAGGGTCCGTGATTTGGGTTAGGTGTTCCGGAACGCCATGCATCATTTCAAATTTGAACATTATGTGCCTTGTCCTTTCAGATGCTTTTGAACAGAAACAATGCGCCACGTGGTCGAAGAAAAGTGGAGGTCGTCGTTTAGAGTTCGTAGCGTCATGATTAGTCGTTTTCAAATTTCCAAAAGAAAAGATGTCATGATGAGGCGCTTCGAACGAAAAGGCATATCTATCCTTATTGATGACAACGATTTGGGGTGACCTTTCATGTCTATAAATAAGGATGTGGTTTAGCCCTTCTTACTTTTCGCACATTCTCTCATTGAAGATTTTCCTCTCCATCAACTTAGGTGATTTTTGGCATCTTAGTGGTGCTCATTGGTGATTCAAGGCTCTTTAAACGCTTTCTTCACCCTTCAGAAAATCTCTTTTCCTTTAGAACTTAAGGTACTCCTTGTTTCACCCTTTCAATTTTCACTTTTTTCTTTGAGTACTTAGTGGAGGAAAAATGCTTGGCAGTCAAGAGACGGTGTAGAATAGCGGCCCATTAATGGAGGTCTTGAGTCCTTCTTCGTCTTCATTGCCTTAGCCACAGTGGGGGCTTCAAGCCCACGATGGGGATTCTAATGAGGGTTTGAATCCTTTAACTAGGATGAAGATCTTGGAGGCGTTCCAGAGGGCGGACCAAGCTAGAGAACTAGCAAGGCGTAGATCAGCCTATCCACTCTCTGAACTTATGATGGCAATGAGAGATATGAGCGATTCTTCCATAAGTGATTCCTCTGAATCTAACTCGGGTGTGTCCTTTATTAGTATGGAACGAACCCAGAGGGCTACACTTGTTGAGCAGAGGAGGGTTGTGCCTGTAGAGTAGAAGGACCTTGTCTTCCTGCAAGACTTAGTATATACTGATGGGTGGATCATGAAGTTCTAGGAACCCTTTCCAAAATACAGATGGCTAAGGATGCTTATGGCAAGCAACAGTACATGCAACTTACTGTGGATGGGCTCAGGGACTGGAAGTTTGCAATCCGACACCCGTTAGAAGAAGAAAGGGAGTGCTCAACCCATATGGTAGATGAGCACTTTAGGTACATGAATGAGGTTCTCTTTATCAGGATTGGGGTGTAGCTACCATTTATTGAGTCCGAGATGGGTGTTCTCAATCACTTACTAGTGGCGCCCACCCAGCTTCATCCAAATGCTTGGGGATTCGTTCAGGCATTCAAGCTTGTCTGCTAATTCTTTGAGTGGTTGTACTCGGTTAAATATTTATTTTTCCTTTTTTCTCAGCTGGCAACCTCGGAGAGTAACTAAACCAAAGGATAGGTCACACTTTAGGCGCAGACCGAGCGCAGGATCTTCAAGCCCTACCAAGAGTCCTTCGAGAATTTTAAAAATGACTTCTTTAGGGCAGAAGGTCAACCGCACTTCTTCTTATACTAGACTAATGCTGGGTGGGAGTAGAGTAATAAAGAGTTAGAAACTCCGTCCTCCTAGGGCCCCTATCTTGAGGCCATGGTCCTATGTTTCCTGATTGATTTGACTAAAGAAAAAGGGGCCATATCTTGTAAAGACATCCTGGATAAGCCTGTTGATTTTGTAAAGGCCTTGCTAGGTATTCTGCCTTGTACATTTTCTTTTAGTACTTATCTTCTAGCGCTTAATGTTTATCCCAATGTTGTAACACTTCTTTCTTCTTTTGTAGAAAGTATGGCTCCCATGTCTGAAATTCAATACTAGGCTGAGATATTGGCGGCCTGAAGTAGTGAGGCGTCTGGATCTCGGGCCTCGGTAGGCCCTCCACGAGTAACCCTTGTTGTTCCTCCACTATTGAGCAATGTAGCTTATCCATCTGCGACCGAGGTGGTCCACGAGGTAGTTCCTAAGATGACTTCTCTTTCGCTTACTAAGGTTTAAGATATTGGGCCTAGTTCTCTTGTCCAACCTTTGCGATCTCAGAAAAGGCAGGCTAAGAGCAGCAGGGATCTAAGGGGGAAGATACTGGCCACTAAGAAAGTTCTAGAATATCCCAAAGTGTTTGAGATTCTAACTGGTCCAAGGACTGAGGGCACTTCACTCCATTTTTTGTTAGGATCGGTGTAGAACTTTGGGGCTGATCCCACTAACTTTATTGAGGGCACCTTTTTGAGCCACGCCGAGACTGAGGTGTTGATCCAGCTCGACATGTCAAAGCTTTTCCATAGGGCCCAACTCAGGAATTTGTGCCTTGCCTCTTTCCTTTGATTCATGGAAGATGCTTACGATTTTGTCCGGGAGGCATCTACCTTGGAGAGGGAGCTTGACACCCTTCACGGTGAAAAGAAGAAACTTGAGTAGGACATCCCTGAGAAGGATAGGTAGCTTGCCTAGGTAGTCATGAATATAACCCAGAAGGATGGGCAGCTAGCTCAGGCTGATAAAGAGCTCAAGTCGTTTGGCTCCAAATTAGACAGGTTCTGGGCTGAGGTTGCCCGCCTTACTGCAGATGTTGTCAAGGTCCCTTCCCTTTAGGCTTAAGTTGTCAAGGTGGAGTAGCTCCAAGTCAAAGTTGTTGAGGTCAACGATCTTTGAGTTCAACTTGGTGAAGCCACAACTCGAGAGGATACACTGAAGAAGGATCTGCTCTTGACCCAGTCTTCCCTCATCGGTGCTTGGGATCAGTACGAGCTTCTGAAGGTAGAACTCAACCGAGCAACAAATGACTAGTCAAAGTCTGTGGAGGAAACATTTGAGAATGCCCTTAGCCAACTTCGCCTTCTTAACCCCGGTCTTAATCAAAAGGGGATTGGCACACTAAAGGAGGTCCGAGATAGCCAAATTGTGGACATGGCTATTTTAGTAACTCCCCTAAATGACCAAAAGGTCCGCAGGGTGGAAGGAGGTGAAGGGACATAAGCGGCTTTAGAGGGTAGACAGGAAGAAACTATGGAGGTTGTGGTTAAGGCGCTACAAACTGAGGTGGCGCGGTCTGAGGTAGCGGTAGAGACTTCGATTGATCAAGGCCCCACATGATGCTCAAGCTTTCTATTTTCTTGCCCCCTGTGTAAGGCTTTATTTGTGTATTTAGTCAAATCCCAACCTTGGGCATTTTCTATTTAATTTAGGCACTTGGCATTCTCCATGTTAACTTTTTTCTTTCATCGAGATGAGTCTAACACTTAATCCTGATGCCTCCTTTACACGTCAAAATTGTCCATGCCACGCCGAGATGGGTTCGACGCTTAATCTCAATATTAGTTTTACACTTAAGTAATTTATTCATGTAACTCATCGAGATGGGTCAAATGCTTGATCTCGATGGTCAGACTTTATTACACTTGGGATCTGATGTCCTTTTAGCAGCTTTTGCTTTATGGTTTGCAACAATCTATGCTTGCTTGGGAAACTTGCTTTGAATTTATTGTGAATTAAGACTGCTTAAATGCAATAGCAGTTTTCCACTCTATTTTTTAACTACCTACTGCCTTAGTGGCCAATAATAGGGAAGAAACAATTAAATGTGGCCTCAAACATGTAGCTATTTCATGTTTTGGGAGCCAATCAAAACGCATTATTCCCTTTATAAATTGGGAATGTTTGCAATGAGATTGTCACTTGTTTCTTTCATTTACTAGTTGTGCTTGAGAGTGAGTATTTTCTGAATAATGACTCTTTTCCTGCTTCTTGTGAGCGTGTGGATGGTCATGTCCCTTTCTAAGACCATCTTCTTCTTCTTTCCCAAACTCTTAAAGGTCCAAACTCTTAAAGGTATTCCTTTTCTTCCTTGCATATTTTGCTTGTGGAGGTCTTTCTCTCCAAGTGTAATGGCTCGATGAGGGCCAAGTAGTTGCTCTACGTGGCTTAGTCAACATGTCTCCAAATAGCAGAAGTCTTTCTTCCCAGACATATGTAGAGAATCCCATTTTTGCTGGGAGGATCCATGACTTCTACTGTAGTTCCTGTGAGGCATAAGGAGGTTTCACTGCTCTTCCTCCTCTGCTCTCCTGATTTTCATCGTGCATTGGGTACGTAGGGGCGTTTAGGGAATGTAGGGTTGTGAAGCCTTCTCCTTATGTTGATCAAGTTAGAGGTGGTTGAACAAGGAAAATGTGGTTGCTCCCATCTTGAGGAACCGTTGAGGTGGCCGTGGTCATCGCTTGGTTATCATCATCATTTTCCCAGACTACCTTCTTAGCTTCCTTCAAGTGGACACCTTTACATCAGAGTAGTTTATAGGTTTCTTCTCCTTGAGGAATCATTGAGGTGGTCATGGTCAGCGCTTGATCATCATTATCATCTGACCAAGCTACCTTCTTGGCTTCCTTCAAAGGGGCAGTCTTTGCACAAAGGTAACTCGGAGGCTTTTCTTGTAAAATTGATGATGTTTGGAATGTGAACAGCAAAACTTGTTCTTCTTCTGAATGTTTTACTTTCCACTATCTACTCCTTTTTCCGAGATAAGTCTAATGCTTGATTTTGGTGATTGTTTTGTACTTATTGAGGTGGATTTTCGATCTCAGTATATAAGTTACCGAAATAAGTCTAACACTAACCTCGGTAGCTGTTTTTTCATATTGACAAATGCTTGATGAGTATAGTGGTGAGTATTCCTGCCTGTCACACGGGTGACCTGGGTTCGTTCCCCGGCAACGGCGCCAAAAACTTGATGAGGCTTCGACAAGTGTACCGAATCGCACAAGTAATAAAGAGTGAGTGAGTATCGTTCCCATGAGGATTGATTAATATTGAGTACTAATTTTATTAGGCTATTACTATCTAGACTAACTATTGTAATAAGATGGTTGTAAAAAGAACATTAAGAAAATAAACTACAGGGATGAGTAATTAAACTTAATTTTTAGAAAAAAATTTGAATTAAGAGTTATATGAATGAGAACACTAGGGGTTGATTTTCACTTGACCCATCCTTAATTTCCATAAAATTCAATTAATTATGCTTAATTCTCTCAATTGATGGTAAAGAATACACAGAATTAGTCAAAACTCAATTCCTTGGCGGATTAACTCTCTCTCAATTACCTAAACTTACCAATTCCTTAGTCAATTTCATGCAATTGAGAGGATTACGCACAAGATTCCCAAATTAACCACATAATTACCAAGACCCATTCCTAGATATTGATAGATTATGGTGTTAAACTCAAGAAGCAAGAGGTAAAGAGGAATCTCTCAATTCTCAAAATACCCAACAAAAGATCCATGAAAAGAAATGAAAACAAAGAAGAAAGGGAAGAAGAAACCAAGAAATCCATGGAGATGGAGAGGATAAATCTTCACTTCCTTGATCTTGGATCTACGCCCCTCACTTGTAGAAAGTAGTGGAAAATAGAGAAAAGAATGGAGAAGATTCGGTCTCCTTGATGAAAAAGTCCCAAAAAACTAAACTCTCATCTAAACGGTTGCCTTCCATCTATTTATATTAGGTCAGGTGATAACTACGTGCATCAGAAAATTAGCATCAGTTGTTTATGCACATACGTGATCTTTTCACACATATGCGTGAACTCTTCATGCATATGCGCAAGTTTTTCTGATCCAGAACAGAGACCATCACGCATATGCATGAATTCTTTGCGCATATGCATGATTCTTCTTGATCCAATTGTTTTGCACAGAGGCTATCACGCACATGCGTGGTGCCTTCACGCACATGCGTGGATGCCTACTTTCAATTCTTCTCTTCCAAAGTTATTGTTGTCTTTTTTTGATACTTGTTCTTCATATCTATTGCTTCATAGCCCATTTCCAAAGATCCTCTTGTCCTTTGAAATCTACAGATTAAATTCAATTGGTCAGACTCAAGTTATTATATTAAAATGAATCATTAAGCATCATAAAATGCAGTTAGATAATGTGAAAATTAGCTCAACTCAAGACATGAAAGAAGTGTTCACTTTAAGCATAATTTCTTATGAGGACTGAAAAATATTTGGACTCATCACTCTCATTTCTATTCAATTTAAGATTGTAATAACTTCATTTTGTGGAGTTATCACCAGCCGAGATGAGTCCAAGGAGTGGTTAGGGTGACTCGGTAGCCTCGTGGTATGGGGTCCATTATTCTAGGCTATGGCCGGTTATGCTTAACCACTCTAAACCTGGTCGATTTATAGGTTAAGGTGCAGCTTAAAAAGGCATAGGTGAAACCCTTGAATGCTCTACTTGACCCTGGAGGGTGTTTAAGTGGACTCCCCAGTTTGGTCGTCTTGTAAGATGTCGAAATAGCTAATCCTTTTTGAACATTGTATTCCTCGGACCTCGCCAAGGCGTGGTGACCTTGGGGGCTGTGACTAGCCGAAATGCTTGTAGACTCGAAGTTGCGATGAGGTACTAGCTTGAATGATGTTGGGCCGAAGTATTCGGGGATAGAGTCACTGCTGAGATACTGGCTTTCAGATGAAATAACTGTTGGAAAAATTGATTCATTGATATCCAAAGATATTTGGTACATAGTGGAAATAACAATTTCAACATATTACATGATGGTCTAGGTTACTTTAGCGGGATGACAATTGTCCTCCTAGTTGATATTCCAGGGTTGTGCCCTATCTTGATACTAGGTGTTAACCCAAGGTGAGCATGGGCCAGGGTTCTTATGCCTAGCCGGAAAACGTCTTCTTTGGTAGGGAGGAGTAGTACTTTAGGGGATATAGCTCCGCTTCCTATAATGGCCTCCCCTCCGATCGTTGTTCTGGGTTTGGCATACATATCAACCCAAACGTCCATCCCGGATGAGGGACTCGATGGCATTTCGGAGGTTAGTGCAATCCTTCATGTCGTGACCATGGTTGTTGTGCCAATTGTAGTGTTTGGTCTTGTCCCAAGGCTTCTTCAAAGGGGGAGGTCTCTGCACATCCTGAAGCTCGATGTTCATGACCTCTTGGTAAATTTGGGCCTAAGGTGTATTTATCGGCATGGGCATGGAACTTATACATAGTTTGTGGCTCCTTCTTTGCCAATAAGAAAGAAAACTATCCTGGTCGAAGCCTTTCTTTGATGTAAAACAGTCTAAGTCTTTCATTCCAATTTTGCACATTTACAATCTCTTTGTTGAGCTGAAATATAAATTCTAGGAGAGACTCCTCCTTTCTTTTCTTAATCTAGGAAAGGCATGTAATGGACTTAGGCTGCACTTTGCTGGTGCTGAAGTGCAGTAAAAATCTCGATGACAGGCTCCCCCAATTATCCACAGACCTTGGAGCCAATGTGGTGAACTATCTCAAGGTAACTTTCTTTAAGGAAAAGGGGAAAGCATAGTACATGAGAGAGTCGTCGCCCCTAACAAACAAAAGCACCGAAACGTAGGTGTCCATGTGTTCCTAAGGGTCCGTGGTTCCATCGTAGGCTTCAACGTTAGTAGGATACTTGAAGCACCTAGCGATTTCGAGCCATCAGCCTATTAGATAAGGGTTGATTTTGAAAGACTGTGTTCCTGCTCTCTTGAAAGGGCAGGCTCAACATTATGACCAGGATCCACGACCCTTGAGTTCTCCATACAACGGTCATCATGCTTATGTCAGTCTCTTTTATTTTCTTGATTCCATCTTGGGGACCGATTTTTATCTTCATAGTCTTGGTTAGCAGCTCTCACCAGGTTATGAATCCTTTCTTCCAGGCGTTGGATTTGCTCATCTTGAAGTCTAACTAGAGAGAGCAACTCTGCTTTGGATAGCTCCTGATGGTTAATTTTAGCAGGGTGAGACTGAGCTTTGTTCTCCACCCGATCACCAAGGTGTTGCATCGTCGACACTCACTGTCCAGCGTCCTCAAGAGGCGCCCTTTGTGGACCGAGACGCTGCCTCATCGGAACTCTATGGGGAGGAGTAGGGAGATTCTCTCCAGTGAAAGAAATCTCTTGTTTGTCCGGTTGGGCTGTGACTGGTCACAGGACTGGCTCATCAATAGTAAGGACAAATGTTGGATAGCGATTTGCAGACAGGGGGGTTACGCACAATAGAAACACGATTTGGGTTAGTTAAGGTTTGCTTCCTCCTTGTGTTAACCATATTGATGACTATGAGGGAAGCGTTGTTGGTGGTGTTAGGAGTAGAACGATGTTCTGGGGGTTACCTGAGAAGGTATGAAATGATGAACTCCTCTACAACGCGACCACAACAGTAATGAGCGAGGGGTGGATACCTATAAAATGCACTCCAACGCTCAAGTCACTAGGTGCGCAAGGAAGGTAGTGTATATTGGGAATTAGCTCATATCTTTTCTCCCTTTCTTACTGTATTTATAGGAGCGTTTTTTGGGTGTATGGTGTCTGATCATTTAATGTGTATTGAATGCTTTTACCTAGGAACATGGAGACATGATCTTGGGGGATAGGATCGTGGAGACAGGGTCGTGGAGGCTACTATTCCTTTCCCCTTATTCTCTTATCTATACGGGATATGATCAGGATTTGTTACTGTCATTATGTCTGATGTATAGACTTCATGCATACTGTACGTCTAGGTGTCAGCCTGACGAGTCGAGTTGCTCTAGTTCTATGGACCATAACTCAATTGTTAAAAATTGTATTTCCTTTTCATTGCAAATTAGAGCATTTTCTGTATCTCATGTTAAATGAGATGGTAACCAAATTTCTCACGAGTTGGCTTAGTTGGCCCTTACCAATTCAAACATAGTGAGCATGGAAGGTGCCCCAGCGCTATTTGTAAACTTGTTTCTTTGGACTTTGTGTCCTGCTTAATTTATACCAATCTCTTTCCAGTCAAAAAAAAAATTAAAGAAAAATAAATGAAATTGTATGACATTGATTAATATCAAGTAATTCGTACTAAATTTTGTAACTATTTTTTTATTATGGTCATGTGGTGCCTAGGTTAGCTAGTGTACACCTCAAGTAATCTACTTCTCTAATCAAAGGCATGTCATCCTCTCAAAAAATTGGCATAACTAGAATTTGAACTTATAGCTATAAGTTTACTCATATATTACATGTTCATCTACCATTAAATGTTCTTAGAGTTATATTTTGTAACACTTATGAGATCAAATAAATCACATTTTATAATATGGTCAATATCACAGGAGCAATTAAGTCATTTACTTTTTTTTTTAAATAAAGCTTAAGACTTATCTTGTGGGCCTAGTAGAGGGGCTCTAGTGAAGCCCTTAGATGGCCCCCAAAATGGGGCCCAATAGAAATGAAGAAAAATAAGAAAAAATAAATTAAGATAAAAAACATTCGTGATAATCGAAACTCGTTACTTTCCCTATATGTCTTTAGCTTTTAATTATATGATTATGAATTGATATTAATTAACGATTGTTTAATTAAATTAAAATCAGCAAAAGTAATTCAAAAGTTTTACACTCTGTTTGTTTCAAGAGAAAATGAGTGGAAAGAAAATAGGAAGAGAGAAAATAAGTGAAATATTTCATTTTCTCTCATTTGGCAGTGCAGAAAAAATAGGAAAGATAGAAAATTAAGGTGTGAGACCCACACAAAATTTTTTCTCCTCCCTTATGCACAGAAAATAGAAGAGATGGTGTGATAATATTACACAATTATCCTTATATCCCCCAAATTCATTTCAGCCATCTTATTTTCCTGAACCCATTCGGGACCTCATTTCCCTCTGACACAAATACACGCCCGTGTATGCATATACGGCTTAGGCCGTGTATAACACTGAGTTAGGAGGCAAAATTTTACTATTTCAATTTCAAAGTCAGAGGCGTACACGGCCGTGTACTTCTAGGCCCTGTATTCTGACACAGGCCCTGTATTTTGACGCAGGCCCTGTATTTTGACTTCCATTTAAAATTATTTCATAATTACAAGCAAATCACTATCATTTGTTCAATTAAATGTTATAAAATATAGGCTTATCATTGTGCCAAAGTGATGGTTATGCATGCTATTATTTTCCAGACAAGGATTCTGATTTCATTTTGTGGTGCATGAGTAATGACTTCTGTTTAGGCAAACCAGAAGCCATTTTGAAGGTAGAAGTGGGGGTTTTTCTAAATCAAGGTGCTACATCTGCCATTAGTTATTGTATCAAGTATTTTGTCAAGTTGTACATATCCTTTTATCATCATTGTGAGCATCAGAACAGTGATTGAATGTATTTGGGCGTAGAAAATTATTTATTTTCACTATTGAATGTATTTGGACGAGAGAAAATAGATCATACATGTAAAAAAAGTACATTTTATTATATTATAATAAGGGTATAAAAGTCATTTAATATAAAATTATTTTCTTTCTTCTCACTTTTCTTTCCAACCAAACAAGAGAAAGAAATTTTTTTTATTTTCTTTCTCTCCTTTTTCTCTTCATCCAAACAATAGAAGAGAAAATGTATTTTTCTCTTCATTTTCTCTTCTCTCTATCTTCTCTCTTCCCATTTTCTCTCTACATCCAAACAAAGGGTTATAGATGACAGCTACTTTTGTTCATCCCATTTTTGAACGCAATCACTCTCATTGGTTTCGAGTCGTTTCCAAGACCAAGTCTATACCTTAAAAGCTGAGAGTGATATTTCTGTTGTTTTCCTCTTCTACTTTTCCCTTTGTTTTTTACTTTTTAAATCGGTTGTAACTGTCCTCTACCCCATTTTAATGCTTTGAGACTAATATAAGACAACTAGGACATTCTCTTCTCAAAATTATGTGACCCATCTTTTTAATCTCTCAAGTTCAGATCAGATACCATGGATTTCCTTTCACGACCAACAATATTAGTGGTAGCTTTAGCTTTAATCCTTCTCTATAACATATGGAGGATGAAAAAATCTAGTCACAAAGTCAAAGGCCTGCAAGCACCAGAACCATCAGGTGGCTTACCTTTGATAGGTCACCTCCACCTACTAGGAGGCCAGACACCCCTTGCACGAACCTTTGCTGCTTTCGCTGATAAGTATGGCCCCATCTTCCAGATCCGTCTAGGAGCATACCCTGCCCTTGTGATTTGCAACCAAGAGGCCATAAAAGAGTGCTTCACCACAAACGACAAAGTTTTGGCCTCACGCCCAAAGTCTAGCCATGGAGTTCACCTTGGTTATAACTTTGCAGGATTTGGATTCGCTCCTTATGGCCCATATTGGACCAAAGTGAGAAAGCTAGTCATGCTTGAACTACTCTCTGCTCGCCGCCTCGAATCATTGAGGCATATTTATGAATCCGAGATCAAAACTTTGATCAAGGATCTGTCGTTGTATCTTAGGGACAACGCGCCAGTTAAGGTTGTGATAAGTGAATGGTTGGAACACCTAACCTTCAATATAATCACAAATATGATTGCAGGGAAAAGGTATTTCAGCTACTTGCAAGATGTGGATGATGTAGAAGCACATGGTATTGTGAAACTTATAAAGGAATTCATGCATATATCTGGGGAGTTTGTTCCTTCAGATTTGATTCCACTTTTTGGATGGTTCCCGGTAGATGGCCAAGTGCTCAAATCCATGAAACGAATTGCAAAAGATTTGGACACCCTTGTGGGAAGCTGGGTTGAAGAGCATGCTATTAAGAGTGATCACCTGAACAAGTCTAGTAAGAAACATGATTTTATTGATGTCATGCTGTCTGTTATTGAAGATAATCCTGCCACTGGCCATACCCGTGATACTATCATCAAGGCAAATATTATGGTAAGCATTTTCTTCTGAGTTTTAAATTCTGCAGTATGTTTTCATTTTAAATCTTATATTGGTAATTAAGTTGTTACTGTAACTTAAAATGTTTAGGATTTCAGCTCTAATTTTTCTCACTTGAAGTTGAATCACTAAACGCATGGTTGGTTGAGATTCATTTCAAAGCAAACAGAGAAAAAACACACATTTCGATATTTTTTTATATGAAGTAATTAAAAAAAAACAAACTTGGATCAAAACCGTTTGGAACGATTAAAAATCTAAACTACGGTCATTTTCACACTTTTTTTTTTTGAAATAAAAGTTTAGAGAAAAGAGAAATTTTCCAATTCCAATATTAGGCCTCACTGAGGATTCCAATGATGGATATTTTCACCCAACTTGTGGAAAAGTACATTTTAACAAAATATAAAGAAGGGACCTGCCCCACTATGAAACAAAATAAGCAGAAAGCAATTTATGTAATAAACTATGTAATTATGATTTTTCTACCACATTTTTTTTACATTACTTGTTATACTACTCTTCATATCATTAATCATATTATTTTTTTATCATTTTTTCTTACTTAATCATAACTATTTAAAAATAATGTGAAAAAAAAGTGTTTGCTCAAAAATGATGTATGAACATCAATTTTTGTAAACTCTGGTCTACTAAAATTTAAAAGTCTGCATACCTAAACCGGCGGATTTGGCACGCAGGGTCATTTTCATATGCCTGCCTCAAGACTCTAGAGAATTCCTCTTGCAAATTCTTGCCATCATACATACAACTATAAGCTATTTAATCTTTACAATTAAGTTAAAATAATGATTACTTATACACATTTGAAGGTTTATTTATATAGTATTATAAGTTGTTCAAAAAATATTTAAGTAGATCCTAATTGTTATTTTTTAAAGTTTTGATTTATAGGGAAAATGAGAAAAAAAATTATATTTGTAGTCAGTATTACACAACAAATTATTACTTATTGTTATTATTATTTAACAAGTCAAATTTTTATATTTAGAATCTTATGTTAGCGGGGTCCGACACAACTTCCACGACAATGACATGGATCCTAGCCATATTGTTGAACAATAGGCATGCTTTGAAGCGTGCACAAGAGGAGATTGACCTTCACGTGGGTAGGGACAGAAGTGTGGAAGCATCTGATATAAAAAACTTAGTTTATTTGCAAGCAGTTGTCAAGGAAACTTTGAGGTTGTACCCACCAGGGCCTCTATTGGTACCCCACGAGGCGAGAGAAGATTGCTATATTCATGGCTATTATGTACCTAAAGGGACCCGTGTGTTTGGCAATGTGTGGAAACTACATAGAGATCCAAGTATTTGGTCAGAGCCTGAGAAGTTTTCACCAGAGAGGTTTATCACTGACAATGGAGAACTGGATGAAGGTCACCATTTTGAGTACCTCCCTTTTGGATCAGGGAGAAGAGCTTGCCCTGGATCTACGTTTGCCACACAAATGTGTCTCATGACACTTGCTAGTTTGCTTCAAGAATTTGATTTTGATGTGCCAATGGATGAACCTGTTGACATGAGAGAAGGCTTGGGCATAACCTTGCCCAAGTTAACTCCATTACAAATTCTTCTGACCCCGCGATAGTTTTCAAACTGTCGAGTTAATTCTTAAACTCTTACGAGTATAATTTTAGGATACAAAAATGAGTTAACTCATATGTAAATTATCTTTTCGGTTCATACAAGTTCAAGTAAATGCTGACAAAATTGATAAACTTTCGATTTTACTAGCTAGCAAGTTTACGGTACACGATTTTGGCTCCAAAATATACCATTTTAGTTAATGTTCTTGGGTGCTTGGGTTGAATTGCTTATGTTCTACAGTGTATATTGGGTTTCTAAAGCAAATTTTATGTTTTCATTATTATTTTTGTTTTGTTTATTTTGTTAAACTACCAAATAATGTAAGTGCTGGGGTAAGTATAATTGTTTATAGAGGAAAATTGCCAAATTATATGACAAATATTATGATTCAAGTTAGCTATCTAGGAAGAGAATTTCCTCTTCTTGGAATTTTCAAGTTCTTGGTAACTTGTAATTTTAAAGTGTTAAATGAATAAATTCAAAGGGAATTCATCATAATCACAATTTGACAAAATAAATAGAACATAAAATTGACAAATTGAATAAAGGGTCGGAATGGTAAATGATAAGAAATATAAATAAGTTGACAATCAATGTAAATGCATCAAAAGTAAAGAAATTAGATGAAAATGACCAAAAATAATTGTGACAGGAATTTAGATGACTAAATCAGAATGATATAAAGTAAACTTGACAAAAATGAAAAAAGTCAAATTAAAGTAACAAAATGTAAATTGCCGATCAAACAGAGATTGAATGAACATAAATTTATAAGTAATGTAAAATGCATGAAATTAAATAGCAAGAGAACTTAAGTATGTGAATCTAAATGATAATTAATGTAAAATGCAACAATTAACTAACTGGAACATCAAATGCAAAAAAGTAAATTGATTGGAATATAACATACAGGAATTAAATGACAGAAATGGTAAAGCAAGTAATTACGAAAAATAACAGGAATTTAAACATACATGAAAGTAAATTGTAGAACTTAAAGTGTAGAAACTTAACAGAAGAACATCAAGTGAATTGGATCAAGGAGTAGAAAAAAGAAATTGAAATAACATTGCATTGCATTAATTGAAAAGATTACATGAAAGAGAAGATGGAAGGATCATACTTGAGTTTTCCCTTGTGTTTCTGAAAGCATTAAAGTGACAAATGGAAATGTAAGGTACTTTGTCAAGTATTTTTCCAAACTTCTTTCTACCTTAACAGGAAGGCTTATTTATAGACTAACTTACACCCTAGGATTTTGACACATGACCTTCTTTATTACAAATTTAATCCCTATTAGACAAGTGTCCTACATGCACTACTGACATGTCATCTCATTATTCTTAATCTGATTGCAGTAATAACTGACGCAAGCCTTTCCATTTTGAATTTGAATTCCTTCATAGCCATCAGCTTGCTCCGTTTGAATTTCAAACTAGTAACTGCTCCCTTATTCATCAAGCTTCCTCAACTTTGCGGTGTTGCAAATCTTCTAAATGTTGATGAATCTGTCCACTTGGTCTCTTAGCCCCCACTTGTCTGTTGAGTTCTATTCTTCTTTTAGGCAACGCTTGTTCATCAAACTTCTTTTAGCTGAAATATTACTTCTTCCATCTTGTTAACATTTATGTGATTCTTAATTTCTTTGAGCCCTTTCTTCTTGACCATTTGGAACTTCCTGTCTTCTTGAGCAGCCTATCATGGTAATGTGTTCTTCGTTGAAGAGCTAAATTTGGATAATAATAGATGCCTCTCCAATATTTATCTTTTGACTATAAGGAAAAAGATAAATATTTAAAATTATGAAGAAAAAAATGCTCTTCGACATTTCACATTTGAATGATTTGACATATTTTCGCCTTCCTTGTTCCCAATGTTGAGATGCCTTATATTCTCTTTTGGAGGGAAAACATATTTAGTTTAATTTTATTTTAAACAGATAATGTGAAAATAGGTTTGCCCCAATGGTTTAATATGTTAAGTTTTGATGATGACAAATACAAGACAAAAAGAATGATACTTATGCTTTATAGTTGTGCTTAATAAATGACAAATGCATCACAAAAGAATGTTGATCATGTTACATAGATGTGCTTAATGAGGTATATTGTATCATGCATGATTATGTATTTTATCTAGTTATATTTCACTTAATAATCATGCAATGAGATATATGTAACATTCTTCATATAATATATCCGATAATGCTTTATATGAGTCTTAGTGAATTAATATTGGATTTGATTCTACTTAAATGAAAATGTGTAAAATATTCTTTGTTTCATCCTACATAGAGCATATCTAGTAGTAATTGATAAATATCTTATTTGGATGTGTCTATGAAAGTCTTATATGCATGTTAGACTAATTAGAGTTATATATTTATGAATCATGCATATGAAGATATTGAGTTATGATTTTGGACTAATTATGTTTGTTTAAGTGAGCAATACTTTGTAGGATAGTCCAAATACCAAGAGCGAGCATTGCAACAAGAAAGTAAAAAGATCACAATTATGCTCAACTTAAGAAGGATGAGAATGAAAAGATGTTCCAAGCATTTGCAAGTTTTGAAGAGAATATTTTCTTTGGAAGCTTGGATTACATCAAGAATTGATGGTAGCAAAAGATCAAGTCCCAAGGTTCTTCAAGAATAGCTTATAGGACTTAGATCTTGTGTAAAGGTAAAAAGGAATCACACTAAGCTCAAATAAGTTTTAAACATCTTTACAAGTGTTTCTAAAATGCTTAAATGCCTAACAAAATATTTTTGGAAAGCTAGCTTTGGTGGTATTTCAAATTTGTGAAAATTAGTCAAGTTTGAGTTTTGTAAAACTGACCTTTAGTTACTAATTTAATCATATCTTTCAAAATACTTTGATTTTTATTCTTAAACTTCTTTTATATGAAAATAGACTCAAAGATCTTTTCGATGAGTGGTCATTTGTTTTAAACGGATAAGAAATGAAGAAGTTATGACCATTTAAAATTAGTTTTCAAAAATAATCAAGTTTGAGTTTTGTAAAACTGACCTTTAATTACTAATTTAATCATATCTTTCAAAATACTTTTATTTTTGTTCTAAAACTTCTTTCATATGAAAATAGACTCAAAGATATTTCCAATGAGTAGTCATTCGCTTTAACCGGATAAGAAATGAAGAAGTTATGACCTTTTAAAGTTAGTTTTCAAAACCAGAAATGCTATAATCGATTACACAAGTCATGTAATCGATTACAACGTTGACAGAAGCCGTGTAATCGATTACAGGAAGTGTGTAATCGATTACAAAGTGCCCAGAAAGCTTGTAATCAATTACACCAAGCTTGTAATCAATTACCAAGTGCCCAGAAACGTTTCTAACGGTTATAAATGGCTAGTTTTCATAAAAAATCATTATTATATACTACCAACGGCTATTTTATCATTTGGGTTCTATAAATAAGTATAGATTGAAGCATTTACACTTGGAGAAACTCTTGAACACTTGGTTTGATCCTTGAATCCTCAAAATCATATTTTGAGCTTTAAAGTGTGAATCTTTTATACCCATTGAGCTTCAGCTTGTATTATCCACTCTTGAGAGAGTTTTCTTATTATCCATACTTTGTTCATGAAGTTGTATATCTACTCTTGTGAGAGTTTCTATTTTTTCTCTTCATCTTGAAATCATTGTAAGAGGGTGAGGTATCCCTCAAGAGAGAAAATGGTGATGTATCCCTTGTAGTGAGACTCAAACACAAAGGGTGAGGTATCCTAAAGGTGTTGTGAGTGTTCTTGATTGTAAAGGTCATCAAGCACCTATGAAGCTTGAAGAATTGGAGGCTCTAGCAGAAGGGTGAGGTATCCCAAGGTGTGAGGAGTGCTCTTACATGTACAAAGGTTTTCCTAACACCTGCGAAGTCTAGGAGATAGTGAAGAAAATCTCAAGTTAAGCTTGGGGACTGGACGTAGGCCATAAGTGGTTAGTGGCTGAACTAGGATAAATCTCAGTGGTTGCTCTTCTCAACTTTATCTCTTTATATTTGTGCTTTAACTATATATGCTTGAGTTGATCTTGATATCTACTTTATTTGCTTGATTTATCTTTTAACCCAAGTTGTATTTGAGTAATCCTTAATTGTTGTGCCTTTGCTATACATGTTCCGCTGCATTTATTAATTGAGTGATTTAAAATGCGTAATTTGTCAAAGTTACATTAAAATTTGTCATCACCCAATTCACCCCCCTCTTGGGTAATGGTTGTCATGGCTAACAAGTGGTATCAGAACTTTGTGCTCTGTTAAAAGCTTAACCACTTGGAGTTAAAGATCCTTATTTATTTGGCAACCATTAAAAGTTTTTCAAAATGAATGATTTTGAAATTGATAAACCACTATTCTTTAATGGTGTGAATTTCGTTTATTAGAAAGCTATAATGGAAATTTATATGCAATCTATTAATCTTGATTTATGGGCTATTTTGCTTGATGGATTTTCTTACAAATCAAAACAATCTTAGAATGCCTATGATAAGAAATATTTTTCCTTGAAGATTAGAGCTATGCAAATCTTGAGAAGTGGTTTGAATGATGATGCTTATGCTAGAATTAAGAATTGCTCTAGTGTAAAAAATATATGGGATGCTCTTGATACTATTTATCTTGCTAATGATGATCTTGTACATAAAGTTGTATATATAAAGCAAGAAGAGCAAAAGTCATTGAAGGAAGCTTGTCATGGAAAATGTCCTCAAGAAGATGTTCAAAGTAAGAATATGAGCTCAATGCCTCTTGGTGATGATGATGCTCAATTTGAAGAAGAGGTAAAACAAAACAAAATTGAGAAGAAAGATATTCTCGAATTCTTGATGGACAAAAATGAGGAAGATGATGATTCTCTTAAAAAGGACTTTGAGGTAAATAATGCTAAACTAGATTATAGTCCTTCCTATGATGAACTATAATGTGGATATAATGAATTGTATGATGACTTGTTGAATTTAGAAAATAAAAACTCATTTTGTTTGGAAAATATTTCCTCTATTGAAATTGAAATTGAGACTTTGAAAAATGAATATGTTTTTCTCAATGAGAAAATGCCTTTGAAATTTGAAACCTCAACTTCTTGTAAAAAGTACATTGATTTAGAAAATCAAGTTGAGGACTTATCTTCTAAATTTGTCAAAGCTAATGATTTTAATTGCTTACATTTTATATTTGTTAATGATAATAAAATTAATGTTATTCTACATGAAAGTTCAAGCAAGGCTTATGGCAAAAATAGTTTAGAATATAAAAACAACAAAAGGCTTAAGTTTTCTAAAAATGATCTTCAAAGGACCAAGCCATCATTGAATTCAATTGTTTGTAATTTTTGTGGTCATCTAGGACATATTTCTTATTTGTGCAATTATAGAATAAATTCTTATATGAGAAATAATATGGTATGAGTTTCTAAAGATCTTAAATGCCCTAGTACTAACATTCAAGGACCCAAGATGAAGTGGGTACCAAAATGTCCTCCTAGTGTTTCAATTATGAAGAAAATTTCTTAAGAGGATGGACAAATTGGTCAAGTGAAAAAGAAGGGGAATGCTTCTAACGCCCATTGGTAAAATTTTTAGTCAAAGAAGGAAAATAGCTTCAACCAAAACTTTTCAAGTACAAAATGTGGAACTTGTAAAGTTCAAAACACCAAAAGAGAAGCAATGGGTAAGAAAAAGAGTTTTCTTAATTACCAAGACTAAGGTATCAAATGTTTTAACCTCTTATGCACATTCACTTAAAAAGATAATAAATATGAGGTATATTCCTTGTAAGCCTTAGGTAAAGGATAGAATCATGTGCACTTAGTAAAATCTGAATATTTTGTTTAGCACATGATTATGTTCATTCTTATTGTACTATAGCTAATTGGTTTGCTATATATCCTTGTACATAAGGTTCTACAATGCCTAGGTATAGTTGCTATGATTTGAATTATTTATATATCATGAAAGTAAGCTTGCTTTTGGTTATGTGTTTAATGGTAATTGATTATGTAATTTGTTTTACTCAATTTACATAGTATAGAAAAATTGATATTTATGAAAGCATAATGGATTAATAATCAATGGCTAATCGCTATGAATCCAAAATTGGTGGATACCAAAGAAAGTACCTTAAATTATGTTGTAGGGTGACTATTAGCTCAAGCATACAAATAAAGTGAAATACAACTATACTACTTACGATTGGGAAAACTTAAAATGATCCAAGTTCTCCAAAAGTGATGAAAAACATAAAAAGAAAGACATGGAGAACCACAACATTCTCAAGGAGCCTTGAGGCATAGAAGTTGGAGTCACCTACAAAAACTCAAATAGTACACTTTTGGTGATATCAATCTCTTATCCTCACTTATACTTTAAATTGAATATCATGTGATATTTGGATAAGTAGAGATTTGTTTTTATGCCTTATCATGCCTTAAGTTGTGTTTTTCTAGCATTATGTTTTAAAAATATTTTTATATATGCTAACATGTTAAATATGCACACATTTTGCTTGGAATGACATGTTATGGTAATATATTTATTCTTGAGCTTGTGACCAATTCTCTTGGCTCAAATATGAAAATTTACTTGCTCATAAGTAGTTCCAATTCTTTCTCTTTGATGCTTAATTGTCTTATATGCTTACTTAGAGATTGGAAAGTTAAAAGTTATTTATCTTCTTGTTTGAAATTGTTTGATATGTTCATATCTTGAAAACAAGAAGTAAATGATTCATTTTGTGTCTTGAACTTGTATTTGAACTTCAATGGTTTTTACAATGAAGTATATCTTGAAATGAATCATGAATGATTTCAAAAGTTATAGTTCCATAATTTTTCAATTCTTTCATTACAATAAGAGACTTTTTGTTCTTGATTGACATGTGTGTATACTAGAATTCTTTACTTGATATTATATGCCTTACATGATCATTGTTTGCCCCAAAATGCTTATATAAGTTTTGATGTTGATCATATGTTTCTTGATAAACTTGAATCATGCCTTAAATTACTTAAACCATATTTTTGGATTCAAGTGCATATGTCCTTCTTTTGTTCTCTTTAGAACTAACTTTGTATGGTTGATAATGTGATACATGGTTTTTCATTATATATCAACCTAAATTATGCTTGTAAATAGGCTTAAATGATATTTGATGATAACTTATGATTTAGAGAACTTTTGAAGTTAGCTTTACAAGTTTCTCTATGTGTTTCAAATATAGTCATCAAAACTTTTACATACAAGCATAAGTGGATAAAGAGAAGAGTTAGATGAAGAGGGACATGAGGAGACTTTCTTCAAGTACAATGGAATGAAATACGCAATGGAGAAAGCTCAAACTCAAAGGATCAATAGATGAAGAACATTCTAAAGAAGCATCACTCTCTCAATAAGTATATTTATCCTTAAGCTATTTTGGTATTCTATATGGTATGAATTGTATGATACTTGTTGATAATTTAATCTTAAATGATTAGATGATTTCTTTACATGAAAAGTATGCTTAGCATTGACAAAGTGCCTAATTGGATATTAACTTGTTATTTTTGTCATTGCATATAGGGTGAATGATATTAGTTCTATACATACTTTGATCCCTATAGCATATTTCATCATGGTGAATATTTGATATCTATAATTCTCTTGATCTATGGTCTTTTAGTAGTGTAACACTTATGAGAATCATGCAGTTGTTTCGAAAAGAGTTTATGGTTTGACTAAAAAGTTTTCTTTTTAAAGCAAAATCTCTTATCATATTTGAAAGAAGCTTTTAAATTTCAATATCCTTGAGAATCATTTGAACTTGTCTTAAGACCTTGAAAGTATTTTCACTTCCTAATTATCTTGAAAATTTAGAAATCATTCGTTTGTGCTATAAATGTAGTACTTTCTTCATTACTTTGTAATATTTTATTAAATCTTGAGAGAATATTTAAGAAAGTTTCCAAATAAATCTTTTGAAATGCTCTATAGAGACCATCTTAATACTTCAAAAGATAAGTCTTGTTCTTCAAAAGTGTTTTATCTTTTCAAGGCTCTTGTTTAATGAAAAAAAGAGGAGATGTACTTTCAAATGTTCCTTTGACTTGGATTTGATCACTCTCGAGGAATATGTGGTTTCAATATAAAACTCTTCTACCCTTCTAAAATGCTTTTGGAAATGTAATGTGTTATTATAAAATTCTTTTTGAAAGGGGGAAAAGTTTTTAAAATGATTTTTGATTAATGGATTAAGAATATGACCTTTGATAGTAATGTGCTTACATGGTCTTGACTTGCATATTTTCCTTTATCTATCTTATGCTTTAATAAGGGAGAGCTTATCTTACTTATCTTACATATCTTTCTTCCATGTTATTATTGACTAAAAATATATGCATGACTATGTTAAACTATTATGTTTTATATTTTGATAATATACATATTTTGAGAGAGAGCCTAGCTCATAAATTGTTGCTTATATCTCTTGGCTTACATCCATGTTTGATATAAAGTATTTTATTGTTAATGTTATCAACATGTCAACAAAGATCATGTTTTATTCTCTTTCCCTCTATCAATGAAAGAAGGTAAACATTCTTAAACTTCATATCTTTTGACTCTTTCATTGAGAAAATCTTACTCCTTTTGACAACATGAGTTTTATCTATAGAGAAGAAAATATTATCTTTCCTTCCTAAGCCTTTTTGTTGATGTCAAATAAGGGGAGTGAAAGTTCAAAAGAAAAATATGTTCTTGTACTTATTGTTTGATATGTTTACATAAATATCTATTATTGTATATTGCTAAACATATTTTTCTTTGGTGATTTGTCATCATAAAAAAAGGGGAGATTGTGAAAATATGTTTGCCTCAATAATTTAACATGTTAAGTTTTGATAATGACAAATACAAGATAAAAAGAATGATGCTTATGCTTTATAGTTGTGCTTAATAAATGACAAATGCATCATAAAAGAATGTTGATCATGTTACATAAATGTGCTTAATGAGGTATATTGTATCATGCATGATTATGTATTTTATCTAGTTATATTTCACTTAATAATCATGCAATGAGATATATGTAACATTCTTCATATAATATATCCAATAATGCTTTATATGAGTCTTAATGAATTAATATTGGATTTGATTCTACTTAAATGAAAATGTGTAAAATATTCTTTGTTGCATCCTACATAGAGCATATCTAGTAGTAATTAATAAATATCTTATTTGGATGTGTCTATGAATGTCTTATATACATGTTAGACTAATTAGAGTTATATATTTATGAATCATGCATATGAAGATATTGAGTTATGATTTTGGACTAATTATGTTTGTTTAAGTGAACAATACTTTGTAGGATAGTCCAAATACCAAGAGCGAGCATTGCAACAAGAAAGTAAAAAGATCACAACTATGCTCAACTCAAGAAGGATGAGAATGAAAAGATGTTCCAAGCATTTGCAAGTTTTAAAGAGAATATTTTCTTTGGAAGCTTGGATTACATCAATAATTGATGGTAGCAAAAGATCAAGTCCTAAGGTTCTTCAAGAATAGCTTATAGGACTTAGATCTTGTGTAAAAGTAAAAAGGAATCACACTAAACTCAAATAAGTTTTAAACATCTTTACAAGTGTTTCTAAAATGCTTAAATGCCCAACAAAATATTTTTGAAAAGCTAGCCTTGGCGATATTTTAAATCTGTGAAAATTAGTCAAGTTTGAGTTTTGTAAAACTGACCTTTAGTTACTAATTTAATCATATCTTTCAAATACTTTAAGTTTTGTTCTTAAACTTCTTTCATATGAAAATAGACTCAAATATCTTTCCGATGAGTGGTCATTTGTTTTAAACGGATAAGAAATGAAGAAGTTATGAACATTTAAAGTTAGTTTTAAAAAATAATCAAGTTTGAGTTTTACAAAATTGACCTTTAGTTACTAATTTGATCATATATTTCAAAATACATTTATTTTTGTTCTGAAACTTCTTTCATATGAAAATAGACTCAAAGATCTTTCCAATGAGTGGTCATTTGCTTTAATCGGATAAGAAATGAAGAAGTTATGACATTTTAAAGTCAGTTTTCAAAACCAGAAATGTTGTAATTGATTACACAAGTCATGTAATCGATTACAACGTTGACAGAAGCCGTGTAATCGATTACAGGAAGTGTGTAATCGATTACAAAGTGCCTAGAAAGCTTGTAATTGATTACACTAAGCTTGTAATCAATTACCAAGTGCCCAGAAACGTTTCTAACGGCTATAAACGACTAATTTTCATAAAAAAATCATTATTAAACACTACCAATGACTATTTTATCATTTGAGCTCTGTAAATAAGTGTAGATTAAAGCATTTACACTTGGAGAAACTCTTGAACACTTTGTTTGATTATTGAATCATCAAAATCATATTTTGAGCTTTAAAGTGTGAATCTTTTATACTCATTGAGCTTCAACTTGTATTATCCACTCTTGAGAGAGTTTTCTTATTATCCATACTTTGTTCATGAAGTTGTATATCTACTCTTGTGAGAGTTTCTATTTTTTCTCTTCATCTTGAAATCATTGTAAGAGGGTGAGGTATCCCTCAAGAGAGAAAATGGTGAGGTATCCCTTATAGTGATACTCAAACACAAAGGGTGAGGTATCCTAAAGGTGTTGTGAGTGCTCTTGATTGTAAAGGTCATCAATTACCCGTGAAGCTTGAAGAATTGGAGGTTCTAGCACAAGGGTGAGGTATCCCAAGGTGTGAGGAGTGCTCTTACATGTACAAAGGTTTTCCTAGCACCCGTGAAGTCTAGGAGATAGTGAAGAAAATCTTAAGTTAAGCTTGGGGATTGGACGTAGGTCACAAGTGGTTGGTGGCTGAACCAAGATAAATTTCAGTGTTTGCTCTTCTCAACTCTATCTCTTTATATTTGTGCTTTAACCATATATGCTTGAGTTGATCTTGATATCTAGTTTATTTTTTTGATTTATCTTTTAACCCAAGTTATATTTGAGTAATCCTTAATAGTTGTGCCTTTGCTATGCATGTTCCGCTGCATTTATTAATTGAGTGATTTAAAATGCGTAATTTGTCAAAGTTGCATTAAAATTTGTCATCACCTAATTCACCCCCCTATTGGGTAATGGTTGCCATGGCCAACAGATAATGGTCTCTCCGTGATTTTTCAGTTACCATTTTTTAGGGATATTTATCCCTAATAAATTTGAAGCACTACTACGATAACTGACTACCACTAACCATAATTACTGGTTTAATTTCCTAGTAATTATAACTTACAAAATAGGCTTACTTTAGTACTAGGAACTTATCTTGTAAGCTTCTGTTTCGTTTATTCTCTCTCTCTCCTCCAAAGCTTTATTTTCTTTTTCTTTTTTCTTCAACTCAAGTGTTTGCAACCACACATTCCCCTTTCTTACAATCAAGCTCCACCAAGCTTTCTTCTTTTCTACATTTAGGCTTTAAAACTCCATTTTTCTTCCTCTCCTTTCTGTTACCCTCGATGGCATCTTCAAAACCATCTTCAACTTCTTAACTCCCAAAATATAGAAAAAATCCAACAATCATGGTTACCGCTCCTACTCCCAATCAAGATGGTGGGATGAATCTGGCTCCAAACCCACTGGTTGATAATTTTGAATTGTGGAAGACTTAGGTACTTACTCCTTTTATTACCAAGTGGCTTCAAAACTCAAGAGGAGAGTGAATTGAGTTTTTCAAAACTTTTCACAAACAAGCCCCTTTTGATTTTTATTGAAGCTATTTTCTTATGTAGTGAATGGATTTATGACAACAAAAAGTTTACACACAAGTTTAAAGAGAGTGAATGAGTGGAGGATAAAGCAACAAGTATACAAAAGTAATAAATAAACTTGAAAGTAAAGAGATAAGGGTAGAGAAGATTACAAACAAGATTTATATTAATTCAATCACCCTTGTGATATACGTCCTATCCCTAGGATGATCCAACTAGGAGGTTCCACTATTTCTCAAGCTCCATAAGGTGCTTGACAAATCCTTGCAATATTTAAGCCCTTCTTAAACTTCAAAGATCATTCATCTCTATGTATAGAAGCCTTTTTATTTCCTCAAGGAATCCTCTACTGTCTTAAGTGTTTATAATATGGATTGAATGAAAGTAAGTTCTCTCAAAAAGCAAATAATACAAATTGAAGCTCTAGGTAGAAGAAAGATCACACTTTTTAGCTCAAAATAGAGTAAGAGTATTGAAGGCTGGTAAAGTTCATATTAAATGCTCAACAACTGATTTCAGAATAATTTTCTTACTCCCTTAAGTTCCCAATGACTTGTATTTAAAGCCCAAGTTATTAAAAAGTTGTTAGGAGGTGGTTGGTGACATTTAATGCAAGCTACTAGCCATTAATTTCTTCATTTGAAAAAATAGATAATTGATTATTGGAATCCATAACCGATTATCTTTGTGATGACACAATAGAAATGAGTTTTCTAGAACTCAATAATTGAGCCACTTGGCCTAATCAATTATTGGCTTTTAAAAAAGAAGCATGCAATGCTTTTTAAGTTCAATAATCAATTATTTGCCTTACAATAATCGATTATTGCCCGAAGGAACAAAAACCTTGGCATTCTGACTTTTGCTAATCGATTATGAAAATCTTATAATCAATTATTGCCTGAATGATGGCATTCTGACTTTTTTTAATCAATTATGGAAATCTTATAATCGATTATTGCCTTTAAAATCCCAAAACAGGGCATCTGTTGAATCCAAACAATCAATTATGGCAAACCAATAATCAACTATTTGGGTTCAAATATCTTTGAAAAGCTTAGCCAAATGCCTCCAAAAGTTCCAATAAGCTTTAAAGCACTTAAAAGTCATTTCTTATGATTTTAAAACTAATTTTAACAACTTGAAAAACACTTTGAACATAGAGTGATATCTTGGGTTCTTGAAAAACAGATGTTGAGCTTAAGTGTGAATCTTTTTACCTTTACAAATGATTTAAGTCCTATTACTGGTCTTGAAGGTTCTTCGGCTTGATATTGCAACCATCATCTTGTTTGTTATCATCAAAACTTTCGCTAATTTCCAATTACACCTTTCACCATTGGTAAAGCTACTCATGCTTTTGTTGGTCCCCTTCATCTTCCATCTAATGCTTCCAAACTTTGTGCTTTCCTTCCATGTCTTAAAGGGCAAGAAATCTTAGCTTCTTTAGAGTCCCTTCCGGTTGTGTATTTTCAAAAAGACCATAGGTTACTTAGAAGTTCACTCACATTTCCTAAACAGAATTACTTATCATGGTTACACAAAGTTCAAACTGCAAAATCAAGTATTTGGAAGCATCTAGGTATTTTTAACTTCTTCCAACTTAGCCATCATAGGATCCAATATCACAACTGTATGATTGGTGCTTTTCTTTTCTTCTAGAATAGCTTAACTAATAACTTTCACCTTCCTTATAGGATGATGGGTCCGACCCTCTTTGACCTTACAGCCAAATCAGGCTTGAAACCTACTAGGGATATTATTACTCCTAACCTTTTCATTGATAAAATCTTTTGCTATAAACCTTGAATCCACAACCCTTAACCATTTTATTACCAATAATCATATCCCACCTACTTAGTATAAATAATCTGTTTTCATTCATTTTTCGTTAAAAATCACAAGCATGATTGTCCAAATATCATATGCATTTCTTATAACTTCAAATTCAAAGGTTTTAACCCAGTTCCACAATTCAAGATGTTCATCAAGGTTGAAAATGATAAAACAAAACCATTCCAAGAAACCTTTTTTTTTTAATTCATCATACCTAAATATTAGTAGCAAAGTGCATACCATACATTTCACCAATTTAAACCCATAAAGTGACCCTATTGTGAAATAAACAATCTTAAACATAACTAATGTTAAGAGAGTCTTCTCTCCATAGTTTACTAAGCCATGTCCATAGAGAGTAAGATCAGTCCTTTACTCATTTATAGTCTTTCAAGACAAAAGAGGATGTTATCTCCACTTATCAAGTAAGATCATATCCATCACCACCTAACTTAAAATCATAAACTCAAAAACCCAAAAGATAGGAGTTAATGCTTACCATTAAATATGGCAAAACAGGTCAACTTGCCCCAACCCTCCACGGGTTAGCCGAAAACAAGGCAGGCTGGGCTATCTCATTTTTTGTTATATGGGTTGGAGTGAACAACCCACCCTATTTTGTGGCAGGTTGGCGAGTCCACCTACCTAAAAATAAAATAATAATAAAATGGTGGGTTGGCAAGTTAGGCAAGTCAACCTACCTAAAACGTGAACAAAAAAGACAGGTTATACGGGTCAACCCGCAAGTTGACCTGCCTAACCCACAAAATAAAATAAAATAAAATAAAAATTAGCCTAACGAGTTAACCTGCCCTAACCTGCCTCAGCCAACAGGTTATGCGATGCGAGTTAAGTTGACCCGTCTTAAAAAAATGGGTTGGGAAATACAACCTAACTCATCAAATTTGGCAGGTGTTTATGGTATTTTTTGTCAAAAGTATTGACTACTCTTTTTTATTCAAGTTCTAATTTCTGGGAGCGAATCGACTACTCTTAGAACCTCAAGTTTCCGTTGATTGGAAAAATTATTATACAACCGTTAGTTAGTCAAGTGTCAATAAAAAGGTATGTCAAAAAAGAGTTAGCCTTGTGATATGAACGTCAATAAGCAAAATGGAAAAGAAACGACATTGTAAAAACATACTAGAAGTAAAGCGACGGAAAATAAATGTCAAAAGTAAAGTTGACTGAAAGTACACTTGACACAAAGATAAATAATTGTCAGAAGTAAACTTGCAGAAAGTAAACTAATAGAATGTAAATGGAAGAAAGTAAATGTCAGAAATGTCAATGTCGATGTAGTATGCTGACAAAAACATATTTGGAGTGCTATTTCTATTCAAGTGAAGATTAAAACATAAAAAGTGTAAAAAATGCATGAACTTTAAAAGAACATGAAGAATAAACAAAAGGCAAAAACTAAATGCAGAAAAGTATAAATTTGCACTAAATTGGAAAAGATTAAAATGAACTTACAGAAAGAAAATATGCATGGAAATTAACCTTGAAAATAAGTAAAATGAATAATCAAGAAAGTACTTGAAAGATGAATAACAGAGAACATGAAAGAACATGTATGAACCTGAAAGAATTGAAATTTAAATTACGTTAACCGAAATATAAATGGTACAAATTACATGAATGATAAACAGACTAAAACATGGAGAGACATGTGAATTAAAAGTGGCGGCCATACTTAACTGAGAACTTGTCAATCCGTCAATCCATGAGCCTCACTCTTGGGACTTAGGAACTATAGCATGTATACGGTGTGCTGCAAGTAGATGGACCAGCCTGTTGAATATCATTCAATCTTCTATTTATAGGCAACCAACCTCTCCTTTTGTCGCCTAAATTTTAAATTCTATAGCCCCTAAGATGTTTTCACCTAGCAATCATGCAATTTCTAGCATATGTTTAATTTTTCACATGTCTTTCCACATGGTAATAGCTCCAAGTAGTGGGTGGTTTCCTTCTTCTCTCCAGCTTCTAACTTCCCATGATGCAACAATCTTATCTTTTCAACTTTAACTTTCGGAACTACCCACGTTTAGTGATGGGACCCAACATGATCTCCTTTCAGTTTGTAAATTGTTCCTTATCAACCATAAGCTTCAAAATTAACAAACCTTTTTACTCGTATGGCTACGACATTCTTGTATTGTTTCACTTTGATAACAATTTGGAACTTTGCTTTTGAAGCTTCCCGATTTGCTTGTTGTTCACTTATCGATTCATTTGTCTTCTGACACTTGGTTTTTGCCAAATCTTTCATTATGCCGACATGTTCTTTTTTGATTTATGATCTTGGCTGAACCGGTTATAAAAAACATTGTAGATGTTGGTTGGTAGTTTTGTCAATCACTGTCTTTGACAAATTCTTGAAACTTAATCTTTTTAGCGGCTTTATATTGCCTACTTTTCATATTTGTCAAAATGACTAATTTTGACCCTAGATAAATGCCCCTCAAAATTTACCTTTTGATGAAATGAGGAGGAAAAAGGGTAAATTTTACTCTAACAAGCCATATTTCGACGATGCTATCTTTGACGTTATTTAAAACATTTTTTATGACAGTATTCTTTTCAACAGCTTGCAATGGATGTTTTTAGAACGCTTTGGAGAATACAAAAAGGTTTTTTGCCTTCATAGTGAATGACCTTTGATATGACAACTGGATTCAAATTCCTTAGGAAACGGATGTAATAATTATAGTTTGTTAAATGGACACGTCCCACTAGGAATAACGTTAATGGGATTTTTATCCTATTATTAGATTTTTATATGATATTTGAAATTTAAAATTAAATTTGAGAATGTGGAAAAGGTTTGAACTTCCACTGGAAGTCTCTAAGCCTATAAATATGCCATGGAGTAAAACTTTTTTTTTTACTTTCACCCTTTCCTTTTTTTGATAAAACTTTGTAGTTTCTCTTTTTCTTCTTTTTATTCTTTTCCATAACTTCTTTCATTGACCACAACCAAAGTTCTTCCACAAAACTCCCTATGGTGTCGCATATTGAAGTTCCATCCCAGAAAGATAAAGTTTATCCTACTCCCCACCCTTCAAGCCAAAAATCTAAAACCTTAAAAATCTAGATTATCATTCCTCACACTGTTGGCCAGAAAACATAATGTTATCTTGGCCCTTTGTTACCAAATTCTGAAGCTTTGCATCATGATGGTCATGATTTCTTTCCTTCCTATAAAGTCTAACACATTTTGGCCTCTTGGGATTTGCTTCATATTGAATATTTTGATCCAAAGGCGTGGCTATTTAAGGTTTTCAAGTGAAACCATCCAAGGAGTACATTGCCTAGCTTGATCAAGTTCAATCCTTTAAAGAAAGGCTCTAGAAAGAACATCGTATCTTTGACTTGATTCAGTTGAGCCACCATTACATCAAGCTTAACTCTAGCATGATGGGCACAACTTTGTTCTTTTGGAATAAGGCTACAAAAAATTTCCACTTTTCTTGTGGAATGATGGGACCAACTTTGTTTGATTTGGCCGCTATGGGGAATGATGGAACCTCATGGGGAAACTGTTTCTCTTGAAAAGGCTCCAAGTAAAACTATTAATATCAACGTCCCAATTTGGTCCTATTGGCTTTTCATATATCACTATTACAAACTTCGCCAGCCAACTTTGTCAGATGAGGAACATGTAGCATTTCTGCTATTATGGCGTTGTGGCCATGTTTTCTACAGTAAGTCTTTATAGGTGCTGAAGGCTTCTTTACCTTTGGTAATGATAATATTCATGAAGGTCAATTCTTGGCCTTAAGCTAGTTGATAATTGCTTGCCTTTATCAGTCGATTAATGAGATTGTTGATATGATTCATACTCATTGCAAGATGCCTACAATGGGTGGCCCTTTTTGGCTATTGCAAATGTGGCTCAATGTCGTTCTTTATTATTACTTGGCCGATGATTCACCGATCAATCTTCCTGAAGGGATTTACAGCTATAGGCTTGCCTATTACTGCCATCAAGAGAGTAAAAATGCTTCTTATGTTGATGACATCAAGCAACACTTTAAGGTGTTTCACTCTATAAAGATGAATGTTATTGACATAAGCTTCAACCTATTTGCGGTTGTAATTGAAGGTCCTACCCAACCCATCGACACGATAATTTTTTAAGATAGTGATTTCTAAGAGGAAATCAACTCGATGTAGGCCAACTACCTTTGTTAGCATATTCTTTGCACAATCTTTCTGGATTCTAATGATATTCAAGTTGTCTATCATCAGCCAAACTTGGTGGCTTGATAACTTAGCTAAACTCAAGTCATTCCTACTACTATGCTCAATCAAGATTTATACAAGTGGCCCATCACAATGTTATCTTCGGCAGAGGTCATTCCAAATTAGACAGAAGTAACTAGCATATTAAATAATCTTTCAAGCTTGTCAATTGCACTACTATTAGCTTTGCAACTCTTAATTTTATCAAATGGTGGGAACGTTACTACCAATGTTTGCTGCCAGATCTGAATACTTGCTTTATCCAAATGACCATTACGGCTATAAAGGCCACACCTTCCAAGTTGAGAGGTATATATTTCAAAGAAATTTTGGCTTCTGAAAATTTTTATAACATCAAGTGGGATCCTTGACATACTTCCAAAATAACTAAGGATGTGGAATTATTGATGGAAAGAAAATTCAAAGAAGATTAAGACATGCCTTTGGAAATTCTTTGATGCTTTGACGTCAAATCCCAATGCTAATCTTAATCAATGTTTTATTCCTTTCTGTCGAATGCTAGTTACCATTCTGACAGCACCTTTTGGAGTTATTGAATTAGTTAATCCCTTTAATAAATATCAAGTTACTTTTATCGACAACTACATGCATTTGCATGGATGCCAATTAACTTAATTAAGTACAAGGGTGGTTTGTCAACCCTTATTAGGTAAAGCCTTTAATTTTGACTTTTTTTTTATATTGACACTCTTTCTTTTCTTCATGTCTTTGTCAAGCAAATCTTCACCAGTGGTCCCTGAACCATTCAATGTTGAGGACGAAGAGGATGAAGATTTCATTGAACATATCCCTAAAAAGAAAAAGTCCAGTGAGGCGAAGACTTTTGGCGGTCATGGCAACTCAAAGGCGATAATGCCTATTCACCTTCCAAAGGCCAAACTAGTTGTGTCAAAAGCAACATGGAGATCACCTACTTCTAAGGTAATCTTTGGTCATGTTATATGTTTTGTCAATTTTCTTTTGGCCTTTGACTAATTGTTGCCTTTACATGTTTATCTGGATAAACAACAACCTCTAGCCACTTCTAACATTGACTCACTAGCCTCTTCAGGCTCATCTTGAAGTTTCTCCTTTCTACGGCTGTTACCAGGCCATCATCTATCAAATCAATGCTATTCAGCTTGCTCTCTATCGAAAGTTTCAATTTCTCAATGAGTATTTTCTAGCTCTCTTATCTCATTATGCTTCACCACTACTTCATCATACATGACATTACAACAAGGACATAGCCTAACACTTCCTTTCTTTTTCTTCCTTTTTAGAAAGTCTTCCAAGGATTTGGTAAGTTTGGGATAAATATCCAAAGCATCTTTAGTATCAATGCCCATATCTTCAGTTATACCATTGTCATTGAACATGTTAATCTACATGCAGGTGAATGGCTTGACAACTACTTTGGGTTCGATAAAGCTCAAGTTGACTTCAAAAGGATCAGTGTCAACTTTCATGTCGGCTTGGACCTTGTCAACAAACTTCAATATGCCTTCTTTGATGCATTTCTGAATTAAATTCCTAAAATGGACATAGTTATTAGTCCAATGGCCATGACTACCATGATATTTGCAAAGTTTTCTTCCATTCAAGGAACTCACATTAAATTTCTTATGCTCCTCAGGCAATTTAATTTAATTATCTTTTAACAAAATGTTGAATATTTGGTCAGCTTTTGTAATGTCAAAGGAATAAGTTTTCTGGTTGACATAATTCATTTTTTCCATTAGCCTTGATAGGCTAAAGTTCTTGATAGTCAATTTGTAATACAGCCGTATTGACATCACTCAATTTGATATCCTCATCTTTGTTGTATTCGAAGAAAGTAATTTTCTCTTTCTTGAAGGCTTTCTTTTGTTTGTCATATTTTTCTGCCCTCAATTGTTCAATTTGTCATACTTTTTTGACAAGTTGGGCTATGTCAAAGAATTGTTAGTTTACCAATTTCTTCCTAATATCATAGTCGAGCCCATTAGTGACCATTATGACAATTTCAGACTCATGAATGGGTGTGTAACACTTGATAAAATGAAATTGACATATATAGTCATCAATGGATTCTTTTGACATTTGATGCGGGATTAAAGGTTGCAAACCCAAGTGTAGGTTATCTCAAGTAATAAATTTCTCGAGACTCCGAGGTCGATCCATAGGGAATTGATGAAGAAAAATTTATTTAACGTAAGAAAAATATTTTGTTACAACAATAAAGGTGATAAAAACTTGGTTACAAATAAAAAGGAATTGCTTGGGCTAGGAGATCCGATCTTGGTAAATAAATTAAGGACAAGATTAATTCTTTTATAACTTAATTAGAATCCAAACATAATAGAGGTTCCAATCGAAAAATATAACATTCAAAGTTCATTAAAAATTATATACGTAATTATATTATGATTCCTTTAATCATCTATTAACACCACCACTCATAAATGGGATCAAGCATTCATTGTGCCAAAATATTGTTTACAACAAATCAAGATCTCTACTTTACAAGAAGAGTTTCTAACACCACACTTGTAAATGAGTTAAAGCATTCATTGTGCCAATCTCTTGTCTATAACAAATCAAGAACTCCACTTTACAAGGAAGGTTTCTAAATTGATTGGAAACAAAATACAATATGTATAATGACCACTTGAAAATATATCATCTAAGAACAAGAGAGAAATTAATCTAACATTATTTCATTACCAAGAGCTTCACTCTTTCACCCAAGCAAAATGAAACTTAGTTACTCATAGATAAGAAGAAAGAAAGAGAGAAGAAAAAGAAGAAGAACATGACTTCAATTTAGAACAAAGAAAAATTACTACAAGAAAACCTAGTAACAAACTAGCATCATTTTGGTACCTAACACCTAACACCTTCAATGATCTTCCAAGGCCCCCTTTTATAGAGGATTAGAGATACAAAATGACAAGGGGGCTGAGTCATTAGTGAGTGGATGAGTGAAAAATGAGTGGAAAATGCCAAATGACTTTTGGTGAGTGAAAAATTATAGAGATTCATTGTCTCCAAAATCATTTAGTTCTGAAGTCATTGAATGTGTTAGAATTAACAAATATGATCTCATCAAAGTTATAGGTCTAGATCTTAACTTTCAAATGGCTTTAGTTTGAGTCCAATATCATTTCTATAACTCCAGATACGTTCCAATTACTGCATACTACTCAGGCCCAGTCACAGCTCCTCTATTCTGACTTACAAGCCCAATATCACCTACTAGGCCTCCGATTCTGGAAATGTGTTCAACACGAAAGTTGTAGATATAGGTCTCAAATATTCAGCATCAAAATTTCAGCCTATTTGACAACCTCTATCCCAAAATACGGCATGAACAGTACACATAGATCAAGCTATCAGGAACAGCACTCTAGTTCTTGCTTCAACCCCAATTTGAGTTATCTAATCGTGTGATTAGGCCTTTGAGGTCTCGTGAAAGTTATAGAGCTCTCTCTTATCTTTAAAATGTCACTAGATTCACCTCATTTGGCTACCTACATCCCAAGATATAACCCAAATACAGAAATAACGTAAGACGTAAATTATGCTAAAAAATTCAATTAAGTCCAATTTGAGTCCAAACTTACAAAACATAATCAAACTCAATCAATTAAGTACATGGAGAGTGTAAATAACTAAAAATAAAGGCTTATTAATGTATCAAATATGTGGTCATCAAATTTTCTCATACTTAGCTTTTTGCACTCCTGAGCAATACACATAAGACCAAAACTAGGAAAACAAACTCAAAAGCTAAACACTCTAAAAGACTCAATTTCTAATAATATTTAAGAATGAAGAGCAACCAATCATTCAAGTAATCAAAACATTTATGAGATAGCATTTCTTCACATCTCAAATCAACAAGCAAGGAAATTTCAATTGAAAAGCATGAGTTAAGAATGATAGATCTTCACAAGATTTGTTCTCAATCCCTTAAGTGTTTAAAAGGTAGGTATTTCACTCAATTCAACCCATGAAAATTACACTATCATAAGCTTGCTTATCTTCTACTTCTCCATTACTTAGAACACATACACACATAAATCATGAGGACTTTATTCAAGGTTGTAATAGGGTCAAGGTAAAGGAGAAGGTAATATGGATATGACAAGTTAAATACCAAAGAGAATAAAAGAACATGAATGCTAAGTTCAATTAACAAGCATGAAAGTTCATCCCAACTTCACCTAATACAAATTTCCTTTACATATTCTTTTCCTTTCCTTTATTGCCTTGTTGACCCTTTTTTTTCTTTTTACATGTTTTTTTATTTTTGATTTTTGATTTTTTTTTATTTTTTTGATTATTTTTTTGATTTTTTTACGAAAAGAACATTATATACACATTTTTTTAAACATTCTGCACACACACCCCCACACTTGTTCAAGAACTCATCCAATGACAGAAGTTAATGTTCTCTTATTCCCTAAGGTTAGATAAAAACATGATTTTTCATTTAAGGCACAGAATGAGTTCGAAACAAAAATGATCAAATAGGCTCAAAGGAGTTAAATAAGGGAAAATATACACAAGGTTGGCTATTTGGCTAAAATAGCTATTTTAAGAAAAATGTCTCAATCATATTGATGTATGCATGTGAAAATGTAGTCTAAAAAAAATCAAAGCAAGTTCTAGAGTAACAATTCCATGAGTGAAATTCACACAAGAAAGTAGAGAATGGTACAAATGTTCAATTCATTCATCAATAGGCTCAAAATCTCACAAGGCATAATTCTATCATTCTCAGTCCACCATTTCAACATCCATAACCAAGCATGTGATTTTTAAGAAAGAAGATAATTAACTCAATCATGCAAATTTCCATGAATTTGAATTGCTACTTCCACATAAACTAGTTGTTTACCCAATTACTCCTTACTCTGCCATCAATTTTGATGCGTCTCAAGAGTAAATAATTTACTCCTTACTCTGTCATCCCTAATTACTTTTACTGTTAATAAATTGATGACAAACACAAAAAATATATTAGCAAACACACTCCTATTTTTATTTTTGATTTTTTTAGTTTTTTTCATCCTTCCTAATATAAACACAACAAACATATTAACAAACACACTTCTTAATTTTTTTATTTTTTATTTTTTTGGGTTTTATTTATTTATTTATTTTATTTTTTTAGTTTTTTTTTCACAACCATCCTTCCCCCAAACTAGATCACAACATTGTCCTCAATGTCAAAATATAGATAGGTAAATGATAGAATATATTACCTGTTGCTGCAATTACTGAAAAGAAAAACCTCACACAAATTTAAACAGAAACAAAGTACGATAAATAAAACCAAAACTTGTAATTATTTAAATAGTTAGAGTGTCTTGGCTGACTTTCTTTTCATTCTGCTTCCCTCACCACTTCCTTCGGACCAATCTATCTGAGCTGTTACTAGATCAGGTTCATAAACAAAAGTTTCTAATTTATCAATCAACTCATCAACAGTGGTCAACAAAGTACCAATTATCAACAAAAGATAACAAATTATCAAAGAAATTATTAACATTCAACAAACCTATAAGTTTATGGTGGATGATCAGTTAGGCCCAAGAGACAATTTGAAATACTTCTTCCAAAGTACCAAAACCACGAGGTAAGGCAATGAATGCATCAGAGTTTTCAAGCATTGCCTTCATTCATCCATGCATAGATGATACTTGAATTTTCAGTCCAATTGTCTTTCCAACGATGTTCCTTTGAGTTAAAAGTTCAGGAATGACACCTAAAACTTGACCACATCTTACAAATGCAGAAAGTGATACAGCCCCCAATTAACCCAAGGCAGCCTCCCCCATATACTACACGAATATTCCTCGCAGCAAGTGTTCTACCAACAATGCTTACTGCGTTTACAAACTCTAAACTCTTCCCATAACTTGTCCCACAAAATACACAGATACTGGCAAAACTACGAACAGAAGAAGAAGCTCCCTTCATTTTTACACTCATACTCTCTTTGAATGATTATGAGTTGCAGGAAAATGAAGAAAATGGAGTGTTTAAATAGGGAAGAGAATAGAAAAAGTAATAATAGCTCCTATATGGGTAGGTTGACTATTGTCAAAAAACTTTGAAATTAAGAAACACTATTTTTTTTATTTTTATTTTTATTTTTGTTTTTGTTTTTGTTTTTTTTTTTTTTTACTTCAAGAAAATCATCAGGGTAAAGAAGTCTAGAAACCCCCGAAGAACCCCATCCAAAGGATCGTCTGTCCAAAACCAAAATTTAATAAAATCATACAAAAATAATAATAACAAATGATTACATACCTTTATGTACAGGTTTCATGGCGTATCTTTATACTACGCGTCATGAGTGCAGTAATACCAAGACGGCTCAGCCAATCTGGGCATTCTTCTCCCTCCCGCTTGTGGGATATCACAGCCTATGCATCATCTCTATAGTTAAAGAGAGAAAATCTGAATACGACAACCAGTGACCACAGCCAGTGAGAGGTCGCTGGAGAGCCCATGGCATTAAATCACAGGATCCAACTCAGAGGCATTGTCAAGCGAGAATGCAAACATGGGATGCTTCTTTCTGTCCATTAGCAAGCAGAGCCTACGGTTAAAACCTGTGAATACTTGCGCGGCTCTCTACAGAGCATGACACACGAACCTTATTTATCGACCGATGTGCGAAAGTTCACCCGAGTCAATAATGGGTCTACTATTGACAGGGGCTGCTAATCTAATTAAAGTCCAAGTACAATCGAAGTTTCGCCTTATTTTTTCTCTTATTTTTTATTCTTTTTATTTTTTTCTTTTTTTTTTTTTTTTTCTTTTTTTTTTTTTTTTTTTGAAGATGTACAAGATAATATCTACATGTTGTTGTGATTGTGGCTCACATCTTCCTCTGGTTTCACGTTCAGAAATGGCTTAAATGCCTTCTATGAGTCGAGGATAAGCTTCTCATCCAATTTTCTTATAAATTGACAAATAGGGTCTTTTTGAGTCAAATTCCCAAGACTATAATACTCTTGCTCGTCCTTGAAGAAATTCCACAAACTAAGAAGTTCACGCTGTACAACTCCACAAGAATGCGTCTCAAGAGTCAATAAGATATTATCTAATGACTCCTTACTCAGTCCATTCTTAATGAAGAATATTTTATCTTCTCTGTTTATGGAAACCATCCTCAAAGAGCGACATCGCGTGTTACAATTCCATCGTGCACACTTGTAACAAACTTGCATTCTTTTTGCTCTTCTCTTTTTTGAAAATGAACTTTTGATCTGTCGATTATTTTCATACTTTAAATGCCTTACGATTAATTTAATTGGACTCTATATGTGCTCAATTGTTGACATTTAGCTAAGTTTTTGATTTAGAGTTGTCTTTGGATGTTTATTGTGAAACTATGCTAAATGTGGTTATAAACACTCATAAATGAATTATGCTTTTTAGGATATCTTTTAGTGTTTGAGTGCATTAGCATCAAACCAAGCTTGATGACCATTTGAGGAGAGAGATGAATACTTAAGAAAATCAGTTTTACCCTTAGAAGCAAAGGAAGAAGGGCATTTATGAAGAATTAAGGTCGCATTTGAAGAAAGTGAGTGACACAGCCCGTGTGACATGACACGGGGTGGGCCGTGTACTCCTCTGACTATTTCAAGATGGGTAAAATCCTATTTTTGGACAACACGGGCCATGTCATTCAACACGGGCTGTGTCAAATAACACGGGTTGGGCCGTGTTCTTCTCTGACTTTGAGATTAGGTAGAATTTTGTCACCAGATTCAGACACGGATTAGGCCGTGTCAAATGACACGGCCTGTGTCGTCACACCAGAAAGTTAAATTTGAATTCTATTGAGAAATTAGGTATCTAAAGCTATAAATAGAGATACCTAGAGCCCCAAAAAGCGAAGTCTGGACAGAGGGAGCCTTCAAGGGAACTGAGGGAAACACAAAGACCAAGGAAAAGGGAGATTGAATCGAATATTGGAGTCTCAGATTCGAGCAATCAAAGATCAATCACTCTCAAGCCTTGGAAACTAGTTTGATCTTTAGTTTTTTTTTTCTTCTTTTGTTCTGAACAATGTTTTCTTTTAATTCTTCTTCTGTTTTTGAATTTGCCATGTGTGGCTAAATTTCTTGATTGGTTAAGGGAGGATAAAACTCTAGTTACTCTAGTTTTGATTATGTGAATCTTGCATACCTCTTTATATTAATACAATTATATTTTTATTCATATGTTTCTATTCTTAAATCAATATAAAGGTTTTTATATTCTTGCCAAACTTCGAGAGTGGTAAAACTAGGATTGCTATCTTGTGATTTGCGGTGGTATGACTAGTGAGACATATGATCTAAGTAATTTAATCCCGGTGTGTGATTAGACCTTAGTGTGATTGATTTTCTATTTTTTAATGCAATCATTAGGTAGGTGTAAGAGTGATTGCTTTACAAATAACTAATGGTTAGGGTTTGATTTGAGCGGTTGCTGAATTAAGCGAAACTTAAGGAAGACATGGGATTTATCTCACAATCACATAAGAACATAATTGATCATGTTGGTATAAAGGGTATGTAAGTTGGCATAATCATATAAATCTAGTGGTGGATTCCATCTCTTAACCAATATCTTTAACTTGATAATTCAATTTGTGTTTACTGCTTTGAGTTAAGTTTAATTTCTTTTGTTAGTTTTAATTAACAAAACCTCCCTTTTAATTTTACTGTTTATTTTCTATCAAAGTTTAATTTAGGAATTAGATTAATAGTATTAATTGAATTGGTTCTCTGTGGATCGACCCTTGCTTACTACAACTAGTTGCAAGGTTTTTGTATTTTTGGTGGAACTTGACAACTATTTTTAATATTAATTTTTAATCGTATTCCACACCACACCAAATTTTGGCGCCGTTGCCGGGGAACTAATTTTCCAATTGCGCTATTGATTTGTTTCCTATTTTTACTTTGTTTTTGTTTTTAATTTTAATTTTTGATTCTTTCTTTCTGAGTGTTTGTAGGTGTTGATGTCTATTAATCATGGATGCTTGTGAGATTTGCTTATCATCTGGACATCCCACTGATTTGTGTCCCACTTTCCTAATAGACACAAATGAGGAGGTAGAGGCAGTATGGGGATATTCTGAACCTTTCGACAACTACAACTCCTACTCCAATACATATTATCCAGGGTGGTAGGATCCTCTGAACTTGAGTTATGGGCAACAGCAAGTTCAAGCTCCTAAGCAACCTGAACCTTCATTGGAGGAGCTAATAAGACAAATGGTCACTAATAACATTCGGTTTCAACAAGAAACAAAGGCCATGAGCGATGACCTGCAAAACTCTTTGGGGCAGTTAGCCACAGAGTTCAAAAAGATGTCGAGCCTAATTTCTAGGAGACTTCCCTCACAACCCGAAGAGGATATGAAGGAAGATCCTAGTGCTGTCACATTGCACAGTGGGAAGACGTTAGATGAACCCACCTCTCCTCCACAAGCTATTGAAGAGAAAGAAATAGAGCCTGAAAAGGTAAGTGAGGAGGGGGAAAACTCTAAGGCCCCCAAGGTAAGTATTCTTGAACCCCTTCCTAAGGTAGTGGAGAGACAGTATGATGAGTTGTGTAATGAATTTTTTGATTTTATTGGTTTCAATAATTATATTCATTGTCACTCATGTACTGATATCATATGTGCTAATCGTGCTGAGATTTCTGCAGACTTGAAAGTTGATGATTTTATTTACAAAGCAGAATCTAAGACCCAAAGGGAGGTGGACTGAAGAGTTTTCAAATGTGGAAGAAGAGAACTGGATGATGATCACTACTGAAGTGAATTTTGTTTTTGGACCATGGTTCATTGCAAAAAATGCATATGAAGTGGATAAAGTACACATATTAGTTTCCAGTGGTGAAGCCAAGGAAACTAAGGAAGACCAATGGGACCCTGGTGGAATCCCTCACGCTGCAAGCTTAATTTGGTCATTACACTTCAACCAATAGGACCCCGGTGGAAGCTCTCTTGTTATTTCAAGCATAAATTGGTTATTATGCTTTTGCCAATGGGATCCTGGTGAAAATCTCTTCATCTACCTCTGTTACTTCAGTTGATAAGGATGTTTCTTCCCCCTCTTCTATCTTACTTGTCCTAGATTTATTAATGATTGTTTATTGTAGAGGTTTACATTGAGGACAATGTAGAATTTAAGTGTGGGGGAGGAATTGACATTTTGTTTTCTGTTTTATTTCTATTTTTATTTTAATTTCTGTTTTCTATTTTTGAAAAAAAAATTGTGTGTTTTTATTTGGTTTCCAATGATGTTTTGAGATTTGTGAAGTCTATGAGTTTGAAGCAATTGAAATTCAAGGTTATGATTTATAAATTTCTTCTGTCATCTTGAATTTGACATGTTTAGTTTTGGATGTTTGATTGATGAATTGAGTTTGATAGATGCATACCTGGAGAGATTTTGAGCCTTTTGATGGATGGATTTAGCATTTATACCATTCTCTTCTTTCTTGTGTGATTTTCACTCATGTCATATTGATCACTCTAGAACTTGCTTTGATTCTTTTTGAAGTTACATTTTCACTTGCATACATGAACATAATTGAGGCATTCTTTTGTGATTAACTACTTTGGCCAAATAGCCAACCTTGCATGATTTCCCTTTGATTAACCCCTTGAGCCTATTTGTCTATTCTTTGTCTTACCTCATTATATGTCTTATGTGAAAAATCATGATTTTACCTTACCTTAGGGAATGGGAGAGCATTGGTTCATTTTCATTAGGGGAGCTCTTTTGCTTGAAAGTATTTAATAGGACAAGTGTGGGGGTTGTGCAAGTTGATGTGTAATATGCAAGGTATTGGTGAAAAAAAAAAGCAAATAAAAAAAATTCAAGAAAGGTTGTAAGAAAAAAAAGAAAGAAAAAGGAAAGGAATTTGTAAAGAGAATATGCATTATATAGATTTGAAGGGATAAAAATTTCATGTTTATCAATCGAGTTCTTCCCCAACGTTCTTTTATTCTCTTGGGTGCTCATCTTACCATATCCATATTATTTCCTTCCCTTACCTTGACCTCATTACAACCTTAAATAAAATTCTCTTGATTTGTGTGTGCATGTGTTTGAATAGTGGAGAAGTAAAAGATAAGCAAGCTTATGGTAGTGCATTTTTTATGGGTTGAATTGAGTGAAATACTTACCTTGTAAACACTTGAGAGATTGAGAGTGTATCTTGTGAGGATCTATCATTCTTAATTCATGTTTTTCAATTTGAAGATACCTTGCATGTTGATTTGAGGTGTGAATAATTGTTATCTCTTGAATGTTGTGATCCCTTGAATCTTTTCTTACTCTTTTTGCCTCTCTTGAATATCATTGGAAATTGAGTTCTTTAAATTGTTAGGTTTTTGAATTTGTTTTGTTTTCCTTATTCCTTGGTTTGGTCTTATGTTTTGCCCAGGAGTGCAAAAGGCTAAGTGTGAGGGTATTTGATCTGTCGATTATTTTCATACTTTAAATGCCTTACGATTAATTTAATTGGACTCCATATGTGCTCAATTATTGACATTTAGCTAAGTTTCTAATTTAGAGTTGTCTTTGAATGTTTATTGTGAAACTATGCTAAATGTGGTTATAAACACTCATAAATGAATTATGCTTTTCAAGATATCTTTTAGTGTTTGAGTCCATTAGCATCAAACCAAGCTTGATGACCATTTGAGGAGAGAGATGAATACTTAAGAAGATCAGTTTTACCCTTAGAAGCAAAGGAAGAAGGGCATTTATGAAGAATTAAGGTCGCATTTGAAGAAAGTGAGTGACACGGCCCGTGTGACATGACACGGGGTGGGCCGTGTACTCCTCTGACTATTTCAAGATGGGTAAAATCCTATTTTTGGACAACACGGGCCATGTCATACAACACGGGCCGTGTCAAATAACACGGGTTGGGCCGTGTTCTTCTCTGACTTTGAGATTAGGTAGAATTTTGTCACCAGATTCAGACACGGATTAGGCCATGTCCCGTGTCGTCTTCTGTTTTTGAATTTGCCATGTGTGGCTAAACTTCTTGATTAGTTAAGGGAGGATGAAACTCTAGTTACTCTAGTTTTGATTATGTGAATCTTGCATACCTCTTTATATCAATACAATTATGTTTTTATTCATATGTTTCTATTCGTAAATCAATATAAAGGTTTTTATATTCTTGCCAAACTTCGAGAGTGGTAAAACTAGGATTGCTATGCGCGGTTGTGGTGGTATGACTAGTGAGACATATGATCTAAGTAATTTAATCCCGGTGTGTGATTAAACCTTAGTGTGATTGGTTTTCTATTTTTTAATGCAATCATTAGGTAGGTATAAGAGCGGTTGCTTTACAAATAACTAATGGTTAGGGTTTGATTTGAGCGGTTGCTGAATTAAGCGAAACTTAAGGAAGACATGGGATTTATCTCACAATCACATAAGAACATAATTGATCATGTTGGTATAAAGGGTATGTAAGTTGGCATAATCATATAAATCTAGTGGTGGATTCCATCTCTTAACCAATATCTTTAACTTGATAATTCAATTTGTGTTTACTGCTTTAAGTTAAGTTTAATAAATTTTGTTAGTTTTAATTAACAAAACCTCCCTTTTAATTTTACTGTTTATTTTCTATCAAAGTTTAATTTAGGAATTAGATTAATAGTATTAATTGAATTGGTTCTCTGTGGATCGACCCTTGCTTACTAAAACTAGTTGCAAGGTTTTTGTATTTTTTGTGGAACTTGACAACTATTTTTAATATTAATTTTTAATCGTATTCCACACTACACTAACTTTTACCGAGACCAAGCATGTATGGGACAAATGAATTTGAAGATTCACCAGCTAAACGAACCTTTGTTTCGATTATCTAGCGTATATCTTCTGGGATGCCCTTGTACATTAACAGTCTCAGTCTTTCTTACCTAACTTTGTAGATTTTGGTTAGAGCATTTTTAAGAACAGAAGGGAAATGCTTTCTTAGATTTGAGAGGATGACATCCATTTTGAAGAAGAATGAAACAGTTATTACGGGAAACTGAAAGACAAACCGACTTGAGAGTCACGGAGTACTATTATCCGCCATTTAACCGGGAACTGCAAAAAGAAAGAAAGAAACTTAAAATAAATTATACTCATAACAAGGATTAGAAAGGGAAATGAATTCTACCTCAGCAACTTGATGTTCCAGAAATGATTTGAGTCTTTATCCATTGACCTTTAAAACATTACCATTCCTAGGATTCTCAATGTCTATGGCCCCATAAGGATACACATATTTGACAATAAAAGGACCAATCCGCCTAGATCTCAATTTTTCAGGGAATAGGTGAAGACGAGAATTATAAAGCATAACTTTTTGAACAATTTCAAAAGATTTTCTCAAAATTGATTTGTCATGAAAAGCTTTTATTCTAGCTTTATAAATTTTTGAGTTTTCATATGCATCATTTCTCAATTCCTCAAGTTCATTCAATTGCAATTTGCGTAACTTGGAAGTATTATCAAGACTTAAGTTGAAAGCTTTAATGGCCCAAAATGTTTTATGCTCTAATTCTACAGGCAAGTGACAAGGTTTTCCATAAACTAACCAATAGAGAGACATGCCTAAAGATGTTTTGAAAGCAGTACGGTAAGCCCAAAGTGCATCGTTTAGTCTTAAAGACCAATCTTTACGATTTGGGTTAACCATTTTTTCCAAAATTTGTTTAATCTCCCTATTTGCTAATTCAACTTGTCCACTTGTCTGAGGGTGATAAGGGGTAGCAATTTTGTGTGTGATGCCATATTTCTTCATTAAAGATTCAAATGGTTTATTACAAAATATTTTCTCCCATCATTGATGATAGCTCGAGGGATTCCAAATCGACTCAAAACATTTTCTTTTAAAAATTTTAAAATAGTTTTGTGATCATTGTGTCGACATGGAATCACCTCAATCCATTTTGAGATATAATCAACTGCAACCAAAATATACACAAATTCAAATGATGATGAAAATGGACCCATGAAATCAATTCCCCAACAATCAAAAATTTCAATGACAATGATAGGGTTCAAAGGCATCATGTCTCTTTTAGAAATAGAACCCAATTTCTGACAACTTTAATAACTTTTTCAAAAAATATAGTTGTCCTTAAATAATGTGGGCCAATAAAATCCACACTGTAAGATTTTTGTAACTGTTTTCTTTAAAGAAAAATGACATCTACATGCTTCTGAATGACAAAATTTAATGATACTACTTACCTTATTGTCGGGTACACATCTTCGAAAGATTTGATCAAGATAATATTTGAACAAATATAAGTCATCCCAATAGAAATTTTTCACCTTAATCAAAAACTTTTTTTCTGTCTTAGTGTGTCCATTAAGGCGGCATCTTACCTGTTACAAGAAAATTAACAATGTTAGCAAACCAATGCATGGAATTGATAGAAAATAAAAATTCATCGAGAAAAGAATCATTAATAGGTGTGCTATCAAAAGATGAGCCTATTGTAAGTCTGGACAAATGATCTGCAACAACATTTTTGACTCATTTCTTGTCTTTTATTATGATGTTGAATTTTTGAAACAACAAGATCCATCGTATCAACCTAGGTTTGACATCCTGCTTAGACATTAAATATCTAACAGCAGCATGATCAGTAAAAACAATAGTGGAAGAACTAATTAAATAAGCTCAAAATTTGTCCAATGCAAAAATTACAGCAAGTAGTTCTTTTTCAGTAATGGTGTAATTCATTTGTGCACTATTCAAAGTTCGACTTGCGTAATAAATTACATGAGACTTACCTTCCTTAAATAGCACCAACAGCAAAATCACTAGCATCACACATCAACTCAAAAGGCAAAGACCAGTCAGGAGATTGCACGATAGGAGCAGAAGTCAAAAGACCGATTAATTTTTCAAAAGATTTCTAACAATCTTGGTTCCAATCAAATGTTGCATCTTTTGTTAGAAGATTACATAAAGGTCTAGATATGGCACTAAAGTCCTTTACGAATCTTTTGTAAAATCCTACATGTCCTAAAAAGGAACGAACTTTTCTGACTGATTTTGGGGAAGACAAATGAGCAATTAATTTAACTTTGGCCTTATCAACTTCAATTCCCTTAGAAGATATCACATGATCTAACATTATTCCTGAGGTAACCATGTAATGACATTTTTCCCAATTTAACACAAATCCTTTTTCTTAGCATCTTTTGAGAACTTTTTCCAAATTATCAAGACAATTTTCAAAAAAATTTCTAAAAACTGTCAATCATCCATGAAAACCTCTAAATAATGCTCAATCATGTCACTGAAAATACTTAACATGCATCTTTGAAAAGTTATTGGAGCATTACAAAGACCAAAAAATATTCTTCTATATGCAAAAGTGCCAAAGGGGCATGTAAAAGTGGTCTTTTCTTGATCCTCTAATACAATTGGTATTTGATTATACCCTGAATAACTATCAAGAAAACAATAGTAGGGATGTCCTGTTACTCTTTCTAGAATCTGATCAAGAAATGGCAAAGGGAAATGATCTTTCCTAGTGGCTGCATTCCATTTTCTGAAATCAATACACATATGCCAACTAGATGAGACCCGGGTAGGTATTAATTCTCCTTTTTCATTTTCAACCACTGTTATTCCAAATTTCTTAGGCACAACTTGTGTAGGGCTTACCCATTGGCTATCAGAGATAGGATAGATAATTCTAACATCAAGTAATTTAAGAACTTCAGCTCTAACTACCTCTTTCATGTGTGGATTTAATTTTCTTTGAGGTTGTTGAGATGTTTTAGCATTATCCTCTAAATGTATTCTATGTGTACAAATTAATGAATTAATACCTTTTATGTCCTTTAATGTCCATCCAATTGTACTTTTATACCTTTTAAGTACTTCTATCAACATACCTTCTTGTTCTTTGGTCAGGGATGAGGAAATTACCACTGGAAAGCTTTGTTCTTCTCTCAAAAATGTGTACTTCAACCCAGCAGGTAATGACTTTAGTTTCAGTGTGGGTACTTCTTCATGGGTATCATCATTCATGGGTTTTAGCTCTTCGAATATTGGCTTCCTTCCTTTGTATTCCATTTCCTGTGTACAGTCAAGCAAAGAGCACATTTCAGAAACATCATCATCTAATTGTGTAGTTGAATCAAATGAATTAATTAAACAAATTTTGAATGGGTCAGAAGAACTCCTAGTTTGAAAATGATCATCTATAATGGCCTCAATCCCTTCAATCTCTTCATTGTCATCATAAACTTCATGTGGTTGCTTGCACATGTTGAAAACATTAAGTTCCAGTGTCATATTTCCAAATGTTAGCTTCACCACTTCATTTCTGTAATTTATCAAAGCGTTAGATGTTGCTAAAAATGGGCGACCTAGAATAACAGGAACTGACTTAGAACTATAAACCATAGGTTCAGTTTCCAAGACAATAAAATCTACAGGATATATGAATTTATCAACTTGTACCAACACATCTTCCATTATTCCTTTCGGGACTTTAATTAATCTATCAGCAAGTAAAAGAGTTACAGAAGTTAGTTTTAACTCACCAAGGTTGAGTTGCTGATAAATTGAATATGGAAGCAAATTAACACTAGCACCAAGATCAAGTAAAGCTCGTTTAATTTTATGTTGACCAATAATGCATGAAACTGTAGGACAACCAGGGTCTTTATATTTCAACGCATTATTGTTTTGAATAATGGAGCTTACCTGTTCAGTCAAAACAGCATTCTTTTTCACATTATGTTTCCTTTTAATAGTGCACAAGTCCTTCAAAAATTTGGCATAACAAGGAATCTGTTTGATAGCATTTAATAAAGGAATATTGACCTTCACTTGTTTAAGGATTTCAAAAATGTCACTTTTATGGTTCAGTTTACTTGAATTGTTCAACGCTTGAGGAAATAAGGGTGAAGGCGAGGGTTTGGTCTCCTGTTGGCTAGGTGGTTTATCAACTCCTTCCTCATCTTTGGGACTTGACTCATCATTTTTCTTACAAGGTTCAAGAATTTATTTTTCAACAACTTTTCCACTCCTAAGAGTTATCACTGAGTTGACTTGATCTATTTTTTGACTTTCTGAACTACCCTCATTTAGGTTGTACTGACCCTTGGGATTTGGTTGAGGTTGAGAGAGAAATTTTCCTTTCTCGTGAATGGCAAGTGTAGAAGAAAGTTTAGCAAGAGTATCTTTTATATCAATCATGGCTTGAGTGTTTTGGTTGTTAATGACCTCTTACTTTTCCATGAATGCATGCAATGTTCCTTCAATGTTTTTCCTATATGGTGGTACATAAGATGCATATCCTTGAGAATTTTGAGAGTCTTGCTGTGCCTGAGGAGGTGGTGGTTGTATGAATTGTGCCTGATTGTTGGTCCTCCAACTAAAGTTCTGGTGATTTCTCCATCTTGGATTGTATGTATCTGAAAAAGAAGAAGTGAATGGCTTTTTAAAATTGTTCATTGCATTTACTTGCTCATGCACAACTTCTTTAAAAATAGAAATTTTTGGACATTCATTTGTTGAGTGTCCCAATTCATCATAAATGCTACAAATTTCTTTATTTTGAACAGATATGATTTCTTTAACTTTCTCGGATTCCATAGCTTCAATCTTTTTAGCCAAACTAGCAAATCTTGCATTTAGATCTTCTTCTTGACTAAGGTGATATTTTCTTTTACTAGCATTTGTAAGGTTAGATCTGATTGAATTTTCATAAGGATTAGTACCATGCCAAGATTGAGAATTTTCAGCCAAATGGTCTAAATAGTCTAAAGCTTCATCAGGTTCTTCATCAAGAAACTCACCATTACACATTATTTCCACAAATTGTTTAGTTTCAGGTGTTAACCCTTCATAAAAGAAGCTTATAGTGCGTCATTTTTCAAAACTATGATGTGGGCAAGAATTCAACAAATCTTTAAAACGTTTCCAACTTTGAAAATATGCTTCATTTGAATTTTTAGAAAAATTTTGAATTTATCTTTTCAAAGCATTGGTTTTATGTGTTAGAAAAAATTTCTTTAAAAACTCACCTTGCATTTCTTGCCATGTGCCAATTGATCTTGGTTTCAAAGTGTTAAACTAAGCTTTTGCTTTATCTTTTAAAGAAAAAAGAAACAATTTAAGCTTAACAACCTCTTCAGTGCAAGTTTGATCATGAAAAGTGATACATACTTCCTCAAATTCTTTTAGATGTAAATATGAGCTTTTAGATTCTAAACCATGGAAATTAGGAAGTAAAAAAATCATACCTGGCTTGAATCTAAAATTGTTAGCATTGAGTAGAAAGATAAAATATGGTGGACTAGAATTTCAAGATGGTTGCAAATACTCATGCATGGTTCGCAACGGTTGATTTTCATGTTCATTATGCACACTTTCATTTTCAGCCATTGTGTTTGATGTGTGTGATTGTGATTCAGACAAATTAATATGTAAAGTACTAGGATTAACTTTAATCAAATGACCAGAATTTAAATCACGATACCAATTAAGCATAAACAAAAAAAACTTAACAAGGGTGTGGTATGAACTAACCACCAAATAAGTTAATAAGCAGGTAAAGTAAAAAGTTAGATAGCTGATAAAGAAAAAGTTAGATAGTTTGTAAGAAAGTTAGTAAGTTAGTAAACAAAAAATAAATGATAGAAAATAAATACAAAAAATAAAGTATAGAAAATAAAATACAAAAAATAAAGTACGAAAAGTAAATTTAAAATATGAAAACCAAAGAATCGGCAAGTCGATTTTTTGCTCCAGCGAGAGAGAAGAGAAGAAAAATGATTATTTCATTAATGATTAAAGATTACATAGAAATTAGGGAAAGTTTCTCCTACTAAGTTAGTACGTTAGTAAGTAAAAAAAAATAAAATAGTAGAATATATACACAAAATATTTACACCATAAATTTGTTCTTCCAATCAAGTCATTGACAACGGCGCCAAAAACTTGGTGCGGGATTAAAGATTGCAAACCCAAGTGCAGTAATAAATTTCTCGGGAGTCCGAGGTTGATCCATAGGGAATTGATGAAGAAAAATTTATTTGATGTAAGGAAAATATTTTGTTACAACAATAAAGGTGATAAAAACTTGGTCACAAATAAAAAGGAATTGTTTGGGTTAGGAGATCCACTCTTGATAAATAAATTAAGGATAAGATTAATTCTTTTATAGCTCAATTAGAATCCACACATAACGGAAGTTCCAATCGAAAAATACAACGTTCAAAGTTCATTAAAAATTATATAGGTAATTGCATTATGATTCCTTTAATCATCTAATAACACCACCACTCATAAATGGGACCAAGCATTCATTGTGCCAAAATCTTGTCTACAACAAATCAAGATCTTCACTTTACAAGAAGAGTTTCTAACACCACACTTTTAAATGGGTTAAAGCATTCATTGTGCCAATCTCTTGTCTACAACAAATCAAGAACTCCACTTTACAAGGAAAATTTCTAAATTGATTGGAAACAAAATACAATACGTATAATGACCACTTGAAAATATATCATCTAAACACAAGAGAGAAATTAGTCTAACCTTATTTCATTACCAAGAGTTTTACTCTTTCACCCAAGCAAAATAAAACTTAGTTACTCATAGATAAGAAGAAAGAAAGAGAGAAGAAGAAGAAAAAGAACATGACTTCAATTTAGAACAAAGGAAAATTACTACAAGAAAACCTAGTAACAAACTAGCATCATTTTGGTATCTAACACCTTTCATAATCTACCAAGGCCCACTTTTATAGAGGATTAGAGATACAAAATGACAAGGGGGCTGAGTCATTAGTGAGTGGATGAGTGAAAAATTCCAAATGACTTTTGGTGAGTAGAAAATTATGGAGATTCCTTGTCTCTGAAATCATTTAGCTCTGAAGTCATTGAATACATCAGAATTAGCAAATATGATCTCATCAAAGTTTTAGGCCTAGATATTAGCTTTCAAATGGCTTTGATTTGAATCCAATATCATTTCTATAACTCCAGATACGTTCAAATTACTGCACACTGCTCAGGCCCAGTCACAGCTCCTCTATTCTGATTTGTAAGCCCAATATCACCCATTAGACCTCAGATTCTGGAAACATGTTCAACATGAAATTTTTAGATATAGGTCTCAACTATTCAGCATCAAACTTTCAACCCATTTGACAACCTCTAGCCCGAAATATGGCATGAACAGTACACAAATCAAGTTGTCAGGAACATCACTCTAGTTCTTGTTTCAAGGCCAATTTGAGTTATCTACTCGTGTGATTGGGCCTTTGAGGTCTTCATGAAAGTTATAGAGATCTCTCTTATCTTTAAAATGCCACTAGATTCACCTCATTTAGCTACCTACATCCCAAGATATAGCCCAAATACAGAAATAATGTAAGACATAAATTATGCTAAAAAATTCAATTAAGTCCAATTTGAGTCCAAACTTACAAAATATAATCAAACTCAATCAATTAAGTACATAAAGAGTGTAAATAACTAAAAATGAAGGCTTATTAATGTATCAAATATGTGATCATAAACATTGAACAAATCAGTTCGACTAACTTTCATTTCACTCCTGAAGAATTGTTCATGGAAACTCCTTTCGAGTTGAATCCATGAATGAATGAAATTTGGTCGAAGTGTTGAGAACCAAGTGAAGAAATTCTTTGTTAAAGAACTAGGAAAGCATCTCATTTTGAGATATTTATTTACCGCTATCTCTCCTAATTCAATAGTACATCTGGCTATATGCTTGATAGTTGACTCACTAGGATCACTGGCAACTTTGACAGCTTGGGGACTTTGACATCCTTAGATAATTTGGCTTGTTGAATCCATTCAAGAAATGCCGACAAAAGTAGGGTTAATTAGCATAACCCACAATAAAACCAAACCTGTTAAGTATCTGTTCGACAACCTGATTTAAGTTTTGATTATTTAACCCAAGTTGAAGCTGAATTAGGGTAGGATGCCCCTCAGCATTTTGTAAAAGTCTCTGGAACTCATATGCATTACCTCTAAGTTGATCATCATTCATTCTCAGTAAATTGACATGACCATACTGGAGTTCTGGTCATCAATCAAGCTCTCCATGAAACGATTCAGCTGCCCTAACTTGTCGAACATTAGAATCGATTACGTCAAACCCCAAATCTCCTGTCAATCTACCTATCTTTTGGGCTAATCGGTTACAAGTATTGTTTGTTGTTTTGATCAAAGGTGTAAGGATAGTGCCTAATTGTTATGTCAATATGTGAACCATGTCATGATTGCTCTTATCCATCTGTTAATGAACATTGTTCAACATGTTCTATGTAGTTCTAGTGAGCACACTAGGCATTTCCATTGTCATATGAGGATAATCAACATATCTTCTGAGATTCTGGCCAAACACTAATTGCTATCAATGTTGTTGTTGACATTATAGGTTGATTTACTAGTACAAAACTTCCCAACACCACTGCAATTGGCAGTGAAACAAGTGGAATGAAATTATAAGGCATGTCATAAGGTGGTGGCGGACTTGGTAGCATGTTACCATTTCTAGCATTATCGTTTGGATTAACTGCTGAATTTGGTTGTACTATAACTGATTGAGTTGGCTACACCATTGGTTGTGGATTGTTATCCCAACCCTGAGATACCACAGTTATGTCAGGATCGGTGCTATGGTCGACGTTAACAAAATTGGTGTTGCCATAAGCACTTATGTTTTTTGAGGAAACAAAAGTAGAATTGCGATTGGACAATGTCGTTATGTCTTTTCTACTTCTCAAGTGCTTAAGACGTTCATATTTTTAACAAGGTTATGAATGTTTTTGGAAGTAATTTTGCATAACCGCTCTCAGCTTAATCCCACTAGGTGTGCCAATTTGTTTGTAGTGATTTTTTGTCAAAAGTACTAACTACTATTTTTATTCAAGATCTAATATATGGGAGTGAATCGAATCTTTTTAGAATCCTCAAGTTTCTAGTGATTGGCAAAATTATTAAGCAATTATTGATCATTCAAGCTTCAATAAAATGTTATGTCCAAAAAGATTTAGCCTTGTGATATGAATGTTAATAAACAAAATGGAAATTGAACGACAAAGTAAAAACTTACTAGAAGCAAAGCGGTGGAAAGGAAAATGTTGAAAGTAAACTTGACTGAAAGTAAATTTGACACAAAGATAAATAACTATCTAAAGTAAACTTGCAGAAAGTAAGCTGACAGAATGTAAATGGTAAAAAGTAAATACCAGAAATATCAATATCGATACAATGTGCAAACAAAAACATCTTTAGAGTGTTGTGTGTGTTCAAGTGAAGATTAAAATATTAAAAAATGTAGAAAATGCATGAACTTTAAAGAGCACAAAGAATAAACAAAATGTAGAAAGTAAATGCAAAAAAGCATAAATTTTCACTAAGTAGGGAAAATATTAAAAGGAACTTGCAGAAAGGTAAAATGCATGGAAATTGACCTTTAAAACAAGTAAAATATAGAATCAATAAAAAATTTAAAAGATGAACAATGAAGAACACAAAAGAATTGAAATTGAAATTACATTAACTAGAATGTAAAAGGTACAAATTACATGAATGATAAATAGACTGAAACATAAAGAGACATGTGAATTGAAAATGACAGTCATACATGATTGATAACTCATTAATCCATCAATATGTAAGTGTCACACTGGGGACTTACGAACTATATGATGTATTGGGTATGTTGCAAGTAGATGGACTAGCCTGTTGAACATCGTTCAATCTTCTATTTATAGGCAATCAACCTCTTTCTTTGGTGCCTAATTTTTAAATTCTATAGTCCCTAAGATGTTTCCACTTAGCAATCATGTAGTTTTCAGTATATGTTTAATTTTTCACATGGCTTTCCATATGGTAATCGCTTCAAGTAGTGGGCGGTTTCCTTCTTCTCTCTAGCTTCTAATTTCCTGTGAAGCCACGTTCTTATCTTTTTAGCATTAACTTTGGAAACTACTAACTTTCAACTTGTAAATTGTTCCTCGTCAACCATAAGCTTTAACATCGACAAACCTTTACTCACATGACTTTGAAATTCTTGCATAACTTCACTTCTACAACAATTTAGAACTTTGCTTTTGAAGCTTCGCAATTTGCTTGTTGTTCTTTTGTCAATCCACTTGTCTTCTAACACTTGGTTTCTATCAAATCTTTCATTCTATCGATATGGTCTTCTTTGACTTATGATCTTAGTTGAACTGGTTGTCAAAACATTATTGATGTTGGTTACTTTGTTGATCGTTGTCTTCGATAGATCCTTGAAACTTAGTCTTTTAAGTGGCTTTATATTGCTTGTTTTTTATATTTGTTGAAATGGCTAATTTTGACCCCCAACAACGGGTTAAATTGGTCAACCCATCGAGTTGGACCCATTTTGCCTTCTATAACCATAAAAGGCACTCATATAGTTACTCCCCATTAGGTTATTTAGGTGAACTACTCTGATACCATATTGTTTTGTCCTACATACACGTTTTCCTTAATTTCTTATCTTCTACACTGGTTTTATTTATTGCAAAATACTACTAGCTCAACTAATTAAAGTTTCTAAGATTGCTATGGAAAAGAGTAAAAATTGTTATTTTATTTATTTATTTATTCAAAATAAAAGTCGAATGTAACATCCTAAGGTACTAATGTGATTTGTGGAGAGGTTGAGAATTTATAGTATATAGCAATTACAAGACAACAATGAACACTCAGCATTTTAATTCCTAAGTCTAATTTTAACATGATATATTTACATGGACTATCAATTTTAACTACTTGAAACATTCATTATATTCATTATATGTGTCAAATTCCACTCATACTTAAGAAAAACACTTTATCACATTTAAGTTAAAAGAGTCAAGTCCTTCATTAGTACATGGAGTCCAACTTAAACTAAAGTTAGTTTAAAACAAACTAGCGTCATGCTAGTAGCACTCTTCCTAATATAAAACCCCTAAGTACATAGTAAATTCACAAAATGAGGGCTAAGCTAATCCCTAATAGAGGCATACAAAAAAGATGTGAAAGTCCTAAGTGTACTATACATTAGCTCCTATACTACTCGCTTGCATCCAAGTTCACCTTCACAGTCATGGTATCCACCAAGATCCCATATAAAACCTTTGAGTTTTGGGACATATAACCAAATGAAGCAAACCTTTGCAATAGTGCATAGGATGGGCATCTTTTATTATATGGAATATCAGGCTTTAAAATATAAGAATAAAATTCTCAATAGAGAAAGGAAAAACAAAACAACTTTGAACTAATGATATTCCAGTCGAGCAAGTACGTAAAATGTTTTTATTTCCTTTCTTTTTTATTCTTTTTTCCAAATCATAATCTCAAGGTTACCCACATTAAAATTTCAAAATAAGATTCATTGGAATAAGACAATGTAATTCTTTCTTAATTATGAGAAAATAAAGTTTAAGAAACTTGGAGGAATTTAATCTCTTTCTTTTTCTTATTATCCCATGTGAAAATATACTAGGCCCTTGGACCCCCTTTTTTTCTTTCTATTCTTGATCTTATGTGCTTTCTTGCTTTCTTTCTTTGTGAGCTTACTTGAGTTAAGGGCGTCCCCATAACCATTCTTTCTCTTTCTAAGTTTTGGCCTTAATCTCATAAAACATAGCACATGGATCATTTTCTCTTAGAGATAATCATTCTTTAAATTCCTCCTTTGCATCAAAAAATCATTCTTTTGGTTTGTAAAACAAATGAAGGCTCAATGGCCCAAAAGAAAGTAATAATTTGAAAATTTTCTTTCTTAATTTGAATTTAAAACCATTGAACTCAATCATTTATTTCCTTATACTTCCAAAAAGGGCTGTAGAAAAAACCAATAAATTCAAATAAAGAATGGACTTAAAACCAATAAATTTATTTCCTTAATCATTCCCAAGAAGATAACAATTAAAGTTATGGAATAAATAAAATGTTTGAGTCTTCAGTGCATGAAAAGACATTAGGTAACAAATAGCTCTTTAGTCTGTTATACAAACTTCATAGTGAAACTCGCCACTTCTCATTAGCAATTTCATCAATAGAATTTGAATATCAATAGTCCAACAATAAAATTTACAAAATCATATAGTCAAGGATTTCAATCTTGAATCCAAACAATCCCATCCAAAACTTAACAAGTCAAGTAAATATGATCACAGTAAAGAGTTCAAAATTAAACTTTAATCTATACAATCCAATTCAAGATTACAAAATTGGTAAATAAGGAGACTAGGTTCAAAAATAAAAACTTGAATCCTGTAAAGTCCAGTCCATGGTTAACGAAGTAGGTAACAAGAAGAATAAGTTCAAAGATTCAAACTTGAATCCTGTAAAGTCGAGTCCAATGCCTAATTTTTTAGTCTAATACATCAAGGTTCATATTATTCAAATCTCCTTATTACTCTAGTCGAAATTAGCCTCCCATCAAACATCATTCATAGGTTAAAATTGCAGGCCTTTCCTTCAGTCAATCTTGGATATAGAGAGGGAAAAAATAAGGAGATAACATAGGACTTTCGAAGATTCAACCTTTAAGTGATTTGGGTTAGAGTTTTTATTCCATGTACCTTGGTTTTCTTTCAATAGAGATGAAAATATATTCAATCCTTTATGCAATAGGGAAAGTTCAACCTTTAAAATCATCAACTCTTAGCCCTAAACCTCCTTTGGAAAAATTATACAAATTGTGAGTGAGTTAGTTAGTTAGTTTACAATTAGTTAGTTAGTCATTATATAAATAGTAGAATAATAGTGTTGTAATGTCATAACTGAAAGTAAGTGAACATTGACGAGTTACTCTAACTCAAATAGAGAAATTGTAGTCTTGCACCCTGACTCGAAGAGGGAGGTTCTCACATTAGGTTTTAACATCAGTGCTCCCGTTGAGAGATTCTGCAATGGCAAAAATAACTCATTTTACAAGGCTTGAAGATTGTACAAATCTAATTAATGCAACATGTGATAGAAGTGAAATTCACTTGGAGAATATGAAGGCTATGTTACTGTAGATGATTGAGCAAGAGGAGCAAACAAGAAAATCTAGACATTCTAGAAATTTTAGAAATCCCCACAAATCAAGTATCTATTTCGTCAATGCGAGGCATTTTCCAGAAATCTTGCCCCCAAAATTTGTTCATCATGGTGATAATGAAGAAAATCGTGAGAAGAAGGAGAAGAAACAAGAAGATATTATATCAAAGTGTGAAGAATCATTCATTCTTAATGGGGGGTCATTCAAGAGATGAAGCATTTATTGGGAAATCAAGAAATGAAGCCATTTCTTCTGGAGAATGGCGTCTTAGGACCGATTGAAAAATTCTCACAAATAGGTGGTGGTATATAGCAAAATATCTCTGAAAAACAAAATTTCTTTTGTTTGCAAGATGCTTGGTAAAATAGAAATTTGGAGGTGGAATCTTACGATGAACAAAGACTCCTAATAAGAGGGAAATTGAGCGCTACCATGGATGCAGAAGAAAATGTTCTGCAAGATCCAATACTAAATGGTCAAGGTTGTTTGGGGAAAACTAAGACTAGCAACCATTTCTGGAGACTCGTGTTGGTGTAAAAATTGGAAGATGACAAAGATGAAAAAGAAATCTTGAAATTCAATAGTTTAATCTTACTCCCTGCAAGTACGACCACAATCCCTAACCTTCTCAATCCCTCTTTGAAATTTTCTCCCTCCCAAGATTCCTACACGAATTGCCACCTAAAAGCAAATTCCCAAATCATGGCCCTCTCTTGGATTCAACCCTGTGATGCAAATGGAGAAGGAAAACCACCACATTGGCAACTGCTGACGCCTTCGCCAATCACTCTATTGCTGCTACTGTCTAACTTGAATAGAGAAATTGGAGTCTTTTTGCTGAACTAGAAGAGGGAGGTTCTAACATTGGTGCTTTCATTGAGAGGCCAATAATGACAGAAAGGACTCATTTTGCCATATTCGAGGAAGCAAAAAGATGGAATAAAGAATCCATTGCTGAATTGCAATGACCGCAACAACTTATGAATAGGAAATTTTTAGAGAGATTTATATGTGTTGAAGAACGATTATTAGTGTTTGAAGGTTTGATGCAAGAAGAGCTCGAAAATGCTGGGTTTTAAGTTTAATTCTAGAATGCAACAACTTGAAAAATAGTAGTTCTGATTCAAGAATGGATAATAGGGAAGATGAGTGTCAAGAACCACATGTTCTTGAGGATTTTACCACTCAAGAAATTGGAGAAGTTCCTCCAAGTAGTGTGGCAGAAATCAACAGAAAAGAAATTGAGAGCATGGGAAACTCTTATTTCTAGGAGAAGTCAAAGCCAACAACAAAGAAATTGGTCAGAGGAATGTGGAAAATGGTTAAGTATCCAAGAATTAACAAATAGATTCGTACAAAAACCATGGGCTTGGATGTGCATAACTAAAATTCAAGGATTTCAAATTTGGATCCCGAGAACCCATTATCACCAACAACCAAGAACCAACACAGTAAGTAGATGCTGATTGGGTTGGGTCAATTGAGGATAGACGTTCTACATTGGGCTACTTCATATTTGTAGGAGGAAATCTAGTTACTTGGCGAAGTTAGAAACAAGAGGTAGTTGCTAGATCTAGTGTTGAGGCCAAATATAAAGGAACAACTAAGGCAATATGTGAATTGTTGAAGATTAGAAATATGTTACAAGACTTGTATCTTAAGCAAGCTAGCCCTATGAAGTTATACTGTGATAACAAGGCAGCATGTGATATTGTCCATAATCCAGTTCAACATGATTGAACCAAACATGTTGAAGTGGATAGGCATTTTATCAAGGAGAAACTAGAAGCAAAGTTGATTGAAATTCTTCATGTTCGATCTCAAGACCAGCTTGCTAATGTGCTGACCAAAGTAGTGTCAAACCAAGCATTTAATGGTTGTCTCGACAAACTTAGTATGAGCGATATCTACGCACTAACTTGAGGAGGAGTGTTGAAATTTAGAAGCAATTATTTTCGAGTTGGCTCTCCATAACTCAAGCTCCTAATTTGTCTCTACTGCCAGCTGTATATAAATAGACTAGAATTTTTAAGATCCCTATAAATAGTCCAAAATATCTTAGTAGTTATTGTCTTTCCATATACTTGTCTATTACAATCCTAAACTATAGGATCTAGAATAGTATACAATGGCTATATATACCAAAACAAAGTGTATCAAAGAGTATAAATGAAATTGAAACCTTTATCATACCAAATTCCTATTTTTATCTTATTCAATGTTACAAATTTGAGCTTGTGAGAAAACACTTATAGAGGAGTACCTTCAATATATTAAGTGAGAATTAATTTCACACTCATTGAGTATGAAAAAAACCTTGTAACAAAAAAAAAAGTAATATCAACCATCCAATTCTATTTTTAGAATATATTTATTCTTAAAAATAAGGTAAGAATTAATTATTTTTTCATGTAGTATTTAGTCATAGAATTAAGGGTTCGAATTCGTAACAAAACATTTATAAAGGGATAATATTACTATCATCTCAAGTGAGAATTAGTCTCATACTAAATAACTATGAAAAAACCTTATAAGACCAAATAGTGACAGAACTTGAGGTAAAACTTTGGAGAATTGTCAAGTAAATGCTTCAAATTTACTTGGATGCAGGGACCGTCTAGGATAAAAAATTGGGGCCCATCAAATGGGTAAATCAAATTTGTGGGAGAGAGATGGGATTCTTGGTGAGTAAGTGAAATACATACATTTGGAGAATGAAATTATTTATCAATGCAATAATAACACTAAGAAAATAAAAGAAATTAGTGATTAGTAAGAACTATAAGATGATCTATCTAGTAGTTAAATGGTAGTACAAAGGGGGTAAAAAATTTGGGAGGCGGGCAGGGGCTTAGCCAACGAGAGCATGGGCCAAGTCAATGAGAGCAGAGAAAAACAAATAGTACTAATAATCCGATTTTATTAATATTGATGTTTCATGTATTTTTAAAGGACAAATTTGAATATTTAATAATATCACTATCTACGGGATGGTTACTTGGCTAGAATACAAGATGCACAATATTTCCCCACCTTAAATTTTTAGGATAATATTCCTATTATTTCAAATAGTATTCACATGTCTTTTAATATTATTTTTTATGATTAATTATATATATCGATTGATTAATAAATATCATGTACTTAAATTTACTTATTAATTAATCAATATATATAATTAATCATAAATTTATGCATCAATAATTAAATATATAAAAAAATATTAAAAAAATAATATAAAAATATAAAAATTAAAATTTTTATTATAAAAAATGCACAGGAGTTAGTTGAAGATGTCTCCAATCACTTATCCTCTTTATCTATAACTGGTGAGGGAAGTACAATCATGCCAGCCAGGGACCTTGGCAAGGAGATCACATCCATTATTCTCAACTTAGAAACTATTAGATATTCTTACGTGTATATAGATATAATACATTATTTTTATACACAAATAATAAAAATTTAAAAAAATACTAAATTTAATTTTTACACAAAATTATTATCTTTCTTTAATTTTTTATAAATATATATAAAAATAATATATTATATTTATGTACAATTAAGAATTTCTCTTAATCTAAACCAGGCTGAGTTGATGGAGAATGTGACTACAATACACCCTAATCCTAACAAATTGAAAAAGGGTTGAGGCAATTATAAGACAACAGCAAGCTGATCATGATGCAAATGCAGGCACTCAACTGGAGACAAGGCTGGCTGCGGTCAAGGAAACTCCCCTAAGGAGTACCCTCCAGGCGGATAACATCATATTTTCGGTAGGCAGCACTCCTTCATCCACTCAGGCTCGTGCAAAGAAGAAATTCAAGAAAGGATACGTCAAGTACAAGCTGACAAAAGTGATGGAGCACCAATTGACTGAAGTTGTTGAGCAAGAAGCAGAGGAGATGGCCTCCAAAAAAAGGCCTCTTTTAAATGCAATGGAAGTTGATGAGAAAAGAACATGCTATGAGGTTCCATGAGTCTTATTAAGTTACTATATATTGGTTTTGTTGTTTATCCTTCCAGTTGTGTTTGGAATTGATTTTGGGAAGCTTCCCGTTTATTTTTACCATTTCGAACATTTATTCAACGATACCGAGGATATGGATCCTCAGCAGATGTCTTTTTAACTGTAGGATATACAGATTTTAATGCTAGGAAAAAGTTAATCAGTCACCTCTTTTAAGAATATATATATTATTTATATGTTTTTTAAAATGTATATTTTAGTAAAAAAATTAATAAATATATATATATAATTAATAATATTAAACAAAATGTAAAAAGTAACATTTAAAAAAAAATAAGAATATCAAAGTTGTTTTTAATTCCATCATTCATTTACTAAAATGTAATTTTAAAAAATATATTTATTGCATGATAAAGCACATTCAAGGGTTAAGATCTCATGCAAAATAGCTTATGATCCCAATCCCGTTTTACTCTCCTCATTCCAATTATTTCAAATTTTTCATTCCCGAGTATGAATCCGTGATTGAGATATTGTTGCATATATGCATAAATACTGTCTGTTTTTCGACTTTCCCATTTCCAAAATCCTACACCTCCTATCTGTGAATAATTGATTTTACCATTTTTCGGTTCTGCAATGTGCCATGGCTTCCCAACAACAACAACTAGACCCAATAACAATTATGCTCAAAATCTTGGTGGACAAACAAAGCAATAAAGTTGTTGCTGTGGAAGCAACCAAGGACTTCGTGGACACTCTCTTCAGCTTCCTCTGCCTTCCACTTGCCACCATCATTCGCCTTGTGTGCAACAACAACAACAACCAAGAACTCTCATCAGAGCCCTCACCCTCACCACTCCTTGGGAGCATCAACAACCTCTACCAAAGCGTCGAAAATCTCACCCCAAATGATGTCTGGAACACTGTCTGCAAGCACATGTTGCTGCGTCCCAGAAACCCGTGTGAACCACCGTGCTTGAAGCTGTTCAATGAATGTCGATGACACAGAACCCGCAACAAAGCTTCTTGTGTGCGATTCCTGTGACAAGTTTACTACTTTTCCGAACCTGGATTGCACATGTGGAAAACCCATTAACAGACACTGGAATTTGGATTCCCAGACCCAGGGGAATAATAATGAAAAAGCCAGAGGTGGAGTTTTTGTGTGAAAGAAAATGGGTCAATGTTTCTGGTATTTGATGATTTAATGGTTGTGCCAAGTTCTTTGGTAACCTCCATGAAGCTGCTGCTACAACTTGGCTACACAAACCTGACTCAGTTAGAGGAAGTGACACAGAACATTGGCAAGCAGGAGGTAAACTCTGTCTTGTGTAATGTGTATGTATCTCACAATTTCCATGCCCCCGTAACATCAATTTCGTTTTAACATTTTGTGCTCGCATTCGATCTTCGGTCTGTTATTCGTAGAAATTTAGGCGCTATAAACTTGTATGTTATATATGTAAAAACATTCATGAGTCTTCACCTAATTTAGAAGAGTTGGTGTTTGACATACTACCATAACCTCTATGACCAAATGGTCAAGAGTATGTGCATTATTCATTCTTCAAACCCAAAGAACTCTTGCATGATGAGGCATGTTAGATATAAAACTATTTATAAACTTTCACCTAACAACTTTATGTTTTTAGAAAAGTGGGTCCTTGTCTTTAAGTTGTGTCTGCAGATAAATTGCTTGATGTACTAGAAAGGAGATAAGCAAACATTAGTTAATTAGTATTCTCAATTTTCGCTAGTTCTTAATGTTATGGTGGGTTACTTCGTGCGTCTTTATTGCACTGTTATTCTTATTGTTTGGTTCAGTCTAACATCTTGTATTTCCATCATTTTCTTTTTTAGAAAAAAAGGTTATATTCGTGTGGTTTGTATGTTATCTTGAATAAAAAACCTTTCCCCTTCCTTTTGATTTATAGATTTTGAACCTGCTCAAGTATACCTTAACCTCCCATGAGCCCCTGACTAATACAATTATGTCAAGTAAATCCAAGAAGAAAGATAACCCACTGAACCAGTTTGCATCAGCAGTTAGAGTAAAGCCTGCCACCAGTGACAGTAAAATGGACGTTAAGCTAGTGCGAAGTAAGTCTCAAAACAAGATAATATTTGCAGAAGCCAAGGAAGATTTGGTCGACTTTATGTTTAGCTTCCTCACCATACCATTGGGGTCCATTGTAAAGCTTTTAGGTGGCAAATCTTTTGTTGGATGTGTTGCTAACCTGTGCAAGAGTGTGGAGACTTTGGACTCTTCATGGTGTACAGAATCACGCTGTGTGTTACTCAATCCTAGTGTAGCACCGCAATTTGGTTGTCCAAATCATCCCCTCAACATTCCTGATGTAGAACCTCTTACGTATTATTATGGTACAGGGACATTAACGAAAGTGAAGGATCCTTATTATAGTAGTCTTTATACAACAAAAGGCACTGGACCCAAGATCCCCTAACAGATCGAAAGATGTTGTGGGATTTGTGAAGATACCAGCATTATATGCTGTAGGAGATGATCTAAAAGTGAGACCCCTGTCTGCCTATTCTTGTCTTTCCTATTTGAAAGAATTAAGCCTTCGCCTTGATGATCTTGAAGTGAAGGTGATAAACATTAGTGAGGCAGAGGTAAGGTGGCTATTATTACTGAATTTATCAATTTTTCTTTCTTTTGTAACCTCTTTAATCCCCCTACCTGTCTCTTGCCCCGGCCTGAAAACATACTATGATACTTATTTCTCATTTACTTCTCCCCTTGTGATGCAGGCTTTAAGCCTCCTGGGAGCTTCCTTGAGATCAAAGTTTACCCTGACTAGTGGACTGGAAGACATTTTTAATGTGCCAAAACAAGAATCAACTTTGACATCAAAGTACATACAAACTAGTCCGCTTGATGATCTTTTGAAGGAGCCTAAACCAGAAGAAACATATTTTGTGTTGTGAACAACAGCCAAGAAGATCTTGAACCTTAATTGTAATATGAATACTTGTGGTTTGCCTTTACCTATTACTGCTACTTACTAGTTTTAGGCTCTTCCCTTCAGTTTTGTGGACTTATTCAAGTTGTGAAATACAACGTAACTATAATACTGAATACAAGCAGCACCTTTGCTTCTTGTTATTACTATCATTCTTCATCGTGTATCATCTGTTACTATTTACATATCGATATCATTTTCTGCTGTTTTACAACTATTTGTTTAAGTATTTGAGCATAGGCAAAATCATTAACAATTCAATTCCCCTTGTGCTGTTATCCTCACCCTCATTCTAGAATGGAGAGCTCAAAATTTGACTTCGAGAGAAACATATGGATATTAATCTAGCATATGTAACGGTGAGAATGTAATTATATATTAATGGGCTTCGCCTCCTAATCTCTATCTTTCTCCATCTTTGTCTCCCATAGATTCAAGGTGGATATAGAGATTATGGTGGAACTAGAGCTGAGTTCAGAGGTATATATAATTGATTAAAGGTTTCTCGTTTTCACTTAACTCTGCATATTGAAACTATGCTGCGAAGAAGCCATTTAATTTTGTGGGTTTATTGATTGTCAGAAAATAATTAACATTTGTGGTTTTATTCTACAACAATCCAATCTTTGTTGTTGCAGAAGTTAGATGCTGCCAATCCAAAACTCTTTATTTATTTTTTGGTGTAAACCCCCAGTGTCCAGAAGTCGAATTGGGCTCTGACTAATTCGGAATCAAGGCGGGTCAGATCACAAAGGTGTAAAGCTCTCTCAATATTAATTTTTTCTATTCACAAGACTTAAATTTGAGAGCTTACTTAAGAAAAATAAATGTCAAACCACTTGAACCAACTAAGCGATATTATTCGAAACTATGTAAAAAGGATATTTATAATCATTGATGAAAAGCTATTATAGTTTGGGTCATGAGTCATTAATTTAAAGTTCATCAATTGATTTTTCATGGGTACTTACTGTACTCCCTAGGATGCACAATCAATAGAAGAGCCAAACCCTTGAGACATATATCTCCAATGGCAGAACTAGCATGCACTGTTTTTATCTTTGACCAATATGTGTGTTTGGCTCATTCCTAATATTATTCTGGTATTCCTTTCTGCGTGGGTTTGACCATTTACCTAATGTAGAGTAAAAGCCGTGAGCCTCTGTGGGTGTATTGGTGGTACAGAAGATGATACTTGAAGCAGAAAGACGTCCAGTCACTTTAGATAGAAAAGATGATGATGTTGTTATGCATTACAGAAGCTACAATATAGATCAGCATGTCATCAAGCTGCTTGCTTATCCTACAAAGTGCAGACATCGTATACAGAGTTCTTTAGCTAGTCTTTACTTGGTACACCTCATTTAGCTGGGCTTTCAACACTGGTGGGAAATTTGGCTGAAGGCTTTATGATATAACTAAACGATTAATTCAATTATTGTGAACAGGATATTGGATTATGTTAGAGGATAGTAATACTTATAGCATAAAATTTAGAATTATAAAGCCCATTTTGAGTGATCTAAGAGGGAAGAAAGACACAAGGAAATGTATATGGGTATACAAGTTTTAAACTTCTGATGATAGAATAGGTAAATTAGCTCCTCAGATAAGGTTTTGATTTCTGGAGTTTGATAATTAAGGGTTTATTTAGGTCTTTTACATTAAATATTGACCTTCATGGAAGCAAGATATCTTTGTTACTTGAAAACGTGGATTTAAATATAAGTGGTATTTTGCACCATTCATCTGGAATCATGAACAAATGATAATTGTAGTCATATATACAGCAATAAGTAACTAGTTTATTTAATTTAGTAAATTTGGCGGGGAAATGTTCCAATTATAAAGAAAAGGCTGCTGCCATTGATTTAAAAGGCTCTTTTTTTTTATGTTTAAGACAGAAAATAATAGCAATAGCTCAAGTGGGTTTGAAGGGGAGAGATATTAGCAGGGTTGATTAAGAGAAACATTTGTTAATGTTTGGGTTTATTGAAGGGCGGATGCTATTATGTACCCTATTAATTTACGATGGTGCATCATTCACCCCAAAAAATACTTGTAATTACAAGTTATCGTGTTTTTTCAATTGGTCACCAGAGCTCCAGCAATGCTTCCATTGCAGACTTTGTTGTTGGCGGGGCTCTGCTCCTCACACCACATCGTTCTTGTGGTAGCTGGATTTGATAGAGAAGTGAGCTAATCTAAAAGAATGGGGGAAGACATGGTGGCATGGGTTGCTCTAGGTAGGTGATGAAGACTAAGGAGGACCATCAAGTGGGAAAGTAAGAGCTAAGAAGGAGGATGCTTTAATTGGGCTAGGAGGACCTATGAGTAGGTCAAGGTCCAAGAGGGCTAAGGAAGCTTTACAACAAGAGGTGGCCAACATATTCAATCTCAAGTAAGATAAGGAAGAAGAAGAACCCAAGTTAGTCCAATTAATCCAAATAGAAGAGGACTCCAATTAGGACTTGTGTTTGGCGAGATTTGGGCTGGTTCATTGGGCCAATTAATTGGGGTCTCATATGAAAGCTATTTTTTCTTATTATTTTATAATTTTTATATTTTATTTTGTTGGAATAAGTTCAGATGTCCTTTGGTTTTACATGAGTTAGTTTTTTAGGCTTTAAAGACTTCCTAAGTCATTATGATGATAATAGAAATTTATTCAGTCATTATGATGATAGTGGGAAGTTATCCCTTGTATTTCAAGAGTCATTTTAGGACTTTAAGGGCTGCAAACAGCTTCAAGCTTAGCCTATAAATAGAGAACTCATGTACTCCAAAAGGAGTTTTTGGAAGATTAATAAAAAGTGGATAAATTTATCATATTTAAGAAAGTCATTTTCGTGCCTCTTGGGTTCTTAGAGAGAATCATAGCTTGAATCTTATCAAAGGTTCCTCATACCTTAGTGACGATTCTTCACAAGGCTTATCATTCTCTTTCTTCTTCAATAGGATTGAGATTGTGACACCATTCTTCATCTTCTTGTCTAATTCCATCTTTTAATTTTCTATCTTACTTGTTCTTCACATCATTTCTTCTCTTCTACATCAATCTTTGTTTAATTTTCTTCTTTTTGTTTGTTGTTGAATTCGGTTACAAGAGAACTAACTCAAAGAAGATCCAAAAATCATATGTTCCATTCTTGGATCATATCATGTGGTATCAGAGAGTTAGGATCCTGGAGTTGGGTTATGATCTTGTGTTCTTTCAATTTAGCACTTATTCTTGATTTATGTTCTAAGTTTGTTCCATTTTGATCTTGTTGATTTTGATATTTTGATGTTTATGTGTTAGATAGCATCTTCCTTGACTATTTGATCTTATTAACGCTCCTTCAACTTGCGTGGGGCTGTTTGTGTAAAAAAAAAACAAAAAAAAAATAAGTATGAATACCAAAAGTTAAAAAAAATACAGTAGCTAATTTTTTCGCCCCTATTACATATTTAGAGTGTTTTTAGTCTTCTTGAATATTACATTTACTTGGTGGACTTTGATGCTATAATTCTCCTTTGCTAATTTGATCCTTTCTACTCTACACTTATTCTTGTTTCTTGTCTTGATCAACTCCTATTTGAGTGTGCCTTGTTTTTTTATAGCTTTTCACATTTCATTGACCTCTTGAGTGTTTAGACTTTGTGTGAATTGTTTCCATTGTGTGTGAGTACTTTTGTGTTGATTGGCTTGTAAAGAGGACTTGAGTGGGAAAAGGCAAGATAGGTTGTTATATAAAAGCCATGATGTGTGTAAACACGAGGGAACTACAATTGTAAGAGGGAAACACGTGAAAAGAGTGAGTGAGGACCTTGTTTTATTGTGTTCACTAACTTGTTGATTTTGTACAATGTCTAAGGAAGAAGATCCAAGTGAAAGCCCCCTTCTTCCCCAAGGACAGCCACAATGACATTCCAAGTGCAAGCCCTAACTAGACATTTGGAAAGGCTTCTTTAAAGGCAAAGTGGTGAAATCCATGAGAGGATTGACAAGTTAGAGAGGGATAGAACTTCCAACCATGATGAAGAATCTCATGAATCCGAAAGAGAAAGGAGAGATGGTAGGAGGCAAGGAGGGAGAAGGAGACATGAGAAGAGAGATAGAGAAAATGAGAGAGGTGAAAGGGGAGAAAAGCTTGGGAGTGTGAATATCAAAATACCTTCCTTCCAAAGGAGGAATGATCCGGAAGCATATCTTGAGTGGGAGATTAAAATTAAGCAAATCTTCTCATACCACGACTACAATGAAGAGAAGAAAGTGAAGGTGGCTGCACTTGAGTTCACGGATTATGCATTGATTTGGTGGGATCAAGTTCAAAAAGAAAGGGCAAGATATAGAGAGCATCCTACCATTACTTGGGATGAAATGAAGACTTTGATGAGGAGGAGGTTTGTACCTTCTTATTATCATAGGGAGCTACACAATAAGTCACAAAGACTCTCTCAAGGGAGTAGGAGTGTGGATGAGTACTTCAAAGAGATGGAGATTGCCATGATAAGAGCCAACATTATTGAAGAAAGGGAGGCAACCATGGCTCGGTTTCTTCATGGTCTCAATCGAGACATTAGTGATATTGTGGAGTAGCAACATTATGTTAAGCTTGAAGACTTAGTGCATCAAGCCATGAAGGTCGAGCAACAATTCAAGAGGAAGGGTACTTTGAAAAAGGGTTCCTTCAACTTCAACACAATAAGTTGGAAGGATAAGCAAAAGAATAAGGAATCTTCTTCTAGTCCAAAGGAACTCGTGGCTGCCCCTAAGGCAACCATGCCTACTAATTTTACTTCATCTTCTACTTATAAAAATAAAGACATTAAACGCTTCAAGTGTTTAGGAAGGGGACAAATAGCTTCTCAATGCTCAAATAAGAAAACAATGGTGATGAGGGACAATGGAAGTATCACTAGTGAATCTTCTTCTATTTCATCAAGTGAGGAGGAAAGTAATTGTAAGGTTATTCAACAAGAGGGAGACTTATTAATGGTAAGAAGATTTTTGGGGAGTCAAGCTAAAGAGAAGAATGAAAGACAAAGAGAGAACTTTTTCCACGCAAGATGCCTCATTCAAGAGAAGGTGTGCTCTTTGATTATTGATAGGGAAAGTTGTACCAATGTTGCAAGTACTAGATTGGTGACCAAGCTCAATCTAAAGACTACTCCACACCTGCGGCCTTATAAGCTCCAATGGCTAAGTGAGGATCGTGAGTTATTGGTGAACCAACAAGTATTGGTAAGTTTCTTAATTGGTAAATATAATGATGAAGTCCTATGTGATGTTGTTCCCATGAAGGCCGACCATATTTTACATGGAAAGCCTTGGCAATTTGAGAGACATATTACTCATAATGGTTTCACTAACAAGTTCTCTTTTATACATAATGCTCTTAAGGTTACACTTATACCATTATCTCCAAGAGAGGTTTGTGAGGATCAAGTGAAGTTAAAAATAAAGAGAGAACAGACTTGAGAGAAAAAGAGGAGGATCTTGAAAAATAGAAAAATTCTACTTTTGAGGACAAAATTCAAAAGAAAGAGGGAAAAGAAGGACAAAAAAAAGAATGAGAGAAAATTTGAGAGTTTCTTTGCAAAAGAAAGTGAGGTGAAAAGAGCATTCTTTGCAAGGCAACCTGTGTACATTTTCTTATACAAATATGCTTGCTTGAATTCTAATGCTAACCCTTTGCCTAGTGATGTTGAGTTTATCTTGCAGGAATTTAAAGATGTGTTCCCAAAAGAAATACCTCATGACTTGCCATCAATGAGGGGAAAAGAACACCACATAGACCTCATTCCGGGTGCTTCTCTACCCAATAGACCAGCTTATAGAAGCAATCCTCAAGAAACAAAGGAGATCCAAAAACAAGTGGAAGAGTTGATGCAAAAATGATGGATAAGGGAAAGCTTGAGTCCATGTGTTGTACTCGTGATTTTGGTGCCAAAAAAAGATGGAACATGGAGAATGTGCACGGATTGTAGGGCCATCAACAACATCACTATCAAGTATAGACATCCTATCTCTAGACTTGATGATTTGCTTGATGAATTGCATAGTTCTTGCTATTTTTCTAAGATTGATTTAAAAAGTGGGTACCATCAAATTAGGATAAGGGAGGGGGATGAATGGAAAACAGCTTTCAAAACTAAATACGGATTGTATAACTAGTTGGTAATGCCCTTTGGTTTAACTAATACACCTAGTACATTTATGAGGCTTATGAACCATGTCTTGCATAAATTTCTTGAAAAGTTTGTGGTTATATATTTTGATGATATCTTGATATATAGTAAAAGTTTTGAAGAACATCTTGAACATCTCAAATCTGTTATGCATGTCCATAGGAAAGAAAGGTTGTATGTCAACTTGGATAAATTTTCTTTTTGCACAAATCATGTTGTCTTCCTTGGGTTTGTTGTAAGTTCTAAAGGAGTGCAAGTAGATGAGGAAAAAGTGAAAGCAATTAGAGAATGGCCAACTCCCAAAACCGTGAGTGAGGTTAGGAGTTTCCATGGGTTGGTTAGTTTCTATAGAATATTTGTAAGAGATTTTAACACCTTGGCTACACCCCTTAATGAAATTTTAAAGAAAAATAAGGGATTCAAATGGGAAAATGAACAAGATATTGCTTTCAATGCACTTAAGGATAGGCTCACTAATGCACCCATTCTTACTTTACCTAATTTTGTAAAATCATTTGAAATTGAATGTGATACATCTAATGTGAGGATTGGGGCTATTTTACTTCAAGAAGGTCATCTAATTGCTTACTTTAGTGAGAAGCTTAGTGCGGCTATACTTAATTATTTCACTTATGACAAAGAATTGTATGCACTTGTAAGAGCTTTGCGAACATGACAGCATTATCTTTTGCCCAAGAAATTTGTAATTCATAGTGATTTTGAGTCTTTGAAGCATTTGAAAGGGCAAGGTAAACTCAATAAAACGCGTGCTAAATGGGTGGAGTTCCTTGAACAATTTCCCTATGTTATAAAGCACAAGCAAGGAAAGGTAAATGCGGTGGCGGATGCACTATCAAGAATGTATAACTTACTTACTACCCTTGACACTAAATTGCTTGGCTTTGAACATATTAAGGAGTTGTATGTGCATGATGAGGATTTCTCTAATATATATGCTGCATGTGAGAAAATAGCACAAAATGGGTTCTTTAGGCATGATAATTATTTGTTCAAAGATAAAAGACTTTGTGTGCCTAGGAGTTCCATGCATGACTTGCTGATTAAAGAAGCTCATGAAGGTGGTTTGGTGGGGTATTTTGGGGTTCAAAAGACTTTATATATATTGCATGAACACTTTTATTGGCCTTGTATGAAGCATGATGTGCAGAAAATTTGTGAAAGATGCATTATTAGTAAGAAAGCTAAATCAAAGGTGATGCCTCATGGACTTTATACTCCTTTGCCCATTCTTAATTTCCCTTGGATTGACTTGTCTATGGATTTTGTTTTAGGGCTGCCACGCACCAAGAAGGGAAAGGATTCTATCTTTGTAGTCGTTGATAGATTTTCAAAGATGGCTCATTTCATTCCTTGCCACAAAGTTGATAATGCAAGTCATGTGGCTGATTTGTTCTTTAAAGAAGTGGTAAGGCCCTATGGAATGCCAAGGGGTATTATTTTGGACCGTGACACTAAGTTCCTTAGCCATTTTTGGAGAACTTTGTGGAACAAGTTAGGGACAAAGCTCCTATTCTCTACCACTTATCACCCGTAAACGGATGGACAAACTGAGGTGGTAAATAGAACTCTCTCTACTCTCCTTAGATCCATCATTAAGAGGAATATTAAATCTTGGGAGGAATGTTTGTCTCATGTTGAATTTGCTTACAATAGGGCAATCCATTCTACTACTCAATTTTCTCCTTTTGAAATTGTTTATAGATTTAATCCTCTAACCCCCTTGATTTGATTCCTTTACCTAACCCCTCTACATTAGTTCATAAGGATGGCAGGACAAAGGCCGAATATATGAAGAAACTTCATGAACAAGAAGGCCCAAATTGAGAAGAAAATAGAGCAATATGCCAAACAAGCTAACAAAGGTAGAAAATGGGTTGTATTTGAACCAGGAGATTGGGTGTGAGTACACATGAAAAAGGAACGATTTTCCATTTAAATAAAATCAAAGCTCCAACCTAGAGGAGATGGATCATTCCAAGTTGTAGAGAGAATCAATAATAATGGTTATAAAATTGATCTATCCGGTGAGTATGGAATTAGTGCAACATTCAATATGGCTGACTTAAGTCCTTTTGATATAGGTGATGAAGCACCAAATTCGTGGACGAATTCACTAAAAAAATGAGGGGATGATGAAGACCAAGGAGGACCATCAAGTGGGAAAGGAAGAGCTAAGAAGGAGGATGCTTTAATTGGGCTAAGAGGACCTACGACTAAGTCAAGGTCCAAGAGGGCTAAGGAAGCTTTACAACAAGAGGTGGTCAACATATTCAATCTCAAGCAAGATAAGGAAGAAGAAGAATCCAAGTTAGTCTACTTAATCCAAATTGAAGAGGATTCCAATTAGGACTTGTGTTTGGCGAGATTTGGGCTGGTTCATTGGACCAATTAATTGGGGTCTCATATAAAAGCTATTTTTTCTTATTATTTTGTAATTTTCGTATTTTATTTTGTTAGAATAAGTTCAGATGTCTTTTGATTTTTCATAAGTTAGTTTTTTGGGCTTTAAAGACTTCCTAAATCATTATGATGATAATGGGAATTTATTCAGTCATTATGATGATAGTGGAAAGTTATCCCTTGTATTTCAAAAGTCATTTTAGGATTTTAAGGGCTACAAATAGCTTCAAGCTTAGCCTATAAATAGGAAACTCATGTACTCCAAAAGGAGTTTTTGGAAGATTAATAAAAAGTGGATGAATTCACCATATTTGAGAGAGTCATTTTCATGCCTCTTGGGTTCTTAGAGAGAACCATAACTTGAATCTTATCAAAGGTTCCTCATACCTTTGTGGCGATTCTTCACAATGATTATCATTCTCTTTTCTCTTCGATAGGATTGAGATTGTGGCGCCATTTTTCATCTTCTTATCTAATTCCATCTTTTAATTTTCTATCTTACTTGTTCTTCACACCACTTCTTCTTCTACATCAATCTTTGTTTAATTTTCTTCTTTTTGTTTGTTGTTGAATTCATTTACAAGAGAACTAACTCAAAAAAGATCCGAAAATCATATGTTCTATTCTTAGATCATATCAGTAGGTCAGTTATGGTTGTTCTGGATCTAACTCGTGGTGGTTGGTTCTGACTCGAAGACCGGCTTATGGTGGCGTAGGTTGCTCTAGTGGCGGGGACGGCCACCATTTCCGTCAACCCAAAACCACTATGAAATCACTACCAAACAAGACTCAAACATCATCCAGTGGTGATGGTGGGGTTGAAGAGGTGAAGGGAGGAGGGGTGGTGATAGTGGTGGAAGGGTAAGGGTGAGGGTGGTGGCAATGGTAGTGAGGAAACCAATTCTACAAGTTTAAGGTCATCAAATCTGACCTTGATATATTTAAAACATAAATCTATAGCTCTCATGCAAGATGCATGATGCACCTTTCATAATGAGCTGCATATTAGAATCCACCTCATTGAAGTATTAGATTGTCTTCTTAGCATGAATAGGCAATGGGCTTGGCTTATTGGCAGTCCATTTTTGTTTGGGCATATTATACATTTTAATTAAAAGGCATCATCTACACCCCCAGCTAGCTCTAAACTGTATGCCATTTTGATTAAAAAAAATTATAATATGGATTTCAAGTTCAATATGCCAGCCTTTTTTTTTTGCAAAGAATCTTATTAAGTGGATTATTTACTTCTAGGAAAACATTAGATGAGGCAAAGATAATATAGTTGCTCATTGATCATGTTGGTTATCGTTGCTGTTAGGGTAGCCATCATGCTCGAGCATGGAAGATTCAAGCAGTGGAAGACTGTAAAGTTTATGTAGGAACTCTGGATACATTCATAGAGGAAAGAGAGATCATAAAAGAGACAAGAGAATACATTCCTTGTCGGTTGTATTGATGGAAAGGATAATGAACCTGAACTCGGTGTTTGGGAATTGGATACAAGGAAGTAGGGGTAAAGATTCCTCATTATGAAATTATTGAGAAATGTACACGTAAGGATTCTGGATCAAAATCAACTTTGTATCTTTATATTCTACTATCTTCTTACTTTTTATTTTTACCTCTCCTAACAAAATCCTAGAAATTATTTACAGTTTTGTGCAGGACGAGGAGGTATAGTCTGCTACATGCAATATAGACCAATAACCTGGATATTATCAGATGATTCAGTGCTTTGCTTGTTATGGAAGGGGTTTGATTGCTCATAAAGATGGTTCAGACACAGTGAGTAGTGTTAGGTACTGGAAATATGATACATCTAAAATATAGAGTTGAGAATATAGAAATTGATACAAATATTTAGCAAAAAAATGAATAATTTCCTTTTTGAGAAAAATATTATACCTTCTCTCTTAATACAAAGAGAGAACAATGACACATTCTCTTGACACAGGAGAATACATATTTTTCCAAATAAATTAGCAGAAAACCTCTCAAAAGGAAACTAAATGTTTTTTCTTTTTCTCTTTCTGGATGACTTTTCTCTCTTTTTGGATGCACTTGTAATTTGCAAAGGAGAAGGCTCAATTTATTGACGAACAACTCCTTCTAAAACCCTCCATGAAACTAAGGTTGAAATTGTTTCTCTCCTTTCCATCAAAATGTAAGGTAACTAAGACTAAGGAATGGAATTTTCTCTTTCTACTTTTGACTTGTCAAACTACAAAAGTAACTATACTATTTTACAATATCCTATTTAAAGTCATTTTTGGGGAGCTTTTAAAATCTTTATCATGTTGTCAGGTACAAGCTACTTACATTTCTTATAAGTTGTATGAGGATCTACACCATATAAACATCAACATTGATTGACTTTATCATAACATTTGCTAGGTTATCTTTGATGTGAATCTTCTATATATCCACAATCCCTTCTTCTATTACTTCTTTAACAAAGTGATATAGAACTCTAATATGCTTTGTCCTTGAATGAAAAGCTAGATTCCTTGCAATGTGTGCAATGTGCAAGGCACTCTGGCTGTCACAATGCATAAGAATTTTCTCTTGTTTGTGCTTAAGTTCCTCCAATAACCTTTGAATCCAAATTGCTTCCTTGAATGCTTGGGTGGCTGCCATGTATTTAGCTTCTGTAGCGGCTAGAGCTACAATAGTCTGTAATTTGGATAATCACTTGATCGCTCCCCCTGTAAGTGTGAACACATAACCTGTAATAGATTTTCTTTTATCAAGATTACTTGCAAAATCTGAGCCAACTTATCCTCTGATACTAAACTCTGATCCTTCAAAACATAATGCAACACTTGACGTTCCTTTAAATTATCTTAAGATCCTCTTAATAGTATTCCAGTGCTCTTTACTAGGATCTGCCATAAAACGACTTATCGTTCCAACCGCTTGAGTAATGTTTGATCTCGTACAGATCATTGCATACATAAAGCTTCCCACTACTAATGCATACGGGACTCAAGATATTTCCATCCTTTCTACTTCATTGCTAGGACACATACTTGAGGATAATTTATAATTCATAGGAACTGTAGAAATTGGCTTACAATCTTGCATGTTGAAGCGCTATAAGATTTTCTTCAAATAGTTCCTTTGAAAAAGTTAAATCTTCCTATCTTTTCTGTCTCAGTGAATCTACATCTTTAAAATCTTATTTGTTGGTCTCAAGTCCTTCATATCAAACTCTAGACAGTTGTGCCTTCAGTTCTTGGACTTGATATTTGTTGGGGCCTACCACCAATATGTCATCCACAAATAACAGCAAGATGATAAAATCATCATCACCAAACCTCTTGTAATATGTACAATAGTCAGAACTCAGTCTATTATATTTAAGGCTAATTATGATAGAATCAAACCTCTTTTAATAACACCTTGGTGCCTGCTTCAGACTGTACAGAGATTTGGTTAATCTGCAAACTAAGTTTTATTTACCCTGTTCTTCAAAGTCTTATGGTTGGAGCATATATATATATATCTTCTTCAAGTTCTCCAGGAAGAAATGTTGTCTTTACATGTAATTGTTCAAGATTTAAATCAAATGTAGCATAAATAGCCAAGACTACTATGATACTAGCCAGTCTATCAATTGGAGAAAGTATCTCATTAAAGTCAATACCTTCTTTCTGAGCATATCCTTTGACCACTAGTCTTGCACAATATCGTTCTATTTGATCATTGTCATCTCGTTTGACCTTATAGACCCATTTGTTACCAATGGCCTTTCATTCTTCTAGAAGTGCAACATTTTCCCATGTCTTGTTTCTAAGTAAGGCTTCTATTTCTTCTTGCATTGCTGTCATCCATAGAGAAGTATCTGAACTACTCAAAGCCTCCTGAAAGGTTGATGGTTCTCCTTTTACTGTTAAAAGAAAGTACGCACCGTGGCTTGCCATAACATAGTTTGACTATCATGATGGTTTTCTCATTTGACGAGTTGATCTCCATACTTCTGCATCATTGGTCTCATCTAATTCTTATTCCTCGTGCATTGGTTCTGCTTCAGAAGAGTTATCTTCCCTATATTTTTCACCTATTTGCACTGTAGTAGTCTTTTTAGAAGCATTGTCATTTTTCTACTCACTTTGTAGTTCATTTTCTGTAAATATTACATCTTTGCTGACTACGACCTTGCAGGCAATGGGATCACACAGCTGATACCCCTTAACACCATCAGCATAACCTAAGAATATGCATTTCTTGGATTTTGGATATAACTTTGTTCTTTCTTGAGAATTATACATTACATACGCGGGACATCTAAACATATGTAGGGAAGAATAATCTACTGGCCTACCATTCCACATTTCTATTAGTGTCTTGAAACAAATCGTAGTTAATGGTGACCGGTTTATCACATAACAGGTGATTTTGATGGCTTCTACACAGAAAGACTTAGTTAGACCTGTAGTATTCAACATAGCCCTCGTTCTTTCTAGGAGAGTTCTGTTCATCTACTTTGCTACTCCATTTTACTGAGGTGTATGAGCAACTGTGAATTGCCCTTGAATACCCTCTCGCTTGCAAAATGCCAGAAAATTCTTGTCTACATATTCTCCTCCATTATCTTTCTTTAAGCTAGAATTTGATAATCTTTCAATATTTAAGTTCCACTTGTGCTATGTACTCCTTATATATTGGAAATACATCAGACTTCTTCTTGATTGGGTACACCTATATTCTCCTAGAGTAGTCATTAATGAATGACATAAAATATTTTGCTCCTCCTAGGGATATTTTCGATAGCTCTCACACATCAGAATGAATCAAGTCTAATATTTGTTTGCTCCTAGTAGTAGATCTTTCAAACTTCAATCTATGTTGTTTGCCTATAACACAATACTCACAAAAAAGTAAGTTTATCGATTTGAGTGTAGGAAGGAGACCATGTTCTACAAGAATCTTCAAACTATGTTCTAATATATGGCCCAGTCTACGATGCCATATTATTATTGAATCTTCTTGGCCAGTTGATGCGATCAATGCATTTACCTTCTGCATTGTATCTCTCATAAGCATGTATAGATTTAAAACAATTCTTTTTTGCTTTCATCACCACAAGGGAACCTCTAATAACCTTTAAAACTCCATCTTCTATATAGGTCTTGCACCCAAGGTTGTCTAATTGTCCAATAGACAATAAATTCTTCTTCAAACCCTTCACATGTGGTACCTCTTGAATTGTGCAAATTGTACCACCATACATTTTTATTTTGACAATACCAACTCCAGCAATTTATAAGGCATAATCATTTCCCATGAATACAGATCCATTTGAGATAGGTTCATAAGTGAAAAACCAATCTCGACGTGGAGTCATGTGCCAAGTTACTCTTAAATTCACTATCCACACATCAGTGAACTGTTTTCCACCTTTAGAACTAATTGCTACTTTGCTATATAGGATTTCTCCATCATCAGAGGTACTTGCAACACATCCTTAAGAAGTTGATGCTTCATGAGACTTATCTACATTCTTCTTATTATACTAACAATCCTTCCTTACATGTCCTATCATGCTACAATTATAGCATTTGAAATTCTTTCTTCCTCGTGATTTCAATCTACCATAATTTTGTTTCCCATTAGAGCCATGTTCTATTGATCTCCTTTTCATCATCGATAATGCCTATGCTTGCCTTAAACTCTCTTATCTATCTTCCTTGTTTTTGCATCTAGATTCTTCTTCAAGAATCACAACAGCAATATTATCGAAAGATAGATAGTCAGTGAGAATATTATTTGTCATGTTGATGATGAGCTGATCATACGAATCAGGTGGACTTTGAAGTAGAAGTTCTGCATGTTCATTCTCTGCTATTTTGTAATCCAACATGGTAAGTTGGGAAAATAGTGTATTCACATTGTTGACGTGATCTGTTACTGATGTGGATTCACTCATTTGAAGAGTATAAAATCTCCTCTTCAAGAATATTTTGTTGTGAAGTGACTTGACCTCGTACAATTTGGTGAGAGCGTCCTAAATTTCCTTTGCTATATTTTTCTTTGCAACACTTGGCAAGATTGTATTTGCTAGTGCCAAATGCAAATTTCCAACAGCGTTGTCATCCATTGTCATCCATATCTTTCCACTTATCATCTATAATGCCAGTGGGTCTTCCTTCAATTTTTGCTAAGTAATTGTCCTTCCTTAAAATTGTCTTTATCTTCAATTTTCATAGAGAGAAATTACTCTCATTAAATTTCTCAATCTCATATTTTGTTGCCATAATTTTGACAAGATCTTTTTTTAAACTTGCAGCGTGAAGAATAATTTAGTCATAACCTTTGACTTTGATACCACTATTAGGTACCAGAAATATGACACAACTAAAATATAGAGTCAAGAATATAGGAATTGATACAAAATATTAACAAAAAATGAATAATTTTCTTTTTGAGAAAAACATTACATCTTCTCTCTTAACATAAGGAGAACAATGACACTCTTTTTTGACTTAGGAGAATATATATTTCTCTAAATAAATTAAGAGAAAACATCTCAAAAGGAAACTAAATATTTTTTCTTTTTCTATTCTCTGGATGACTTTTCTCTCTTTTGGATGCACTTATAATTTATAAAGGAGAGGGCTCAATTTATTGGCAAGCAACTCCATCTCAAATCCTTCATAAAACTAAGGTTGAAATTGTTTTTCTCCTTTCCATCAAAATATAAGGATATAAGGTAACTAACAATAAGTAACAAAAAAATTTCTTTCTACTTTTGACTTATGAAAGCTACAAAAGTGACTTTACTATTTTACAAGTAGTTTGTTTGCTCATAGGCGAAGCTATGATACATGTGGTTTAAGCTCTAATAGAACAATTATGCAGTCTTACTTCATTATTATTCATAACATTATAGTACTGTTATGTTTTCCATAGCACAAACAGAAAATTCAAGTGGCCATTGTTTGATGGTTTGTCAACCTGCCGGTGTCGATCATACGTTGCTTAATTTGGTACCTAGAATAACCAGTGTATTATGAGAGATATAAGTCATGAAACTTGGGCGCCTAATAAACATGCTTCAATGGACTCTAGAATAATTTTCTTCAAACTTGACAAAGCTATTTATAATAAATTGTCTGGGAGAGAGGAAAAGAAAGGGTAGAGTACGAATAAATTTTCTATCATGTCTTATTCTCCCCTTCCAGACATGACAAAGTTATCATGTTATATGGGATAAAAAAAAGTAGTTGACTAAATTTAATTATCCTATCATATAATAATATCAAATATTTGTTAAAATATGATAGTATATTCTTATACTATGAAGTTATTCTTATCAGGTTGTTCAAATGTAGCCTTAGGCTACATTTGGTGCACAGGATAAGGAGGATCTGATAGTATTAACTAATACTATTAGGTCTTATCAGGTGTTTGATAGTTTAACCTGATAATATAATTAAATCAGGTTCATCATTTTTATCCTACTCTAACCTGATTACTCTATCCTTCCCCCATCCCCTGATTAGACCTGATAACATATTTTTTCCTAAGCCTACCCTCGAGCCCCTCCTATTCTCTCCCTCCTTCTTCCATGTCCAACGCCCTCTTCTTCTTCCCCACCCTCCCCTCTTCTCTCCTTTCCTCTCCTCTCAAACTCAAACCCTCCCAACACCAACACCACAGATAAACCCAAGCCTCCTCCTCCCCTCGTGTCCGAACCCTAGTCTTCGACTCTTCTTAATTCTCGACCCCCGGCCCGAGCGATCCCAATTCCCTGCCGGATACGTCTATCATGGCAAAGCACCGTCGATAACGCTTTGAACTCCCGACCTAGAGCCCGCCATTCGAACCACAAACCACCATGCGCCGCCACTAGAACCCGGGTGCGTTATGGGTGGCATCGCACCACCGCGCCCTTAGACGCTTTGCCTCCATGCCCACTGCTAGAGCCACCCTTCGCCGCACCACTGCAAGCCAGCCTCCACCTCACACTCACCCAATCCAACGTCATTCTCCACCAGATCACCCCGACATCTTTGGCACCTTCGCCCCTTCGTCGCTGCACTTCCCTATCACCACACCAGTCCCTGCAGAGACGTCTTCTTTGACCCACTTCAAATACGTGTGCCATCATTGTCACCTGCAGGAGTCAGGTTCGTGCGGCATGGGGTTCAACAACGGTGCCTTTGTACAGCAGTTGGCTCGTGTTGAGGGTGATGGATCGAGTCACCGGGGGTGATTGGAATCTAATTGTACAGCTTGCTGGAGTCCTCAACTCTTCTCTGGTGAGGGGGCTCATACTGGTGTTGAAGAAAGTTTAGATCTTGTATTCCTTCCTTCACTTTGGACTCCTATTTTTCTTTTTTTTTTTCTATTTTTTATTTTTGTTATTTACCAAGTTTGTTTTTTGTTCATTAAACATCCATTGAACGAATAGAAATCTGTTGTACATGTCGAAAACTCAAGCAAGTGATTGAAATGATAATTTTTTTTGTTTACTTTTAGTGTTTTGACTAATCTAATTTTTCTTTATTTTGTTCATTTCTTTTTAGTCTTTTTTTTCTCTTTAAATTTCATTTTAATCATTTGAAGATATATCGTGCATGGTGAGAGCGCTGCTGAAGGTGAAGGTGAAGAGGGTTAAGCTGTTGCGTGGGCAGTGTGGAGGAGGTGGTGAGGAAGATGAAGGATAATATAGTCATACTAAATAGTTACATATACTATTATGTTACTTATACTATTTACACCAAATGATTGATAGTATAAGAGCTTATTAGCTTGTTTATACTATCGAATATTATCCTATTACCTTATACTATCATATGTACCAAACGCAGCCTTATATACTCGTTCACAATATGATATGAAATGAGAAGAAACCATTGATAACAAAAAAAAATCATTTACCAAAAAAAGCAAATTTCGTCTTTTCCCTAAATCTTTAAAAAAAAAAAATTACTACCACTACTATTACCACTACTTCATTAGACGGTGCCTTAACTTCTTAAATAATTTTTTTAACAAAAAAAGAAAATTCTTTATAAACAAAACTTAACGATATTTACAAATTAGAAAATATACATTAGATCTAAAAGTAAAAGAAACAAATTAAATTTACACTTTGAACTAACCAACGACATATAGTTTTGGTCTTTACTCGAAAACTATTGATAAGCATATTTTATAGTGGAGACCAATACGATGCTACAACTTGAGGAGTATGTTACGCTTCCTCTCAAAGTAGATATAAAATTCTTTTCTACTTGCAAGATCATTAGGATAAGGACAACTAAAAAGAGATTAATAGAAGTCATCTTAAAAATGAACACCCATAAAAGAGATAACAAAGTCACAAAATTTATTATAAAGAGAAGTAGATTTGAACAACTAAACTCGAAATATAACATATCTAAGTAAATTATTAAAAAAACACATAAAAATAAAAGAAAAAGAAGCTATGGAGCTTTTTCCGTAAAAGGAATACGGTAACTCTTGCACTTATATAAAAGGAAGGCTTAACACACACATAAAAATAAAAATAAAAAACACATAAAAATAAAAGAAAAAGAAGCGCACGTGTGCACACACATAGAGAGAGAAGTCACCCTAAAAATATACACTAAAAAAGATAATAAAATCACAAAATTTATCGTAGAAAAAAGTAGATTTGAATAATCAAACTCAAAATATGACGTATCTAAGTAAATTATTAAAAACCACAAAAAAAAATGAAATAGTGGAGCTTTTGCCTGGAAGGAAGACGCTCCTGCCCTCTCACAAAGGAAGGTTCAAAACCAGAGACATAGTATATTAGATTGATATATAACTTCTTAAATAATTATAGTTGATTATAATAATACTAACAATATATTAGATTGTAGATTAAAAATTATTAAGATAGAATAAAATTGAAGATATTAGCTAAATCAACTACTAAAATCTTTTGCAATTGATTAGAAGGACTTATGATAGAAATTTCGCGTTCACCTAAAATCACATTAGAATTCATAATTCTTTTAGAATAAATAATGAAAATTAAGAAGAAACACTCCGTTTGAAAATGGGTCACGTTGGATCTTTTAAAGTAAATGGGTATTTATTAATTATTAATTAATTAATATATCCTCATAAATTATTTTAAAAGATACAAATCTTTAATATTCGTGCCGTGCAATGCCACATGCGGCAATTAAATTCAACGACGAAATCCTGCCGGCTTTCGAAGTTCACATACTGTGGTACGAGTTCAGTATCAAATATCAATCATTTTTGCTTCTTTTATTAATCCAATTTGTCCAGCATCTGGACAACATCTTTACGTCCTTTCATTTTGTTTTTTTCCCAAATATATAAATATTTTTTATCCATAAAAATTATTTACACACTTCCAATTTCGTTCACTCATTTCTGTAAATTATTTAATGCTAATTAAATCTTAGATTTTTAGGATATACATTGTATTGATTGTCACGACTAAAATCGTGACGAAATAATAATTAAATTCAAAAATTAAGAGTTGTTATTAATTTTTATTTTAAGGGAAAATAATTAGAATGATCCTAAAAAATTATCTACATTATATAAAGATTATATTTAAGAATTTAATTATGCACATTCTTAATACATTCATCTTAAAATAGTTATTTTAAATTAATTGTACAACTTATTAACAACTTTAAATATTTATTATATCTTTTTTAAATAAAAATGAATTTAAAAAGCTAAAATAAGAAAAATTAATTTTCCTTTAACTTTTGTGTTACATATTTTCTAAATGTAACGAAAAATTTAAAATCCTGTAATTTAAAAAAATACTTATGAATTAATTAATTTTAATTTTAATTATTAAAAAATAATGATTTATTTTATTTTAAAATAATATATTTTAATTTAATTTCAAAATTTTGAATCAAAAAATTATCACAATTAATCCTTACATTTATAAAGTAAAATTTGACATAAAATTATATTTTAAAAATTATATCAAAAATTGAATGGGTGAAACTTTGAAATTATAATTTAATTTATTCAATTGATTAAAGCGATGGTGGAATCGAATAACGTAATAAATAAATAAACATATATAATATAATATTTAATATAACCAGTAACATGATTAACTTTAACATAATAGTATAAATTATAAAGAAATATAAACAAAAATAAAACCACAATAAAAACCCTGTATGAACCAAATGGTGCAAAATGGTTCTATTTTGATCAATACGTATAAATGGGCTTTTAAACCTTAAAATCTCTCCTAATCTATTTCTTTCTAGTTCTAATAGCAACAGCCGCCGCTGGCCTCTATTGTGGAAGGAGATTCTAGCTTCAATGTTAACGTGAAGAATGAAGACTAACAAGAGCAAGGAGACTCTTGGCCATTTGAAAATTTCACATCTTCCCTTTAATCTCAATTTTGGGTTAGAGCAACTGTCATCAGGACTTTGTAGTGAGGAATCCATCGACCGGCATGCAGTTCAGTGTCAAGACTCGTCACAGCTCTGTGACCTGGTTGCTGGCCGGTGGCGAGATCAGTGTCAACAAGGCCAAAAACTGTGTTTGTGACAAAAACTGAAGAGGGGTGAGGGAAAAAAAACAGGATCACTGGTTATGAAAATCGGCACCACTCCAGTCCTAGCGGTTTGCCGGTTCAATCCGGTTTTGATCGGCTCCAACGGTTTAAAGCGGTTTAAACTTTAAAGTAGGGGTGACCACTCCATAAACTGAACCACAACCAACCGTTTAAAACCATTTTAGAGAGAACCGATTTTCATAACTAAACCGTTTTTAATATTTATACAATCCGGTTAATTAGTTTCTAATTCAGTCCAGTTAACTTTATTAAACCGAACCACATTCTGACTTAAAATCTTATCACACGAAAGCATATATCATTCTCAAATTCCAAAATTCACATCTACGAAGAACCCTAGTCCCCTTTCTGCCATCTACGAAGAATCGTAGCACCGCACAATCCATTCCCGATCTGGATCGCGCTCTGTTCATCGTTCTTCGCCGCACTTTGTTCATCTTCGAATTTTCTCCATCGATTTGGATCACACTCACATCTCAATCAGCGCCCAATCAAGTTTGCTCTTCGTACAAAGGGATTTTCAACTATTCTGCGTTACTGATTCGCATTCCCATTCTCTCATCCTTTGAAAGTGTGTGCAAGCTTTGCTGATTTGTCTCATGTCTCGCCATTTCCATAGCAGCACAAAGGTATCTAACTATCTATTGTGGGTTTTTGAATTTGGGTATCTATTTATGAATCTGGGTATCTAATCAAAATCTTGGTCAGTAGCTTTAAAAGTGGTTAAAATGCTTTTGGTCTGATTATCCTGAAAATTAGTTAAGTGTACCTTTATACCTATGATACCTTGACTTGAAATGATCGGTTCAAAAACTGCGCTGATGAACAGATAATGAGACTTGAAAGGACTACGGCTTCAGACTTAAATGCTTAATCTACTCTACTGGTCTGCCCTTCCATATAAAACTCAATTCCTGATATTATACGCTCCTAACTGAAGCCTTAAGACAATATTGAAGTCTTAAAATAGATCATAGTAATTGTGTTTTATCTGTAGTTTTAACTGTTGTGTGCTACCAACTTTGTTTTCAATTTCATATGTTTTAGTGAAGTTTTTGAACTTACGTCTTATTATTGGTTTGATGATGACAGTACTGTTTCTGTTTTTTTTTTAAATATTGTTTGACCTAAATTAACTGGATGGTGTTTTGTTTGATTTACAGTAGTCTTTGCTTTAATATGATATTATTCTCATTGAAGTAATGTGCATTTACCCAACTGCTTTAATATGGTGTTTCTGTCCTGTTTTTTTATCTTTTTCCGGATTGAATCCATGCAGTCTTGTTTTACACATGCTTATGGGAACTGAAAATACTAAATGCCACAGAATTTACACTCTTTTGCTTTCCTGGATCCCAAATTTATGCCTTAAGGGTGCTGCCATTTTTCAATTAATCACACCTTTCAAGTTTCTTAGAAAATGATAGAATAGATTACTATTTTGCAAGTGGTTTCACAATGTGATGCTTGCTAATCTACAAACATATATACATAGTTTACTGAGGGTAAAAGAGCCACGTTATTGGTAACTCTTTTGGCATATACCCTATGAACTTCAATTTCAAGTACTAAGGGTAAAACTGCTATATATGGTTAAAGTTTTATTTTTTTATTTGAGTTAAAATTTGAGCAAAGCCTTAGTTTTCCGTTTGAGATTCAATATTAATGAGCACGCGTACCTTTTCGAGGTACTGCTCATTGCATTCGTCCACTGGTTATCTCTCTTGGTTATATGGTTTATATCAGTGTCTGGCTATGTGTTTTTTGGCATGTTAATGATTTATTGTCCCAGTTCTTGGCAATGTACATGTTGCATATGCTGTTAGCCTGCTATGCTGTACTGGCTGAACATTATGTTCTTTGACAGTACTCACTGCAGGGTATGGAAAAATGCCTGACTATGAGCACGTATTTATAGATTCTCTACTTAGCCTAGTGCAGAGCAAGTGTAAGAAGAAACTTACTACATAAGCTAAGAAAAGTGAATAGATCCATTGAGAATGTTGTTCTTGCAGTTGACTGGCATCCTTGAAAATTGAGGAACATTATACTTTTAACAACTTTATGTACAAACTGGTATGCAATGTTAATGAAGCCACTATAAATTAACAACCAGAGGAGCGAAGAATGTCTGACTTGTCATATTGGGCTTCAAGTGTCACATCTGCTGCTGATATCTAGGTAATATTTACCTTCGGAATCATCTTTGTTAGGGTCCTATATGAGCAAAGGCACTAACATTTCATCTAAGCACCTTGAGTAGCATGTACATCTGGTTGCATAGGATATGTAATCTTCCAAATGTTCACTTTTTAGTTAAGTATATGCATTTTAGGCTTCTCGTCTAGCACTATAAGTAGTAACAACTTGGATTTCTTATGACCAAATTAGTTTCTTCATGGTGTTTATCAAATTTGGTTGAACGAATTATTAAAATGTTTTTCTAAGGCTATATGATCCTGATAATTATCTTTCTATGATACGTGCATCCATAAATCTGAGTATCTGTCACCTTGACATAATCTGTATTCCATACAACTTGCTCAAATGGGATTCTCATGAATGATGAATCTCGTCAAACATTTTTGTATCTTGTTTGCATTCCACGACCTTGCCTTCAATTGGAACCAGGATATTTAATAGTAGTTGTTTAATTATATTGTTGTGTTGAACATGGTTAACTGTAATTGCAGAACTATATTATTTTTATCTATTATATAATTATATAACAGATATCTATTAATTTTCTGCACAGCAACATTTTGGGGATGGTTGGATCTACATTTTCAGTACTAAGAATGGACCAGAGACAAAGAGGTTAAGTCTATTTCCTTGTGTAATAAAGGAGTGGAATTTAGGAATGAAATCTGTTTGGGAACATGAAACTGGGGAAGGTAGTTCTGAGCTTTAAATGGTATTCAAAGAGCATTTGGTCTTTTTTTAATTCTTATGAAAATTATATGAGTATTTATTATGAGTTTTTGTAATTAACTTGACTGCATCAATTCTCAATACAGTTTCTATATCTAATCTGCTGGTTGCTTCTTTTCTATATCACCAAGAGAAAATGAATGTTCTTGTGGAACCTGATGTGCATGATACATTTGCTAGAATTCCAGGCTTTGGATTTGTTCAGACCTTCTATAATCAGACCTTCTATAATCAAGATACCAGGTACTGGATTTTGTAAATTTATGTGAAATCACTTCAGAGCTTTTTTATTCCTTATAATGCTGTGGTTTCATTTAATGGCTACTTAACATATCAAATGCGTTTGATTCAGTGATCTACATGAGAAAGTAGATTTTGTGGCATGCTTGGGTGGAGATGGTGTTATACTGCATGCTTCAAATCTATTCAGAGAATCAGAGGTGTTGTTCCCCCTATTATGTCATGTAACCTTGGCTCCCTTGGTTTTCTGACTTCTCATAATGTAAGCTTTTCAAATCCATAATTTATTTTACCAGAAAGTAATATAGATAGCTTCTTGGTCGTTTGTTTGACTTCGATTCTGTTCTCTGTATGTAGTTCGAAGACCACAAGCAGAACTAAGGATCTGACGTCTGAACTGGTTTTTAATTAGTTTTCTGAACTGGTTACATGGAAAAACTAGTTCTAAACTGGTTTTTAAACTGGTTTTCTGAACTGGTTTTATGGAAAAACTGGTTCTGAACTGGTTTTTAAACTAGTTTCATGGAAAAAATAGTTCTGAATTGGTATTTTGAACTGGTTTAGTGGAAAACCGGTTAACCAGTTTAGAATCGGTTTTGAACTTGAGCCGGTTCTGAAACCCAAATCGATTTTAAATCGGTTCTGTAAACCAAATTGGTTCTAAACCCAAACTGGTTTTGAACTGGTTCAAAACTGGTTTGGTTGAGCAAATCGGTTCGGCTCCAAAAAAGAATCGGTCTGATTTTCAAACTGAATCACTTGATTGGTTCTGTTCAGTTCAGTTTTTCATGCTGAACCAAACCATGTCCACCCTTAGTTTAAAGGCTAAAATGATTTTTATAATTTGAGCCAACAGTTGACGTGGCTGGTCTAGTTTGTTTTTTAAAACATTAGTGTAAAGTTAAAGGCGTCACGCAAGGCTAACAAGCGTTTACAATTCAGATAAAATTTTATAATTTTTAATTATTTTAAAATTCAATTTGAAAATTTTCGGATCAACTAAATGTCACAGCTCAACTAATCTTTTTAAAGTTGAGAGGTAAAGCTCGGCCTAAAGATATAGACGTCACCCATAAAGTTCCAAATTGTTACAACTCATGATCATTTTATAATTGTTAAATACCATGTCAAAATTTATTGCTTGAAATTTCAAGATTTGTGAGAAAAAGTGAGATTATCAACTACTTACTACTTAGATCATGTTTGGGGAAGATTGATTATTTTTCATTCAGTTATTTTTAGATGATTAAGTTGTTTTGTAAAATAATTATGTTTCGATAAAAAGATTATTTTTTAAAAAAATTTACACGAAATTCAATAAAAAAAAATTTATAGTTAATAATTATGAGTTGAAAATTAAAATTTATGATTTTAACTTATAAATTATTTCTTATATTTTGATATGTAAATATTATTTTGTCTCAATCAAATAATTTTTTTAATTATTTTATATTTATTTTAATAATTTAATGAATAAAAATAATTTTTTTATATCATTTAAACGAATTATATTAAATTTTAAAATCATTTTATAATAAATATATACAAACATAAAAATGAATCAATTATCAGTGTAATCTATAATTTTTAATTTTTTCAAACAAATTCTGAGCCTATGTTTACACATTATAAGGAGAAAGAAAGACGTCAATCAGGATTCCTTTTCTCATATTCCTTCTGTTTATTTTTATTTCATGAATAAGATCCATAAACATAAGAAATCTTTAAACAAAAGAAGGAAAATACAGAACCGTAATTATGCAAAATTTCAAAGCATTTAAATGGAGCTTACCGCACACAAATTGAAAAAGATGGCTGAAAGCCACGTTAGCACATGTGCGTGAAAGGTATTAGCATGGAATATTGTTACACATTTGAGCACGATTGCACACCAAAAGCATGGTTACGACTTTATGTGATTGAAGCAAAACTCGAAATCATTTATCAATCATTCAACAGCATTGCCATGCAAAAATTTTACTAACCCATTAAAAGAATTTCAACATCGAATAACAATGTCAAGTCACAATAACAAATTTCTAAGTATCTATAAACAAAAGAAATGGCAATGCCTTATGCCAATCTCATCAACGATCAATAATAAATAAGATTAAAAGACACCGAAGCATACTTTAGTTAGAATTCGTTCCCAAATTTGAAGCTAATATCAAATAGAATGCTCATGGAACTATTTCCTCGAGTTCCAATGCATAGCTAGCCTTGCAAATCTCAGCTCTTGCTCCTTCCAATCTTACACTTTCTTCTTTGCTTTCGCACTCTCTCAGTCTCTCTAACGCTCTCTCAAATTCTATGTTATTGTGTGTCTTTTCACCCTAATGTTTGTATTTATAGATCAAGTAGCGTGCAAACCCTTTACCTTATCATGATCCTAATAACAATCTATTGAGCTTTATTGTACATATTCTTTGTATAAATTTCTTTCTTTATTTTCGTTATTAAGAGAGATTTGATTTTTTTTCTTTATTTTCATTATTAAGACAGATTTGATTCTTATATTAGGACAAATTTATTTCTTATAATTTAGTTCTTTTTAGGCAAGTAATTATTGATATAAGCATATATAATGTAAATCATACATGTACAATTAAAATTCAAATAATAACAATATTCAGAAATATACTTTCAAGTTGGTATCAGAGCTCCTGATCATGGAGCCTCTATTGTTTTCGCTGCAATCAACCTTCATTGCTTATCAAACCAGCTTTCATCGCTAGGTTTAGAGTCAGCCTTCATCACTATAGATTATCGTCTGCAGACTCTCATTGACCCTCTCAGTAAGCCTTCTAGCTCTTATTCTCTGACCATATTGGTAAGAATTTATGTTTTCAATCCTTTAATGCTTCTGGTGCTAAAAATTTATGGGTTATGGACTCTGGTGCAATTGACCATATGACCTTTTATTCTCCACATCTATTATCTTATCAACCCTCTTCTAGTAAGCATCATATAACCGTAGCTGATGGCTCTCATACCTCAGTTGCGGATTCTGATACTATTGAACTACAGCTTTCCTTACACTTGAACAATGTGCTCCATATTTTCAAACTTTACAATAATTTTATTTCCATTCATAAGCTTACTAAAAACAATAATTGTGTCGTAACCTTATTTCATTCTCATTGTGTCTTTCAGGATCTTGTCACGGGGAGGATGATTAGAGTTACTAAGGATCAAAGAAGGTTGTACTATTTCCTTAATATGCAAGCTAATGATGGTCTTAATTATAAGTTGCTACTTTCATGTCATCAATCCAGTTCTGAGTCTTTTGCTTCTCAAATTTGGCTATAGCACAAGCGTCTTGAACATCGTCCATTTTCTTTACTTAAGTCTATGTTTTCATCTTTATTTTTAAAAGAGTCTGCTAAATATTTTCATTATGATGTTCGTGAGTTTGCTAAACACATTCGTGTAACTTTTTCACCTATTTCTAAAAAAGTGTTGAGCCTTTTGCACTTATCCACTCTGATGTTTGGGGTCCTACATCTATTTCTAACATTTCTAACACTAAATGATTTGTTTCATTCATTGATGATTGTACTGGAATAACTTGGCTTTTTATAATGAAAGACAAATAAGATGTTTCAATTGTTTGTTCAGTTTTACTGCATGGTTCAGACACAATTTGGAAAGTCCATTAAACGTTTACGTTCTGATAATAGTAAAGAGTATATCAACCAAAAATTCTCTAAATTTATTAAAGAGCATGGTATTATGCATGAACTTACATGTGTTGATACTCCCTAGTAAAATGATGTTGTAGAAAGAAGAAATCGTCATTTATTTGAAATCACTATAGCTTTACTATTCCAAATTTCTGTTCCTAGCTCATGTTGGGGGCATTTGTTTTAACTGTTGCATATTTAATCAATCGGTTACCATCTCGTGTCTTGGGTAATGTAAGTCCAGTCCAACTCATGACCTCTCACTTTCCTTCGATTCCTATTATGCAGAGTCTACAATCTCGTGTCTTTAGTTGTGCGACATTTGTCTATGTACATTGCCAACATTGCAGCAAACTTGATCTCTGTACTGTCAAATGTGTTTTTCAAGGTTATGCTCCTAATAAGAAATGGTACAAATGCTATCACCCTTCACGTCATCATTTTTTCGTCTCCATGGATGTCACTTTTCATGAAAATGAGTCATTCTTTACTCGTCCTCCGCTTCATGGGGATAACACTCAAGAAGTTGAGTTCTTCTTTCCTTTCCTGACTGACTCTACACAAGAATTGACATCCTTCTTTCCTAAGTCATTCCTTCCTTTACTGTTTGAATGTTCGCCCCACATGTGATTATGTTTTAATTTAGGCGACATTACCACAAGTGCATGGATCGAACAAGTAATAAAGAGTGAGTAGAATATCATTTCCATGAGGAATTAGTTTACCAAGTACCACTTCTCTAATATAATATTATCTAAGCAACCGATAATTAAGAGTGATTTAAAGCAATTAAAGATACAAAATTATAAAAGACAAAAACATATAAGAACACACAAAATTAAGAGGGAAAAGAGATAACAAAGCACATGAATGCAAAACATATTAAGAATGTAAACACATGAAATTAAAACACTGGAGATATAACTTCACTTAATTCAACAATCTATCATAGATAATAGAGTAGCTTTGGGATCTTCATTCTAATTAATTTCTAGTCATTCAATTAATGAGGAGAATCCCTTAATTAATTAAAACTTAATTCCTTAGCAGATTAATTCTCTCTAATTATCAAAGACTAGTCAATTTCTTAATCTAAACCCCAACTCTTTAAGACATAACCTTCATTATATGGAATCTCAAGTAAAATATCACATTTCTCTCACACAACCTATAACCTCTATTCCTAGATGATTATAAATCATGACACTTATTATTTATGGTCTAAGTCATATGCAAACCTTCTAATTTTACACATAGCTCACTAGATCAATTTATGAGTAGTCAATTCATAAAAGCATTAAGAATCATAATAAGCACTCAAATTGAATAGAAAAGAAATTAATTAAAAATTTAATCTTAATACATGTTAATTGACAAGTTACATCTTCATTCTAAAAACACAAATTTAGCTACTCGTAACAAAAGAGAAGAGATGGGAAGAGAAAAGAGAATTCATCATCATCGAACTATGGAGAAGAAACCAAAACACCTTCAATGGTAATTCGATCTCCAACTCCATGAGAGCTCCATGATAGCTCCTCCTCCTCTCCTGAGGCCCATCCTCTTACTTCCTTTGACCCTCCAAAACTCTATATTTTTCGTGTATTTTTTGAACTAAAAGAGAGTTCATTTGCTAAAATCATTTTTTTTTCCTTTTATAGAAAAGCTGACAATTTTTCATATCTAAATTACATGATTTTTCTTAACCTCCAAATGACCAAATTTGCCCTCGATCTCAACAGGGAAGTTGTAGGATTTTCTGTTAATTTTTTAATGCCGCAAACGGCACATCAATTTGATCTCTACTGCCCAAGATATGACTTTATTACTGAGGAATGGTTACAATGCTGCGGGAATCTGAATTTTGCTCCAAATATAATCTCTTTGAGAATTCTTATCTAATCTTCAATCTAAGATTTTGCATTCAATTAAAACTCTAATTAACATTTAAGAATATGATAAGAATCCTTCAAATATTTATCTTTAGAAATTTCTTATTTTTGCACAAAATCTAATTATTTATCTCGAAAATTCAAATATGACAAGATGAAGAGATAATTATTTAAAAATAAATTAAAAATAATGAAATAACAAAAACTAAATAAAAATAAATTAAAAATTCTAATAAATAAACTCAAAAGATGAGTGTATTTTATACTCATCAAATACCTCTAAACTTAAATATTGTTTGCCCATATGCAATTAAAAAGAATAAAACTAAGTGTAAAACTTATCTTTTTGAGGTGGATGCAAATGCAAAGGTTTTCAAAAAAAAAATTCCAACTCCAAAAAGCAATTCAAAGTTTGAATGATCAATCACTCTCTCATGTATTCATGCCCTACTCAAGTATATATCAACAATCAAGATAAATTTTTATCATAAAGGTTTCACAAAACCCAAAGCTCTCTTGACAATCACTCATTTATTTAGCGACTCCTAATCATCTCCCCATATCACTAGGCAATAATACTACACAATTCTTCACTAATCCAAGTCTATCCCAAGCTAAGATCTTTTATTTCTTATTTCCTCTCTTGTGAAGCTTGGTGCAGAAATGTCTGAGTTTATAGTTCACCACCGAACCTTATTCATAATTTGAAATTTTAGAGGGGAACAAAAAATCAAGTGCAGCATGTGTCCGAGTTTACGGCTTACCACTGGCTTTTATAAGCTTTTCCTTTTTTCCATTAATTTTCATAATTTTCACCACCCTAAACTTATACTCTTTTATCACTTGAATGGTGAAAACTCCTTAATTCAACTTTTTAATTTTCGTAGCTTAGAACTTCCTAGAACTAGCTTCAAAAAGAGTAGAAGAACTGTCTAAGATTAGGGAAGAATCCTAGAAAATCATATTATAAACAATGATTATTTCAAGAGCTAATAATTCAGCAAAATAAGGTTTTCAATTCAAATTCACTCAATTGACAAATATATACCAAGAGGACATGAATAAAATCAAGATTTTTTTTTTACATTCACACTTATCAAAGCTTTACTAAAAAATATTCATTAATGCACTTTGCAATTTGTATCAAATTTCAAAAAGAATGGGTTTATTTCCAAAAAAATTTAAATTTTTTCTTTCTTTTTTGTTGGTTGACACTATATACATCTATCTATAAAGGCTCCGAACTCGGGAATGTACTTGAGTCGACTCAAATTAAAAAAAAAAGTAAAAATAACATAAAAAATTGAAGACATGTAAATGAATGCAACCTCACCCCCAAACTTAAAAGTTAACATTGTCCCTAATTTCACAAATAAAGAACATACCTCAAGATATTCAGTTTAAACAAATCAAGCACAATAAGAGGTGGAAAGAATTATCTCAAACAAATCATCAAGTTCTTGTCAGCAAATGCAAATAAATGGGTTCACAAAATAATCAATTAAGTATAGCCCAAATATAGCAATTTATCAACAATTGAAACATCAACAATACTAGTTAGCAAGTGACATCAGTAGCACTTACTTTCAATATATCAAGTCTTAAATTCAGTTATTAGATTGTCAAGCAATTAGGCTTCATTTTTCAATTATTTACCTAAAGTCTAAGATCATGTGAATATGAGATCCAACATATCATAAGCATTAACTACATTAAGAATGAATTAAGATCTCAGTCAAACAAGTACCAGACAAATCAATTCCTAATTGCACAACAATCGCAATTATCATGTCACCCTTTTTAATCCATAATAGGGATCATTGGAATATATAAAGGTTAGGTGATGAAAAAAGTTAATAAAATCTTTTGGGGGTGTACAAGGTCGTGGTTCACACTGCCTAGGACTTTTTTTAAATGGAAAAATAGAAAAATAAAAAATAAAATAAAAAAGAAAAAGAAGAATTTTGGGGAACCCCCAAACTTAAAATCAAAGCATGGTATATATTAAACTGAATTGAAAAACAAGACAAAACAAACAAAAATAGCACAAAACACATCAAATTTGAATCCTAATCTAAAAATTTAAATATGGAAAAATAGAAAAACAAACTCATCAATTAGTTTACGCACTTTCTTTTGCCATTACTTCTTGCTTCTTTTTCACTCGCTTTTTGTTTTCTCTATTGTCTTTTCAATCTCCGAATCAAATAGTAGTGAACTAGGGTCACTTGCATTTTGCATAAAACGAAACACCACTAATGATTAGAAATAGAAATTAATAATTAAATCAAAATTAACAAAACAAAAATAAAAACAAAGCCTAGAGTAGTACTCTTCCTAGATACTAATGATATTGATAAAAGTCTAATTCCCCGGTAACAACATCAAAAACTTGTTCGTCCCACATGTAATTATGTATTAATTTAGGTGATATTACTGCAAGTGCACGGATAGAACAAGTAATAAAGAGTGAGTAGAATATCGTTTCCACGAGAAATTAGTTTACTAAGGACCACTTCTTTAATATTAATACTATCGAAGTAATTAATAATTAAGAGTGATTCAAAACAATTAAATACACAAAATTATAAAAGACAAAAACACACAATAAAATGAAATTAAGAAGGAAAAGAGAGAACAAAGAACACGAATTCAAAATGTAACATCTCAATATTTACTATCCAGATATATCATCATATAAAATAATAATTAATATTGGTCATGCCACTTCTAACATCCAACCACTAACCCATATCATTCATACATAATGAGTAAATATGGAGAGTCACGATAACAAAAGTTATACATACATCACTGCCTCCAAGGCACATTGTAATAGATAAACTTTTACAACAACAAAAACTAGCACATTATACAAGCTTTTTCATCAAGAAGAAAATGACTGCACTAATCTTCATTCATCTTCTCCTTCCCTTTTGATGAACTAGCACTTGAATTTATATGGCAACACAATCGGGGTGAGAAAACATATATTAGTAGAAGCATTCTAATACCAGTATATATAAACATATACCAACAGATAATATACTCAATTATCAAATAAACACTTCAATTACAGAAGCAAACAACATCTCCATCTCAGAAACACGCAATTGCTCATACAACTGCAATGCATGAATATGTCATGATAGCAACCGCCTATACAATCGTCATGCTATGTCAATTTATGTCTAATGTTTATGCCTATGCAATAGCCTAAATATGAAATGCATAATGTATGACACCATTTACAAGAACCCAGTTCCATGATAATATCATGAAATGTATGAGTCTTGAACAAAACAAAGGAACCTGGTACCATAAGTTTTGAACAAGCACTGGAAACCCAGTTCTAGCAGTCTTCAATCCGGGTAGTGAGGGAATTGAACCATCCTCATTAACGCGGTCTTCAACAATGATCATTATAATAGGAAAGATTGGTTACCTTCTCATTCAAAATCATTTTTGATCACAACAATGATCTCTGTGATAGAAAGGATTGGTTACCTACTCATTCAAAATCACATTAGACCATCTACAATGAAGACTCACCATCATCAACATAGTTAAGGAACAACAATAATGTTAATTACTACAAAACTAGCATGTCAATTGATTTACGTTTTTAACTACAAACATGAAATACAATGATGTTAAATACCACCATAATTAACATACCAATTGATTTACATTCACCATATAACCACTTCATTAAATACTCCTATTAGAGTTTCAATACTAAAAAAGAAGTATAAACAAAGAAACTACACCATAGGAAGACTCCATGACATCAAACACAGCTTAAAGATGCTCCCAGACACCCACGTCACGACATCCTCTATTCCACATCGCGGCACCCAAGCCTCAGGTTTTAGTACTGGCAGAAAAATGCTTCCAATGTCGTGGCACTCTACGTGCAATGTCGCGGCACTCTACGTGCAACATCGCGGCGCGCACCCTAGATCATCTATACGCCGTGACACTCCAAGAGCCACGCCGCGGCGCCCACTGCAGAACTCAGAATCTGTAGAATTTTGTAGATACGGGTACCGTTCCATTAGAACTAAACCCTCATCTAATCACTCAAAACTTGATTTCAAGTGATTTTCAACTTCTAACAAGGTCTACCTGCACATAGCAACACTTAAACCACTTCAAGTTTACTCAAAATCAAAAGATCATGGAAAAACCCTACCTAAAACCTAAAACCCCAACTTTGAACTCAAAGGGAATTAAAGACTTTCAAAGGCTAGAAATTCCATTCCTACACACCCAATAATTCAGAAACAAGTCATCCTCGAGTTTTCCAACAAGTTTCAAACCAAAAACATTAAAATCAAACTATAAATCCATGATTCACATCAAGTACTCTTAAGACCTAATGAAGAAAATGGAAAGATAGTATGAAAACCAAGGTTCCCCCTATCTCAATTCCCAAAAATGAAGTTAGTTAACTGTTCCTCCACAAAGCTAAGCTCTCTTCCTTACTTGGTTGTTGATCCTTCTCCCTTAACACTTTGATCTCCCTTCTCCTTTACTTTTCCTGTGGTAGCCGTGAGAAAAGGATGAGAAATGAGAACTTCTTCTCATTTTGGCCTTAAATAGGCCAGCAACAGAAACAAAGGGTTGTGCCCTCTAATTTTGGTCACTTAAGTGACCAAAATTCATCCAAACAGTTAAGAACACTTAGTTATCACCAAACTAAGTTTCCAAACTTCCAACAGACTTAAATTAAATCCTAAGCTTCATTAGAAATCTCGTTACACCATTTTCACATTCTTCCATATCTGTTGGGGGTCAATCTGGCACCAAAACACACAACAGTATGCTTAAAAATGTTAAACTAACTCGATAAATCTCAAACTTTAACCATATCTACTTCCACATATTTATGACCTAGAAACAAGTTCTCTATACTTATTTCCACTAACTAAGCAGTTTAAGTCAAAACTAAGGCTGAAAACAATTATATTTCACACATAGAGTTACAGCAAAGTGACTAAACATGCTCAGATGGTCGCAAAACTTCACAAGCATAACAAACTAGTGTTAGGTTACCTCCGTAACCATATACAAGTCTATCATGCTTTCACGGGTGTCACAAAAAACACATTACAGATGTAAACACACGAAATTAAAATATTAAGGATCTGACTTCACTTAATTCAATAATCTATCACAGACAATAGAGTAGCTTTGGGATCTTCATTCTAATTAATTTCTAGTCAGTCAATTGATGGAAAGAATCCCTTAATTAATTAAAACTCAATTCCTTGGCAGATTAATTCTCTTTAATTATCAAAGGTTAGTTACAAAACTTCACAGGCATAACAAACTAGTGTTAGGTTACCTCCATAACCATATACAAGTCTATTATGCTTTCACGGGTGTTACACAAAACACATTAAGGATGTAAACACACGAAATTAAAATACTAAGGATCTGATTTCACTTAATTCAATAATCTATCATAGACAATAGAGTAGCTTTGGGATCTTCATTCTAATTACTTTCTGGCTTTTTTACCAAATAGCCACTGTTGGCAAAACTATTTATTGAAATGTCATTTTTTTTAAACTATTTATCAAATTATCATTTTTTTAAACTATTTACCACAATGTCACTTTTTTGAAACTATATACCAAACTGCCACCCTTTTGTCCTATGTGGCATTTTTTAATATTTTCTAGCTAGCTAGGATGCGCCATCCTACTTGGCACATCCTAGTTTGTCATATAATATTAAAAAATGCCAATAAGCTTGGCGTAACCAAGCTACCTGCGCCAACAAGGGTGGCGCAACATGTATATATATTGCCTCCCCCATCCGTGACATTGCTTCCATTTTCTAAATTCTCACCATCTCTCTACAAATTTCTTCTCTTTAAACGCTCTGAACTCTCTAAACGAACTCAATTCTTACTAGAAGTGGTGTCTGGATCTCTATCTGTGATCAAATTCAGATTGTATTCCTTATATATAAGTATCTATTTCAATGTTTAAATATTTTATTTATTATTTATTGATTGATTTTTTATTATGTTAGTGTTAATTATAAATTAATGTTATTATATATTATGTTAGTATTAATTATACATTAATGTTTTCATTGTCTAATAAATAATGGAGTGGTAAGATATGTAGTTTGAATTGTATGAATTATTATTTTGTACGTAATCGAATAGGATATTTTTTTTTTCTTGAGTACTTGACATGGTTTAAATTAGTAAATGTAGCTTAATTCAAATTAACCAGGTTTAGGAAGTTAATTATACATAAAATAATATAAATTCATTGTTATATGTCCAATTAATATTGTAATTAATTTTTAATATATTGAATACATATATGTTGAATTGTTATTGTTCATAAGTGGAACTAACATGACAAAATCGTTGAATGTGCTCATTAACTTCAATGAGACAATGTATGATGGTGAAGAAGGTGTCATGTATCAAGGTCCTCCTCCTAGGCTTATTGTGATTACAGCTAATATGACTTTGGATGGGTTGAAAACTAAGATCCATTCAAAGTTGAGGCTCCAAGCAAACCAACATGTGTCAAAGGTTGTCTATCGGTGTCCACAATGCTTCAATCCATGGAGATGGGTAGGTCTTCTAATAGAAGACGATGATGATGTAAAGTACATGATAGATTCTTGCTGTCAAACTCCGAACATGGCCTCGATGGAGTTGTATGTTGAGGTAGAAACAAGTGGGCAGGAAGAGCATGTTGAAGCTCTTAGTGAAACTGAAGCTCAAGTTGGTCCTTCTAATCAAGTTGAGCCATGTAATATGATTGTTATTGGTGGTGCAATGGTTGAAGCTGATAACCCACTTGTCAGTGATGCAGTATAGGAGATAAGTGAAGACGAAGAACAAGTAGCTGATGGTGATAATTCAGACACTGACATAGAGGCAGAAAACTTTGATGCCGAATAAAATTTACAAGTTCTATTGTCGGTTTCTCCTCAATCCATGTTTATGCCTCGAGGACCTGAATCCGTGTTTGTGCCACCATGCCCTTAATTTTCTCAAATCAACTGGAATGCATTGAATAATCCTGATAACTTACCTGAATTAGATAATTGTGGGACTTGGACCATCAATGATAAATTCTATGTTGGCTTGCAATTTCCATCAAAAGATGCCATAAAGTTGGCTATCAAACAATATTTGATTCACAGGCATCAAGAGTACAAGATTGAATATTCTGATTCACGAAAACTTACTGCTAAGTGCCCTAGTTTTGACGAAGGTTATAATTGGAGAGTTAGAGTCATACAAAGCAAGATATCGAATACGTGGTAGATTACAAAATATAATGGACCTCACAGTTGTGTAAACCCAACTATGTCATTAGATCACCGAAAGTTGGACTCTCGTATGATCTGCTCTTACATTTTAGAGTTAGTTAGAACAAAACCCGATACACTTGTATCCTTAATTGTTGAATGGATTCGAAGCCAATTCGGTTACCAAGTTTCATATCGAAAAGCTTGGAAGGAAAAATAACTAGCCATTGTGAATGTTTTTGGGGATTGGGACAAATCTTACGAGGTGTTGCTCAGATGGCTAGCAGCCATGAGAAGAGACATGGAAGGCACAGTGGTGGAGTTGTAAGATGAGGAATGTTTTGTGAATAACCGACTCGGTCGTTCAAAAAGAGTCTTTTGTCGACTATTCTGAACATTTAGACCATGTGTTGTTGGCTTCCGATATTATAAGCCCATTGTTCAAATTGATGCCACTCATTTGTATGAAAAATACCGTCATAAGTTGTTGATTGCAACAACTCAAGATGGAGATAGAAAACCTCTGCCAATTGCATTTGCCATTGTGGAGGGGGAGACCAAGGATGCTTGGAGTTGGTTCTTAGCCCACCTGAGATAACATGTCACACAACAAGAAGGCTTGTGTTTGATTTATGATCGACACAGAGGCATCTTTCAATCAGTGGCAAATGAAAATCTTAGATGGTAGCCGCCGAATGCGTATCATGTCTTATGCATACGGCACATTGATTCCAATTTTAACTCCAAATTCTAGAATAAGGAGTTGAAGAGATTTTTCATAGTACTTAATTTTAACTCCAATTTTTAACTTGTAATGTAATATATGATAATAGTAGTTAGGTTCTAATACCAACCTAATTCATTTTTTATTTCAGGGTATGAACCAATCGCAATAAAATTTGATGTTAGGCTAGAGAAGCTGACAGTTACAACGGAGATGGCAAATTGGATTAATGCAATTCCAAAAGAAAAATGGAGTTTGACATATGATGGTGGCCACAGATTCGGTCATATGACTACCAATTTGTCAGAGTGCATCAACAGAGTGTTGAAGGGTAGCAGAAATCTGCTTATAACTGCATTTGTTCAATTGACATATATGAAGTTAGTAAAATACTTTATCAACCGAAAAGACGAGACAAATTCAAAATTGATGACATTTGGGCAAGATTGGAGTGATGACTTATTGAAGTACTGGAGAGTCAACCTGGAAAAGGCTAGTTCACACCAAGTTCGCCGGTACAATAGAGAGAACACAAGGTTCATGGTTTAAGAGGCATTTAACCCTGTAACACAATAGGGTGGACTTTCATATACTTTAAACTTGGAAGAAGGCTGGTGTGACTGTGGGGTATTTCAAACATTGTATTATCCATGCTCTCATGCGATTGCTGCGTGTGCTTCTGTGGCAATTGGCCCATTCTGATTTGTGCATATAGTTTACAGGATGGAGAGCATTTACAAAGCTTACGAGTTTGATTTCGAATCGGTTCGGGCTGAACCATGGTGGCCTGCAGGTCCTGACATAACTTTGGTGCCAGATCGTGCATTGCTTAGATCTAAAGGTCGACCAAAATCAACCCGAGTCAGGAATGAGATGGATTAGCACGAAGCAGGGCCAGGACAGACGTGTACAAGATGCCATCAACCTGGACATAATTCTTGCACATGTCATGCCGGTGAATTAAGTTCCTTGAAGGATGATGGAGTGAGGTCATCTAGTAATAGTTAGGACATATATTCATTTTCAGAATCTTGTATTAGCAATGATGTGTATTTTGGAGTTATATTATTTTGTATCACTAATCTATGATGTTGTATTCGAATACTATTAATATATATTAGTTGATTATCAGCATCAACTTCATTTCTTTCATATTATATTTTAGTGTAGTAATCATATGGTCATATCATATTTTATTATAGTAATTATATTGTCACACTAATTGTTCTTATTATTTGGCATACAACTGACAGATGGCATTCCATGTAAACCCCGGACCAGAGGACGACTCGATTTTGGAGTTGCAGAAGTACCTTGTTTCTCAGCATGTATGGCAGGGACATGAGGACCGGCACTTGCGTGTTAGACGTACTCAAAAGACGAAACATATGGACCTTTGTGCCGATTCTTCCGTATCTACAGCAAGCTGGCTTCTTGGGGGTTGCCCGTATAGGCTATTGTAGCATTGATCACTCCTTGATCTTTGCGTTGGTTGAGAGATGGCGCCCAGAGATGCATACATTTCACATGCCTACCGGAGAGTGCACCATTACGTTGGAGGATATCAGTATAATATCGGGTCTTCCTATTGACGGCGCTACAGTCATTGGCTATACCCATAGGACTGATTGGCTCAGTCTGTGTGTTTAGTTGTTAGGGATTGATGAGACTCTCTCACTCATAGCTGGGGCACGCATTGACATGACATACCTGTGGCAGCTGAGTGTTACTGCAGTCATTGAGGTTGATGATGATGAGTACGTGTAACAGCGTGCAGGACATTACATACTTCGATTGCTTGGGGGTTTCTTATGCCCCGATCATTCTGGTAAGTTTGTGCACTTGATGTTCCTTCCATTGTTGGAGGACTTTGCTGTTGCCGGGACATATAGCTGGGGGTCTGCAGTCTTGGCGTACTTGTATAGAGAGCTTTATAAAGTTACGGACTACAACGCACGCGAGATCGGAGGGGCATGCATCTTATTGTAGTATTGGGCATGGTACAGATTCCCCGTGCTCGCCCCTACACTAGCTAACCATGTTGAACCTGATATGTTTTATGGTGCTGGTCTTGGTCAATTACGTCCCTTAGGATGAGAGTAAGTTTCTATTTCATATCATTTTTTTACATTACTTTGTTGACATACTTTGTTAATATTTATAACTTCCGTTTATAATACTTTCATTTACTAAATAAGTGATGCAAGCATAAAGTATTGAGTGATACTGTGATTGGCGTCCTTGCATATTATCGTCAGTTCTTTGATCAGTTGAAGAACGATGAGGTATGTCTTATTTTACATTCGTTTAAATTATTTACTTATGTATATGTCATCTTAATGTTGTGTGCATCTCATTTTTACAGATTATATGGCAACCATACATGGATGAGAAGGTGACAACACTGCCACTTTTTTGTGTGGCTGGTAAGGACATAGCACTGGCAGTGATCCTTCTCATATGTTTTCACATTATTGAGTCGCACCAGCCAGACCGCGTGATGCGCCAGTTTGGTCTTGACCAGCCCATACCACGGAGACCGCTCCAGCTTGACAGATTGCACTTAGTTACACTAGTAGGTAGGCATGATGAGGATTGGCCAGCTACACATGCTGTTTACATAGCCACCTGGGATAGTCGAAGGGAGAAGCTTATTAAGGGAATCCCATTGCTCGCACCCCTCGGTTCGCGTTCTGAGTACATGCATTAGTATAAAACAATTACCAGACGTTAGATTGCTCCCCCTAATGCATCTATTGGGAATGCGGTAAGCTATTTACCATTTTGCTAGTGACTATATATATTTTGTATTCAATATAATGACATAAATTATATCTATTCTTTAGGCAGACATTGCAGAGTATTTGTTCAGTTCAACTACTGACACTGTCGCTCGATAAGCTGCTACACAGATCCTACACTCATTGTGGGAGCATGACCACATTACAATGGAACATCTGCGTCCAAATCCAGTAGCAGATGACATTTCAGGGCTGCCCGAGGAGTTTAGTCAACAGGGAATACGACGTAGACGGAGGACAAAATTAGCGATCACTCGGACACGACTTCGACATCCCGAGGACTCCGGCTCTACCGTCCAGCACATGACTCAGCCTCCTACCACTGTTACATACCCCCACTCAGCTACCACCTACATATCACTCATCATACCCTTACCCACTGTATCATTACCCGCCATCGGGTTACCCCTTGTATCCCTGCCCACTGCATGGTTACCCACCATATCCTTACCCGCCACCAAGTTACCCACCATACCCATCACAGTCAGGTCCTTCTTTCGATCCATCTCATAGGCCACCATATTCTGATGCGGGCCCATCTCATTGACATGTAATTATATGTCATTAGTGTATATGATAATGTTATATTTAGTGGTTTTGTGTAAAATACTATTGATAATAGATTATTGTGATTTTGGTACCCTTATTGGATTAAATATGTTTGTCTCTCAGTTTTAGTTTTATTTCAAGATCTTAGTAACTGGTGAATTAAACAGGATCATGTGTTTTTGGGGAGGTACAACATTTAGGAGAAACTCTGTTAAAATTTTGGCTCCAATTCGAATGATTGCAAATTGGGAGGGAGATGATTAGGATCCTACTCACTAAATAAATGTTCCAAACAATGCTATTTTTTTCTCAAATAAACGTGTAGTAACATACACAAAAAAAGAAAAATAAACTTCAAGCATAATGTTTTTTAAACATACATTCCTAAATAAACGTTTCAAACAATGTTATTTTCTTAACTCAAATAAACATGTAGTAACATACACAACAAAAAGAAAAATAAACTTCAATCATAATGTGTTTTTTAAACATATATCCCTATCATTGTCTTCATTTTTTTCTAAATTTAATGAGATTTATCACATTAAAAGTGACAAATTAGATAGACATATCATTTTTCATGCAAAAGATAATCATTCTGGCACTTACGGGGACTTGTAAGCGATTGTGGAGTTAGACAGGGCCGTGTCTAACAACAACAAAGCTTTTGTCTGATTTCTGGAAGAAGACACGGCCATGTGTATTTTGACACGGCCGTGTCCTGGTTACGCCACCCTTGTTGGCACAGGTGGCTTGGTTACGCCAAGCTTGTTGGCATTTTCAGTTATCTGTCCAGCTAGGATGCGCCAAGTAGGATGGCACATCCACGTAGGTTGTGCTAATTTAGCACATCCTAGCTGGCTAAATGATATTAAAAATGCCACGTAGGACAAAAGGGTGGCAATTTGGTATATAGTTTCAAAAGAGTTGTATGTTGGTAAATAGTTTAAAAAAATGGTAATTTGATAAATAGTTTAAAAAAATAGCATTTCGATAAATAGTTTTGCCAACAGTGGCAGTTTGGTAAAGAAGCCTTAATTTCTAGTCAGTCAATTGATGGAAAGAATCACGTAATTAATTAAAACTCATTTCCTTGACAGATTAATTCTCTTTAATTATCAAAAGTTAGTCAATTCCTTGATCTAAACCCTAGTTCTTAAAAACATGAACTTTACTCTATGGATTCTCATGAAAATACCACAATTCTCTCACACAACTTATAACATCTATTCTTAGATGATCATAAATCACAAAACCTATTATTTATGGTTTAAGTCATATGCAAACCTTCTGATTCTGCACACAGCTTAATAGATTAATTTATGAGTGGCCAATTCATAAAAATATTAAGAACCATAATAAGCACTCAAATTGAATAGAAAAGAAATTAATTAAAAATCTAATCTTAATACATGTCGATTGAATCAAGATACATATTCACCCTAGAAACACATAAATTTAGCTACACATGACAAAAGAGAAGAAGAGATATGACAAAAGAGAAGAAGAGATAGGCAGAAGAAAGAAAATTCATCATGATAAAACCGTAGAGAAGAAACCAAAATGCCTTCGATGGTAATTCGATCTCCAACTCCCATGAGAGCTCCATGATGGTTCCTCCTCCTCTCCTAGGGCTCGTCCCCTTGCTACCTTTAGGCCTCTAAAACTCTATATTTTTCGTATATTTTCTGAATTAAAAGATAACTCATTTGCTAAACTTTTTTTTTTCCTTTTATAGAAAAGCTAATAGTTTTTTGTTTCTAACTTGCAAGATTTTCTCACCCTCCATATGGCCAATATTTCCCTCGATCTCAATAGAGAATTGTAGTATTTTCTGTTAGCTTTTCAATGCCGCAAATGGCACATCGATCTAATCTCTGTAACCCAAGATATGGCTCCATTACTAAGGAATGATTAGGATGCTGTGGGAATCTGAATTTTGTTCCAAATTTAATCTTTTTGAGTTATCCAATCTCTAATCTAAGATTTTGCATCTAATTATAACTTTAATTAGCATTTAAGAATAGAATAAGAATCCTTCAAATATTTATCTTTAGGAATTTCTTATTTTTGCACAAAATTTGATGATTTATCTTGAAAAATCAAATATGACAAGGTGAAAAAGATAATTATTTAAAAATAAATAAAATATAAACGAAAACTAAATAAAAATAAATTAAAATTCTAATAAATAAACTCAAAAGATAAGTGTATTTTACATTCATCACTGACTCTACACAAGAATTGATATCTTCTAGTACCCCACTTGAACCAGCTAAGGCTAAGGCCAAGGCCAAGGCCAACACACCAAAAGGGAAACCCGAACTGACCCAACAACAACTTCAGGCGTCCAAACCAATGGTAAGTACAAAAGATACAAGTTCTCCTGTATCTAAACCTCATGTTTCTAAAACTAATAACATTCTTTTAAATAATTGTGAACCTGACCCAGAGAATACTATTTCTGAACCTGATAACATATCTTTGAATAATTATGAACCTGACCCAGATGACTTACACATTGCATTGAGGAAAGGAAAAATGTATTTTTCTAAGTATCTTATTTCTCAATTTGTCTCTTCTAAACATCTTTTCTTACAGTATCAGAGTTTCATTTCAGCCATAAATTTTATCAGAATCACAACATTAGTATAAGAAGCATTGAAGGATAAGAACTGAATTTAAGCCATGAATGAGGAGAGTGCATTGGAAAAGAATAGAACATCAGAGATTGTTGAGAAACCAAGTGACAAAAGGTCAGTGAGGTGCATATGGATATATACTTTGAAATATCGGTCTAATGGTACACTAGACCAGTATAAAGCAAGGTTTGTGGCAAAATGATACACTCAGACTTATAGAATTGATTATGAGGAGACACTTGCTCCAGTAGCCAAGATGAACACTATAAGAATCTTACTCTCCCTTGCTACCCACTTTGGGTGGGAATTATACTAATTTAAGGTTAAAAATGTCTTTCTCCATGGAAACTTAAAGGAGGAAGTTTATATGAAAATTTCCCCCGGATATGATTTCACTAATGGAAGGAACAAGGTATGCAGGTTAAAGAAAGCTTTATACGGGTTGAAGTTGTCCCCTCATGCTTGGTTTGGAAGATTAACAAAAATAATGGTGTCCCTCGAATACAGACAAAGTCAAGGTGATCATACTCTCTTTTTTAAACATTCACAAGAAGGGAAACTCACAATTATATTTCTGTATGTTGATGACATCATTATATCAGGTTATTACCTAGATGAGAAGCAACTCCTTAAGGAGAAATTAGCAGTTGAGTTTGGAATGAAAGATCTTGGAAGACTAAAGTACTTCATTAGGATTGAAGTTGCAAACTCCAAGCAATGTATCTTCATTTTTCAAAGGAAATACATCTTAGATCTTCTCAAAGAGACCGAAAAGCTCTAGTGTAAGGCTACAAGTGTACCCATTGAGCAGAATCACAAAATAGGAATTGATAAAGAGAGCCTCATGGTGGATAAAGCTCAATATCAAAGGCTAGTAGATAAACTGATATACCTAGCACATACCAAACCAAATCATCACACACACACAAATACACAAAATATCACACACACACACATACACACACACACACACACATACACACACACACACACACGAGAGAGAGAGAATATAACACACACACACACACAGAGAAAATATCACACACACACAGAGAATATCACACACCACACACACACAAAAAGTATATGACAAACACATACAAAAATATCACATACACATACACACATAGAATATCGACAAACACGCACACACACATAGAATATCACACACACACACACACACGAGAATATCATCACACAGAGAGAGAGAATATCACACACACACACATAGAGAATATCGAGACACACACACACACGAGAGAATATCACACACATACATAAAATATCACACAAACACACACACCCACAGAGAGAATATCAGACAAATGTAATGTCCCAAATATTAGAACTAATAACATATACGGTTTACATATCAGTAATTAGGATTTGGTACATTACTTACGAATATCACAACTTTGCAATTAAATAGAGTATGTAGATATCAAAATATGAGCCTCACACAAATAAATATATACATATGTTATGAAATAAACTATTATACAAGATATTACATCCTTGTACTTAATATACAAGAAGTGCCTTATGGCAACAAACTCCCTGAAACTAAGAACCAAAAGGATCGAAACTATTCTTCTCAAGCCCAAACTTCATCTTGCTCCATAATTTATTTCTTGTTTGAAATCGTCACGAAAAATTACATACACGGGGTGAGAATTAAGAAATTCTCAATAGAATAAATAAATAAATAAATAATGTGAAATTATAACAATTCCAGCTATTTTGAGGAAAACCCATCTTTTAACAGTATCTTTATAATTTAGGAAGGTAGCAAAAACCAAATTCAATCCTTCCTCTTCTCAAAATAGAATTCTCAATTCCATTATTATAAAAAAAAAATGTTAAGTCCACAACTCATAGCTCATAAACTACTTCAACAAAACTCATGCATTAATCATGCTAGCATTTCAAAAATTATTTGCTTGGTAATAGTTTGCTTTTAGGTTAATGCACATCAATCTCTTCATGGTCGTACGTCGCCACAAAGAACTACTCTGGGTAACTAGGCCTAGTCTTCCTATATCTAGCTTAGAGGAAGTACGTCTCCTCAATATCAAAGCTAGGGTTAGACTTCAATCCATCATGATAAGGAGGAAGTACGATATCTCACAATATCAATCATCGGGAATAGAATGAGAGGTACGTTACTCAGACTATCCAGGATTTAAGATTACCCTTGTCGCGACTGAGAAATTACGGAAAAAAATAGCAACTTAAAAAAAGTTAATTAATTTAGGAGCCGCCACCAATTTTATTTTTTTATTAGAAAAAATTAGAAAACCCAAGAAAAATAGTCTTTGAGAATCAGATTGGATTCGGGAGTCGGTTATGCTTAGGGAAGGGTGGAAACTTAATCCTACAGCACCCCTAACGCACCCGTCCTAAGACGGTACCTTAAGTCAATTGTGTAAATTCTTGATAATCTCAAATATATTTACTTTACCCCTTTTATTTAAAAAATGATTTGTGAAAATTTAATTTTTGGCTTGACAGAAATGAAATTCTGCTCCTATGTATCCTCGTGTGCAATGAGGAACTCAAAGTCACGTAGTTCTCTTAAAAAAATAATTGTGGTTTGGTTGATATTAATTTTAAAAATTTGAATTAACAAGTCATCGCGACTCAGTTATTCAAATTAAGGATTGAATAGGTGAAACTTGCGTCGCGCTAGAGATGTCACCCACTAATTATCAAATTTGTTACAAAATTTTTATTTAAAATTTATCTAGGAAAAAAATTTAGTTGATTTTATTATTATTATTATTTTATTTTATTTTATTTTAAAAGAAACAAAGTTTTTTTTTTAATTTTGAATTAACAAGTCGTCGCGACTCAGTTATTCAAATTAAGGATTGAATAAGTGAAGCTCGCGTCGCGCTAGAGACGTCACTCATTTCTCATTAAGTTGTCACAACTCAAATGATTATTATAGTATTAACAAGTTGTCACAACTCAGTTAATCTTATTTTTCTGTTTTAAAAAAATAATTTAAAAAAAACTCATTTGATTTAAAATATGTTTTTTTTGTTTAAGTTTTGAATCATCAAGCTGTCACAACTCAGATGATTATTAAAGTTATAGAATTAACAAGCTGTCACAACTCAGTTAATCCCATTTTGTTCTTTTTATCCAAGTTCAATTATTCTATTTATTTAAATTTTTTATTTTTTATCCTTTTATTTTTATCATTTTTTATTTATTATTATTTATTATTTTATGTTTTAGTTTTTTATTTTCCTTAAAAAAACCAATTAAAATTAAAACAAACAAAAAAAACAAAACTCCCTTTTTTGGAAAGCTAATAACTCAAATTTAAACAACCCATAAAATAAGTTTGGCTCAAAAAGTAAAAAGAACAACAAGAGTCTGCAGACAACATAAAATAATAAAAAACAAATGAATAAAAATAAAAAAAATTGAATGAAACACAAAAAAAACACAAGAAGCAGAGAAACAAAAAGGAAGACCACGAAGCACAGCGAGACCTCGGAGTTGCGCGGTGCATAACGTTTTGCGGCAGGCAGCGGTGCGTGATCTAGGCGACGAAGCTCGATAGTGACACAGGCTCTAGTTCGGGCGGCGAAACGGAGGTAACGCTAGTGAGGCCGGTGGTTACTTCTCACTGAGTTGACTCAGTGGAGCCATGGTGATGGAGGTTGGAAGCTTGAGGGTGGTGAAAGGAGCTTCACGGTGTGGTGGGTGGATGCTGGGTGGTCCAAGGTGAAACAAGAGGGAAGACGGTGATTGTGCATGGGGGCCGTGAATGAGAGGTTGGTTGTTCTGGAAGGTGTTTCACGTGGAGGATGGTTGAAGGGTTATGTCACGGTTTGGGAGGTTTGGAGGTGAGGATGAAGATGGTAGGTGATTATGGAAGATGGTGATGGTGAAGTGAAGTTAAAGATGAAGGAGACTATGGAGGTGCAACCATGATGGTGGCCACGGTTTGGAGGTGGAAGTGAGGGAAAATGGTAGGTGATTATGGATAGTTGGTGATGAAGGGTGGGTTGTGGTCTACTTCCTTGGTGGTTTCTCACGTGTGCATGGGTTGATGGAAGGTGGAGGAGTTTGTAATAATGGTTGCAAGGTGGAAGGTGGTCACAGTTTTGAGGTGGAAGTGAGGGAGATGAAGGTGAAGGTGAAGGTAGTGAGGTGGTTGTGTGAGTGAGTTATCACGGTTAGAAGAGAGGAGGCGATGATGCTGCTGAGAGTGGAGAATTGATGATGGAAGGGTGGTGGTGAGGCTACGTGAGCTTACGGTGAAGAGAGGATAAGTATTTTTTTTGTTGTTGGAAGGTTAGGACGTGAAAGAGTTGGTTGAAGGGTGGTGGAATGTAGTTATGGTGGATTTAGTGGTTATAGAGGTTAGGTCACGGTAGGGAGAGGTTTGTGAGGATGTGCAAATCTGTGAGTGTTGAGTGGTAGCAGCCGTGGAAGATAATGAAACTAAGTTATGTGAGATTGAAGGTGAAATCATGAAGGAAGATGATGATATGATTGATGAAGGTTGGACTCGGTTGTACGTGGCTAGCTGCTTGGTGGCTATATGGTGAAGTTGGTGGACAGTGAAGGATGGAGGTTGATGGTGGCTTGATGGGTGAGTTTCACATGGTTGAGGAATGTTGGGTGTTAGTATTTTGTTAATGGAAGATGGGTGGTTAAAGGTGGCAGAGGAGGCTACGTGGACGGTGGGAGATGGCAGAGTGAGGGGACCTTGATGATGGAGAGCAAAGGATGGAGGTTTCACGTGTGCATGGGTTGATGGTTTGGGTGAGGGTGGTGTCTCATGGTGGGAAGAAGTTGAAGTGTTAAAGATAAAGGTTAGTAGTAACGGGGAGGTGAGGGAGATGATGGTTGTGTTGGTTATGACTATGGGAGGTTAAAAGTGGTTATATGTGCATGGGTGGTAGTCGTATGGTTGGGTTGAAGGTAGAGGAGGCTAAAAATGGGTCATAGTTGGGAGCTATTGTTATGGGTTGAACCTATGGTTGGTGAGGTTATGGAGATGAAGATAATAGGGTGATGAAAGTGAATGGGGTTACTAGGGCTCCTCCTTTGGCGAGAGGTGGCTCTTCTCTTTATAATGATGGATGAAGGTTATGAAGGGAAGGTGATGTTGGTACGTGAAGTGGGGGACAATGAGTGTGTGCGGGTGAGGAAAAAATCGGTGAAATGTGAGTAGGTAAATTAGTGAGGGAGTAGGTGTGTGTTACGTGAGTGAGTGGAGAGAAGCGAGAAAAAGAAAATAAAAAAAATGGAGTGAGTGTGTGTTAGTGGGAACGTGAGTGGAGAAAGTTGATGAGATATCAAGATCATAGAGTGTGAGAGTTGGTGATATTGGGGAGGTTGGAGAAGGTGAAGATAATGGAATGCTGATGGGTTATTGCTACATGAATGAGTGAAGTGGGGCGTGTGAGAATTTGAATGTGAATAGAGTGGTTAGAAAATAAAAATAAGTGTGATTTTTTTTAATTATTGTTTATTGTTTTATTTTATTTTATTTTATTATTTTAATTTTTTTTAAGTCCGGTCAAAATTGAGTGTTCACAATTGCCCCTCTTTACTTGTTTCTTATTAGATAAAAAGAAGAACTGTGGTTTTTCATTTTATCGTCGTAAGAGACGAGTAAAGACATGAACTCTAATTTTGTCCGGCAATGCATAAGAGGATAAATGCAAAACAAAGCATAAACAATGATAGGAAGTTAAAATGCAACGAGCCTATGCGCTCAAAAGAATTTAAAATGCATGTAGCTGATATGCTCAACAGAAAGTAAAATGCATAGAATGCATAGAGCCGATGCGCTCAAAGAAATTGACAAAAATTTAAAATGCATGGAATGCATGGAGCCGATGCGCTCAACAGTAAGTAAAATGCATGGAGTGCATGGAGCCGATGCGCTCAAAAGTAAAAGACAGGAGCCGATGCTCTCAAGAATTAAAAGACAGGAGCCGATGCGCTCAAAAGTAAAAGACAAGAATTAAAAGACAGGGAGCCAATGCGCTCAAAAGTAAAGACAGGAGCCGATGCGCTCAAAAGTAAAAGACAAGAATTAAAAGACAGGGAGCCGATACGCTCAAAAGTAAAAGACAGGAGCCGATGCGCTCAAAAGTAAAAGACAATAATTAAAGGAGCCGATGCGCTCAAAAGTAAAAGACAAGGAGCTGATGTGCTCAAAAATAAAAGACAGGAATTAAAAGACAGGGAGCCGATGCGCTCAAAAGTAAAAGATAGGAGTCGATGCGCTCAAAAGTAAAAGATAAGAATTAAAAGACAGTGAGCCGATGCGCTCAAAAGTAAAAGACAGGAGCCGATGCGCTCGAAAAGTAAAAGACAAGAATTAAAAGACAGGGAGCCGATGCGCTCAAAAGTAAAAGACAGGAGCCGATGCGCTCAAAAGTAAAAGACAGGAATTAAAAGACAGGGAGCCGATGCGCTCAAAAGTAAAAGACAGGAGCCGATGCGCTCAAAAAGTAAAAGACAAGAGCCGATGCACTCAAAAGTAAAAGACAGGAGCTGATGCGCTCAAAAGTAAAAGACAGGAGCCGATGCGCTCAAAAGTAAAAGACAAGAATTAAAAGACAGGGAGTCGAAGCACACAAAAGTAAAAGATAGGAGCCAATGAGCTTGAAAATAAAAGACATGAATTAAAAGACAGGGAGCCGATGCGATCAAAAGTAAAAGACAGGAGCCGATGCGCTCGAAAGTAAAAGACAGGAATTAAAAGAAAGGGAGCCTATGCGCTCAAAAAGTAAAAGACAGGAATTAAAAGACAAGGAGCCGATGCGCTCAAAAGTAAAAGACAGGAGCCGATGCGCTCAAAAGTAAAAGACAGGAATTAAAAGACAGTGAGTCGATGCGCTCAAAAGTAAAAGACAGGAGCCGATGCGCTCGAAAGTAAAAGACACGAATTAAAAGACAGTGAGCCGATGTGCTCAAAAGTAAAAGACAGGAACCGATGCGCTCGAAAAGTAAAAAACAAGAATTAAAAGACAAGGAGCCGATGCACTCAAAAGTAAAAGACAGGGAGCTGATGCACTCAAAAGTAAAAGACAGGGAATTCAAAAGTAAAAGACAGGAATTAAAAGACAGAGAGCCGATGCGCTCAAAAGTAAAAGACAGGAGCCGATGCGCTCAAAAGTAAAAGACAAGAATTAAAAGACAATGAGCCGATGCGCTCAAAAGTAAAAGACAGGAGCCAATGCGCTCGAAAAGTAAAAGACAATAGCCGATGCACTCAAAAGTAAAAGACAGGAGCCGATGCGCTCAAAAGTAAAAGACAGGAGCCGATGCGCTCAAAAGTAAAAGACAAGAATTAAAAGACAGGGAGCTGATGCGCTCAAAAGTAAAAGACAGGGAGCTGATGCACTCAAAAGTAAAAGACAGGAATTAAAAGACAAGGAGCCGATGTGCTCAAAAGTAAAAGACAGGAGCCGATGCGCTCAAAAGTAAAAGACAAGAATTAAAAGACAGTGAGCCGATGACCTCAAAAGTAAAAGATAAGAGCCAATGCGCTCGAAAAGTAAAAGACAAGAATTAAAAGACAGTTAGTCGATGCGCTCAAAAGTAAAAGACAGGAGCCGATGCACTCGAAAAGTAAAAGACAGGAGCCGATGCTCTCAAAAGTAAAAGACAGGAGCCGATGCGCTTGAAAGTAAAAGACTGGAGCCGATGCACTCAAAAGTAAAAGACAAGAGCCGATGCGCTCAAAATTAAAAGACAGGAGCCGATGTGCTCGAAAATAAAAGATATGAATTAAAAGACAGGGAGCCGATGCGCTCAAAAGTAAAAGACAGGAGCCGATGCCCTCGAAAGTAAAAGACAGGAATTAAAAGACAGGGAGCCGATGTGCTCAAAAAGTAAAAGACAGGAATTAAAAGACAGGGAGCCGATGCACTCAAAAGTAAAAGACAAGAATTAAAAGACAGTGAGCCGATGTGCTCAAAAGTAAAAGACGGGAGCCGATGCGCTCTAAAGTAAAAGACAGGAATTAAAAGACAGGGAGCTGATACGCTCAAAAAGTAAAAGACAGGAATTTAAAGACAGGGAGCCGATGCGCTCAAAAACTTAAAATGTAAGTATGGAGATGATACACTCGAAACTTGAAATGCAAATGTATGGAGCTGATGTGCTCAAAACTTGAAATGCCAAGAGCCATTCATGACAGTTAGACAATGTCTTAAAATCTCTTTCTTCTCTATCTTTTTCCCTCTCTTTTTCTTTTATCTCTCTTCTTTTTTTATCATTTTTTTATCATCATTTTTTAATTATTCGAACCAGCTTTGGAAAGCTTTGACCAATCAAACCCTTGTTCACTTGCTTTTCTTCATCAGATGCTTTGGCTATCTCAGAATCCTTTTTAACCTTTTTTCTTCTTCATTTTCTTCATTTTTTTTAACTCTTCCTTTCTTTCTCGGTAACAAGTCACATTGCAAACTATACTTTGAGCTACTGAAATCTTTCAATCTAACTCAATCATTGAAGGATTGCTGTAGAAATGTTAGAATCAAGTTGTTGACCTTAAATTTATGTTATTTGAGACATAACTTAATTAGTTAAACATGCATTCATGAATGGATAGAAATTCGTTGAATGAACAAACTCCTTTTTATTACTTAGGTAATATGATTGTACATGAATATTAGGTAAGATGCATTCTTGAAAGATGTGAGCATAGAAACAAAAGAAAATTGCAAGGAAGAGAAAATTTGCCCCAGTTTTGGTTCCTTGTTCCTCATTCAATTGATTCCCTTCAATCATTTAATAATTCAACTGCTGCATCTGTTACTACTTTCTTCAACACATTTTTTCCTTTAATATTTCAGACATTTTTTTAGTATGGTCAATTGAACGCAGAATAAAAATTGCCCCAGTTTGGAGTTTCAGACCTCCTTCCTTTGAGATTTTGCCTATTTATTTGTCCTAACTTTTGCTTAAGCCGCCCTTTCGGGTTTTCGACTTAACGGACCTCTTTTTTTTTTCTTCCCTTTTTTTACTCTAACTTTTGCTTAGGTCGCCCTTTCGGGTTTTCAACCTAACGAGCTTCTTTTTTTTTTTAGGCATAGAATCTCTTGACAACATTAGTATTTACTGGCCTTGACAATTCTTCTCCATCCATATTCTACAAAATTAAGGCCCCTTCAGAAAATGCTTGCTTAACGATGTAAGGACCCTCATAACTCGGGGCTCATTTTCCTCTAGCATCCTCTTGGTTAGGGAGAATCTTCTTCAATACTAAATCTCCTAGACGGAATTCTCTAGGACGGACTTTTTTATTAAAGGTTCTGGCCATTCTGCTTTGATACAACTGTCCATGACAAATAACTGCCAGTCTTTTCTCTTCTATCATATTCAATTGCTCATATCGAGTCTTCACCCATTCAGATTCTACCAACTCTGCTTCTATCAATACTCTTAAAGAAGGAATTTCAATTTCTATGGGAGAGACAGCTTCCATCTCATACACCAAGGAGAAAGATGTTGCCCCGATGCTTGATCGTATATTGGTATGATACGCATGTAAAGCATAGGGTAACATTTCGTGCCAGTCCTTGTAGTTCACAACCATTTTGGCCATAATTTTCTTGACATTTTTATTTGCAGCTTCAACTGCACCATTCATCTGAGGCCTGTAAGAAGCTGAATTATGATGCTTGATTTTGAAATTTTCACAAAACCTCTTAATCTCAGCACCATTGAGATTAGCAGCATTATTGGTGATTATCCTTTCTAGGATTCCATATCTGCAGATAATATCTCTCTTGAGGAATTTCAAAAATACCTTTTGAGTAATATTGGCATACGAGCAAGCCTCTACCTACTTGGGGAAATAGTCGATTGCCACTAAAATGAAATGATGACCGTTGGAAGCTTTAGGGTTAATCGGCCCAATGACATCTATTCCCCACATGGAGAAAGGCCATGGCGATACCATATTGTGCAAGGGAATGGAGGTGCATTGACTCGATCGGCATATATCTAGCATTTATGACACTTTCGAACATATTCTATGCAGTCCGTTTCCATGGTGGACCAATAATAACCGCTTCTTAAAATTTTTTGCGCCATCATATGACCATTAGCATGAGTCCCACAAATTCCTTCATGGACTTCAGTCATGATTAAACCAGCTTCACGAGCATCCACACATCTAAGCAAGGTGCCGTCATGGCTTCTCTTGTATAGAACTTCCCCATTCAAGAAAAAGGTCATTGCCAACCGGCGGATAGTCTTCTTATTCACTTTACTTGCCTCAGTTGGGTATTCTCTATGCTGGATGTACTGCTTGATATCGTGGTACCAAGGTTTACCATCTGGCTCGTCCTCCACATTGGCCCAATATGCAGGCTCACTATGTACTTTTACTTGGATGGGTTGGACATTATTGTGGATATTCAACCTAGTCATTACAGCCAAAGTGGCCAAAGCATCTGCAAACTGATTCATCTCTCGAGCCATATAGGAAAAGGTCACCTTTTCAAACTTTTCGGTCAACTTGGTCAAATACTTTTGATAGGGCACTAACTTTGGGCCTTTAGTTTGCCATTCACCATTCACCTGATAAATTATAAGTGCCGAATCTCTGAATACTTTTAATTGCTTAATCCCTAAGTCAATTGCCACTTGTAAACCATTAGCACAGGCCTCATATTCTGCAACATTATTAGTGCATTCAAAATCGAGCTTGATAGCAACTGGATATTGCTTTCCAATTGGTGAAACAACTATGGCCCCTATGCCACTACCATGCATGTTAACTGCTCCATCAAAATACATCTTCCAAATGGGTTCATCCTTACTTTCTTCTTCTCCTTCTACTGTCAAAATTTCTCCATCAGGGAACTTGGATGTTACTAGTTGTCCACCCTCAAGAGGGTTTTCAGCTAAATGATCAGCAATTGCACTTCCTTTGACGAATTTTCGAGTTATGTACTTGATGTCGAATTCCGATAGTATCACCTGCCATTTTGAAACCCTTAATGAAACATGAGGGCTTTCAAATATATACTTCAAGGGGTCCATTCGGGAGATCAACCAAGTGGTATAATAGAGCATGTACTGCCTTAACCGTTTTGAGGTCCATACTAGAGCACAACAAGTTTTCTCAATTGCCATGTATCGGGCTTCACAATCATTATACTTCTTACTCAAGTAATAAATTGCCTGCTTCTTTTTTCCTGATTCATCGTGCTGCCCCAGCATTGCCCCCATTGAGGTTGATAGTACGGTTAAATATAATATCAGAGGACGACCCGGTGTAGGGGGTACTAACACAGGAGGGTTCATCAAATAAGCCTTTATCTTATGAAAAGCTTCTTGACATTCTTCATCCCATTTGCCCGGCTGATGCTTCTTCAACAACTTGAATATAGGCTCACAGGTGCTGGTCAGGTTAGCAATGAACCTAGTGATGTAGTTAAGTCTCCCAAGAAAGCTTCTCACTTCACGTTCAGTCTTAGGAGGAGGCATCTCCTGTATTGCCTTTGCCTTATCCGGATCCACCTTTATCCCTTCTCTGCTAACGATGAATCCGAGTAATTTTCCAGTGGATGCTCCGAAAATGCATTTATTAGGATTGAGCCTCAACCCATACTTCCTGAGTCTTTCAAATAATCTCCGTAAGACTGTTACATGACTTTCCTTTTCTTTGGATTTAGCTACCATATCGTCTACATAAACCTTAATTTCTTTATGCATCATATCATGAAATAATGCAACCATAGCATGTTGATAGGTAGCCCCAGCATTCTTCAATCCAAAGGACATTACTGTGTAACAAAAGGTTCCCCAAGGTGTAATAAAAGTCATCTTTTCTTTGTCATCAACATCCATGGGGATCTGATTATACCCAGAATACCCGTCCATAAAAGAGAACCTATGATTTCCTGCTGTATTGTCAACAAGAACATCAATATGAGGGAGCGAAAAATCATCTTTTGGACTGGCCTTATTTAGATCTCTATAATCCACGCACATCCTGACCTTCCCATCCTTCTTTGGTACTGGCACAATATTTGCTACCCATTGCGGGTGTCTTGACACCTCTATAAATCCAGCTTCTAATTGCTTAGTCACTTCTTCCTTGATCTTTAGTGACATATCAGGATGCATTCTTCTCAACTTTTGCCTTTTTGCTTCTACATCTGGATATAAAGGAATTTTATGTGACGCTATTTCAGGGTCTAATCTACGCATATCTCTGTAAGACTATGTGAACACATCAAGGAACTCCCTCAATAGTGCCACCATTTCTATGCGCTCAGGATTATCTACTATTTTCAATTCTTTCTTGTCCTCTTCTGTTCCCATATTAATTACTTCTATTACCTCATTGCCCACATCAAACTTCCTCTCTGAGTATTCCAGTATTTTTTCAAATTCTTCAACAATCTCTTCCTCTTCACCAGATTCAGGATCCTCTTCATCAAACGTTGCAGGGGAATCAATTGACAAGTTTTCAACGTCCCTTTCATGAGACGAACTCTCTACAAGACTCACATCCCTGGAAAGTAATTTATGGGGAGTTAGAAAGATAAAATAGAGTAGAAATGATAAAGCAAGAGAAGGAAGTTTTTTTTTTTGAAAGAAACACAGGAAAATGAAACTAATAAATGTAAAAAAAAGATAAGCAACGAGAGTGATACAGAGGAATACTGAATAAACATGCAACTTTATTTAGTTAATTATCTCAAATAACATAACTATAAGATAAAAACATAGCTAGACACAAATATCTGCTTGTTATAGCATGATTAGACAATTACTTGGAAGCAATAACATTAATGATTGATTCAGATTGCCAGTTCTCCAATGGCTCCTCTTCAGTGAAAGGCCGGATTGCTTTGTACTCTTCAAGGTCTTCTTCATGCAATGCATTGATAGTAAGATGGTATTGGGGATGAATGACTTCTTCAGGCATGATTACTTTGGTTGGTGCCGGGAATGTCTCCCTCAGGGGAGGAATATGCTTTATTTCGCCCTTATCACTCCTTTTCCCAAAAGTCATATTCTCCATTCTCTCTTCCAGAGCTGCTTCGTACCCTAATCCGAACTTGTCTAGTTTTTCTGGAAGTGAAATTGGTGTCCGAGTTCCTTGCAATTTTAAGCCTAGAACTTTTCCTTTCTGGTACCCTTTATTAGTCATAATTCGGGCCACCACCTGATTCACAGTTTGCATCGAGGGTTCACCCCCACTGAGTTCAGTTTCAACTACCTCAAAGCTGTGCCACAAATTCTCCTCATCTTTCTCTGTACTTTCCACATACGGCACTGAAACCGGTTTTGACACCATGATTTCTTTTTCTCCGTGTATAGTAATAACCGACCCATTCTCGATGTATTTAACACTCTGGTGTAGTGTAGAAGGAACAGCACCAGCATCATGGATCCATGGTCTCCCTAGGAGCATAGTGTAACCAGGCTCAATGTCCATAACTTGGAACAATACCTGAAAATTACTTGGACCAATCTCTAATGGCAACGTCACCTCTCCTAAAATGCCCCTCCTATTTCCATCAAAGGCTCGCACTACCATTTCTCGATGTGACAGTTCATCCTCACTTATTGACAATGAGGTTAGAGTCGACTTCGGTAGGATATTTAATGCAAACCCCCCATCAATCAAAACCATTGCAACTATATACCCTTTGCATTTAAGGGTTATGTGTAAGGCCTGTGGGTTTTTCTCAGACCGAGAGGAGATCTCTTCATCCATAAATGTGATCATGTTGACATGCTTTATCGGGTCCACCATGCTGACAACATTTTCAGGGGTAACATCGGGTTTGACATAAGCCTCATTCAGTACTTTTAGCAATGCTTTTCGATGTAACTCAGATGTCAAAACGAGTGACAAAAGGGATATCCTTGCTGGAGTCTTCTTCAGCTGTTCCATCACATCGTATTCACTCTGTATCATAATCTTCAAAAATTCTTCCTCCTCTTCTTTCTCTCTCTCCTCTTCTCTTGCACTTTCCTCCTTACCCCATTCTTTAGCATTCTTCTTCTTCTCTACTTCTACTGGGCTATAACATCGCCTACTCCTTATAACTATATTAGTCACATACCCTTCATCCTGGAGTATTTCAGCAACTCGGGGCTTTGAAGTCTCTTCCCCGACTCCTTTCATTTTCACTTTAGCTTCATAATTCCATGGTACTGAGTGAGTATCATCATAAGCAAACGACATTGGCTTCTTCACTGTAACAACTACTTTCCTTGGCACCAGGGCTTGGCTGAGAGGTGGCACCTTCAGTACAAAGCGTTCTACTACACTGACATCTTCAGAGGAGACTACTTCTTGTCCGGCTTGTATTATTCCCAAAATGAATAATCCTTGGACTCGAACCTTAAAGTCCTAACAATTCTCAATATCGTGTCCTGTTTCCCCACAATGGTAAATACATCTTGATTCTTCATCATACTTCTCCTCTTCTTTTACTGATGAAGCTGGTGCCGTGATAACATATCCTGCTTTCTTCAACCCCTCAAATATTTAAGTCATCGATGTGTACAGGTTCATGACATTCTTTATTAGAGGTCCTTCAATCTCCACAACATTCGCCTCATTCCTTCCACCATGATTAGGACTTAGATTGCTGACAATACTAGGTCCAGCCTCTTCTTGAATGTCTAATTTTCCACAAGCAATAAGCTTTCTTACCGTCATCTTGAAAGACTCACAGTCTTCGATTGAGTGCCCCGAAATATCCATATGGTACTTGCAAGTTAAATTCAGGTTGTACCATGCTGGAAACAGTGGTTGTAGGGGATGTACAGGGTTCCCTAAGATGAGGTGAGCATCAAACAACCTTTGGAATAGATCTGCGTTTGAGATGGACAGTTTTGGGAAGGGGTAGGTTTTGGGTACGGAAACGGCCTTGATTTTAGAAGTTTGGTCGAGGTTGTGGGTAGTTTTGGAAATTTTGCAGAGGCCGAGGTGGATACTGAGTAAAGATTGGGCGAGTTGATGCATATGGTTGGGGTACCGGGATATTGTTGATTTGGAATGGCTGGGTTTGAGGTATATTTACAGGAAGAGCGGTTGGGCCAGGTAGATGGGATGATGCAGGTGTCTGATAGGAAGGGTAAGTGTTTGGGTTGTATGGAGGTGGTCGGTGTGTAGGGTAGGATGGCGAATATCAGGGTTGCAGATTTTGCACGTAACTCACTTCCGGCTCCTTTTTCTTAGGGGGGAAAACTCTTCTTGAAACTACTTTCATTATTGCCAGCTAGCAATTTTTCAGCCTTTACCAAAATTTCAATTCTTTCTCCAGCAGCAATTAAATCAGCAAAGTCCCTATAAGCAGCGCCCGCCATTGTCCCAATATAAGGAGCTCCTAAAGTTCCCAAGAAGTATGAGCACATCTCAGTCAGAGTTAACGGTGGTTGTACTTGGGCTGCAAGATTTCTCTACCTCTGGGAATATTGTTTGAATGTTTCCTCATTTTTCTTCTGTAATGTTCCCAACTGCTCCCGGGTTGGGGCTGTATCCAAATTAAACCGATACTGACCTATAAATAAATTCACCCAGTCATCCCAAGAGGAGATTTTTGAGAGGTCTTGTTGGATACACCACTCCAAAGCAGGCCCAGTCAAACTTTCATGAAAGAAATTGACGAGAAACTTCCAATCCCTTGACCATATGGACATTTTCGTAATGTAAGTTTTTAGGTGGAAAAAGGAGTTGGTGCTCCCATCATATTTCACAAATTCTGGGACTTTGAAATCCTTGGGGATGACGATGTTAGCAATAGGGCACAATTCTTCTATCCTAAGGGGACCGTAAGTGCTAGGACCCTTGATCGCCTTGATTTATTCTTCCATCTTTTCCATCCACTCCTCTTTCATTTTGTCATTTTGAAGATTCGTGTGTCCAGTACCGGTAGGAAATCCAATTGTCATCATATGTGGCAGTTCCCACGTGAACTCAGCATTGCCATGGACCTCATTGCGAATACCTTCCAATGAATGATATCTTTCTCCAATAGGAATCATTACTGAGGCCGTGTTTAAGGTTCCTCCCACATAAGGTACCTCAGTAGTGACTCCAGGGTTTGTCCTCATGGAAGTGGTATTCAGTGGGTGCGAGTGTGCCCCGGTTACTCCTGTACCTCCAACTGCTCCCATCAAGGTGAGGGTCTCCCTCATGGCTGACAACATTTCCTCAATTCTTCTTTGAGATTCTGTCACCTCATTCACCCTTCCTTTCACTCATCTACTTCGAAACTTAGGTTCCTACCTTCGTTCTCGGCTGCCATTGCTGCAAGCAACCTTGTTCGAGCCCTTGTGTTATGAACACAGGTTTGATTGGTGTCTTCTTTCCTTGGTCGCGCAATGGTTTTAAACTTCATATGAACAATCAAAGTACAATTTATTAAAACAACCATGATTATTATTGATTTGTTAAAGGACCATTGTTAATTTGTGCCGAACGGATTTAAGTGAATATCTTTGATCTTTACTTGTCATGACTATTTCTTAGAACGTCTCATTCAAAAGTTATCATGAACATTACTTAGAACGTCTCGTTCAAAAGTAGTGGATCTTTAGTACAACATAGGATCAGAAGAACAAAAAGGCATACTTTATTCAATTGAAAAAATAGTCATCAACATTATTTAAGAGGAGTACATTATTTCCACTCTACATCATTGTCTAGTCTAATTCCTCCTTCTCAAACAACTGCACCTTGATCCTCTGCTTCATTTGTCCAATAAGATTCTTGCAATACTCAATAAAGTCATTAATCTCTGCCGAGGTCTTAAGAGGATCAATCATCTTATCTGCCACCTTTAAATAATGTGGAATGTCTGCGATTGTCATGTTGGCTAGGCATGCCAGCTTCGAGAATTGGTCTCTCCAAAAATGGACTTCTTCTTTCCATCCATTAATGTCCTCGTCTTGTTGTTTTGCATGATCTATCATTTTCTGCAAGTCCTCCTGTCCCCGTTGCAATGCTGCTTCATACCCTGCAATCTCCTCGACAGTGCGCAACCTCTCAATTTTGATTGTGTCTTCATATCTTGCTTACACCATTTTTATTTGTTGCTTCATGCTATCCACCTATTGAAGAGCATTATCTTGTGCCGCTTTGGCATTTATAAGTGACTCTTTAAAAAGTCGTTGATTTTCAGCTAGAGCTCTGTCTCTTTCTTGCCCTCGGAGTTTCAATTCCTTGTTTGCAGCTTCCAAACACCTTCTGGTTCTTGACATATGATCTTGTTCTATCTTTTCCTTCTTGTTAGCCCTTTCAAGTGTGTGGTCCTTCTCAGAATTTTAATACTTTAAAACTACACATGTTCGGCGAGTCTTTTCCAGCTCTGCTTCTAATTTCCTTTTTTCTTCATTGGCTTTTGCTAACTTTTCCTTTATTTCCTCATCTTCTATCGAGACCGGAGGCAGAGATATACCGACTATAAAGGTTGCTGAACTTTTGAAAGGCATTTTGACTTCCTGAACTCGATTCTTGACCCATTGTCGGTAGCTTTCTTTGACTCCACAACTTCTAATTCGTAACTCTCTACCCTTTCTGATAACTTTCTTCCAAGCGTCTCACACTCTCCTAAGTGTTTCAGTACACTCCATTTGCATATCACAGACAAAAGGAGCGATTTCCAATTCTGACTGTGGCCCCATCATGGGATAGCCTAGTTGTCACAATGCCAGGGCAGGGTTATAGTTAATGGATCCCCAAGTACCTATGAGAGGAACATTAGGAAAGCCTTCGCACTGATAAACCACTGTTTGCCCTTCTTTTCGCCATGGGTACCATATAATTCTTCTCTCCTCAAGCTTGGCTAATTCCTCAGCCCATTCACGGCCACTCATGGTCTTCAACTGGAGCATCTTGAGATCTGTAATGGGACAGGGTCCTTTGTAGCCCCTCTTAAACATATGACTTGTGAGCCATACAAATAGCATCGGTAGACAACATAAGATCCACTTACCCTTCTTTTCATGACAGAAATTCAGAGTGTAATAAACATCAGCCAAAATGGCTGGAACAGGATTTGCGATATTATTTCTTCGAGCGAGGAACACATCAATTGCTGTAAAATCTACCAAGTCTTTATTACTTGGGAAAAGGATGCTGCCATAAATGGTGAGGGCTAACACATCCATAAAGGTGCTCTAGTCTTCAATCTCGGCTAGGTAATGCATGTGCCCTTCCAAATATTTCCTTGGAAACCCCTCTGTTCCTTACCTAATTTGTTTTGCCTTCTGTAGATCTTTTACATGAATCTTTAAGACATTTGCTATGGTTGGCATAGATGTATGGTGGCCCGTATATTGGTATGGCTTTTCCTTTTCCAAAGGTAAGCCTAAGATCTGCTCAAACTCCTCTAAGGTAGGGGCTAACTGAAAATCTTGAAAAGTGAAACAACGCAACGGTGGGTCATAGTATTGAGCTAGTGATGGCTTCTACTTGCACGTCAACTTCTAACAGATTTAAGATCCTCCCATATCTTACAGTGAAGGTCAGACGTTGTGTCTTCTTCAATATTCGACCCAAACTCACTAAGCTTTCTGTATCAACTTTCTTGGCCTTAAGTTGCAGGGTCCTTTTCAAAATTTCACCCTTGTGATCTGATCTCATGACACTTTCCATTATTAATCAAAGATACTCACTGTTAATCCTTAGGCACTTAGTCTCAACAGTCCCCCAACAAACCTATTTAACACATAAGAATCATCAATGCATTTTTTTTTGGAGAAAACATGATGCGAAAAGTGATGACTTGTGATGCAATAATGAGTGAGCGAGTTGTTGGTCCTTTAATAATGACTCATCTCTTCTTTTTGGAAAAAAGAAAAAAAAAAGAAAAAAAAAAGAGGGACGCGAGTATGGTTTGTCACTTTAAAGGACTGAACATCTCACAAGATATGGATAAGTCTAAAGGTAATGAAAGGTGTGCTCCCTTTGTGTCCTAATGGGATTGTCTTAAACTTGGGAATTCTATCCTAAGGATCTAAGAGTCTTTCTAATTCGTGAGAACTTCCATGGGGTGGCTCTTCTATTTTAGAGGTCTTTAGAGCCAAGTCCTATTTCAGAATGTTGACCACAAAATAGTGGGTAAACCACTAGGTGTGGGACATTCATGAAAAAGGCACACTCTAGATGAGGTTTTCGCGATAACCAAACAAAAAGTACATCCAAAATGACTACCACTACGCAACCTCTACTTGACTTAGGCTTCACTCAGACCCGGGTATAGGGCCCCACTCGAATGTGTGTACTTTATGTGTAGGTGCAGTGGGTGTTGGGAGCGTACAAACCTTTACAATCCTAAAGACTACCCACATCCTGCAAAACAAAACAAATACAAAACAAATTCCAAAAATTTTTTACCTTAAGGTCTAGATAATAAAATAATTAATAATAAAATAAAAAGCATAAAAAATATTGAAAAAAAAGAGTAAAACAAACATATAAAGATCATAAAATTTTGCAAAACCAACTTTCATAGGCTTGACCCTCAAGTGTCCCCAGTGGAGCCGCCATGTGTCGCGACTGAGAAATCGTGGCGAAAAATAGCAACTTAAAAAAATTTAATTAATTTAGGAGCCGCCACCAATTTTATTTTTTTATTAGAAAAAATTGGAAAACCCAAGAAAAATAGTCTTTGAGAACCAGATTGGATTCGGGAGTCGGTTATGCTTAGGGAATGGTGGAAACTTAATCCCACAGCACCCCTAATGCACCCGTCCTAAGACGGTACCTTAAGTCAATTGTGCAAATTCTTGATAATCTTAAATATATTTACTTTACCCCTTTTATTTAAAAAATGATTTGTGAAAATTTAATTTTTGACTTGACAGAAATGAAATTCTGCTCCTACGTATTCTCGTGTGCAATGAGGAACTCAAAGTCACGTAGTTCTCTTAAAAAAATAATTGTGGTTTGGTTGATTTTAATTTTAAAAATTTGAATTAACAAGTCGTCGCGACTCAGTTATTCAAATTAAGGATTGAATAGGTGAAGCTTGCGTCGCGCTAGAGACGTCACCCACTAATTATCAAATTTGTTACAAAATTTTTATTTAAAATTTATCTAGGAAAAAAATTAGTTGATTTTATTATTATTATTTTATTTTATTTTATTTTAAAAGAAACAACCTAATTATTATTTTTAAATTTTGAATTAACAAGTCGTCGTGACTCAGTTATTCAAATTAAGGATTGAATAGGTGAAGCTCGCGTCGCGTTAGAGACGTCACCCATTTCTCATCAAGTTGTCACAACTCAAATGATTATTATAGTATTAACAAGTTGTCACAACTCAGTTAATCTTATTTTTTTGTTTAAAAAAAATAACTTAAAAAAAACTCATTTGATTTAAAATATGTTTTTTTTTGTTTAAGTTTTGAATCATCAAGCTATCACAACTCAGATGATTATTAAAGTTATAGAATTAACAAGTTGTCACAACTCAGTTAATCCCATTTTGTTCTTTTTATCCAAGTTCAATTATTTTATTTATTTAAATTTTTTATTTTTTATCCTTTTATTTTTATCATTTTTTTATTTATTATTATTTATTATTTTATTTTTTTAGTTTTTTATTTTCCTTAAAAAAACAATTAAAATTAAAAAAAAAAAACAAAACCCCTTTTTTTGGAAAGCTAATAACTCAAATTTAAACAACCCATAAAATAAGTTTGGCTCAAAATAGTAAAAGAACAACAAGTAGCTCGAGACAACATAAAATAATAAAAAAAATGAATAAAAATAAAAAAAATGAATGAAACACAAAAAAAACACAAGAAGCAGAGAAACAAAAAGGAAGACCACAAAGCACAGCGAGACCTCGGAGTTACGCGGTGCACAACGTTTTGCGGCAGGTAGCGGTGCGCGATCTAGGCGACGGAGCTTGACGGTGACACGGGCTCTGGTTCGGGCGGCGACACGGAGGTCACGCTAGTGAGGCCGGTGGTTGCTTCTCACTGAGTTGACTCAGTGAAGCCATGGTGATGGAGGTTGGAAGCTTGAGGGTGGTGAAATGAGCTTCACGGTTTGGTGGGTGGTTGCTGGGTGGTCCACGGTGAAATAAGAGGGAAGACGGTGATTGTGCATGGGGGCCGTGAATGAGAGGTTGGTTGTTCTGGAAGGTGTTTCACATGGAGGATGGTTGAAGGGTTATGTCACGGTTTGGGAGGTTTTGAGGTGAGGATGAATATGGTAGGTGATTATGGAAGATGGTGATGGTGAAGTGAAGTTAAAGATGAAGGAGACTATGGAGGTGCAACCATGATGGTGGCCATGGTTTGGAGGTGGAAGTGAGGGAAGATGGTAGGTGATTATGGATAGTTGGTGATGAAGGGTGGGTTGTGGTCTGCTTCCTTGGTGGTTTCTCACGTGTGCATAGGTTGATGGAAGGTGGAGGAGTTTGTAATAATGGTTGCAAGATGGAAGGTGGTCACGGTTTTGAGGTGGAAATGAGCGAGATGAAGGTGAAGGTGAAGGTAGTGAGGTGGTTGTGTGAGTGAGTTATCACGGTTGGAAGAGAGGAGGCGATGATGATTTGCCGAGAGTGGAGAGTTGATGATGGAAGGGTGGTGGTGAGGCTACGTGAGCTTACGGTGAAGAGAGGATGAGTATTTTTTTTGTTGTTGGAAGGTTAGGACGTGAAAGAGTTGGTTGAAGGGTGGTGGAATGTAGTTATGGTGGATTTAATGGTTATAGAGGTTAGGTCACGGTGGGGAGATGTTTGTGAGGATGTGCAAATTTGTGAGTGTTGAGTGGTGGCAGCCGTGGAAGATAATGAAATGGAGTTATGTGAGATTGAAGGTGAAATCGTGAAGGAAGATGATGATACGATTGATGAAGGTTGGACTCGGCTGTACGTGGCTAGCTGCTTGGTGGCTATATGGTGAAGTTGGTGGATAGTGAAGGACGGAGGTTGATGGTGGCTTGATGGGTGAGTTTCACGTGGTTGAGGAACGTTGGGTGTTAGTATTTTGTTAATGGAAGATGGGTGGTTGAAGGTGGCAGAGGAGGCTACGTGGATGGTGGGAGATGGCAGAGTGAGGGGACCTTGATGATGGAGAGCAAAGGATGGAGGTTTCACGTGTGCATGGGTTGATGGTTTGGGTGAGGGTGGTGTCTCACGGTGGGAAGAAGTTGAAGTGTTAAAGATGAAGGTTGGTAGTAACAGGGAGGTGAGGGAGATGATGGTTGTGTTGGTTGTGACTATGGGAGGTTAAAAGTGGTGATATGTGCATGGGTGGCAATCGTATGGTTAGGTTGAAGGTAGAGAAGGCTAAAAATGGGTTACAGTTGGGAGTTGTTGTTATGGGTTGAAAGTATGGTTGGTGAGGTTATGGAGATGAAGATAGTAGGGTGATGAAAGTGAATGGGGGTTACCGGGCTCCTCCTTTGGCAGAGGTGGCTCTTCTCTTTATAATGATGGATGAAGGTTATGAAGGGAAGATGATGTTGGTACATGAAGTAGGGGACAATGAGTGTGTGAAGGTGAGGAAAAAATCAGTGAAATGTGAGTGGGTGAATTAGTGAGGGAGTAGGTGTGTGTTACGTGAATGAGTGGAGAGCAAAGCGAGAAAAAGAAAAGAAAAAAAATGGGGTGAGTGTGTGTTAGTGGGAACGTGAGTGGAGAAAGTTGATGAGATATCAAGATCATAGAGTGGGAGAGTTGGTGATATTGGGGAGGTTGGAGAAGGTGAAGATAATGGAATGCGATAGGTTATTACTACGTGAATGAGTGAAGTGGGGTGTGTGAGAATGTGAATGTGAATAGAGTGGTTAGAAAATAAAAATAAGTGTGATTTTTTTATTTATTGTTTATTGTTTTTTTATTTTATTTTAATTTTTTATTATTTTAATTTTTTTTTAAGTCCAGTCAAAATTGGGTGTTCACAACCCTAAGTAGTGAAGGAAACATTTATCCTCAAATACTTAATGACTAAGAAAGCTTAGGTAAAGAGGAATGTTTTTTCTTAACCTCAATTACTCAGGTATAGAGAACCTCACATATATTCTCTTACCTTTAACCAAGTCTAATCCTAGTACAAGTACATCCAAAATCTAATTTGGCCTAATTCCACAAAATGGATACCCATGATAATCAACTCATTTAATCCATCAAATCATCACTTATGCAACATAATACAAATCTAATCAGTCTCATCACGGGTATTCAATCATCAATAAACTCATGTATAATGATACTCTACATAACATAATTTAGGTTTTTCCTCATTTAATATGTCTTAAAATAACATGGCAATACCTTTGGAAATCAAATTCTCAAATAACAGGTTAAAAATCCTGCTCTGCCTAGTGAGTGTCTAGACGCTATACTATGGGCGTCTAGGCGCTAGTCCCACGCTCAGATGCTCAACCATGAGCGCTTAGGCACTCATCGCACATCCAAAAACTTGAGTTTCTAGAAACTGGGCGCTCAGACGCTCAATTTACAGCGCCTAGGCGCTTAAACCAGAACCCAGAACCTCTGTTTTTGGTACCAGATCTCAAGCTTCCCAAAAATCAAACTCAAAATCATCAACCACAACATCAAATTATCTTATTCAGGCACACAAAACAGCTTGTAAAGAAACAAATCCATCAAGGGTTTCATACCATTTTTTAAATCTCAAATTCAACATGAAAATAAAAAACGAAGCTTGAAACTTTGTTCATAATCAAAGCTTAAAACCATAAATCTTTCCTTATCAAGTCCTAACCTCAAACAAAATCATCTAGTTTCAAATTTTAAAACACAACGGATAAACAAGAAAGCGTAAGAAAAACCCCCTACCTTAACTTGGTATCACCCCTTCTTGCCTTTTCTATCCTCTTCCTCTTGATTTTGGCTTGAACCTCCTCTGTTTTCCTTAATTTCCTTCCTTTTCCCTTTGTTTCTTCCTTCTCCAGCCAACAAACGAGAGAGAAAAGAGAGAGAGCAGAAAGAGAAAAGAGTGAGAGCAAAATAGAGACGTGAAGGAAGAAAGAAAGATATGAGAAAAGGATAAGGAACAGATAGATAAGAAGAAAAAGTTAACAGTAAAAGTGATATATAATTAGAAACATTTTATCTGCCTAATTTGGCCTTTAAATATCCTCCTAATATCATAAAAAAAAGCCCAACTAATTTATTTGAGCTTCCAAAATTTTCTATAACTCATTTTACTCAGTCAAAACTTAAAAATAAATTTCTCATATATATTTTATCTTCTCTACTATTTCAGTTGTATTATTATTATTAGTACTACTATTATTATCATTAGTATTATATATATATATATATATATACACTTATTTGAGTTATCATGACCTTAATTAACTCTTGTATTAAGCAGAATGTTACAATTCTTCCCCCCTTTTTGAAATTTTGTCCTCAAAATTGAGTTACCTCATTCAAAAAGTTCAGGACAATTTTGCATCATTATAGCCTCAAGTTCCCATGTAACATCCCCTGGGTCAACTCCATCCCACAACACCTTCACCAGAAGAATTTGTTTCCCTCTGAGTTCTTTCACTGCTCTATCCACGATCCTTATAGGTTTAACTGCATAAGTTAAATTTTCTTTTAACTATATCATTTCATTCTCTATGATATGTGTAAGATCTGGATTGTACTTCCGCAGTTAGGAAACATGGAAGACATTGTGAAGGTTAGATAAAGTGGGTGGTAAAGCTATTTGATAGGTAATTGGTCCAATCCTTTTTAAGATTTGGAAAGGGCCCAAGAACCGAGGATTCAACTTCTTAGTCTTCAGGACTCTACCAATTCCCGTAGTAGGAGTGACTTTAAGGAATACATGTTCTCCTTCATTGAATTCTAGAGGCCTCCTTCTCTTATCTGCATAACTTTTCTGCCTACTCTGAGCTGCTAACATTCCATTCCTGATCAATCTAATTTGCTCTGTAGTCTGTTGAACTAACTCAGGACCTAGGATAGTATGTTCCCTAATCTCAAACTAACATAAGGGTGATCTACACTTTCTGCCATACAAGGCTTCATAAGGTGTCATTCCTATACTAGTGTGATAGCTATTATTATAGGCAAACTCTATTAAAGGTAAGAACTTATTCCAACTACCCTGATGATTGAGTACACAAGCTCTAAGCATGTCTTCCAAGGTTTGAATGGTTTTTTCCGTTTGGCCATCGGTTTGCGGATGATAGGCCGTACTAAAATTCAATTTTGTTCCAAAGGCTTTATGAAGAGCTTCCTAAAACCTAGATGTGAACCTAAGGTCCCTAGCATATATGATGTTAGAGGGGATTCCATAGAATCTAACTATTTCTTGAAGGTATAGTTGAGCTAACTTTTCCAATGACCAATTTGTTCTTGTGGCTAGAAAATGAGCAGTTTTGGTCAATCGGTCCACTATAACCCAAATGGCATCATGACCCGACAGAGTTCTTGGCAATCCCGTTACAAAATCCATTGACACACTTTGCTATTTCTATTCAGGAACCTCTAGGGGCTGAAGAGATCCTGAAGGTTTTTTGTGTTCAATTTTCACTTTTTGGCAAATCAAACATTTGGATACATACATTGCTATATCCAATTTCAAATGAGGCCACCAAAATATATTTTTGAGGTCTTGGTACATTTTTGTGGTACTAGGGTGAATGGTGTATTGGCTCTTATGGGCTTCCTTAAGGATTCTCTCTTTAATTTTAAAGTCTCTTGGGATACATAATCTATCTCTAAACATAATAGTTCCATCATTAGCCCTTCTAAATTATTTTCTCTTTCCCAGTAATATTTGTTCACTTATTTCCCTTAGAGCTTCATCTTTTTCTTGGGCATTCTTGATTTGAGTCCTCAAATCATTACTAATCTCCAACCTATTCAAACAAAAATCATATGGTAACATAGTCATTTCTAGGCTCAAGTCTCTAAAACTTTCCAAAAGTTCCATTTCCTGTATCATCATGTAGGACATATGCAGTAGTTTCCTACTCAGTGCATTGGCCATTACATTAGCCTTACCTGGGTGGTACTTTAATTCAAAATCATAATCTTTTAAGAACTTCATCCACCGTCTTTACCTCATATTTAATTTTTTTTGTCAAACAGATATTTCAAACTTTTGTGATCACTAAAGACCTCAAATTTTACCTCATACAAATAGTGCCTCCAAATCTTCAAAGCAAAAACCACCACTGCTAACTCTAGGTCATGAGTTGGGTAATTTTCTTCGTGGGGTCGTAGTTGCCTAGAGGCATAAGCTACTACCCTCTCACCTTGCATTAACACACATCCCAACCCTCTCCTTGAGGCATCACAATATACCTCAAAATTCCTTTGAGGATCTGGGATCACTAGAACTGGTGTGGTGGTTAACTTCCTTTTCAACTCTTGAAAACTATCCTCACATTCTTGTGTCCAGACAAAAACATTACCTTTTCTAGTTAACTTAGTTAATGGCAAAGCTATTCTAGAGAATCCCTCTATGAATCTCCAGTAATACCCAGCCAAACCCAAAAAGCTTCTTATTTCAGTTATGATGGTAGGCCTTTCCCATTTAAGAACTACTTCTATCTTATTGGGATCCACAGATATCCTTTCCTTAGATATTACATGTCCTAAAAATTGCACCTCACCCATCCAAAATTCACATTTTGACAATTTAGCATACAATTGCTTTTCTTTCAGAATTCTTAGAACTATATGATCTTCATGTTCTTCTATTTTCTTTGAATAGAGATGAGATTATCATCTATAAAAACAACTACAAACTGATGAAGGTAGGGTCTAAAAATTTTGTTCATATAATCCATAAAGACAGCAGGTGCATTGGTTAAACCAATGGACATTACTAAATATTCATAGTGTCCATATCTAGTCCTAAAAGCAGTCTTAAGGATGTCTTCCTCTCGAACCCTGATTTGATGGTACCCTGATCTTAAATCAACCTTTGAGAACATCGTTGCTTCCCTCAATTGGTCCATCAAATCATTTATCCTAGACAATGGGTATTTGTTTTTTATTATTACCTTATTCAATTGCCTATAGTCCACACATAACCTTATATTGCCATCTTTCTTTTTAACCAAAAGAACTGGAACTCCTCACGGTGAGACACTCGGTCAGATGAATCTCTTATCGAACAGTTCTTCTATTTGTTTCTTAAGCTCAACCAATTCTAAAGGGGACATTCTATAAGGTGCTATAGAGATAGGCTATGTTCTTGGCACTAAGTCTATAGTAAATTCTATCTCTCGCTTAGGTGGTAACTCACTTACCTCATCCAGGAATACTTTTGGTACTCCCTCACCATAGAAATACTTTCTAGGGTTTGCTCACTTTTAGAATTCAAAGAAAAAAAGAGAACATAACCTTGAGCCCCTTCTGCTAGGTCATTGATAACTTGACTGGCATTCAAATACATAGACTCAGAAGAAGTGTGTAGGGGAGAGACCTCAGATAGGAAAACTAAAGTTTTATCTGAACAATTTAAGACAACACGATTCTCTGACAACCAATCCATACCCAAAATCAAGTCTATGTCCACAAGAGCTAAACATATCAAATTCACTAGAAAGTATTTATTTTCAATGGTTACACAACAATTTAGACAGATTTGTGAAGTGGTTACTGGTTTTCCTGTAAGGGTGAAAACTGTCAAATCACAGGTTAAATCCAAGACAGGCAAATCTAATATCCTAACACAATCATATGAAATGAAAGAATGAGATGCTCTAGAGTCATATAATATAGTTAAGAGTGTATCTTTAATCATGCGCTTACCCTGTATCAGATCAGAGGAATGAACCGCTTCCTTGCCACTCAGAGTAAATACACTTCCTCGACTTTGGGGCCTGGGATGTGCAGCTTCTTGTTATTGTTGTGGACAGTTTCTAGCAATGTGCCCCGGCTTGCCACATTTAAAGCAGATTATCTAATTCCTAATACATGGGTTGTTACCATGGTACCTCCCACATTTTTGACATCTTGGTCCTTTGTCTTCAATTTGCATATGTTTTCCTTGCTCTTGTTAACTCCTAGGCCTTGGCACATTTTTCTTAAATTGATGATCAACTCTCTTCCGTTTAAAGAAACTTTGTGGCCTTTGCTCCTGTTCTGATTCTAACTCCAAGGACTTAACAATCCGACACTTATTCACCAGTGTGGGGAAATTTCAAATTTCCAAGGGCTTTATGGCCTTCTTGATGCTTTCTTTTAAACTGACCTCAAACTTTACACATTTTCATTTTTCATCAGGGTTGTTCTTGAAGTGAGAGGAGAATTTGGCCAACTCTTCAACCTTTGATAAATATTGGTCCACTGTCAAGCTTCTTTGCTTAAGTTCCTGAAATTCTAACTCCTTCTCCTTTTGGGCACTTGGTAGAAAATACTTCTCTAGGAAAGTGATTTTGAACACTTCCCAAGTAACTTGAATCCCATTAGATTCTAGGTGTCTCCTTGCATAGTTCCACCAGAGTTCAGCTTCTCCTTTCATTATGAAAGAGACATAAGAAACTTGTTGTGCATCTGTACAAGCGAACACAACAAATATCTTCTCTAGCTCCCTAATCCATTCATCAGCCTTGGCAGGATCATACTCGCCATGAAAAGATGGCATATTACACTTTCTAAACGCAGAAAGATCATTCTTTACTACGGTTACTTTAGGCTCTTGCTGCAGATGGGAATTATTTACTACCCTCTCCTGCCTCAAATCCTTTATTACTGCCGTCATTTCTCTGAACATATCCATCATAGTCTCCATACCTGCCGAACTGGTTGATGCCTCATTTTCTTGCGTTTGCCTGGAAGATGCCATAGTATCCTGAATACATAGAACATTACATATCGAGTGGATCAAACTCAATATCATGTAACCGTGCAACAGTAAACTATAAACATCCATTCACAAGGCCGTTATGCAATTCTACCTATATATCTCATCTTTACAACAAGAAAATGCATAACAATAGCATAGCTAGTCCATACCCCCACTCAACAAGATGAACTACTCTGATACCATAATGCAACGTCCTAAATTCTAGAACTAATAACGTATCCAGTTTACGTATCAGTAATTAGGATTTGGTATATTAGTTATGAATATCACAACTTTGCAATTAAATAGAGTATGTAGATATCAAAATATGAGCCTTACGCAAACATATATATATATAAATATAAATATGTGTGTGTGTGTGTGTGTGTGTGTGTGTGTGTGTGTGTGTGTGTGTGTGTGTGTTATGAAACAAACTATTATACAAGATATTACATCCTTGTACTTAATATACAAGAAGTGCCTCATTGCAACAAACTCCCTAAAACTAAGAACCAAAAGGATCTAAACTATTCTTCTCAAGCCCAAACTCCATCTTGCTCCATAGCTTATTTCCTGTCTGAAATTGTCACGAAAAATTACATACATGGGATGAGAATTAAGAAATTCTTAGTAGCATAATTAAATAAATAAAAAAATGTGACACCATAACAATTTTAGCTATTTCAAAGAAAAACCATCTTTTAACAATATCTTTATAACTTAGGAAGGTAGCAAAAACTAAATCCAATCCTTCCTCTTCTCGAAATAGAATTCTCAATTTCATTATTATAAAAAAAAAACGTTTAAGTCCACAACTCATGGCTCATAAACTACTTCAACAAAACTCATGCATTAATCATACTAGCATTTCAAAAATCATTTGCTTGGTAGTAGTCTACTTTTAGGCTGGTGCACATCAACCTCTTCATGGTCGTATGTTGCCACACAGAACTACTCTAAGTAACTAGGCTCAGTCTTCCCATATCTAGCTTTGAGGAAGTACATCTCCTCAATATTAAAGCTAGGGTTAGACTTCAATCCATCATGATAAGGAGAAAGTACATTATCTCATAATATCAATCATCAGAAATAGAATGAGATATCCAGGATTTAGGATTACCCTAAGTAGTGAAGGAAACATTTATCCTCAATCACTTAATGACTAGGAAAGCTCGGGTAAAGAGGAAGGTTCTTCCTTAACCTCAATTACTCAGGTATAGAGAACCTCACATATATTCTCTTACCTTTAACCAAGTCTTCTCCAAGTACAAGTACATCCAAAATCCAATTCGGTCTAGTTCCATAAAGTACATACCCATGACAATCAACTCATTTAATTCATCAAATCATCACTTATGCAACATAATGCAAATCTAATCAATCTCGTCATGGGTATTCAATCATCAATAAACTTATGTATAATGATATTCTACATAACATAATTTATGTTTTTCCTTATCTAATATGTTTTAAAATAACATGGCAATACCTTTGGAAATCAAATTCTCAAATTACAGGTTCAAAATCTTGTTCTGCCCAGTGAGCGTCTAGGCGCTGTAGTATGGGCGTCTAGGCGCTAATCACGCACTCTGACGCTTAACCATGAGCGCTCAGGCACTCATCGCGAGTCCGGAAACTTGAGTTTCTGAGTACTGGGCGCTCAGACGCTCAACTTGCGGTGCCTAGGTGCTTAAACTAGAACCTAGAACTTCTATTTTTGGTACCAGAACTCAAGCTTCCCAAAAATCAAACTCAAAATCATCAACCACAATATCAAATTATCTTATTCAAACACACAACACAGCTTGTAAAGAAACAAATCCATCAAGGGTTTCATACCCCTTTTTAAATCTCAAATTCAATATGAAAATAAAAAACAAAGCTTGAAACTTTGTTCATAATCAAAGCTTAAAACCATAAATCTTTCCTTATCAAGTCATAATCTCAAACAAAATCATCTAGTTTTAACTTTTAAAACACAAAGGATAAACAAGAAATAGTAAGAAAAATCCCCTACCTTAACTTGGTATCACCCTATTCTTGCCTTTTCTATCCTCTTCCTCTTGATTTTGGCTTGATCCTCCTCTGTTTCCCTTAATTTCTTTCCTTTCCCCTTTGTTTCTTCCTTCTCCAGCCAACAAACGAGAGAGAAAAGAGAGAGAGAGAGAGAGCAAAATAGAGACGTGAAGGAAGAAAGAAAGATATGAGAAAAGGATGGATAAGGAACAGATGGATAAGAAGAAAAAGTTAACAGTAAAAGTGATATACAATTAGAAATATTTTATCTGCCTAATATGACCTTTAAACATCCTCCTAATATCATAAAAAATTACCCAAGTAATTTATTTGAGCTTCGAAAATTTTCGATAGCCATTTTACTCAATTAAAACTTAGAAATAAATTTCTCATATCTATTTTATCTTCTCTGTTATTTCAGCTGTATTGTTATTATTATTACTACTACTACTATTATTATCATTAGTATTATATATATATAACTTATTTGAGTTATCATGACCTTAATTAACTTTTGTATTAAGCAGAATGTTACAACAAACACACACACACATAAAATATCGCATACACACACATAATATCACTCATACACGCACAGAATATCATATGCATGTTGTGGATCGAATTCTACAGTATCTTAAAATCACATCTGGAAGATGATTACTATTTAGAAAGGGGGCAAACCTATCCATGGAAGTTATATAGATGTTGACTATGTAGGTTCAGTTACTGACAGGAGGTTAACATTAGGTTATTGTATGTTTGTGGGTGGAAATCTAATATCATGGAGAAGTAAAAAATAGAACGTAGTGGAACGATCAAGCGCAAAAGCTAAGTTTCGAGCTATGGCACAAGGAGTTTGTGAGTTGCTATGGATGAAGATCATATTAGATGACCCGAGAGTAAAGCATGAAGTGCCTATGAAGCTGTTTTGTGGCAACAAATCAGCCATTAACATTGCGTATAATCCGATTCAACATGAAAGGACAAAACAAATTGAGATAAACCGATACTTTATCAAGGAGAAATTGGATAGTAGACTCATAGCTATAGCATACGTTCCTTCGGGATATCAGTTGGCAAATGTATTAACTAAGGAACTATCTATAGAACGCTTTCAGGATCTTACTAGCAAGCTAAGAATGATAGATATCTATTCACTAACTTGACGGGGAGTGTTGAGCTTTATTGTACAGATTCTTTATACAAATTCATTTCCTTATTTTCGTTATTAGAGCATATTTGATTTTTGTATTAGGACATATTTTTTCCTATATTTTAACTTTATTCTAGACAAATAATTATTGACATAGACATATATAATATAAATCATACATATACAATTGAAATTCAAGTAATAATAATATTCAAAAATATTCTATCAAGGCAACTCAATATTATCTCACCCTATCTTTTATCACTTAATGCATGGTTATTATCGAGAAGCTCTTTTATATCTATCTCCTTCCTTTTCATCTTATCTCTTATCTCTTGATTCAAAATAGTTACTAGAAGCTATTCTTTTCTTTTCTCTTCTCATTTTGAATTTTAACTATCCATCCATTATTTGGTCATTAAAAATAAAGTCTTTTTTTATTTTAATTATTATTTTTTTGTATGGGCCGAATAATATAGTGTGTTCACATTGATAATATTATAACATTCATTAAAAATTAAAACTTTGGATTTTTTAATATAAATCTTTTTTTAAATAGGAGTTTTATTTGAAAATGCAAAAATTTATAAATTTCATACATTTTTTTTTGTATTTGACCATGTATCTAACCATCAGGTACTGTCACAACCCTCCTAACAATTTATATATAAAATTTATAAATTTCGTACATAAAGGTTGTATATTTATCTTTCTATTAAAAGAAGGTATAAAGTACTAACATGTGTTGGTCTGAGTAGAATGAATTCAGGTTCTTTAAGCATGTAATCTTGAGTTTAATCATAAGATTCACGTGTAAGGAAAAAATACCATTAAGAAAGGTCCCCACTTAGGTACGTTGTGAACACCCAATTTTGTCCGGGGCGTTTTGTGAATAAAAAAAAAGGATAAAAAAAAGGACTCATTGACCCATTAACCCCTAAACCAACCCATAATCCATGATCCATTAACCCACAACCCTTAAGCATTTATCCTAAATAAACCTCATCAGTTATCCTCACACTTAAACTCATCACTTATCCTAAACCAACCTATCCTAAACTAACCATAACTCATCCTACCACAAACTTATCCTAACATAAACTCATCCTAACTCAAACTCATCCTAAACAAACTTATCCTAAACCTCCCATCACTTATCCTAAACAAACTCCTAATCACATTCTAACTCAAACACCTCACCTAATCCTCTCCTATAAAACACCTAACCCACACACGAAAATGATCGAACATATATACGAACCCGATATCGAACTTGACTAATTTTTGAGCCTTAAAACACACTCTCGCTTACTTCTTTCACTCACGTTACTTTCCCTACATTCTTCTGCCAAGGTTCCAAGCACCCATACACCTTCATCATCACCATTCTCATCCCTCCATAACTTCAACCCCTGTCTTTCACCTCCACAAACTCCACCAACCAGAACCCACTTCACAATCCCAGCCAAACCATCAAACATAACAACCAGAACGTGTTTGCCCCCTACCATAATCATCACCACCATGGCCCTCCATCACTTCTCACTCCACCGAGACAGAACCCACCGAGATACAACTCACTGAGACCACCGTCCCGAACCATTCCTCGTGACCTAGCAGAGCCAACCGCGTCTGCCGTGCTCATCAAAACCAAGCCGCTCGAATCAGATTCGAAACTGTGAGTCGCTTCCTGCGTCGCGAGTAGATCCGCGAGCCCAAATGCGCGCCGTCAACTACAGATCTCCCTGTGTGCATTGTCCCACGCCGGTGCATCACTGAGCTCGTGCCATCCTCCACACCGTGCCAATCGCACTGTCACGTGCTGCCTCGTACCGCGTAGCGCCACTCGCCACCGTAGCTCCATCTTCGCGCACCATCGTCAGCATCAGTTATTCCCACTGGATTCTATTGATGTTGGTGGTTGAACTGGAAGCACGGAGCACTGAATCGAGTGTATATGGAGCATTTTCAGCTGATTGGTAAGTGAAGCAGATTAGTAAGTGAAGTGAAAATAGCTGCGCCGTCGCATCCACCACTCTCGACGCCTCTACCTCTCGAGTCTCCACGATCTGAAGCCGCCGTCCACCTCGTATCAGACCCGGTTGAACCAGCCCACCGCCGGGCTCCAATTGCTTCTCCGCTCCCTCTGCAACTATCCCAAATAAGAAGACCCCATTTTTGGTTCCGTAAGCATTCTGTTCTGTTTTTTAAAAAAAAAAATTGGGTGGTTTGGTTAATGGGCTTATTGGGCTAAAGAAAAAAAATAATAAAAAAGATAATAAAAAACGAAATGAAAAGAATGATAAGAATAAAAAATATAAATATAAATAATTGAAATTTTCTTTAACAAAAACAAAATGGGTTACCTGAATTGCGACAGCTTGCTAGCCCTTATATTTTGTAAACATCTGAGTTGCAATGACTTGATGGTTTCCATTATTATAATAATAATAATAATAATAATAATAATAATAATAATAATAATAATAATAATAATAATAATAATTATTATTATTATTATTATTATTATTATTATTTAAATTATTATTATTATTATTTAAATTATTATTATTATTATTTAAATCATATTTAAATTATTATTTTATTTTCATTTTTTAAGTTAAATCACTAATTGATAATTTTAAATAAAAGTTTTGTAACAAACTTGATAATCAGTGGGTGACGTCTCTAGCGTGACGCGAGCTTCACCTATTTAATCCTTAATTTGAATAACTGAGCCGCGACGGCTTGTTGATTCAAATTTTTAAAGTTTTTTTAATAAAATCAACCAACCCACAAATATTTTCTAAAGAACTACGTGACTTTGAGTTCCTCATTACACTTGAGGATACGTAGGAGCGGGGCTCTTATTCCGTCAAGCCAAGATTTAATTTTTATAATTTATTTGTCGATTTCATTATTTTATTTAGGGGTGAAATAAATATTTTTAAGAATTATTAAGAATTTACATAATTAATTTAAGGTACCGTCTTAGGACGGGTGTGTTAGGGGTGCTGTGGGATTAAGTTTTCACCCTTCCCTATGCATAACCGACTTCCGAATCCAATTTGGTTCCAAAGACCATTTTCTTAGGTTTTCCAATTTTTCCTAATAAAAAATAAAATTGGTGGCGACTTCTAAATTAAATTATATTTTTTAATTTAAGTTGCTATCCCGCCACGATTTTACGGTCGCGACAGATGGCGACTCCACTGGGGACACTTGAGAGTCAAGCCTGTAAAAGTTAGTTATGCAAAATTTTTTGTGATTTTTATGTGTTTGTTTTATCCTTTTCTTTTTCTTTTTCTTTTTATTATTTGATGATTTTTATTTTAGTGTTAATTGTTGTACTATCTGAACCTTAGCGTAGAAAACTTTTGGAATTTGTTTTGTATTTGCTTTGTTTTGCAGGATGTGGGTAGTCTTTAGGATTGTGAAGGTTTGTACGCTCCCAGCACCCACTGCACCTACACATAAAGCACACACATTCGAGTGGGGCCCTATACCTAGGTCTGAGCAAAGCCTAAGTTAAGTAGAAGTTGCGTAGTGGTAGCCATTTTGGATGTACTTCCTGTTTGGTTATCGCGAAAACCTCATCTAGAGTGTGCCTTTTTCATGAATGTCCTACACCTAGTGGTTTACCCACTATTTCGTGGTCAACATTCTGAAAGAGGACTTGACTCTAGAGACCTCTAAAATAGAAGAGTCACCCCATGGAAGTTCTCACAAACCAGAAAGACTCTTAGATCCTTAGGATAGAATTCCTAAGTTTAAGGCAACCCCATTAGGACACAAAGGGAGCACACTTTTCATTACCTTTAGATTTATCTATATCTTGTGAGTTGTTCAGTCCTTTAAGGTGACAAACCATACTTGGGTCCCTCTTAAAAAAATTTTTCCAAAAAGAGGAGATGAGTCATTATTAAAGGACCAACAACTCGCTCACTCATTATTGCATCACAAGTCATCATTCTTCGCATCATGTTTTCTCCAAAAACCACGCATTGATAGTTCTTATATGTTAAATCCAAGTTTGTTGAGGGATTGTTGAAACTAAGTGCCTTAGGATTAACAGTGAGTATCTTTGATTAATAATGGAACGTGTCATGGGATCAGATCACAATGAGGTCATTTTGAAAAAGACTTTGCGACTTAAGGCCAATGAAGTTGACACAGAAAGCCTGTTGAGTTTGGGCCGAATGTTGAAGAAGACACAACGCCTGACCTTCACTGCAAGATATGGGAAGATTCTGAATCTGTTAGAGGTTGATGTACAGGTAGAAGTAGGGATGGCAATGGGGTGGGGCGGGGACGGGTAGTAGCCCCCCGTCCCCCGTCCCTGCGAATAATATCTGCCTCTGCCCCTGCCTCCATATCTGTGTGGGTATCCATTTATTTTTTTCTCGCCGATAAACGGGTATCCGCAGATGTCCGCGGGTACCCAATAAATTATAAAAAATTCAAAAAAATCAAAAAAATGAAATGAAAAATGAAAAAAAAAGTATAATATTATAATTTTTTAAAATTTGTCCAACACAACTTAATTTAAAAATAATGTCAAACACCTAAAATACTTTTAATTTATATAACTTTACAATATTTTAATTTATATAATTAAGTTTTTTAATAATTTTATATAAAATATTTATATAAAATTTTTGCGGGTACCCGCGGGTACGGGGGGAACCACCCCCGCCCCCGCCCCGTTTATTAAACGGGGATAATACTAAACGGGTATTTATATCCGCGGGGGAATTTGACGGGTATTGCCGCCCCCGTCACGGGTATTAACCGCGGGGGCGGATAAAATTGTCATCCCTAGGTAGAAGCTATTACCACGCTAGCTCAATTTTACGACCCACCGTTGCGTTGTTTCACATTTCAAGATTGTCAGTTGGCCCCCACCTTAGAAGAGTTTGAGCAGATCTTGGGCTTACCGTTGGAAAAGGAATAGCCATACCTCTATATAGGCCACCATGCATCCATGCCAACCATAGCGGACATCTTGAAGATTCATGTGAAGGATCTGCAAAAAGCAAAGCAAAATAGGAAAGGAACAGAGGGATTCCCAAGGAAATACTAGAAGAGCACATGCGCCACCTAGCCAAGGTTGAAGACTGGAATACCTTTATGGATGTGTTAGCCCTCACTATTTATGGCAGCATCCTATTCCAGAGTAATGAAGACTTGATAAATTTTACAGCAATAGATGTGTTTCTCACTCGAAGGAATAATGCCGCTAATCCTGTCTCAGCCCTTCTTGCTGATATTTATTATACCCTGAATTTCTGCCATGAAAAGAAGGATAAGCGGATCTTATGTTGTCTACCGATGTTATTCGTATGGCTCACAAGTCACATGTTCAAGAGGGGCTACGAGGATCCATGTCCCATTACAAGTCTCAAGATGCTCCAGTTGAAAACCAGGAACGGCCGCGAATGGGCCGAAGAATTGGCCAAACTTGAGGAAAAAAAAATTGTATAGTACCCACAGCGTAAAGAAGGGCAAACAATGGTCTATCAGTGTGAAGGCTTTCCTAATGTTCCTCTCATGGGTACTCGGGGATGCATTAACTACAACCCTGCCCTGGCATTGTAACAACTAGGCTATCCCATGATGGGGCCACCATCAGAATTGGAAACCATTCCTTTTGTCTGTGATATGCAAATGGAGTGTACTGAGACACTTAGAAGAGTGCGAGACACTTAGAAGAAAGTTATTAGAAATAGTAAAGAGTTGGGAGTCAGAAGCTGCGGAGTTAAAGAAAGTTATAGGCAGTGGGTCAAGAACAGGGCGCAAGAAGTTAAGTTACCCTTTAAAATCCCAGTAACCTCTACAGTCAGTAAGTCTCTGCCTTCGACTGTGATAGAATATGAATAAATAAGAGAAAAGTTAGCTGAAGCTAACAAAGAAAAAAGAAAATTAGAGGCAGAGTTGGAAAAGGTTCGTCAGGTATGTGCAGTTTTAAGGCGTGAAAATGCTAGGAAAAATGATGCTCTCGAAAAAGCAAACAAAAGGCAAAGGACAAAGCAAGATAGTATGCCAAAAATTAAAAAATGTTTGGAAGCTGCAAATAAGGAACTAAGGCTCCGAGGGCAGGAAAGAGATAAGGCTCTGACAGAAAATCAACAACTCAAGGAGCTGCTCGTAATTGCCAAAGCAGCACAGAATAAGGCTCTTCAGCAAGCAGATAGTATGAGGCAACAAGTGGAGACGGTGTCAACCAGATATGAAGACATGATCGAATTGAGAGGTTGCGCCTTTGTCGAGGAGATGGTGGTATGAGGCAGCATTGCGACAGGGACAGGAAGACTTGCAGAAAATGATAGATCATGCAAGACAACAAGACGAGGACATTAATGGATGGAAAGAAGAAGTCCATTTTTGGAGAGACCAATTCTCGAAGCTGGCATGCCTAGCCAACACGGCAATCGCAGATATTCCATATTACTTAAAGGTGGCGGATAAGATGGTCGATCCTCTTAAGACTCCGGCAGAGATCAATGACTTTATTGAATATTGCAAGAATCTTAAAGATACTCACTCAAATCCGCCTGGCACAAATTAACAATGGTCCTTTAACAAATCAATAATAATCATGGTTGTTTTAATAAATTTTACTTTGATTGTTCACAGGAAATTTAAAACCATTGCGCGACCAAGGAAAGAAGACACCAATCAAACCCGTGTTCATAACACAAGGGCTCGAACAAGGTTGCTTGCAGCAATGGCGGCTGAGAACGAAGGTAGGAACCTAAGTTTGGAAGTAGATGAAGTGAAAGGAAGGGTGAATGAGGTGACAGAATCTCAAAGAAGAATTGAGGAAATGTTGTCAGCCATGAGGGAGACCCTCACCTTGATGGGGGCAGTTGAAGGTACAGGAGTAACCGGGGCGCACTCGCACCCACTGAATACCACTTCTAAGAGGACAAACCCTGGAGTCACTACTGAGGTACCTTATGTGGGAGGAACCTCAAACACTACATCAGTAGTGATTCCTATTGGAGAAGGATATCATTCATTAGAAGGTACTAACAATGAGGTCCATGGTAATACTGAGTTCACGTGGGAACCGCCACATATGATGACAACTGGATTTCCTACCGGTACTTGACACGCAACTGTTCAAAATGACAAAATAAAAGAAGAGTGGATGGAAAAGATGGAAGAGCAAATCAAGGCGATCAAGGGTCCTAGCACCTACGGTCCCCTTGGGATAGAAGAATTGTGCCCTACCGCTAACATCGTCATCCTTAAGGATTTCAAAGTCCCAGAATTTGTCAAGTATGATAGGAGCACCAATCCCTTTTTCCACCTAAAAACTTATATTACCAAAATGTCCATTTGGTCAAGGGATTGGAAGTTCCTTATCAATTTCTTTCATGAAAGTTTGACTGGTCCTGCTTTGGAGTGGTGTATCTAACAGGACCTCTCAAAAATCTCCTCTTGGGATGACTGGGCGAATTTATTTATAGGTCAGTATCGGTTTAATCTGGATACAGCCCCAACCCGGGAGCAGTTGGGAACATTACAGAAGAAAAGTGAGGAGACATTCAAACAATATGCCCAGAGGTGGAGAACTCTTGCAACCCAAGTGCAACTGCCGTTAACTCTGACTGAGATGTGCTCATACTTCTTGGGAACTTTAGGAGCTCCTTATATTAGGACAATGGTAGGCGCCGCTTATAAAGACTTTGCTGATTTAATTGCTGCTGGAGAAAGAATTGAAATTTTGGTAAAGATTGGAAAATTGCCAGCTGGCAATAATGAAAGTAGTTTCAAGAAGGGGTTCCCCCTTAAGAAAAAGGAGCCGGAAGTGAGTTACGTGCAGAATCTGTAGCCTTCACGACCCCGATATTCGCCATCCTACCCTACATACCGACCACCCCCATACAACCCAAACACTTACCCTTCTTATCAGACACCTGCACCGTCCCATCTACCTGGCCCAACCGCTCCTCTCATAAATATACCTCAAACCCAGCCATTCCAAATCAACAATATCCCAGTACCCTAACCATATACACCAACTCGCCCAATCTATACTCAGTACCCACCTCGGCCTCCGCAAAATTTTCAAAACTACCCACAACCTCGACCAAACTTCCAAAATCAAGGCCGTTTCCATACCCAAAACCTACTCCTTCCCAAAACTGTCCATCTCAAATGCAGATCTATTCCAAAGGTTGTTTGATGCTCACCTCATCTCAGGAAACCCTGTACGTCCCCTACATCCACCATTTCCAGCATGGTACAACCCAAATTTAACTTGCAAGTACCATATGGATATTTCGGGGCACTCAATCAAAGACTGTGAGTCTTTCAAGATGGCGGTAAGAAAGCTTATTGCTTGTGGAAAACTGGACATTCAAGAAGAGGCTGGACCTAGTATTGTCAGCAATCCAATTCCTAATCATGGTGAAAGGAATGTGGTAAATGCTTTAGAGATGGAAGGACCTTCAATAAGGAATGCCATGAGCCTGCATATGCCGATGACTCAAGTATTTGAGGGGTTGAAGAAAGCAGGTTATGATATCACGACACCAGTTTCATCAGTAAAAGAAGAGGAGAAGTACGATGAAGAATCAAGATGTGTTTACCATTGTGGGGGAACAGGACACGATATTGAGAACTGTTGGGACTTTAAGGTTTGGGTCCAGGATTTACTCACTTTGGGAATAATACAAGCTGGACAAGGGGTAGCTGCCTCTGAAGAAGTCAGTGTGGTAGAACGCTTTGTGCTAAAGGTGCCACCTCTCGACCAAGCCCCGGCGCCAGGGAGAGTAGTTGTTACAGTCAAGAAGCCAATGCCGTTTGCTTATGATGATACTCACTCAGTACCATGGAATTATGAAGCTAAGGTGGAAATGAAGGGAATCGGGGAAGAGATTTCAAAGCCCCGGGTTGCTGAAATACTCCAGGATGAAAAGTATGTGACTAATATATTTACAAGGAGTGGGCGATGCTATGGCCCAGTAGAAGTAGAGAAGAAAAGGAATGTTAAAGAATGGGGTAAGGAGGAAAGTGTAAGAGAAGAGGAGAAAGGGAAAGAGGAGGAAGAAGAATTTTTGAAGATCATGAAACAGAGTGAATACGATGTGATGGAACAGTTAAAGAAGACTCCAGCAAGGATATCCCTTCTGTCACTCGTTTTGACATCTGAGTTACATCGAAAAGCGTTGCTAAGAGTACTAAATGAGGCTTATGTCAAACCCGATGTTACCCCTGAGAATGTTGTCAGCATGGTGGACCCGGTAAAGCACGTTAACATGATCACATTTATGGATGAAGAGATCACCTCTCGGTCTGAGAAAAACCCACGGGTCTGACACATAACCCTTAAATGCAAAGGGTATATAGTTGCAAAGGTTTTGATTGATGGGAGGTCTGCATTAAATATCCCACCGAAGTCGACTCTAACCTCATTGTCAATAAGTGAGGATGAACTGTCACCTCGAGAAATGATAGTGCGAGCCTTTGATGGAAATAGGAGGGGCATTTTAGGAGAGGTGACATTGCCATTAGAGATTGGTCCAAGTAATTTTCAGGTATTGTTTCAAGTTATGAACATTGAGCCTGGTTACACTATGCTCCTGGGGAGACCATGGATCCATGCTGCTGGTGCTATTCCTTCTATACTACACCAGAGTATTAAATACATCGAGAATGGGTCGGTTATTACTATACACAGAGAAGAAGAAATCATGGTGTCAAAACCGATTTCAGTGCCGTATGTGGAAAGTGCAGAGAAAGATAAGGAGAATTTGTGGCACAACTTTGAGGTAGTTGAAACTGAACTCAGTAGGGGTGAACCCACGATGCAAACTGTGAATCAGGTGGTGGCCCGAATTATGACTAATAATAGGTACCAGAAAGGAAAAGGCTTGGGCTCAAAATTGCAAGGAACTCGGACACCGATTTTACTTCCAGAAAAACTAGACAAGTTCGGATTGGGGTACGAAGCGGCTCTGGAAGAGAGAATGGAGAAATGACTTTGGGGAAAAGGAGTGATAAGGGCGAAATGAAGTATATTCCTCACCTGAGGGAGACATTCCCGGCACCAACCAAAGTAATCATGCCTGAAGAAGTCATTCATCCTCAATACCATCTTACTATCAATGCATTGCATGAAGAAGGCCCTGAAGAGTACAAAGCAATCCTACTTTCATCTTGAAGAGGAGCCACTGAAAAACTGGCAATCTGAATAAATGATTGATGTTATTGCTTCCAAGTAATTGTCTAGTCATGCTGTAACAAGCAGATATTTGTGTCTAGCTATATTTTTATCTTATATTTATGTTATTTGAGACAATTAACTAAATAAAGCTGCATGTTTATTCAGCATTCCTCTGTGTCACTCTCTTTGCTTATCTTCTTTTTTACATTTATTAGTTTCCTTTTCTTGTGTTTCTCTTAAAAAGAAAAAAAAAGACTTTCTTCTCTTGCTTTATCATTTCTATTCTTTTTTATCTTTCCAACTCCCCATAAATTACTTTCTAGGGATGTGAGTCTTGTAGAGAGTTTGTCTAATGAGAGGGACCTTGAAAACTTGTCAATTGATTCCCCTGCAATGTTTGATGAAGAGGATCTAGGATTTGGTGAAAAGAAAGAGATTGTTGAAGAATTTGAAAAAATGTTGGGATACTCAGAGAGAAAGTTTGATGTGAGCAATGAGGTAATAGAAGTAATTAACATGGAAACAGAAGAAGATAAGAAAGAGTTGAGAATAGTAGATAATCCTGAGCGTATAGAAATGATAGCACTATTGAGGGAGTTCCTTGATGTGTTTGCATGGTCCTACAAAGATATGTTTGGATTAGACCCTGGAATAGTATCACATAAAATTCCATTATATCCAGATGTAGAACCAAAAAGGCAGAAGTTGAGAAGAATGCATCCTGATATGTCACTGAAGATCAAAGAAGAAGTGACTAAGCAATTAGAAGCTGGATTTATAGAGGTGTCAAGACACCCGCAATGGGTATCAAATATTATGCCAGTATCAAAGAAGGATGGGAAGGTCAGGATGTGCGTAGATTATAGAGATCTAAATAAGGCCAGTCCAAAAGATGATTTTTCGCTCCCCCATATTGATGTTCTTGTTGATAATACAGCAGGAAATCATAGGTTTTCATTTATGGACGGGTATTCTGGGTATAATCAGATCCCCATGGATGTTAATGACAAAGAAAAGATGACTTTTATTACACCTTGGGGAACCTTTTGTTACACAGTAATGTCCTTTGGATTGAAGAATGCTGGGGCTACCTATCAACGTGCTATGGTTGCATTATTTCATGATATGATGCATAAAGAAATTGAGGTTTATGTAGATAATATGGTAGCCAAATCCAAAGAAAAGGAAAGTCATGTAACAGTCTTACGGAGATTATTTGAAAGACTCAGGAAGTATAAGTTGAGGCTCAATCCTAATAAATGCGTCTTCGGAGCATCCACTGGAAAATTACTTGGATTCATCGTTAGCAGAGAAGGGATAAAGGTGGATCTAGATAAGGCAAAGGCAATACAAGAGATGCCTCCTCCTAAGACAGAGCGAGAAGTGAGAAGTTTTCTTGGAAGACTTAATTACATCGCTAGATTCATTGCTAACCTGACCAGCACCTGTGAGCCTATATTCAAGTTGTTGAAGAAGCATCAGCCAGGAAAATGGGATGAAGAATGTTAAGAAGCTTTTGATAAGATAAAGACTTATTTGATGAACCCTCCTGTGTTGGTACCCCCTACACTGGGTCGTCCTCTGATATTATACCTAACTGTATTGTCAACCTCAATGGGGGCAATGCTGGGGCAGCACGATGAATCAGGAAAAAAGGAGCAGGCGATTTATTACCTGAGTAAGAAGTTTAATGACTGTGAAGCCCGTTATATGGCTATTGAGAAGACTTGTTGTGCTTTAGTATGGACCTCAAAACGGTTAAGGCAGTACATGCTCTATTACACCACTTGACTGATCTCCCGAATGGACTCTCTGAAGTACATATTTGAAAGCCCTCATGTCTCATTAAGGGTTTCAAAATGGCAAGTAATATTATCAAAGTTTGATATCAAGTACATGACTCAGAAATCCGTCAAAGGAAGTGCAATTGCGGACCATTTAGCTGAAAATCTTCTTGAGGGTGGACAACTAATGACATCCGAGTTCCCTGATGGAGAAATATTGATGGCAGAAGGAGAGGAAGGAAAAGAGGAATCTACGTGGAAGATGTATTTTGATGGAGCAGTCAATATGTATGGTAGTGGCATAGGAGCTATTGTTGTTTCTTCAGACGGAAAACAATATCCAGTTGCTATTAAGCTGGATTTTGAATGCACTAATAATGTTGCGGAATACGAGGCATGTGCTAGTGGTTTACAAGTGGCAATTGACTTGGGGATTAAGCAATTAAAAGTATTCGGAGATTCGGCACTTATCATTTATTAAGTGAATGGTGAATGGCAAACTAAAGACCCAAAGTTGGTGCTCTATCAAAAGTATTTGACCAAGTTGACTGAGAAGTTTGAAGAGGTGACCTTTTCTCATATGGCTCGAGACATGAATCAGTTTGAGATGCTTTGGCCACTTTGGCCGTAATGACTAAGTCGGATATCCACAATAATGTCCAACCCATCCAAGTAAAAGTACATAGTGAGCCCGCGTATTGTGCCAATGTGGAGGGTAAACCAGATGGTAAACCTTGGTATCATGATATCAAGCAGTATATCCAACATAGAGAATACCCAACTGGGGCAAGTGAAGTGAATAAGAAGACTATTCGCCGGTTGGCAATGGCTTTTTTCTTGAATGGGGAAGTTCTATACAAGAGAAGCCATGATGGCACCTTAATCAGATGTGTGGATGCTCGGGAAGCTCATTTAATCATGACTGAAGTCCATGAAGGAATTTGTGGGACTCATGCTAATGGTCATATGATGGCGCGAAAAATTTTAAGGAGCGGTTATTATTGGTCCACCATGGAAACGAACTGCATAGAATATGTTCGAAAGTGCCATAAATGTCAGATATATGCAGATCGAGTCAATGCACCTTCATTCCCCTTGCACAATATGGTATCTCTATGACCTTTCTCGATGTGGGGAATAGATGTCATTGGACCGATTAACCCAAAAGCTTCCAACGGTCATCGTTTCATTCTAGTAGCGATCGACTATTTCACCAAGTGGATAGAAGCTTGCTCGTATGCCAACATTACTCAAAAGGTATTTTCAAAATTCCTCAAGAGGGATATTGTCTGCAGATACAGAATCCCAGAAAGGATAATCACTTATAATGCTGCTAATCTCAATGATGCTGAGATTAATAAGTTCTGTGAAAATTTCAAGATTAAGCATCATAATTCAGCTCCCTACAAGCCTCAGATGAATGGTACAGTTGAAGCTGCAAATAAGAATGTCAAGAAAATTATGGCTAAGATGGTTGTGAACTACAAGGACTGGCACGAAATGTTACCCTATGCTTTGCACGCGTATCATACCAATATACGATCAAGCACTGGGGCAACACCTTTCTCCTTGGTGTATGGGATGGAAGCTGTCTCTCCCATAGAAGTTGAAATTCCTTCTTTAAGAGTATTGATGGAAGCGGGGTTGGAAGAATCTGAATGGGTGAAGACTCGATATGAGCAATTGAATATGATAGAAGAGAAGAGACTGGCAGCTATTTGTCATGGACAATTGTATCAAAGCAGAATGGCCAGAGCCTTTAATAAAAAGTCTGTCCTAGAGAATTCTGTTCAGGAGATTTAGTATTGAAGAATATTCTCCCTAATCAAGAGGATGCTATGGGAAAATTGGCTCCGAGTTATGAGGGTCCTTACATCGTGAAGCGAGCATTTTCTGGAGAGGCCTTAATTTTGCAGAATATGGATGGAGAAGAATTGCCAAGGCCAATAAATATTGATGTTGTCAAGAGATTCTATGCCTAAAAAAAAAAAGAAGCTCGTTAGGTTGAAAACCCGAAAGGGCGGCCTAAGCAAAAGTTAGAGTAAAAAAAAAAGGTCCGTTAGGTCGAAAACTCGAAAGGGCGGCTTAAGCAAAAGTTAGGACAAATAAATAGGCAAAATCTCAAAGGAAATAAGTCTGAAACTCCAAACTGGGGCAATTTTTATTCTGTGTTCAATTGGCCATTCTAGGGGAAAATGTCTGAAAGATTAAAGGAAAGATGTGTTGAAGAAAGTAGCAATAAAGACAACAGTTGGATTATCAAACGATTGCAGGGAATCAATTGAATGAGGAACAAGGAACCAAAATTGGGGCAAATTTTCTTTCCCTTGCAATTTTCTTTTGTTTCTATGTTTTCGTCTTTTAATTATGTGTCTTACCAGATATTCATTATATTACCAAAGTAATGAAAAGAAGTTTGTTCATTTAACGAATTTCTATCCATACATGAATGCATGTTTAACTCATTAAGTTAAGTCTCAAATAACATAAATTTAAGGTCAACAGTTTGATTCTGACATTTCTACAGCAATCCTTCAATGATTGATTTAGATTGAAAGATCCCAGTAGCTCAAAGTATAGTTTGCAATGTGACATTTGGTCGAAGTGATTTGTTGCCGAGAAAGAAAGGAATAGTTGAAAAAAAATGAAGAAAATGAAGAAGAAAAAGGTTAAAAGGATTCTGAGATAGCCAAAGGGTCTGATGAAGAAAAGCAGGTGAACAAGGGTTTGATTGGTCAAAGCTTTCCAAAGTCGCCGCTGGTTCGAATGATTAAAAAAAAGGGAGGAAATAGAGAATAAAGATAAAAGAAAAAGAGAGAAAAAGAGAGGGAAAAAAAAAGAGATTTTAAGGCATTGTCTAACTGTCATGAATGCTTCCATTGCATTTTGAGCGCATCGGCTCTATGCATTTGCATTTTAAGTTTTCGAGCGCATCGGCTCCATGCATTTGCATTTTAAGTTTTTGAGTACATCATCTCCTTGCATTTGCATTTTACTTTTGAGCGCATCGGCTCCTGTCTTTTACTTTTGAGCGCATCGGCTCCCTGTCTTTTTACTTTTGAGCGCATCAGCTCCCTGTCTTTTAGTTCTTGTCCTTTACTTTCGAGCGCATCGGCTCCTGTCTTTTACTTTTGAGCGCATCGGCTTCCTGTCTTTTAATCCCTGAGCGCATCAGCTCCTATCTTTTTACTTTTAAGCGCATCGGCTCCTTGTCTTTTAGTTCTTGTTCTTTACTTTCGAGCGCATCGGCTCCTGTCTTTTACTTTTGAGCGCATCGGCTCCCTGTCTTTTAATCCTTAAGCGCATCGGCTCCTGTCTTTTACTTTTGAGAGCATCGGCTCTTGTCTTTTAATTCCTATCTTTTACTTTCGAGCGTATCGGCTCCTGTCTTTTACTTTTTGAGCGCATCAGCTCTCTGTCTTTTAATTCCTGTCTTTTACTTTCGAGCGCATCGGCTCCTTGGCTTTTTTTCCTGAGTGCATCAGCTCCTGTCTTTTACTTTTGAGCGCATTGGCTCCCTGTCTTTTAATTTCTATCTTTTACTTTCGAGCGTATCGGCTCCTGTCTTTTACTTTTTGAGCACATCAGCTCCCTGTCTTTTAATTTCTGTCTTTTACTTTCGAGCGCATCGGCTCCTTGTCTTTTATTCCTGAGCGCATCAGCTCCTGTCTTTTACTTTTGAGCGCATCGGCTCCCTGTCTTTTAATTCCTGTCTTTTACTTTCGAGCGCATCGGCTCCTGTCTTTTACTTTTTGAGCGCATCGGCTCCCTGTCTTTTAATTCCTGTCTTTTACTTTCGAGCGCATTGGCTCCTTGTCTTTTATTCTTGAGCGCATCGGCTCCTGTCTTTTACTTTTGAGCGCATCGGCTCCCTGTCTTTTAATTCCTGTCTTTTACTTTCGAGCGCATCGGCTCCTGTCTTTTACTTTTTGAGTGCATCGGCTCCCTGTCTTTTAATTCCTGTCTTTTACTTTCGAGCGCATCGGCTCATGTCTTTTATTCCTGAGCGCATCAGCTCCTGTCTTTTACTTTTGAGCGCATCGGCCCGCTGTCTTTTAATTCCTGTCTTTTACTTTTGAGCGCATCGGCCCCTGTCTTTTACTTTTGAGCGCATCGGCTCCTGTCTTTTACTGTTTGAGCGCATCGACTCCCCATCTTTTAATTTTTGTCCTTTACTTTTGAGCGCATCGGCTCTTGTCTTTTTACTCTTGAGCGCATCGATTCCTGTCTCTGATTCTTGAGCGCAATTAGTTTCTTGTCTTTTACTTTTGAGTGCATCGGCTTTTGTCTTTTAAGTTTCTTTCATTGAGCGCATCGCTCTTTGCATTGTTTTGTTTCTTTTCGCTCCCGAACAAAATTCGAGTTCATGTCTTTACTCGTTCCTTACTATGATAAAATGAAAAACTACAGTTATTCTTTTTATCTAGTAAGAAACAAGTAAAGAGGGGCAACTGTGAACACCCAATTTTGTCCGGGGCATTTTGTGAATAAAAAAAAAGGACTCATTGACCCATTAACCCCTAAACCAACCCATAATCCATGATCCATTAACCCACAACCCTTAAGCACTTATCCTAAATAAACCTCATCGATATCCTCACACTTAAACTCATCACTTATCCTAAACCAACCTATCTTAAACTCACCATAACTCATCCTACCACAAACTTATCCTAATATAAACTCATCCTAACTCAAACTCATTCTAAACAAACTTATCCTAAACCTCCCATCACTTATCCTAAACAAACTCTTAATCACATTCTAACTCAAACACCTCAGCCTAATCCTCTCCTATAAAACACCTAACCCACACACAGAAAATGATCAGAACATATACACAGAACTGATACTGAACTTGATTGATTTTTGAGCCTTAAAACACACCTCTGCTTACTTCTTTCACTCACGTTACTTTCCCTACATTCTTCTGCCAAGGTTCCAAGCACCCATACACCTTCATCATCACCATTCTCATCCCTCCATAACTTCAACCCCTGCCTTTCTCCTCCACAAACTCCACCAATCAGAACCCACTTCACAATCCCAGCCAAACCATCAAACATAACAACCAGAACGTGTTTGCCCCCTACCATAATCATCACCACCATGGTCCTCCATCACTTCTCACTCCACCGAGACAGAACCCACCGAGATAGAACTCACTAAGACCACCGTCTCGAACCGTTCCTCGCGACCCAGCAGAGCCTACCGCGTCTGCCGTGCTCATCGGAACCAAGCCGCTCGAATCAGAGTCGAAACTGTGAGTCGCGTCCTCCGTCGCGAGCAGATCTGTGAGCCCAAACGCGTGCCGTCAACCACAGATCTCCCTGTGTGCATTGTCCCACGCCGGTGCATCACTGAGCTCGTGTCGTCCTCCACACCGTGCTAATCGCACCGTCACGTGCTGCCTCGTACCGCGTAGCGCCACTCGCCACTGTAGCTCCATCTTCGCGCACCATCGTCAGCATCAGTTATTCCCACTGGATTCTATTGATGTTGGTGGTTGAACTAGAAGCACGGAGCACTGAATCGAGTGTATATGGAGCATTTTCAGCTGATTGGTAAGTGAAGCAGATTAGTAAGTGAAGTGAAAATAGTTGTGCTGTCGCATCCACCACTCTCGACGCCTCTACCTCTTGAGTCTCCACGATCTGAAGCCGTCGTCCACCTCGTATCGGACCCGGTTGAACCAGCCCACCGCGGGCCTCCAATTGCTTCTCCGCTCCCTTTGCAACTATCACAAATAAGAAGACCCCATTTTTGGTTCCGTAAGCATTCTGTTCTGTTTTTTAAAAAAAAAATTGGGTGGTTTGGTTAATGGGCTTATTGGGCTAAAGAAAAAAAATAAAAAAAAAGATAATAAAAAATGAAATGAAAAGAATGATAAGAATAAAAAATATAAATATAAATAATTGAAATTTTCTTTAACAAAAACAAAATGGGTTACCTGAATTGCGACAGCTTGCTAGCCCTTATATTTTGTAAACATCTGAGTTGCTGACAGCTTGATGGTTTACATCATCATCATCATCATCATCATCATCATCATCATCATCATCATCATCATCATCATCATCATCATCATCATATCATCATTCATTATTATTATTATTATTATTATTATTATTATTATTATTATTATTATTATTTAAATCATATTAAATTATTATTTTGTTTTCATTTTTTAAGTTAAATCGCTAATTGATAATTTTAAATAAAAGTTTTGTAACAAACTTGATAATCATGTGGTGACGTCTCTAGTGTGACGCGAAGTTTCACCTATTTAATTCTTAATTTGAATAACTGAGCCGCGATGGCTTGTTGATTCAAATTTTTAAAGTTTTTTTAATAAAATCAACCAACCCACAAATATTTTTTAAAGAACTACGTGACTTTGAGTTCCTCATTGCACTTGAGGATACATAGGAGCGGGACTCTTATTCCGTCAAGCCAAGATTTAATTTTTATAATTTATTTGTCGATTTCATTATTTTATTTAGGGGTAAAATAAATATTTTTAAGAATTATTAAGAATTTGCATAATTAATTTAAGGTACCATCTTAGGACGGGTGTGTCAGGGGTGCTGTGGGATTAAGTTTCCACCATTCTCTATGCATAACTGACTTCCGAATCCAATCTGGTTCCAAAGACCATTTTCTTAGGTTTTTTAATTTTTCTTAATAAAAAATAAAATTGGTGGCGACTCCTAAATTAAATTATATTTTTTAATTTAAGTTGCTATCCCGCCGCGATTTTACGATCGTGACATACGTGATCATATTTTAAGAGATTAATCTCTCACTTATTAAGTAAGAAGATACTTTAAAAAACTAAAAAAAAAAAAAGAAGGTATAAAGTTTTCATTAAAAGAATTACAAGAATTTTCTAACGTTTTAAAAGTTTGTAACTTGTCTAGTAAATAACTGAAAATTATAACTAGTAATACCATATTAATATTCTTTTCCAAATATGTACCGTAACCGTTATCTTATTTAGTATTTTAGAAAAGTACATTATGTAAACAATGTTTGACATTTACAAAAATTTACATATATTTATGTACTATTATATTTATCTTATAATCTATGTAATATTTTATGAGAAATATTTTATGTACATTTAAAATATATATATTATATTTATATCATATATTAATATAAAAGAGATATTAAATTATGTTATATATAACTATAATATTTTTATGAAATATAAAATAAATTTATGAATAAATTAAAAAATTAAATATATAAAAATTAAATAAATAACAAAACTGATATCTTATTAAATTGTTAAAGTCAATATGTAGTACAAGGATGGAACATCTGAGAGAACGTCTGAGAGCTTTGAAAGCGATAGATCAAAGGAGGAGGACTTGGTGGATAGAAGTATAAAGAAAGTCAAAATGGATGAGATCCATCAGGCAGATTCCTCAAGAATGAAGGTGGTGGGTCTAGACGAGGGAAGTATGAACTCAGATCCTTCCAAACTTTTCTACAAAGGAGTTGTGCTAAGCAAAGATGAGATTGTTAACTTGGATCTAGAGTAGAGGTGTAATCGGATTGATTTGATTTGGTTCTTGAAAAAAAAAATTGAATTAAATAAAATTAATTAGTTTAATTTAGTTTAATTTTTTTTTATTTTTGATAGTCAAATTTAAATTAAATTAAATTGAATATTTGTGAATTGATTCAATTTAGGTGGTTGATTGACTATTTTTTTAACATAAAAATTAGTTAAATAATTAGTTTTCTATAAAAAATACATAATAAACCTATAAAAAAAATTTAAAAATGGAATCAAACCTACTTATCTCAATAAGCATATTACAAAATACAAACTTTAAAATTATATGTTCAGCACGTTTCCTTAGTCTATTGATAAGGCACTCAATTAGTATTTTTGATGTATGATACTCTGTTTATTTTGGAATCTTCAGCAAAGTGTTTAGTCCTTATATAAATAAGGACATAAGTTGGTTAATTTGTATGGCCTTACAGGTAAATTATGGTATATATTTCTGGTCTTATTGTTTGTAATGTATTATAAAGTTTTTTGTATTAAGTTGTTTTACAGTAACAACTTGCATGTAATACAACTTTTAAAAGGTTAGTTTCAAATTAATGGACTTTTTTCTTATACTTCTAAACTTGCTGCTTGTTATGTATTATAAAGCTTTTTTAAGTTAAGTTGTCATGTTAATATTTTGTAGTCAAGACTTAAAAGTTCTTGACTTATGAAATGGAATAAATCAGGTTGTACTATCTTTAATCTTTTTTTTCTTCTACACTTAGTTTAGTCATTATATTTATATAAATTAATTAGTTAAATTGGATGTCATGTATTTTGATTTGTTGTTCTGATGCATTATGTTAAAATGATATATATATATATATATATATAGTTTGATTTGGTTCGATTCTCGAGTTTGAAACTTTTAATCCGAGAACCAAACTAATTAAGTCTTATTTGGTTCGATTTTGCTTAAACCAATCAATATACCAAAACTAAACCAAATTAAATCAAACTAATTGGTTTAATTTAGATTGATCGGATTGGTCAGATTATCTGAATTAATTTACACTCCTAATCTCGAGGATATAGCTAAAGTAGTGGTATAAGACTATGTGACCACAGATTTCTTTGATGAGGACACAGATGAGATGGGTCCTTCTTTTGAAGTCATATTACATTTTTTAAAAAAATAATTAAACTTATATTATTATTTTAAAAAAACAATAAAAGAGAAACATCTATGAAGTTAGTGATTATTAGGAGTGAGAAAGAATTATAAGTTTAGTAGTTATTAGGATAGAGAAAATTCATAGGATTAGCATTTATTAGGAGAGATAAAGATTTGTTCTTAATTACTAAGATAGACATAGTGCATATTTGGAATAATTAGAGGTGGAAAAATAGGTCAACTCGTTCCGCTCGCCCCGTCTCGCTTTCAACTTGCAAAAATATGGGACGAGGTGGGTTGGCCCGTTTTGAAAAATGAATTGGAATAGTTAACTCACCCCGCTTTAGGATGGATTGGTGGGTTGGTGAGTTGATCAGCATAAAAGAGAAAATGAGTAAAAGTAAGCGAGTTGGTGGGTCAACCCATCTAAAAAATAAAAAAAAATCCATAAAAATTTTAAAAAAATAGAAAATTTATAATTTATAGAGACTAAAAAATAAAATAAAATAAGTATCATACCCATAAAAATATCGCACACACAAATAAAAAGACTCATTTATAATAATTTTAAAAAAAATTAACCAACAGCCAACCCGCTTCGCTCCGCTTAACCCACGAGTTATGCTGGTTGAAAATTAAAAGTGAGTTAAAATATTGAACCCAACCCGCCAAAAAATGACGGGTTGACGGGTTAACCCAACGGGTTGAACTCGTTTTGTCACCTCTAGGAATAACTGTGAAAATTAGATTATTTTAATAATTAATTATTGTATAAATATTTTTTATTATAATCGATTATAAGAAAAAAGTTTTATGTTTAAATATATTAAGCGAAAAGTAATTTTAATTTAATCTGTTTCATTTAAATGATATAAAAAGAATCGTTTTTATGTATTAAATTATTAAAATAAATATAAAATGATAAAAAAATTATTTAATTAATTAAAAAATATTTAATTGAGGACAAAATGATATTTATATATTAGTGTTAGAAATAATTCCAACAACTTTTTTTTTAATGCTCAACTTTTACCTTTTCAAGAAAAGTTGTTCCTATAAAACAATTTCCATCCACAGCTTTTATGCTTCCACCCAAATACGTTGATTTTTCCAATCAACAACTTTTTTGCATAAAAAAAGTTGTTAGATTGTGGAAACAATCCAATCCAAACACACTTATAGTCATTTAACTTAGCAAAATATAGAACTGAATTTTTTGTCCCCACAAAAAAGTGAAGGGTATTAACCAGTGTTTTAAAAATCGGACTGAACTAGTCAATTGAATTGATTGGATCATAAAGTAGCCATATCTTTGATTCAAACAATATTCAATTTAACTACGATTTAATCATGACTTAACTATAAATTTAGTTAATTGAACCAATTAAACTATAACTCAAAGGTATCACCCGTTTAATCTCCAATTCAATTTTTAAAACATTAATACTAGCCTTTACTTGATGTGTTAAAGATTAGCAATCTCCTATTTATTAAATATGTTTTCATCGATTTGATGTTATCACATATCATTAAAGATTAAAATTGGACTAGAAATTCCTCCATTAACTAGTGGGTCTGCGTTACACTCTACTTTGGTTGATGATGCCAACTAAATTCGATGAATGGATATGATACAGGCTATAGCCAAAAAGAAGCTAACAAATTTGTGAGGAAGTGGCAATTACAATTATGTATTTTACTTATTATTGGCATTTAACTAAAGAGTTTAATTTGTAACAAACTAACAATGAATGAAAATATTAATAACCCCCCAAGTGTCGAGGGGATTTACCAAAAGGACTTAGTTGAACTTAAAAATTAAATAATTGAAGTTGAATAAGTAAACAATTTAAAATTGAATAAGTAAACAATTGAATTAAATTAGTTGGATAGTACTGAGAAAATGGAATATCAACTCTTATTTCTTATTTATTATTGAAATAACCGGTCAACTTACTTTGTTATTGAACATTTTTTTATTTTAAAAATTTTCAAAGAAAAAATAGATTTTTGAATTAACTGGTCAATTTACTTTATTATTAAACATTTCTTTTTATTTTAAAATTTTTCAAAGAAAAATAAATTTTTATTTTAATATGAAAATAAATCCTACCATTTTTAATCCTGAAATTTATGCACTTGAAAAAAGAAATTATAATGTTAATGATTTCATCCATAATTTTTGTTTTTATTTTAGTTTGGTGAACAGGCTATAGCCAAAAAGAAGCTAACAAATTTGTGAGGGAGTGGCAATTACAATTATGTATTTTACTTATTATTGGCATTTAACTAAAGAGTTTAATTTGTAACAAACTAACAATGAATGAAAATATTAATAACCCCCCAAGTGTCGAGGGGATTTACTAAAAGGACTTAGTTGAACTTAAAAATTAAATAATTGAAGTTGAATAAGTAAACAATTTAAAATTGAATAAGTAAACAATTGAATTAAATTAGTTGGATAGTACTAAGAAAATGGAATATCAACTCCTATTTCTTATTTATTATTGAAATAACCGGTCAACTTACTTTGTTATTGAACATTTTTTTTATTTTAAATTTTTTAAAGAAAAAATAGATTTTTCAATTAACCGGTCAATTTACTTTGTTAATAAACATTTCTTTTTATTTTAAAACTTTTCAAAGAAAAAATAAATTTTTATTTTAATATTAAAATAAATCCTACCATTTTTAATCCTGAAATTTATGCACTTGAAAAAAGAAATTATAATGTTAATGATTTCATCCATAATTTTGTTTTTATTTTAGTTTGGTGAACAGGCTATAGCCAAAAAGAAGCTAACAAATTTGTGAGGGAGTGGCAATTACAATTATGTATTTTACTTATTATTGGCATTTAACTAAAGAGTTTTAAAATTTGTAACAATAAATAAAAATATTAATAACCCCGCAAGTGTCGAGGAGATTTATCAAAAGGACTTAGTTGAACTTAAAAATTAAATTACCAAAGTTGAATAAATGAACAATTGAATTAAATTGATTGGATAGTATCAAGAAAATGGAGTATCAACTCCCATTTCTTATTTATTATTAAATTAACTGGTCAACTTACTTTGTTATTGAACATTTTTTTTAATTTGTTTTAAAAAAATGAATTTTTGAATTAACCGATCAACTTACTTTAATATTGAATATTTCTTTTTATTTTAAAATTTTTTAAAGAAAAAATAAATTTTATTTTAATATGAAAATAAATCCTAACAGTTTTAATCCTGAAGTTTTTGCACTGAAAAAAATAAACTATAATGTTGATGATTTCATCCACAACTTTTGTTTTTATTTTAGTTTGGTGGATGACGCATCACTTCCATGCGCGGGGCAACACCAACCAAGGAATGAAGAGAACGTGCGTGCTGGCAATGGCCATAGTTACACTCGTTTCCGATTCTCCGCGTTGAACTCTTAATTTTTGTTTGGTCCCCACCAATTGGCACCGCTACGCCACCGCACAATCTCATAATTTTCCAATACAGCGCCGATCCATCACGCCAAATATACTCCCGGGCATCGTGTTCGTCACTACTCCCTTCAATGGAACAGAAAAAATTAAACGAGTGGAGAATCATGAAAATGTTGAAAACTTGAAATCGAGCAGGATAATATACTGGTAAGACTTTCAGTTTAGGTTTAACCAATTGAACTATTTAATTTAGTTGATTAAAGTAGATAGCGTTATAAGAATGTCTTTTGTTTTACTGGGATCTTTTTTTTTTTTGGGTATAGACTGGGACCTATTTAAATAATATGAAATATATAAAAATATTTATTAAATATAAAAAATATATTTTTTAAAAAATCTGATCAATCGGATGAATCAGCTAATTCAATTGAGTTTTAATTGATTTAATTAATTATTAATTTAATCATGAAATTAAATTAAACTAAAAAATATTTATTTCACAATTGGACCGTGTTATTCAATATTAACAATATAATGACATGAAAACGGCTACTTGCAAATTTTTATAAACACATTATTTTATACAGAATCAGCATTGTGAGTCTATTAGAGTATATGATAGTATTAAAATGTAAGTCTACAAAAAATAAGATGAGACTAATAATTAGATGATAAATATGAGGTAATATACATGTTATTGTTGTGAATAAATATATTCCAATCACATTAAAAAGTGAGAGATATATTTGTTTAAACTTGATACATTAAAGAAAAATGTATTAAAGGCGTGTTTGGTACAATGAATTAGGTCTAATTGTATAATATATTATGCTATCATAGTTCATGTTAAAAAATAGTTATTATAATTAATAATATATTTATAATTTATTAATTTAATACACACAAGTTAAATGTATTATATTTAGAAAAAGAATTATGAGATTTTTTGATAGAAACAAAACTAATATCACATTATATTTATAAATATGGGATTAACATGTGTTGGTATGAGTGGAAGAGGTTTAAGTCTCTTAACTATGTAGTTTTGAATTCGTTTTTAGAATTAATATATATAAAAATAATATTGTTGAGAGAGGTCTCTACTTAAATACTTGATCATATTTAAAAAATTAATCTCTTATTTATAAGGTAAGGTATACTTTAAAAAACTAAAAAATTAAATATATTTTTAGTTCATAAATATGTAGTACTTTTTGGTGTAGGTTATTATTAATTTTTTTTTAGTTTTGATTTAAGTTTTTAAATATTTTTTGTTTTAGTCTTTATCTTAATAAGCTTTTATTAAGTGTCTAACTAACAAACCAAAGTATACTTATTGATATTACATGAAAATGATTCTATTTATTACGTAAGTATTTAACAAAAAATCACTTAGGCAAAGACTAAAACAAAAAAACTTAAAAAATTTAGAATAAAAATTAATAAAAATTTAAACTAAAAAGTTTTATATTTTTAAAGATAAAAATGTATTTAAACCAATAAATAAATATTTATACAAGAATTTTCCGACAAGAAAAGGAAAACGTATCTATGACGGCGGATAGTACGGTACGAGACGTGTGCGAGTCCGAAGGAAGATGCCACGCGTCCCACTAGATTTCTTTGGTTGGATGAAAGAATGTCAGTCAGAAAGCTACGTGAGACCCACCACCTTTCTGAAAAGCCTAACTTTTTCGGCCAATTATGGAGTGACAGAGAGACCCAATATCTCTCTATCACTGTATCTCTGGAGACAGATAGAGGGCACAATCATCGAGGAACGTTCCAAAATGCAAATGTCAAAACTCAAAACAAAAGTACACCAAAACTAGGCACCACCCTAAACAGTTGTAAATGAACCGCCTTAACTACCCCCAATATTAATATTTGTTTTTCTTATTATAAAAAGGATCAGAATTCTTTGCCTTTTTTTGGAACAAACGGGAGAGCATACTGTTGGGAAAATCCCAACCTTACATTTATTTTAAATTTTATCTATGGCTTAAATTGTGACACCTCAGCCATTAAAACACACCGTTTCATTTTATTCCTCAAGAGTTGATGTCTTCCTGCCTTGCAAATTTCATTTTATTCGTCAAAGCAAATTACTATCTTGCAAATGATTGACCTCCTAGCATTTTCATGGTTTTTCTGTTTTCTCTTTATGTTTTTAATAAACATATCATCTTTAAAAAATTTTGTGTTTCATATAAATGTTCCGAATTTTCTGATGTTAGTCTTGAGTGGTTTATTAAAACCGTTTTTTTTTTAAATGTTTTACTTGGATCATTTTTGGCAATCAATTATAGTTTTCAGCGATTGCTGCAACTTTCAACAAGGTTTATTGCTGTTTTAGTTCCATCAAACCTTCAACTTTATTCTTCTTTCGTAATAGTAATAGCACAATGAAACTCCCTCTGCACTAATTATCTTTCTGTATCATGAAACATTCCTATGTTTCAGTTAGATCTGCAAAATCAATTTTTGAACTTAAAATGAATAAAATAAAAATTAAAAAGAAAGAGAAAAATGGGAACCCAAGCTCGAGGACGAAGGTGATTCGAGCAAGGAGACAATGCCGAGCACCATGAGCGGACTATGGATAGAGTCAGTGTGCTCCTTCGATGGTGCCCCAATGGCTTGAACGAATAAAAAAAAATGATTTAGGGTGTAGATATGACGTGTCATAACTTGTACCGTAGATAAAGCTTTAACATAAAACAATGGCTCAGATCTGTTGAACAGGACACTCCTATTTTCTCCAAATAGAAGAGGATCTGAACCTTATGAAAGCGATCAATATTTGTTTTATTATAAAAGAAATCTAATACATTAAGAAAAAGAAAATAAGTTAATGGGTAGATGAAGAGAAATATTTGTGTAAATTTTGAATATATAAATTGTGTAGATAAAATTAATTAACAATTGATATATTATCATTTTCAACATAAGAATTTTTTATAAAATAATTGTGTGATATAAAAATTTATGTAATTATTTAAATATTAATTAGTTTAATCTACATAACTACATAAATAAGGCCTATGCATATTTCTTGTACATGAAGGGCATTTCTCAGTATTCATTTTTTTAAAGATAATATACACAAAAGGAGTACATAGACATTTTATTAACTACTACTTATATATAATAGTTTTTTAAATATTTATTTAAAATCAGCAAAAAAAATTTATCTGATTTATAATTAATAATTAATAATACTTAGCTACTCACTTTTGAGTATACCTGTAAAGGTATTATACCAACAACTCTCCTAAATAAAATGATCAATATATTTGTAGTTAAATTGATATCAATCTAACCCTTTAAAATTTAAGTAGTAAGGTGATGTTAGAAGTTGATACTTTAAGAGATTATCTATTTTTCTTTTTTACTCTTATACTTGTGCCTGTAATGTATCAAAAAGAAAAATAAATAAAATGAATTGGATGAAATCATGAAATTCAATCACAATGTCACACAGTTCTTAAAGAAATTTATGACATTTTACAATTCTGGAGCAAAGCAATTTTGTTCTGCAAAGTATTCAAACCCTTTTATCATTATCCCATTCCTAAGGGCTTTGTGCAAAGCCATATTAATGTGGTCTTCGAACTCCTTTGCCAGCCAATTACTTAACGTCTTGTATATACAAATTATAAGGAAAAGTGCATTAATTATCAATTTTAATATAATGTTGGCAAGTAATATTGTTTTTATCTCTAAACGAGGCCAGACCAAAAAAGTAAAAAATCTGCGTGATTGCTTCCAATTTCATCCTTTGCCAAAGATCCTATCATATACATGATGTGCTGATTATATGGTTCTAAATAAAGTAGTGCTTATTCCATTTTTTTTTTGTCAATTGTCACTCTTTTTTTGTTAATGTTTTATTAAATGAGCTATTTTAAATCATTGATCAAAATAAAATTAAATATTATTTAATGAAAAATTAATAAAATAAAAGTAACAATAAACACAAAATAAAATATTTCTAATGACACGCATGTAAAAAAAGTGAGAAATTATCCACTCACAAACATAATCAAAGATTAAGTTAACAGCGAACCACACGTATTCAATCTCAATTGACTCAATTGATCTTTAGCTAAAAATATGATATTAATATTGAGTATAAGAAAGAATTACCGTACTGAAAGGGAATAGTGCAGTTCTCTTGGGATTAATTAGAACACAAAGACAGTCACAACTAAACCCTAATTAATGCCTGTCATTATAACATTTTAAACCGTGAGGGCAAGGTCATTAAGTTTCTTAATCGATTACGTAAATTGCACACACTGATAGAGTCCATTTAACAGTATATATCAATCTTATCTAAAAACTGCATGTGTGTTGCCCATCTTTTGTCCGTTTTCTTATTTGTTGAGATTCTTACGTGCTTTTCAAATAAGAGAAATTTTTTATTTTGTAACATTGAATGCATAATAAATTAGTTACGATATTAAAATATAATTAAAATAAAAAATAATAATTCTTCATAAAATTAATGTTACACATTCAATGATATAGAGATAAATTTTTAAGAACATCTAAAAATTTCTCTTTTTTCTTTTAACTTGTTGAACCTTTTTATTGTCTTGCATATATATTTGTTGACTTGCCGTCATGCATATATATCCCTACAATATACTTTATTTTCCATTATCTTATGTTTTAGTGGTAAAAACAAGCAAAAAAAGACTATTATAAGCCTGTTGATGTTGAGTCGGTGTATTATATAGATGGAAAGGTAGTTAATATTTTAGTTGATATGTGCCTATAACTTGCTTGTACTTAAGTAAAGCTTGGTTCATCTGTCAAGAAGAAATTAATTCCCCAAAAAGGAATCAAAGAAATAATCTCCTCATCACAATGCAACAAAAAATTATGAAAGCAAAACAAAAACATAAATAGCTCAACTGGGCTTGAACTCACAACTCAAATCAATTCCTTGCTAAGAATATACGTAACTACTAATTTGGCAATTTAGATTAACTATGCTCAAACTCAATGATTGTCTAAAAGGATTAAACCCCCCAGAACATAGACTAAGCCTCACATTTTGGTGGTCGCATGCAAATTCATAATGTATCTTATCAAATTACTTCCATGCCTCTTCGTATGGATGACATAGGACGCGTCTTGCCTCCTTTTTTTTTTCCGTAATGTCACCTCGTGTGTTTTACATAACTCATAGAAGCAAACAATTTCTTAAGCTTATAAATTAGAGGCAAATAATGCATTCTTTGCTCAAGAACATCTTTTTCATTTCAATTTGTATTTCTACGTGGCTTATAATGTTTAACACCACAAAATTTTTACATTGGCTCAACTGTTTATCTTCCTTGGTGTGGAATATCATGCATTCATTGATACAACAATGATATTCAACTAATTTAATCCCTAGTTTAGTAATCAATTTCTTTGTCATATACATATTTCAGGAGCAAGTGTGCTAGCAAGATTTGTTTCCTTCATTAATTTTATTACATCATTAAAAGCATTCTCAAACAAGTTATGGTCACATTAATGCTCAACATCTAAACAACAATAGATAATTGAGAGTGACTTTCTCACCAAGTCCATAAAGGTTGTGTTGCAACATTTAATAAGTTATAAAATTGTTAAGTCTCATCATTCGGGAGTTATTCTACTCTGTCCTCAGAAGGACCACTAAAACTAGGAATTTCTTAGGATCATATATCATCTGCTGGTAATCATTAACTACATTTCTTTACTAATTTTAGGGGTAACAAAAGTACCAACACTAGCAATGTACTGAAATGGAAGTACATTTATGTCAAACTCTCCATGATCCAACCAATACTAATAATTTAGTTTGAATCATTTCTTATATAAATGTAATCTAACTGTGTCATGGTTTATTAGGTTTCCACTACAATATTTTAAATATGGACACCTAATTGTTTACTCAGTTTTATATTATGAAGATTGACATGCAAAATTAAAAAATTCTTCAATCTCATTCAAAAATTCTTGTACATAACCCTTCCTACCAAGAAGAAGCCTATTATACATTCATCTACGATTTTCAATGATATTCATATTCTGCAATTAACAATAAATAAAATCCTAATTTAACCCAACCCACCATACAAAAACGGATTGAAATCCAAGTATCTAACTATGCGTTAGATTCAAATCCAAACAAATTCATCTATTTGTAATTCCATAAAGGCCTAAGCCCTAATATACAACATTCAATTTAAATTTTTCAATAAATAATTCAAGTGCAAGATAAAATGTCATAACAATAAAAATACATGTAAATTATGACTAAGTCTAAATTCCTAAATCATTGAATTCATTATCTAATACTAAGATTTACAATGATTCACTCAAGTTTCTACAGAAATCATCGAAAATTCATTGCTACTTTTAAAATTTCTCAATTTCAATTAAATCAATAACTTTTACAAATTTGACATTAACCCTAACTAACATACAAACAAATCATACAAATTACTATATTAAGAATTTCAAGCACAATGCAAACTAGGCTAGGATGAAGGACGCAGGGAGACAACAACATTGCTGTTGTTGGTGTTTTGGAGAAGGAGTGGTGCTTCAAGCGACCAATGAGCAAGATCAAACAACAGCGGTGCAAGGGATGACCAAAGCAGAGAACTCAGGGATGAGCGACAGCGAGTGGTGGCTCGATGAGGATCAGCAACGGATGGTGGCTTTGCAGCAGCAGGAGTCAGCGAGCGGCGGTGTGCGAGAGGAGAAAAGAATAGATAGGGAGAATAGAAGTTAGGGAGTATGGACGACGGTGAAGAAATGACAAAGAGTGCGCTCGCATTTCATATGTGTGCATTTCTGTCGACCTTTTTCAAATTTGCATCGAATAATTCGTCGAAAATTGAAGGAATGACATGCATTGGTAAACTCAAATGCATTTTTGGCAAACAATCTGCCAGAAATTATTGAAACTTTATAATTTTTAAAAAAAATTGTTTATTTGTTTTTATTTTTTAAAAAAATTTCTAGCAAAATTAGCCGTTGGAAATTATAGTTTCTAACGAACTAGGTAGCCCAAAATTAATAAATTTTAATTTATTTTAAAATTTATTCTTTGTTAAAAAATTTTCCTGAAGGTTTCCGGTGGATAAGGCCATCACAAACTTTTTAAATTATATAAACTAATATTTTTCTTGAATTCTGCTAGTTTTCGGCATATATGGCCATCGAAAGTTAGCAGCTCCATTAAAAAACATTAATTTTTTTAGTTTCCGACAAACAGGACTACCAGAGACAAAAAGACTTATTGTTGGATAAAATTTGCTGGAAAATGCTACTGGTAATTCGCATTTTCCTTGTAGTGTATCATATGTTTTTATATCATATTATATATTTTATATTATATAAATATTAAGTATTTTTTATATTGAATATTCAAAAAATAAGCTTATATATTATAATGTGAACATTTATACTGAACAATTCCAATGGCATAGTGGTTAAGTCTGCATTGATGTAGCTATTGGTACTTGGTTTTGATCCTTGTAGTTGGAGGTTTGTAATATTTTTGATAAAAACTTGAATCGGGTTCATCGGCTCACAATCGGTTTAGCAATTCGTAGGCCAATTCTTAAATTACCAATTTAAGTGGCATGATTGGATCAGTCAATGGTCCGATTCAGTCAGACCTGCAATAGTATAGATATATAGAACTATAGATAACATTCATTATACTTTACTAAAAAAAATATATATACAAAATTACTTTTCCAAAAAATACCTTTTTAATAAAAGTTTTAAATATAAAACAAATCAGTCAAATTCATTTCAAACTAAAATCAAACTTCATTCAAAATCATATTCACAAAATCTAATTCAAACACTTACTAAGTTACTTGACACATTAAGAGGAAACACGCTACAATATTTGTTTCTAGCTAACTTTTGTTAACAGGTAAAGTATCAAATTTTTCTTTGAAAGATTTTTTTTTGGTTTTGTAGAATATTTTTTCATTTGATAAGCGAGAGACTAATTTCAAGATATGATCACGTGCCTAAACGAAGATTTTTTTTAACAGTGTTATTTTCATAAACACATGCTTATGAGACCCAAATTTCTTTTACTCAGAGATACACACGTTGTTTTCTTTGAAGGTCCGTTTGGATAACGAAATTTGAATTGAAATATAAAATTTTAATTTTAATTTTAATTCTTTATAATTAAAATTAGTTAAGAATCTTAAATTCTATGTTTAGAGTTGTCAAAGAATTATGATAAGAAATTATAATTCTAAATTCAGTTATAATTTTATTGTTTAAAAATATGTTTTAAAACATTAAAAATTATTTACAAAATTAAGATTAATAAAAATATTCATATAATAATATTTTTATAATGTAATAGTAATTTTTTTAATACAAAAATTTTCATGAATTTTTTAGAAAGAAAATAAGTAACTATTATAATAATTTTTATATAAATATAAAATAATTTTCTATATATATAGAGAATCTCAATAAATATGATTGTTCATAAATAAATATGGAGAGAGAGAGAGTTTAATTTTAAGTTATGAAATTAATAATTCTTAAGATATAAACTAAGAATTAAAAAAGACTTAACTTAGTTATTTTTCAATTCTATGAAATTAATTTATGAAATTACAATTTCAATTCTAAATGATATTTCAAACATAAAAATTAGAATTAAGAGGTTCAATTCCAATTTCAAACTCTAATTCTATTCTTAATTCCAAGAATCAAATGGATACCTGAAAGATTTTGGGGGAGCCAATTTGTCAAAAAAAATTTAAATTAATAAAACATGATGTTCTTTATAAACTACACTATTATCTTTTTTTAGAGGAACTAATTTAAAACAATTCTAAATATTAATGAATCACAAAATAATTTAATATGCATCAAGAAACTAATTTTCTTCTGCCAAAATTTGTTAAGCCTGATTGTTACCAAAAAAATATTTTGTTAAGACTAATTTGGCAACTTTTCCTTTTATTAATAGCTTTCCATGTTTTCTTTCTTTCCATTGTTGTTGTCTTAAAAGCACAAATGACCCCATTCCTACAAATTTAGGGGGAAAAAAACCCAACAAGAAAACACATATTTGAATTTTACCTATGTCAAATTTTTGGAGTTAGGTTGAAGAATATTTTTATGAATCCTCTAATCCAGAAGTGGATGATATGTCGTTGACAGATTAGGAAAGAGGATTAGTCAAAATATATGTAAATTAACTTAAATACCACCTAACTATAATTAAGAAAAATAAAAAGAAAAAAGTACCTAATTAACGATAATTGCTATCTCGTACTAGAAGACACCTATCTAGTTTGGGGGTGCTTGTATCAATCCAAATCCTAGTTTCTCTTTCAAGTCATTCCATTATTATTATATAATAAATTTGGTTAATGATTCTCTAAAATAAATTTATTTTAAAGTGAATAAGAGTGTATTTATTATTAAATTTTAGTTGATTAATATCTTAATATACTTCAAATTAAATTTAAAGTAAATATAACTTTACTTATTTACTTTAAAGATAAATTCACTTTAAAAAATATTTTTCCAACAAATTTTCCCTTGCTGACATTTATGTCAATGCTATTAGAAGCTAAATTTCTTGCCTAACAATTTGTCCCTTTATTACTGGAAAATATTAGATGCACATAAACTTTTGAATATACAAACTTCACAAGCAAAAAATCAATACCCAAATTTTTTAGAGTGTGGGTGACATGAATCTCAATATTAAACTTATGACCACATGCTTATGAGACTCAAATTTCTTTTACTTGGAGATGCACATGTTGTTTTCTTTGAAAGATTTTGGGGGAGCCAATTTGTCAACTTTTTTTTAATTAATAAAACATGATGTTCTTTATAAACTACACCGTTATCTTTTTTTGGAGGAGCTAATTTAAAATAATTCTAAATATTAATGAATCAGAAAATAATTTAATATGCATCAAGAAACTAATTTTCTTATGCCAAATTTTGTTAAGACAATTTGTTACCAAAAAAAATATTTTGTTAAGACTAATTTGACAATTTTTCCTTTTATTAATAGCTTTCCATGTTTTCTTTCTTTCCATTGTTGTTGTCTTAAAAGCACAAATGATCACATTCCTACAAATTTAGGGAAGGGGGGGGGGGGAACCAACAAGAAAATGCACCTAATTTACTGAGGCACTTAGTTTAGGTGGTATTCACTTATGCCAATTTTTTAGAATTAGGTTAAAGAATATTTTTGTGAATTTTTTAATTTATAAATAAATGATTTATTCTTGATAGATTAAGAAAAAGGATTAGTCGAAATACATATAAATTGATCTAAGTACCACCTAATTGTAATTAAAAAAATAAAAATAAAAAATACACCTAATTAACGATAACTGTTGTCTCGTACGAGAAGACACCTATTTTATTTGGAGTTGTTTGTATGGATCCACATCCTAGTTTCTCTTTCAAGTCATTCATTCCATTATTATTATATAACAAATTTGGTTAAATATTTTTTAAAATAAATTTATCTTTAAAGTGAATAAGAATATATTTATTATTAAATTTTAATTAGTTAATATCTTAATATAATTTAAATTAAATTTAAAATAAATATAACTTTATTTACTTATTTTAAAGATAAATTTACTTTAAGAAATATTTTTCCAACAAATTTTCCCGTGCTGACAATTATGTCAATGCCAGTAGAAGCTGAATTTCTTACCTAACAATTTGTCCCTTTATTACTGGAAAATATTATATGTACATAAACTTTGAATATACAAACTTCACAAGCAAAAATTCAATGCCCAAATTCTTTAGAGTGTGGGTGAAATGATGGATAAAAGTATAAAACAATCTCATTCATTGATTTATCTTCTAATCTGTGTTGCATTTTATTTTTCGAAGTAACATGGTTCTTTTTCACTGCAAGAATTGTAAACGCCCCCGAGTATAGGAAACTGCATCATCTAATTTTGATATTTTACTTTTCTACTTTTTTATATTACTTTATCATTAATTGAGTTTTTATTTTTTTTGAAAAATCATAATAGCAACTATCAAACAGTCAAAAGTTGACTATAATAACAACTATTTTTAAGGTAACTTTTTTAAGATTTCTTTTATTGCAATAAGAGGAGATATTCTTAGATGAGCACAAATGTAACACATTACATTTAGGTACACTCACAAAAAATTAGAGAGAGATGATGGTTTGGTCCCATTAAATTCACTTATCACTTATCACATCATCTCTCTCTAACTTTTTGTGAGTGTGCCTAAATGTGATATATTACATTTGTGTTTACCCAAAAATATCTCGCCAAGATTGTTTAAACCAGTTTACATGTATTAATATTTTTTAAATTTCAAATAATTGGTATAAGTTAAAGGACAAAACTTAAATTAAGATTTTTATATTTTTTTTATTAAATTATTAAATTTAATAATAATATGTGACTTTTTTTTCTAATTCAATAATACACATTTAATGCTATTAAATGATAATTAGTTTAAAAAATCTATATATCATTGTTTAATTTGATAAATGAATAAAAATATATAAAAAATTTAGACTAAATTTTGTCCAAAGTTAAATTCAAACGTATGACGGTGTGATTATTTAGACATGTTCCTCCACCACTCTTAATCACTGTAATTAAATTTTTTAAGTAACACAACAAACATATTATTAGACATAATAATATAAAATAATTTACATTAATTTAAAAATAGAAAGAAATAGAGGGCAATTTAGTAATTTCAACCACCAATTAAATCCAATTGTCACATGAATCAGAATATGGCCAAATCAACCCAATGATATATATAATAAGGACACAAGAAAATCAGAGATCACAGATTGGCATACGTTAACATTGCCACTCTCCACCCAGGGCTAGGCCTTAGATTTCGGAGCCCCTCTCTCTCTCTCTCTCTCTCTCTTTACTCCCAAACCTTCAACCGACGGCTCTCAAACACAGCCCAAAAAAACGTTCTCTCCCTTTCCTCTGAAACCGCAACATCAAAAACTCCTAAAAAAAAACAAATAATAAAGTTCGCTTTATTTTTTTTCATCATCATCATTTCCTTAAACTCTCCGACGTCGTTTTGACATTCCGGCACCGGGACCATGTCGTCCGGCGGCCCAACCACGAGCTCCTCCAACACAAGCCCAAGGGTCGCCGCGGGGCCCACCACCACTCGAAGACGCGTGGCAGACAACATCGACGCCGCCGAGAAACAACTACAGTCCTCGAGCTTCTCCGATTTCTCCGAGGTCGAACAAGACGACGCCGCCACCACAGCCAACGGCTCCATCCTCCCCGGCGGGCCCCACCACCATCACCACCACGGGCACCACCTCCACCTCCACCACATCACGCGGTACCTCCTTCTCCGCACGCGCATCCTCTTCTGCGTGCCCGAGTCCTTCTTCCTGCGCGTGGAGCACCTCGTCCTCTGGTTCGCCGTGGCGGTTCAGTCCCTCCGGTCCGGGAAAAACGTGGGCCGGAAGATCTTCGCGGTTCTTATCGCAATGGTGGTTATGTCGGTTTTCGTGAAGGTGTCACTCATCGATGGTGAGGTTAATGGGAAGAGCATTGAGAATGGGCACTTCATATTGCAGAGGTTCAAGGAGGATTGGGCTTCGGCTCAGAGGGTTGTTACCGAGACCAAGACCTCCATGCCCAAAAGGGTTCTGGAGAGGTTGGCTGTAAGTGATTTTTTCAACAATTTTTTTTTTGGCTGTTTTTACTTGTCTGGGCTGTTCTTAAAAATCCCTTTTGAGAATTAGATTTTTACCCTCTTTTTACATTTTTTTAAAGGTTTAGGGAAAATTGGAATAAGGTCAGCAAAAGTGCTTTTTAATTAAGTTCTGTTAAATTATTAGTTAATAACATATGTAAATATATCTTCCGAACTTAATAAAAGTGTATGATAGGTAGTGAATCTCAAGTATCAATAAACATTCCTCTTTTTGTTTCTTTACCCATGTGTGGGTTGCTCTTAAAAATTCTTTTTGGGATTCGGGTCTCTAATTTCGGGATAATTAGGAGAAAAGGTTAAAACTTAATGAAAGTGCTAATTTGGTTTTTTGGGTCCTCGAGAGTTTGGCTGTAAGGTAATTTTCTTTTCCCGCTTCCCTCTGAAACAAGTTTCTGCAAAAAGTGTTTTTTTTTTTTTTTTTGTTGCTGTTTTACCTTGTCTGGGTTGCTTTTAAAATTTTGGGAATCAGATTTTTACCTTCTTTTTTTTAAAGGTTTAGGGAGAAATAGAATAAGGTCAGCAAAAGTGTTTTTTTCTTTTGTTTCATTATTTTTATTTTTTGTTAACTCTATACACATTGTGGAAATTATTGGTTAATAACATCTATCAATTGGTTATCAAACTAGTAATATGTTCTGAGCTTATCAGTAATTAATTTATAGTTTGATTAATCGATACGCATGTGTTATCAAAATTTACTTATTATTAACAGGTGTTTGAAAGGGATAGAATCTCATGTATTGAATAAACATTCTTTTTGTTTTTTTTTCCCTTGTCTGGTAGCTCTAAAAATTTCTTTTTGGGAATTAGATTTTTACTTTCGAGATAAATAGGAGAAAAGGTTAAAACTTAATAAAAGTGCTAATCTGTTTTTCCCAAGCTTTGGTGATTGAGTGGATACTTTTCATCATTTTTTTAATTATTTCTTTCATATAATTGGTTCTGTTTTCTGGGTTAAGGAGCTTAGGTGTTAAAAGATTGATTCTGTTGTAACGTTGTGATGTCTCGAGGAATTAGAATTTTCGACTCATTACATGTTGTTGGTGGCAACTGCCAACACGTATACTGAGTTGAATATTGGGTACTGTGAACTAGGAATGTGGCTCTGACCATTTTGCTTTATGTGATTTCACATTATCACATGTTTCATTTTTTCTTTTCTTCTTTCTTGATGCTTTCCATGTAATATAGCAGCCTCTGTCACATGAATATTGAGTAGTTTAAATTTAATGTTTTCAACATCTTCCATGGAAATAAATTGCTGTTACTGCTTTTTACCAAAAAAAAAAGAAGAATTTGCTGTTGCTGCTTCACAATTTTAGATTTTTTGTTTAACTCGTTTATTTTTATTTATTTATTTATTATCATGATTTATTTCTTTTCTTTTCCAACAGACTCCAGAAATATGGATGAAACCAAACAGTGACAACTATTACCAATGCATTTCTCGACCCAGGAATCGAATAAGTATGTATTAAATGCACTTGATTCCGTTCAACCTTAGTTGCGTGTAATCTTTTATTTGTCTTACGTGTCGTTCCACATATATTCCTTTCAGGGACAAAGTCAAAGACAAATGGCTATCTTCTTGTTCATGCCAATGGTGGATTGAATCAAATGAGAACTGGGGTAAGATCAAATGAGACAAAGGATTATATGAATTTTCTTTTCTCAGTCTCCTAAATGATATTTCTGTTTGCTAATTCTCATAACCTTCATTGACTTGCAGATATGTGATATGGTTGCCGTGGCTAAAATAATGAATGCCACCCTTGTCCTTCCATCTCTTGATCATGATTCGTTTTGGACTGATCCAAGGTAAATTTTCCATTTAATAAGTGTTTAAGTGTAACATTAATTTATCTCCTCACGTTACCATTTTTCCAAAATATAATGTCCCTAATATATTTCAGTGACTTTAAAGATATTTTTGACTGGAGGCACTTCATGAAAGTTTTGAAAGACGACATTGAGATAGTTGAGTATTTGCCGGTCCAATATGCATCAGTGAAACCTCTTCTGAAGGCTCCTGTTTCCTGGTCAAAGGTGTGAAAAATAATTCTACATGACGACAGCATTGAAACATTCTCTCTTAATGCAATAGTGGCTTAGATTTAGATGCTTCATTTGCAGGCTAGTTACTACAGAGGTGAGATTCTTCCAATGTTGAAGCGACATAAGGTTGTAAAATTTACCCACACAGATTCCCGACTTGCCAACAATGGCCTTGCTTCATCTATTCAGAAGCTTAGATGCCGTGCCAATTACCAAGCTCTCAGGTATACAACAGAGATTGAGGAGCTTGGGAGGACTTTGGTCGATAGGCTAAGAAACAATAATGAACCATATATTGCCCTTCATTTAAGGTATTGTTGTGGACTTAATTCTCTATGCTTATTTTTATGAACCTGCTTAACTAAGGCATTTTACTTACTTTCTTTCTTTCTTTCTTGACAATATAGATATGAGAAAGACATGCTAGCTTTTACTGGCTGCACTCATAATCTCACTGCTGAGGAGGCTGAGGAACTAAGGGTAATGAGGTATGAAGTCAAGCATTGGAAGGAAAAAGAGATTGATAGTGTAGATAGACGATTGCAAGGGGGATGCCCTATGTCACCTAGAGAAGCAGCCGTTTTTCTCAAGGCCATGGGCTACCCTTCCACTACAACAATCTACATAGTTGCAGGGCCTATATATGGTAGCAATAGTATGTCAGCCTTTCGCTCAGAGTACCCTAATGTCTTTACACATTCCACCCTTGCAACTGAGGAGGAGCTAGAGCCCTTCAAGCCATATCAAAATCGTCTCGCTGCTTTGGATCATATAGTGGCCCTGGAAAGTGATGTCTTTATCTATACTTATGATGGAAACATGGCCAAGGCAGTGCAGGGTCATAGGAGGTTTGAAGGATTTAGGAAAACTATCAATCCTGACAGGTTAGTTCATAAAACATATATCTATATAATTTTTTTCCTTTTTTTGTTTTTTTAAAGTTTTGGCTTGGCATAGTATATGTTACTGAATAATGACATGTAATCTGTTTCATTTCTTTTCAGATTAAATTTTGTTAAATTGATTGATCAATTGGATGAGGGTGCCATATCCTGGGAAGCATTTTCTTCTGAGGTTAAAAACTTGCATTCCAATAGGCTAGGTGCGCCTTATCTTAGAGAGGCAGGAGAGTCACCAAGAACAGAGGAGAACTTTTTTGCTAATCCCTTTCCTGGTTGTGTATGTAACAAGTCTCAGGAGCTAATTACAAGCCTGAAACTTGACCATCGATTTGGTATTGGATCACAAAGATAGTATCTTGGTTTGGTATGTGGTTAGGCAAAACGGTGGGGTTTATCATGCATTATGGCACTGCCTTAATGTTAAAGGCAGCTCATTCGGGTTGTTGTGGGAATGTGCTTCCTTTGTCCAGCCTGGTTGATATGGCTGCTGAAGAATCGAAGGGTCCTTATGGGGTTCTCATTTCATTCAAAATACGAGTTTCAGTTTAGGCATACGTAAAGGGAAAGAATAGAAGGTTTGTGTATAATCAAAAGGAAAATCACAGATTAGATTATACTGGGAGATTGGCATTTTGACAATACCCCTGTGGATGTGAGAGTTACACTGTTATACCATTTGATTCATTGATTCTTTTTTTGAAAGACAGTTGCCAAATGGAGCATAATTGCAATTTTGAATGTAACATTTGATACATAGGAATCTAGCGTCATACGTTTCCAATAGATATCTTGTTTATATTTATATTTTATATTTATGTTGGACTGATCTACCTTGGATTGCAGGCTACGAGTGTAGAAATATTGATAATTTAGTTAAACTATTATTTTTTATTCATTATCTTGTTTGATAAGCATAGAGAGGCCCACTTGCCCTTATCTCATAGTTTTTATCAATAATTTGGCAAAATTGTTGATTCATAAAATAGAATTCTATTAAAATTTCCGTTTGCTATTATTGAATGCAACTAATGAAACCTTTTCAATACGTATATCCTATTTTGATTTAAGAGGTTTGAGTAATTTATCTATTTATTACTTTTTATAAACTAGAAAATTTCTTAGAACTCAATTCAAAATTTATTTACATGCATGATTAAGTGTTCTGTTAAATAATATTTTATTTACTTTCAATTTTGAAAAAAATTAATCACTGAATATATTTAGGGTGTTATTAGATCACAAGATGTCACAAGATGACTCCACATCCTTGGACTTCGGGTGTGGAATTTATTTTGAGCATCGGTTTGGTCCTAGCTAAAAGATGAATCCTTCGGGTTTTGAATCCTTAAATTGCGGATAAAGTTAGTTTGCATGAAGTTTGATTTGTCAATTGAATTACACCTTGTGGTTTCTCTTACTTATTTAATAGAATTTATATATTCTTAAAGAATACTTTTTAATCTTCGTAGGATAATTTTTAATTTTCGTAATCAATAATTAATAATCTTAATAATTTTTTTAATTATATATAAAAAAATATTAAATATTTCTTATATTTTAAGACATTAAATATATTTATTTTTTTATTTAATATTTTTTATTTAATATTAAAAAATTTATTTAAAAAATCTATTAAAAGAATATAACAAAACTCATTTTAGAATGAAGATTCACAATTGAAGTGAATTTGAGGCCATTCGGAAGGTAGTGGCTAATGCAGGAAAGATGGCAACGCAAAACAAATTTGGAATTCTCAAATCATTTTCAACCTTTCACTACTCTTACCATTATTTATTACTTAATAGACCACTCAAAATTAACCTAAGAAATTCCTTTGTCCTATTTTTCGCTATTGAAATTGATTGTAATAGTTGAGAGGGTAAATGTGAAGAAAAACCGTATCTCACGCTTTACCTTGTACTTGGCACTCTTCTTTCTCGATGCAGTCCTTGAATCTATCCCCTATGAATGGAGGGAAAAGGATGACAAGAAAAATGAAAGTAAAGAAAGAAACAAGAGTCTTGAATTGATCCATTTTACTTAAAAGATTTGTTTCGGCAGGGTTTGTATTCTTAATTATTAGTATGGCTTTCTGATGTGGGTTTTGCTAATGAGTTTTAGAGAATTTGTTAAAGAATTAAAAATAAGAATTTTTAAATAAAAAATAAATTACAATAAAAATTGAAAAAGTTATATTTATCATTAAAACTTCAAATTTTTTATTTCTTAACAAGTACATTAGGATACTAATTAGAAAACCCTTCTAATATTATAGATAGTTGGTTCTTTAGCACTTATGTAAAAAGAAAAAAATTAAATATATGTGTTACATACAACCTTAAAAATATATTATGTCAAATATGTGCATGTTTGATAATAGATCAAATTTGTTGTCAACAGTTTTTTTTTAATTTTTTTTCACTGTCAATCATGTTTGGTAAATATCAACTTCAACTTTTATACGAAATTCAATGCATTATTGTTTTTGAAAAAATTTAGTTAAGTCAAATTCTAACAAATAAATATTTATTTTATCAGTTGAATGTGAATTCAAAGTTATGTGGTAATCTCGTTTAATAAAAGAGTTTGAAAATAAACTTAAGATAAATAATAAGAATTTGTAAAACTTAATGCACGAAACAAGAAATAAACAAAAGTTCAGTAAAATATTTTGAAAAGTTTAAAGAAAATAAAGAAATTGGTGCAGAAGATTAAAGTGCAGAAATTTAAAAGAAATTATGTAAATAATGCAACGAAATATAAAGAAATTTAAAGAATAAGACTTAAAAATAAAGGAATTATAAAAATATTGCATTAAATTAAATGACTTGAAATTAAAAGGGAATGTATATTTGGATCAAATTTGTTAATCTGCTTGAATGAGATTTTAGGATTGTGTATCAACAAATAACCTCCATTTGTACATTATGAATGCTAGTATTTATAGGCAATATATAAAAATAATTGACTCCTAAAAATTAGACACGTATGTAGCATTTATGCCACATATTTGATATTAATATGTTTGCCCAACTTTTAACAAAACCAACTTCTGACCATTTAGCACTTTCATTGGTTCAATACTTGGAAGATTTCCCCAATATCAACATCCAGCAGTCGAATTGAAACTTGAATATTTTACCCCCAACAAATGCCCCTCAAAATTGTTCTTTCGACATTGCTGGAAGAAAGATAAATTTTAATCTAATCTTCTAGTCCTAATTCTCGACACTTAAAATCTAAACAAAACCTTCCCAAAGGTTTTTTTTTTAAAATCCAGTAAAAATCTTCTGTGAAAATCTGGAAGGTCCCAACTAAAACTATCACTTCAGACATTAAATAGCCGTTTCCCAATAAATAGGGATCATAATTACTCCTATTTTGAAAAAAAAAACTTTTTAAATTCACTCGTCTTTTCACTCCCCTCTTCACTGTTCATCATCTTCAACCTTGCTTTCACACGTTTTCTCTACAAATCTTTGCTTTCCACCATGGCTTCTACTTATTAAGCTTCTCACAAATCATTAGTGGATTTAAGCAATCATGCTATTGTTCAAGATCCAATCCCGCAAAAATCTGAACTGTGGAACCTCTCAAAGGTAATTCTTCCTATCAATGATTCTTCGCTCTTTTTAGATCCTCCAGCTGTTTTCTTGGGCCCAGTTTTGCCCAAGGAATTCATTACTGATGAAATACACACCTTTTTCCCTTGAAAAAATGCCCAAGAAGCTATCTTGGCTTCTCTTCCTTCCATTCCTATCAGTTATTTCAGCAAGTTTGAGAGGTTTTTCAAAACCCCTCCTACCCATATCAATGGGTATCTTGAGTGGCTTGATAGGGTTCAAGCCTCTAAAGAAGGTTTATGGAGGGACATAGGCATCTTTAATTGTATTCAACTCTCCCATTACTCCATAAAAATGGATTCTTGCATGCTTGGGGCATCGTTTTTCTTTTGGAATAAAACCACCAATTCTTTTCAATTCCCCTATGGCATGATGAGTGCTACGCTTTTCGACGTGGCTGCCATAACTAGTCTTCGGCCAGACGGGGAAATCATCACTCTTGTCCTCCAATCTTCTAATACCATTGATGTTTACTCAAAAGCCCCAACTTCTTTTTCAAACTTCATTAGCTTCTACCTTCCAGAAACAAGTCCTGTAACTGACGAAGAACATGTAGCTTTTCTTCTTCTCTGGTTATCAGCCTATGCTTTAGGATCTAGGTCGGTTCAAGTATCTAAGTCTTTTTTTCAGCTCGCTAACCTCCTTCATGAAAGTCAAAAATTAGCTCTTAGTCAATTCCTCCTTGCTAACCTTTACCTTAGCATATGTGAAATTGTCCAAAGCATTCGATCTCAGGTAAAGAAAACCAACTCTGGTGGCCCAATATGGCTCCTCCAGCTTTAGCTAAATGCCATCTTAGGAGGCTATTTGGTCGACACTTCACCTTCGACAATCTCTCTTGCTACCAATGGCATAAAACTTTGCCATATTAAACATGAAAAAACCCACAAACAAAACTTGGAGAATTTCATGCATTTCTTCAGTATTTGTCATTCCATCTCCTTTAACATTGAAGACATCTATTTTGCACCATTCGCCGACCGTTCTCTTGTTCCCAAGTGGTTTACTCGACCATTGTTTTCCAATGATCCTTCTATTCAGGCCGATAATATTTCTGTCTAGTCTAATTTTCTTTGTTGGCAAATTTTGGTTGCTGGCTTTCTTGGTTCGACAGATAAATCCCTAGAATTATGTCTACTAAACGTTGGTAGCTCGACAACTGGGATTCTGTCAAGCCATTCTGGCATCATTTTCTCTGAAAGCCAAAGAACACCTCATTAATGGTCACCTACAGAACATGTCGGACCTTGTACGTGTGCCTTCAAAGAATGAAAGGCACAAACAACACTTCATGATTTCTGCATTTAGTCCCTACAAAGGAGTCTCCAATGATTTTGTCGAATGGTGGACTAAATACTATAGTCCTTACCATGTCGATATTGAAGTTTGTCGAAGTCTCGCATTACTAAAATTCTGATTCCTATGCAGGATCAAGAGCCTTCAACAAAAACCAAATGTAAGCATATTCAAGATATTAGAGCTTTTGAAAAATACTACAAAATCAAATGGGATTTCAGGTATCCTAGTTTAATTGTTCGACATTGCGAAGAAGTCATGGCCAAATTGAAACAAGAACACAAGGAAAAATGCTCCACTAATTTTCTTGCAGTTTCCATAAAAAATCCTTTAGCACGGCTTGAACCTTTTCAAATTCCTTTTCCAAAATCAGTGCTTCTTCCTTGTGCTCGTTTTGGTTTGGCCGACGAATTCCCAAGTAAACCTACTAGGATTGGTAACTTCCCTATTTTAGATAGGACCTATTCTGTGAGTAATATCTTTCTTACAAGAACTCCAGAAGTCAAGTTTACTCGTCGGTTTGCCTTGTCGCACGAACAATTTGCTAGGAATACCTGAATCATCACTAAAATACCTGAAGGTATTTCTTTTTTATATTCTGCCATTTTGATTCTTGTCCCATCTACTAATACATATATTTTTTCTTACAGCACTCCCATTGAAGAGACCTTTGGAGTATAAGCACTCACAGGAAGGGGAAGAGGAAGAAGAAGAATAAGAAAACTCAAAATCCTTCTATTCCCAAAGCTCTAAAGGCCAAATCGACCACAATAGCTTTGACAAAAAATTCTTCAAAACACGATGCTGTTGCAAAACCTCCAAAATAAAAAACTCTCAAGGTATACATATTTTCTCGACCAAAATTTAGAACTCAGCCTTTAAACCTGTTCAAACTAAATCTTATGTCGAATACAGATTAGTGACTCTACTTCTGTCACTTCTGTTGTACTTACTGAATCTTCAAACCCATCTTCTGAACATCCTTTAAAGGTATATCCGCTATTACTTCTCCCTTTTATATCTCTTGGTACAAATCTTATCTCATTTTACCTTTACAGAAGAAAAAGAAGAAAACTCAATCTTCAGTGATAACAATATATTTTATATATTTTATAATTCTCTCATTAGACTTCTTAAGGTTTAATTAAGCTTAATTATGTTGATTTTGTCACATTCTATGATATTGAGCCTAATTGGATCATTGAAGGAATTATTGCATGAATTAGCCTTAATTTATCTCTTTGACAATGTTCAGTAAACTGACTATAATTTGAGTTTCAAATATCTGGTTGTTGTAATTGTGGTCTTGTAGAAAAGTTAAGACAATTCTCTACAATTTTCATGAATTCTCAAAGGCCTAATCACACGATTAGATAACTCAAACTGGAATTGAAATAAGAACTAGAGTGCTGATCTTGACAGTTTGATCTATGTGTACTTTTCATGCCATAGCTCGAGTTATAGGATGTTAAATGGGTTGAAATTTTGATGGTTGATAGTTAAGACCCAAATCTATAACTTTTATGAAGAACACTTTTCGAGATTCAGAGGTCTAATGGGTCATATTGGGCTTGGAAGTCAAAACAGAGGAGCTGTAATCGGTCCTGAATACTGTGTAGTAATTGGGCCATAACTCGAGCTATAAGATCTAGATTGAGCTGCAATTTTGGTATTTGAAATTTAAGATCTATATCTACAACTTTCATTAAGATCATTTGATCAGATTATGACGCATTCAATGACTTCAGAGCTGTATGATTTTGGAGACAAAAAATCTCCATAATTTTCCACTCATCAAAAGTCATTTGACATTTTTCACTCATTTTCCACTCATCCACTCACCATGAATCAGCCCCCTTGTCATTTTGTATCCCTAATCCTTTATAAAAGGGAGCCTTGGCTGATCATTTGAGAAGTCTTGGTCCTAGAGATCAACATCATGTTATTTTGTTACTTATTTTTCTTGTAGTAGTTTTCTTGTGTCATATTCTTCTTCTTCTTCTTCTTCTCTCTTCCTTTCTTCTTGTCTATAAGTAACTAAGTTTCATTTTACGTAGGTGAAAGGGTGAAGGTCTTGGTAATGAAATAAAGTTAGATTCATTTCTTTCTTATGCTTAAATGATATATTTTCAAGTGGTCATTATACGTGTTATATTTTATTTCTAATCAATTTAGAAATCCTCATTGTAAAGTGAAGATCTTGATTTGTTGTACACAAGATATTGACACAATGAATGCTTAATCTGATTTATAAGTGGTGGTGTTAATAGATGATTAAAGGAATCATAATATAATTACGTATATAAATTTTAATAAATTTTGAACGCTGTATTTTTCGATTAGAACCTCCATTATGTGTAGATTCTAATTGAGTTATAAAAAAAATTAATCTTATCCTTATTTTATTTACCAAGAGTGGATCTCCTAACCCAAGTAAATCCTTTTTATTTGTGACTAAGTTTTATCACTGTTATTGTTGTGTCAAAATATTTACCTTACGTCAAAGAATTTTTCTTTATCAATTCCCTGTGGATCGACCTCGGACTCCCGAGAATTTATTACTTGAAATAACCTATACTTGGGTTTGTAACTTTTAATCCGCATCAAGTTTTTGGCGCCGTTACGGGGACTTGATTTGAAGAACAAATTTATGATGTAAATATTTTGTATATATATATATATATTTATTTATTTATTTTTTTTTCTGTGGATCTTGTATATATATATATTCTACTTTTTTAATTTTTCTTTCTTTCTTTGTACTTACTAACGTATAAACTTAGTGGGGGAAACTCTCCTTTAACCCTTTATAATCTGCAAGTATTAATGAAATAATCTTTCTTCTTCTCTTCTCTCTCACCGGAGCAAAAAATTGACTTGCCGATTCTTCGATTTTCATATTTTAAATTTATTTTTAATTTACTTTCTGCACTTTATTTTTTGTACTTTATTTCTAACTTTCTAAGTTACTAACCTACTAACTTTTTAATTTTCTTACTTACTAACTATCGAACTCTCTTACTAACTATCTAACTTTTTACTTTATTTACTTCTAATATTTTAATTTATCCGCTTACTACCTTTTTAATTTATCGCTTACTAATATATTTGGTGGTTGATTTATACCACATCCTTATTAATATTTATTTGGTGGTTAGTTTATACCATATCTTTATGAATATATATATATGGTGGTTGGTTCTTACCACACCATTGTTAATATTTATTTACTACGTGTTAATATTTATTTCGTAGTTAGTTTATACCACACCCTTATTAATTTTTATTTGGTGGTTGGTTTATACCACACCTTTGTTAATATTTATTTAATGACTGGTTTATACCACATCCTTGTTAATATTTAATAGCAGGTTTACCGCCTACTTGTTTATATTATTATTATTATTATTTTACCATGGCAGATTTACTACCTACTATTTATATTATTTTTTATTTTTATTTTTACCATGACAGGTTTACCACCTACTTGTTAATTTTTTTATGGAAGGTTGAACTCTGTATATATTTTTATTTTATTTTTCTTATTTCTTCTTTTTTTCACGTGTAGTTAAATTCGTGTGTTTCTAGGGTGAAGACGTAACTTGAATCAATCGACATGTATTAAGATTGGAATTTTAATTAATTTCTTTTTTATTCAATTTGAGTGCTTATTATAATTCTTAATGTTTTTATGAATTGACCACTCATAAATTGATCTATAGTGAGGTGTATGTAGAATCAGAAAATTTGCATATGACCTAAACCATAAATAATAAGTGTCATGATTTATAATCATCTAGGAAAAGAGGTTATAGGTTGTGTGGGAGAATTGTGATATTTTTCATGATAATTCATAGAGTAAAGGTCATGTCTTTAAGAGTTAAGGTTTAGACCAAAGAATTGAGTTTTAATTAATTACTAGATTCTCCCCATCAATTAAATGATTAGAAATTAATTAGAATGAATGCCCCAAAGTTACTCTATTGTCTATGATAGATTATTGAATAAAGTGAAGTCAGATCTCTAGTGTTTTAATTTCATGTGTTTACATCCTTAATGTATTTTGCATTCATGTGCTTTATCTTTTTTCCCCTCTTAATTTCGTGTGTTTTAGTGTGTCTTTTTTTCTCTTAATCGTCAACTTTATTTCTTTAATAATTCGGTGCACTTGTTGATTTTCTCAACAAGTTTTTGCAAACCTAAGTTGATACGGTAGATTTGGTTGCTTCAAGAATTCAAAATGAGACAAAAATGTTGTTGCAGAACATTTGTCAATACTTACAATAGGCTCATCTTTTGATATCACACATATCAATGATTATTTTCTCGATGAATTTTTATTTCTGTCAATTCCATGTCTTGGTTTGTTAATATTATCAATTTTCTTATAACAAACGATGTCATTCTTTGGGGATGGTTTCCGCAAATAGAGAAGATAAAATATTCTTCATTAAGAATGAACTAGGTAAGGAGTCATTAGATGATATCTTATTGACTCTTGAGACGTATTCTTGTGGAGTTGTGCATCGTGAACTTCTTAGTTTGTGGAATCTCTTCAAGGATGAGCAAGAGCGTTATAGTCTTGGGAATCTGACTTAAAAAGATCATGTTTGCCAATTTATAAGAAAATTGGATGGTAAGCTTATCCTCGACTCATAGAAGGCGTTTAAACCGTTATTGGACGTAAAACTAGAAGAAGATGTGAGTCACAATCACAACAACATGTATATATTATTTTGTACATTTCAAAAAAAAGAGAAGAAAAAAATAAAGAAAAGAGAAAAGAGAAAAGAGAAAAAAAAGAATAAAAAAGAAGAGAAAAAATAAGAAATAAAAGGACAGCGAAACTTCGGTTGTACTTGATCTTTAATTAGATTAGGAGCCCCTGCCAGTGGCAAACCCGTCATTGACTCGGGTGGACCTTCACACGTTGATCGATAAATAAGGTTCATGTGTCATGCTCTGTAGAGAGTCGCGTAAGCATTCCCAAGTTTTAACCGTAGGCTCTGCTTGCTGATGAACAGATAGAAGCATCCCGTGTTTGCATTCTCATGTGACAATGCCTCTGAACTGGATCCTGTGATTTAATGTCATGTGCTCTCCAGCGACCTCTCACTGGATGCGGTCACTGGTCGTCGTATTCAGATTTTCTCTCTTTAACTAGAGGGGTGATGCATAGGCTGGGATATCCCATAAGCGGGAGAGAGAAGAATTCCCAGATTGACTGAGCCATCTTGGTATTACTACACTCATGACGCGTAGTATAAAGATACGCCATGAAACCTGTACATAAATGTGGTTTTGGTACTTTGAAAGAAGTTTTTCAAATTGTCTCTTGGGCCCAACTGAACATCTACCATAAATCTATAGGTTTGTTGAATGTTAATAATTTCTTTGATCTTTTGTTATTTTTTCTTGACCATGCTGTAGAATAGAAATTTATCACATCTTTGGCAAGACGACTCCTTATTTTTGCTTCCACTATTGAGTAGTTGATTGATAAATTAGAAGCTCTTGTTTATGAACCTGATCCAGTAACAACTCAGATAGATTGGTCAGAAGGAAATGGTAAGGGAAGCAGTATGAAAAGCAAGTCAGACCAAACACTCTAACTATTTAAATAATTACAACCTTTGGTTTTATTTATTGTACTTTGTTTCTATTTAAATTTATGTGAGGTTTCTCTTTTTAGTAATTGCAACAACAGGTACTATCTTCTATCATTTACTTATCTATATTTTAACATTGAGGACAATATTGTGATCTGGTTAGGGGGAAGGATAGTTGTGTGAATAGTTATGTAAAAAAAATCAAAAAAATAAAAAATAATAATTAGGAAGTGTGTTTATTAATATGTTTATTGTGTTTATATGTTTGTCAGTAATTTACTAACAGCTAAACCAATTAAGGATGGCAGAGTAAGGAGTAAATTTTACTTTGGAGGTAATTTTACTCTTGAGACACATCTAGATTGGAGTAGTAACTATTTTGTGTAGAAGTAGCAAATGGATTCAGGGATCGTGGCATAGTTGAATAAATTGTCTTCTTTCTCAAATTTCACATGCTTGGTTATGGAAGTTGAATTGATAGATTAAGAATTATGGATATATGCCTTGTGAGATTTTGAGTCTATCAATGAATGGATTGAACATTTGTATCATTCTCTTCTTTCTTGTGTGATTTTTTTCACTCATGAAATTGTTACTCTAGAACTTGCTTTAATTCTTTTTGAGGCTACATTTTTACATGCATACATAAACATGATTGAAATATTTTTCTTGAAATAACTACTTTGACCAAATAGCCAACCTTGCATATTTTCCCTTGTGTACCCTCTTTGAACTTATTTGACCATTTCTTGTTTCTAGCTCATAACGTGCCTTTAAAAAAATTATATTCTTACCTAACCTTAGGGAATAAGAGAGCATTGACTTTGTTATTAGTTGAGTTTTTTAATAAGTGTGGGGGTATGTGTGCAAAATGTTCCTAAAAAAAAGAAAGAAAAAAGAAAGAAAAAAAAGAGCTAACCACCGCTGCAATCAAAGAATGAACCTTGTGACATATTCATACCTAGAATGAGAGTGGATGCTTGGAAACAACAAGAAGAGAAGGAGAATGTTCAGGTCTAACAATGAATTCAACCTACCAATTTGGCATTAATCTTCAACAAAACATTTGTTAAATATTGGTATTGTCCTTTATGAGAAGGAAGCAAACAAAGAAGGAACTAAGAAACCCTTGTGAAATTTAAACTGTATGTTCTCAAACATCTTCTCAACTCTAACTGTATCATAGTCTCATTACAACCTTAAATAATACCCTCTTGATTTTTGTGTGCATGTTATTTTTGAGTAGCAAAGAAGTAGAAGGTAAGCAAGCTTATGGTAGTGCAATTATTCATGAGTTGAATATAGTAAAATACTTACCTTTTAAACACTTGAGAGATTGAGAGTGAATTTTGTGAGGATATATCATTCTTGATTCATTCTTTTCAACTAAAGTTTCCTTACTTATTGGTTTGGGATGCGAATAAATGTTACTTCATGAATGTTTTGATCCCTTGAATATTTGGTTGCTCTTTTTGATTCATTGAATCCTTTAGAGTTTTTAACTTTTAAGTTTGTGTTATTTTTTTCTTTGTTCCATTTTTTTATATGTTTTTTTTCAGGAGTGCAAAAGTTAAGTGTGAAAAAATTTAATAACAATATATTTTATATATTTTATAATCCTCTTATTAAACTTCTTAAGGTTCAATTATGCTTAATTATGTTGGTTTTGTCACATTCTATGATATTAAGCCTAATTGGATTATTGAAGGAATTAATTGCATGAATTAGCCTTAATTTATCTCTTTGACAATGTTTAGTAAACTAGCTATAATTTGAGTTTCAATTATCTGGTTGTTGTAATTTTGATCTTATAAGAAAACTAAGACAATTCCCTACAACTTTCATGAAGACCTCAAAGGCCTAATCACAAGATTGGATAACTCAAATTGAAGTTGAAATAAGAACTAGAGTACTGATCTTGACAGCTTGATCTATGTGCACTTTTCATGCCATAGCTCGGGTTATAGGATGTTAAATGGGCTACAATTTTGATGATTGATAGTTAAGACCCAAATCTACAATTTTTATGAGAACATTTTTCGAGATTCTGAGGTCTAATAAGTCATATTGGGCTTGGAAGTCAAAACAGAGAAGGTGTAATCGATCCTGAACACTGTGTAGTAATTGGGCCATAATTTGGGCTGTAAGATCTAGATTGAGTTGAAATTTTGGTATATGAAATTTAATATCCATATCTACAACTTTCATTAAGACCACTTGGTCAGATTATGACGCATTCAATGACTTCAGAGCTGTATGATTTTGGAGACAAAAAATCTCCATAATTTTTTACTCATCAAAAGTCATTTGACATTTTTCACTCATTTTTCACTCATCCAATCACCATGAATCAACCCCCTTGTCATTTTGTATCCCTAATCCTCTATAAAAGAGAGCCTTGACTAATCATTTGAAGAGTATTGGTCCTAGAGATTAACATCATGTTTTTTTGTTACTTATTTTTCTTGTAGTAGTTTTCTTGTGTCATATTCTTCTTCTTCTTCTTCTTGCTTCCTTTCTTCTTGTCTATGAGTAACCAAGTTTTATTTTAATTGAGTGAAAGAGTGAAGGTCTTGGTAATAAAATAAGATTAGATTCATTTCTTTCTTATGATTAAATGATATATTTTCAAGTGATCATTATACGTGTTGTATTTTGTTTCAAATCAATTTAGAAACCCTCCTTGTAAAGTGGAGATCTTGATTTATTGTAGACAAGATATTAACACAATAAATGCTTGATTTCATTTATAAGTGGTGGTGTTAATAGATGATTAAAAGAATCATAATATAATTACATATATAATTTTTAATGAACTTTGAACGTTGTATTTTTCGATTGAAACCTCCATTATGTGTGGATTTTAATTGAATTATGAAAAAAATTAATCTTGTCCTTATTTTATTAACCAAGAGTGGATCTCCTAACCCAAGTAAGTCTTTTTTATTTGTAACTAAGTTTTATCACTTTTAGTGTTGTGTCAAAATATTTACTTTACGTCAAAGAATTTTTCTTTATCAATTCCCTGTGGATCGACGTCGGACTTCCCAGAATTTATTACTTGAAACAACCTGCACTTGAGTTTGTAACTTTTAATTTGCATCATTCAGGTTCCACCTTAAAACCCACCGTTGAGCTTGAGTCAGAAGTCATCTCACTCTTATCCGAGGTAAATTTCAACTGACATAACTCATTTTCCCAAATACTTGATACTTGGATTTCATTCAAAATTTGATTTTTTATCATTTCAGGACCCAGAGGCCGAACAAACTGCTGGCAATCCTCCAGAGTCCAATGTCGAACCAAGAACTGGCAGTCCTATCAGGTAAAGAGACGAAGCTCAAACTTCTCTAGCCCCTACTATGCCTGTTAGCTCTCCACCTCATCCGATAGAAATTCAAATTATCATGACTTTGGAAAAAACTCAAATCTCTTCAAGCATTGAGAGTTCTTCTCAGACAGATAAAGCCAATCCTGTCCAAATCTTCTCAGAGGAATTTGACGTGGATACCCTTATGGCTGAATTTGCCCCAATCAACCCACCTCCATCTCCTCCAGCTAACTTAATTGCTATTGAACTAGAAAATATTGAAGACATGGAGGTAGATTTAGATGAACTAATATCAATGTTGTCGAGTGGTCACAGAAGCTCTCCTCAATCAGCTCGTTCTTCCACATAACATGGATAAGATTCTAGCAACTCTTATGTCACTGGACTCTTGGTTGAACTGAAGAATGCTTTTACTTATTCTTTTGAACATCTGATTTTTTACCAAGCTCTTCAAAAAAGGATGTTGACAATTGTGACCGAGTTGGAACCCCTTGTACAGCAACTACCAATAACTAGTCGAGCTTTTCCTATAACTGTTAAAGATTTTCTTCAAAATTTATCAGCAGAGATGCGCAATATACATCGACTCATTCCTGCCTATACAAAAGAAGTTCAAGAAAAATTCAAGATCTTGAAGCAGTTGACCGACGCAAAAAATGAGAATGCAAAATTGAAAGACAATCTTGTTAAAGGAAAAAACAAAGAGGCAAAACTCGACAAAGAAATTGAAGACTTGGAGAAAAAACTTGAAGAGGCTTGACGTCGCAAGCAAAAACTCCAAATAGCACTGCAACAAGGGACTGCTAGGCAGCAAAGCATTGCTAATAACACCAAACAATGGGCTATCGAAGTCAAAGCAGTGTTAGCAAAAATCAATTCCCTTGAAGCGGAATATTATACTGCCTGTATTGACAAACAATCTTTGGAAGATTCTTGGAAAGTTTTGTAAAAGTTTTAAATGTAATTCTTCCCCTCCTATTCTTAACTAATTGTCGGTTTATTCCTTTGTAAAGTTTTGGCAATTTAACCAAGTTGTAATATCTGTCAAGTATTCTTACTTTGACAATGTAACTTGCAATCGTCAAATATATGAATGAATATCATTTGTCATTCTCTATCAATCTTCACACATTGTTGGTTTGTATGGCTTCAAATATTTGCCATTAATCGACTTAATTTTAAAACTTGAGTTAACTTCGACAAGTGCATAAGCATTTCCTGAAAATACTTGAGTGATTATAAATGGTCCTTCCCATTTTAGAAAGCATTTCCTATATTCTCGACACTTCCTATCCATGAGCAAAATCACCTTCCAAACCAAATCGTTAATCTTAAAAGATTTGTACTTAATTCGACTGTCATAAAACTTAGCAATTCTTTTTTTTTCGTCGAATCAAGTTTTCTAAAGCATTTAATCTTTCATCACTTAATTCGTCTAATTCATCAACCATCAAGTTCCAGTAATGTTCAACTAATAACTCATCATGTTTTTTTAATACGAACTGATTAAAGATTAATTTTGATGGGTAACACTGTATCATGACCATATACTAACTTGTATGGCGATGTGCTCGTTGATTCTCTTGGTGAATTTCTATATGCCCATAGAATTTGGTTAAGGGTGTTATGCCAATTCCTGGGCTGTCGACCAATATGCTTTTTAATCAGGCTTATGATTATTTTATTCATGGCATCGACTTGGCCATTTTCCTGAGCATAATATGGAGTCGACGTAACATTTTAATTTTTCTTGAACTGGCATATTCGATAATTTTTCTTCCAATGAATACTGACCATTGGTTGGTTGTCAAAGTTTGTGGTATTCTGAACCGACAAACTATATTATCCTCTATGAAATTAATTATGTCTTGTTGGGTTACATCTTTTAAGGCTATAGCCTCAACCTATTTAGTAAAGTAATTAACTCCCACTAAAATATATTTATGTCCCTTTGACGATGTAGGATGAATTTGGCTAATTAAATCCAAAGCTCATCCTCTAAAGGGCTAAGGTTTGACTATAGAATGTAGTTCACTAGCAGGAACATTCTGTATATGGCCATGTCTTTGACATTCTTTACAAGATTTAGCAAACATTATACAATCCCTAACCAGTGTTGGCCAATAATACCTTTGTCGTCAAATGACTAATTTCATTTTATCACCTACCTGATGAGCTCCACAAATTCCTTCATGGACTTCTGCCAAGGTAATATAAGCCTCTGCTTCACTCAAGCAAACCTCTAAATTTCCATTAACAGATTTCCTATACAAGGCCCCTCCTAATACTACAAATTTCGACGCTCTATACTTAAACTTCCTACCCACGTTTTGACTTGGATTTTCCAAATAGCTTAATATTGGTTGTCTCCAATCATTAATTGTCGAAATATCATTTTGTAGTATATCTTTCTCTTTTAATGGATATAAGAGTTCCCTAATTTCCATTAGATTTGTTAGAACCTTGGACGAAATTTTATATCCAAAGGCTATTTGCACTAATTCATTAGTCTCTTCATTTAAATTTCTGGAGATGTGTTCGACAATTACTTCGTTGAATTGCTTCATTAGCTTACTCACCACAATACAAATATTTCGTCACATTATAACTGACGCATTTGTATTCTTGGGTGAGCTGTTTGATGACCAACTGTGAATCACCAAAAACATGCACATTTCGTGCCTTCATTTCTATTAATATTTCTAACCCGACAATTAAGACTTCATACTCAGCCTCATTTTTGGAACAAGTATACTTAAGTTCAAACATAAACTTAGTTAGAGTACCTTGAGGAGAAACAGTTAAAACTCCCACTCCAATTCCATTTTGATGTCTTGAACCATCAAAATATAAACACTAAGGTTTTAAACCGACAAAATTTATGTTATCAACATCCAAACAAGGGTGGTCAACCAAGAAATCAGTAATTGCTTGGCCTTTAACAGCTTTCATTGGAACATATTGTAAAGAGAATTCTGACAAAGCAATGATCCATTTTCCAATACATCCATTTAACACTGGTTTCGACAACATATACTTTATTACATCGATTTTTGACATAACCAATACATTACAAGGCATCATATAATATTTGAGTTTAGTACATGAGAAATATAATGCTAAACAAATTTTCTCTATTGTACTATATCTCCTTTCAGCATCATTCAAAACTCGACTAAGATAATACACGGCTCTCTCGATGCCATTTTCATCTTCTTGAGCCAGCATACTCTCTATGGTTTCTTCTGACGCTGATATATACAACTTCATCGGTCGATGAGGCACTAGAGGCATCATGACCGGTGAGTTTGTCAAATACTGTTTTATCTTGTTGAAGGCTTCTTAGTGGCAAGGCTCCCACACAAAGTCTTGTTCAGCCTTCAACTTGATCAACGGAGCGAAAACTCTGGTTCTTCCCGACAAATTGTATATAAATCTTCTCAGGAAATTCAATTTTCCTAAGAAAGATTATAATTTCTTTTTGTACGTCAGTGGTGCGGCTTCCAGAATTGCCTTGCCTTTATTCTTATCCACTTCTATACCTTTCTTATGGACTAAGAAACCCAATAATTTAGCAGCTGACACTCCAAAGCCACATTTCTCTAGATTCATTTTAAGGCTATGCTTCCTCATCCTATCGAATGCCTGACTCAAGTTTGTCAAATGACTTTCCTTCGTCTCTGACTTGACAATTACATCGCCAATGTACATTTTCATAAAGTTTCCAATGACATCATGAAAAATTGTGTTCATTGCTCTTTGATAGGTGGCCCCTGCATTCTTTAAACCGAAATGCATGACTACCCATTCATATGTCCCAATGGCTCCTGGACATCTGAAGGTAGTTTTCGACATATCCTCTTCGGCTATAAATATTTGGTTATAACCTGTATGACCATCCATAAAACTTAACAATTCATGTCCAGATGCGGCATCAACTAGTATATCCTCAATTGGCATAGGATATTCATCTTTAGGTGTAGCAATATTTAAGTTTCTGAAATCCACACATATTCTTAACTTGCCAATTTTTCTTAATTACAGGAACTATATTAGAAAGTCATTTGACATACCTGGTTGTTCTGATGAACTTAGCTTTAAGCAATCTTTCAACCTCTTCCTTTATCTTTAATACCACCTCAAGTGCAAATCTCCTATTGGCTTGCTTGACAGGTCTGCATCCTTCTTTCAATGGCAGTCTATGCTCGACAATATCTCTGCTCAACCCAGGCATTTCATCATAATCCTATGCAAAGCAATCTTTGTATTCTTCAATTAATTCGACAAGTTGTTCCTTGAACTCCCTTGGCATAAATGAAGTCACAAATATTGGCCTTTTGTCTATTTCAGTGTCCAAGTTTATCTCTTCCAAAGGATCTTCCACTTCTACACTTTATTTTTCATCAAGTCCTTTCTCAAATCCCAAAGGACCATCATCTATTATACAATCCAATAGTACACCTTCGGTGGTGTGTACTGCTTTGTCGGCCAAATAAGCTAACAGTTTGTCTAACTGATTTTTAACACTCATGGCTAGTGCTTGGCCGATCTTTTTGGGCCTTATTCACTAGTCGTATGCCAAATTGGTCCATTAGACAGACTTCAAGTGCATCTTTGTTGATGACTCCGTCATTTACCGTGACTGGTTTGACGTTTGGAGCATAAATTTTGAAATCAACGTGAAGTTGCTGCACATAACAAGAGCTATCATCTGCTTCTACTATTTCCACCTGATCATTTGCATTCCAGAAGATGAGTTTCTGATGAACCCTTGATGGTATTGCTCCGATGACATGTATCCAATCTCTTCCTAACACAAGATTATAACTTGATTTAGCTAGAATTACCACAAATAATGTCGGCCTTTCGACAGATCCGACTTGCACGTTCAGTACCACTACTCCATTTGATGGGGAAGTCTTGCCACTAAAGTCAGTGACAATCATGTTGGTTGGCATCAAATCAGACTCATTCTTCTTAAGCTTTTTAAGCATTGCCCTTGAGATCAAATTGATAGTTGTCCCCTTATTTATCAAGACTCTATTCGTGGGCTTGCCTTCTAACAGAGCCTTGATGTGAAATGGACGTAGATGGGCCTTCTGCTCTTCTACCAGTTTCTCAAGTTGTGCTGTATTGTCGAACACTATTATCATATTATCTTAAAAAAGAAGCCAATGATCACTAAGGTCATCCATATCCTCCTCATTTTTCCCAGTATATTCAATTTCATGCCCTTCGAACTCGGCAGGCAATACTGAGATCAAATTTACACTCATTGATTTTAAAAATTCTTCTTCATTAGACAACTCTTCATCACTTCTGTATCTTCAAATTCTGAAGTAATCTTCCGACGGCATATTACTATCCATAGCAATTATGATGTCATCTAAATCCTTGTCCAAATTGAAATTTATGTTGAAAGGATCATTATCATCAAGGCCTAAAAGATCATCTGGATCATTCAAAGCCTCAATAACTTCATCAGCCATCAATTCCATATTTGTGGCTTGGCAATCAGGATTTGCCAATTTTTTCCTTCCCTTGATCATGTCAAGCATTTTCTTTCTCCACTCGACATCTTGGTCAGGATCTTCCAGGACTTTCATGACTTCTTCCTTCGACAAATCTTCATCATCCTCACCATTTTCAATTTTAAGGTCCTTGATCTCGATCTTTCTCATTATTATCTTTTCAGCTTTTAATCTAGCCATTTCTCTATTTTTCTCGACTGCCAGATCATTTTTCTTGTGAGAGATTATCATCCATGTTAAGCCGTCTAATCGCAGTTGTTGTCGGCTTTACTGGAATTGATCCTCTCGTATCCGTGAATTCTTTTCTGACAATATTCTTCAATTTTTTGTCATCTTTATTTTCATTTGGAGCTAGCTTAGTTTCAACTACTAGACATTCCGTTTCTGTGGGTTGTTCTTTGATAATTAAACCTTCAGCCATATTTTTTCTTTTCTGTGCTTATCTCAACCTCTGTAGCCTCTTTTTTTGACTCTTCAACAAGGGTAAAGACTTTGATGGCCCTACTACATTCTGGCCAATCATAACTTCACATTGATTGATCCTACCATTTTTGTAATCTTCATTCCATAATGGTTGGTCTCTCTGAAATTTATTCTTCCTGGCGGCCATATTTCTTCGAAAATATATGTGACTTGCCATTGCAGAACTTTTTACCCACCTATCCACAATAACATTGGCAGGTGGTACTCTGGTCCTAGCTGGTCCGATATAGCCTCTGGAAAATGATCTACTTTGGCCTTGGAGTATAGAAAGGTTTTTGTGGTCTCCAAGTTTTTTTATCAAAAAACTTCTTCTTACTCGGTTGTTCCTCAGCCACCTTCTTTGCAGTAAATTCATCATATACTGCATTACATATTGGACACAATCTTACCTTGCCTTTCTCTTTCTTCCTCTCAAGGAATGTTTCAAGAGATTCTTCTGGCTTCGGGTAGATATCCATTGCATCTTCCGTGACGACGTCGAATTCCTGTAAATTCCTTATGTTGAGCACTCCAACATTCAAAGGAACTTATTGATCAACATAGGACACTCCAGCTTGAAACAAATCTGTATCAACCTTCATATTCACTTTAGGCTTGTCAGCAAACTTCAAACACCCATCCATTAATGCTTTCTGAATTATATCTCTGAAACGAATACATTTGTTAGTAACATGATCGAAATTGTTATGAAACTTACAATATTTTTGGTTTTTTATTTCATCAAGTTTTAGTAGCTTATGACATTCCGACAGTTTAATTTGTTTATCCTTTAGCAATGAATCAAATATTTTATCAGTTTTTGTTACGTCGAATGTATATGTTTTCCTATTGCCATAATTCATTTTCTCCTTATTTCTTGTAGGCTGTAGAGCCTGAAAAATATAAGGAGGACCACTCCGAAGTTCAGCAATGTTAACTTCACATTCATCATTGTTATCTTCAGTCTCATTGTTGGATTCACCTAATCTGATAAATGCCACTTTCTCTCTTTTAAGGAATCTCTTTTGTTTATTAACCTTTTCAGCTTTTAGTTATTTTATTTGCCTAACTTTCTCACCTAGTTGGGAAAGATCAACTAAATGTTGGTTCACTAATTTTTTCTTTATGTAAAAATCTAAACCTCCTGCAGCAATCTTTACTATCTCAACCTCAGGTATGGGAGTAAAACATCTACTCCTCATTTGTCAAAACCTAGAAAGATAATCATCCACAGTTTCATTGTACATCTTTTTTATATTGAAGAGATTGTAAGTCCTACTTTCAAATCTTCTCTAAAAAAATGATCATGAAAACTTCTTTCCAATTGAGCCCAAGAATGTATCGAATTTGATCTCAATGTCAAAAACCACGAGAATGCATTTTTAGTAAAGGAACTTGAGAATAATCTCATTTTAAGGCCTTCAATAGTGGCAAACTCCCCAATTTCTATAGTATATTGTGCAATATGATCAACGGTCGATTCCCCACTTTCACCAGCAAACTTAGAGAGTTTAGGAATTTTAATTCCTCTGGTCAATTTTGCTTGTTGCACCCACTCGGGAAATGCCGAAACAAAGTAGGGTTGGTTGACATATCCAACATTGAACCTAAACCTATTCAGCACTTGTTCCACCACTTGGTTTACATTTTGCTTAACCACTTGGTGCCCCCCAAGATTCCGTCGAAACAATCTCATGGCTGCATCATTTCTAGCCATTTGATCCTCATCACCTCAACGGAGTACATGGACATTACCATATTCCAGGCATGGTTGATCATTTTGTCTAGGTTGATCTAGGTTTTGTTGGTTTTGTCCCACATTCGCCTGAGGTGCAGTCATTTTTATATTTACCCCAGGCTGGGATCCTTAAGCATTATCATTGGCCAACTATCCTATTCCCAATGCTTGATTTAGCCTTGTCGTTTGTTGGGTCAATGCGCTACAAACATTTTTTGTGTTTTCCATGATTGGTGTAATCACAGCACCTATTTGCTGAGTGAACATATATATCATTTCATGGTTGCTTTCATCCATTTGTTGTCGAAAGCTGGCCAAAGAATTCATTGTTGGCCCTGTTACATTTTGAGGAGTGTCCCTTGACATATTTGGAAAAATTAGTCCCAAATTCAATCTCTTCTGTCAAAAAGGAGTTAGATTACTTGTATTTGCAACCCCTGTTCCTTGACCATTAAAACTCACTAAGGCTGAACTTATTTGTGGGTAGCCTTGTAAAGTCGCTGATTGGCTGACAGTATTGGCCAAAGTGGAGCCAAGTCCCATTTGTGCCAACACAGGAGGAACATAGTTGGTTAGCAAACCATATTGTGATATAAACCTTGAATTTGAATTCATTATACTTTGGTTACTTGGTTGACTCGGTGATGGCTGAGTCATTCCAAGTACCACTTGTTCTAACACTGGATTACTACGAAGAGTACCAATTGTTATAGCATCATCCACAAGACCTGTACTAACAATGGTCGAGGGTGGTGCAATAACGACTATCGAAGGTGTATCTGACGCTTCGTTACTTACATTACTCATGATTTGCATATTTTGAGAAGAAGAGTAAATAAACTTTCCACTTCTTAAACGCATAAAACTATTTCTTGTGACACTACGAGTTACTCTGAACTCGTCTCACCAGACGTGCCAATTTGTTTATGGAAAAATTTGGTTAAGTCAAATTGCAACAAACAAATATTTATTTTATCAGTTGAATATGAGTTCAAAGTTATGTGGTAATCTCGTTTAATAAAAGGGTTTGAAAATAAACTTAAGATAAATACTAGGAATTTGTAAAACTTAATGCAAGAAATAAGAAATAAACAAAAGTTCAGTAAAATACTTTGAAAAGCTTAAAGAAAATAAAGAAACTGGTGCAGAAGATTAAAGTGTAGAAATTTAAAAGAAAACATGTAAAGAATGCAACGAAATGCAAAGAAATTTAAAGAACAAGACTTAAAAATAAAAGAATTAAAAGAACATTACATTAAATTAAATGACTTGAAATTAAAAGGGATGACATACTTGGATCAAATCCGTTAATATGCTTGAGTGAGATTTTAAGATTGTATATCAGCAAATAACCTCCCTTTGTACATCGTGAATACTAGTATTTATAGGCAATATATAAAAATAACTTCTAAAAATTAGACACGTATATGACAGTTATGCCACATATTCGATACTAGTATGTTTGCCCAACTTTCGACAAAACTAACTTCTGACCATTTAGCACTTTCGTTGGCTCAACACTTGGAAGATTTCCCCAATATCAACATCTAGCCATCGAATTGAAACTTGAATATTTTACACCCAACAATTATAAAAGTTTTTTTTTTCACAATGTTGAAGATTGAAACTTATGATTCTAGATTGTAAATTATTCCTTATGCTTTGATATGTAAATATCATTTTGTCCTCAATCAAATAACTTTTTTAATCATTTTATACTTATTTTGATAATTTAATGCATAAAAGTGATTCTTTTTATACTATCAAAATGAAACAAATTCACTTAAAATCATTTTTTTTATAAAACACGGACACGATATATATATATATATATATATATATATATAAGTAAATTAAATAACTTGGTTTATGTATTTATATAATTACAAAATTTAAGAAAAAAATTTATAATTCATTAATATTATTTCTATAAGCTTGAAGATTTACAATATCTTAATATATGTTATATGTGTCAATATTTGTTACTTAATAAGTTCATTCCAAAAAATATGAAACATAATTTCTATTGATATTTTCTAAAAAATCTCCTAAATCAATTTCTTCTAATAGAATTATCCATCTACAAGTGCATGTGCATAAAAAAAAATTAGCTAGAGAGAATATATAAGGATTAACTTATTTTTTTAAAAAAAATATTAATGAACTATGTCCAAGTCGTATCCTAAACGTGTTCGAACTGTATCTAAGCCAAAAAAATAAATTTTATAATCGGATATATTTGGATACACATGACACGTGTATCGTACGCGCATCTCTATGTGTCCGACACAAACACGTATTTGACATGCGGACATGTCTCAAAAACAACGTGTCCATATTTTATAACTTTTTAACTAACATATCTAAATATAAAACTAATTATATTATAATCAATTATAATAATAAATTATTAAAATAATTAAATTTTCACAACTATACTTAAATACCCCTTAAGTCTGTGTTACACAATGCTAAAAATTCCTGTTATAGTCTCTTCTGTATCTATCTGTTGTTTGGAAAGCAAAGAGAAACATTTGTTTGGATGTGGAGAGAAAATGAGAAGGAAGAAAATGAGAAGATAAAACTAATAAAAAGTGTATTTTCTCTTTAAGTGTTTGTATGAAGAGAACAAGAAAAGGAAAAAATGGATATTAATATTTTAATTTGTTTAATTATATAGAAAAGTGAGATAAAAAATATATAATAATGTGAAATGACATATATACCTATATTATATATGTAATGAGATATTTAATATTATATATATATATTATTTTTGATTTTACATATCTAAATAAAATTATTGTATAACAAATAAATTTTATAATAAATATTAATTTAAGAAATTAAATTATTAATACTTAAATTGTAAAACTCGATTATAATTTTTTTCAATGAAAATGTAGTTGGATTCATTATTTACAGTTCTATAACATATTTGATATATAAACTCATGTTCCACATACGCGTTGAATCTTTTATGAAGATTTCTTTTATGCTTTTAAAAAAACGAAACAACTTTCACCGACAAAGGATTTGCATTGGCATTGGCTCATCGATTAGGAATGAAGTAATTGTGTAATTTGCGTCGTTACTGGCCAGTAGCCGCCAGGTCTTCTTAGACGGAGAAGATGATTGTGGGTAGAATTGTAATTCAGCAAGATTAGCTCTCTCTTTCATAAAAAAATATTAATAACGCACTTTTTTAATTTTTTTTAATATTTATTTTATTGATTCACTTTATATATTTAAAGAAAAAATTTAGGTAAAGTTCTTTAAGTCTTTGTGGTCATTGTCTCAATAGAAGTATGACATGTATCTTATTTTCGATTCTTAATTATTATTTTCAAAATTTTCATTAATGAGTTATAGAAAAATGTACACGCATATTATTTATTAAAGACAAAACACAAAGATCTAAACTTTATCTAAGTTTTGTCTTAAAAAAATTTATTAATATTTATTTTTAAATTAATAATAAAATAAATATTAAAAAATATAAAAAATGGGTGTTTAACCTTTTTCTTTGAAGAAAAGTTGTATGGTCCCACATGATTTTTTTCTTTCTTCTTTATTTTTTCTCCACAATCGAACGACCGAAAAGTACAAAATTTTATTACTTTCTCTTCTTGCATTTTCTTTCCTCCCATTTTTTCTCCTTAACGCTTATGTAAAAAGAAAAAAATTAAATAATTGTGTTACATACAACCTTAAAAATATATTATGTCAAATAAGTCTGCGGTACACAATGCTAAAAATTCCTGTTATAGTCTCTTCGGTTGTTTGGAAAGCAAAGGGAAGAATAAGTCGTTCAAGCACACTCGTTAAATAGAGCATAATAAACTCGTATTAAACTTATACATATGAAGGGGGGACTTCCATACTACAATTTTTGGGTAAATTTTTTTGGTTTTGACAATATTTTTTGGTAAAATTTGAATGGTAAATCTTGTGCAATGATTTTAAAAAACCGTTTTGTAAGTTGGTATATATGGCGTAGTTTATGCATAAATGTTTGTACATATATAGTCAAAACAATAATGTTAACAATATTTTTTTAAAAAAAATGGTATTCTAAGTAATTATCACATCTTTTTTGTAATAAAAAAAAAGGAATTGTAGAACTTTTTCTGGTTTTTGGTATTTCTTAAGAACACAAACTAAATTCTCATCTCAACCGGGTGGCTTTGTAGAGTAATACCAACATATTTTGCACTGAGTTTCATTTTTCTTGAAAACTCAATTGTGTCAGTCAAGCCATGCATTCACTTGATCAGCTGACTGGGTGGACGACTTCAAGCTATAGTGAAAAAGTAAGTCAATATTCGGAGGGAAACAAATAGCAAATTAATAACGAGAAGTTGACTTTGTCCAAGTCCAAGAAAGATTTTCTATAAAGAAAGTATCCTCTGTGAGCCTCCTCGAAGTTTGATTAATTGTTAGGTGGGTTATCACAAACACATGAACTATACTTGAGAGAAATGAAATATGTAGTCAGTCAATAAGGAAGGTAAAGTAGCAAATAAGAATGAAATTGTTCAAGCAAGAATACAGAAATTAAAGGACATGTTAGACTTTGAGTATATAGTGGAAACTGCACTCACTATGTTCTCTCACTTTCTGCTTTGTCATCGATTTTCTTTTACTCGTCTAACATTTAGACCTCAAGTTTTCCACTGTTCTTTATGTAATCCTAATGTTTTAGAGTTTCATTATTTGAATAGTTAGAATATGACACTCTATTTATATTTATATACAGTATATTTATCTTAATTTGATATTTAAAAACAATAAATCACACTCACATATTACATAGTATTTCAAGTTGATGTTCAAAAATATTTTTCAACGTTTTAAGATTAGGAAAGAAAAATAATCTGATACAAGAAAGGATGTTTGAAAAGAAAAGAACAGGTTTTTAAGCATATATTAGTGGGAAGTTAACTCACTATTCTTTTACTGCTTTTAGTCTTTGACATAAGAATAAGAGAGGGGCTTTTTTTTTTCATTCATTAAAATGAGGCTCTTTGAAAATTATGTTTTCACAATGGATTTTATTTTGTCACGTCAACTACCGACCGCGGTGGTCAAACCTACATGAAAACCATTTGTCACAAACGTTATCAGGCACACAACCGTTTTTCTTTTGCACTCATGAGGTCCAAATTTGTCAACCAAACGGTAATGCAAGCCATTATTTGGGCTCAAAATCCAAGACTTGCTAACTACTTGGTGTTTGACAAGGTTAATTTTGGACAAAATGGAAGTAAACTGCAATTATAGATTATGTGCAAAATATTTTGTGTATTTTGAAACTTATTAATATCACTCATTGAATTAATCAAATAATACATATTAGTGTATATTGATCATAGCGTTTATGTGTAGAAAGCTTCTTATGAAGAATTAATATGTACTGTTTGATTAATTCAATAGATGTGTTAATGAGTTTTAAAAATATAAGAATGTTTTTCGCACTTGACCATTGTTGAGGGAAATACTTGCATTTTGCCCTTAATTAAAACCTATTAAAAAAATTATAATTGATAATATGTGCATTTATTATAAATAATTTAAAATGATAAATTTGTACGTAAAATAAAATTTAAGTTTGAACTTGACATGTATGTGACCTATCATAAACTTGAATCAATCGTGAGGCATTGAGGGAGGCCTACATGTCAAGAATGCAATAGAAAATATGTTTTGATGGCTGCTTTGGACTGAAATCCTATTGATTGTTGAAATGTGTCATGTAAGAGTTGTCTATGTTAGTTCTTAATGAGTTTATGACTGAAATGCCTCCCCTCATCAAGTTTGAGTTCAACAATTGGTCCTTGAGAGAGCTATATATTTTAAGTGGTGTTCATTTATACTTTTCCTTATGCTTAATATGTTAACAAGTAGCAACATATTAATGATCATTAAAATTATAAAATGAATTAAAATTATGTCAAACTTCGTTTTTTTATGTTTATACTTTATACCAACAAAATAAATTAGATAAATTTTAAAATAAACATAACATATTATAAACACAGCATATTATAAAAAAATTAAAATTACTTTTAAAATTTTAAAATTACTTATGTCAAAGTCAAAGTGTTATCCAGTTATTTAATTTTTTTGAAGCCCAAATAATTTTGAAATAAACATAACATATTATAGAACTTTTTGAAATTTCTTAAACCGTGCAATGCATGGGGATTCAGTCTACTATAAATTAGAGTTTAATTTTGATACATTATTAATATAAATTTTTTTACACTATCAACTAATTATATATTACTACATATGATTTTTTATGTAATTATTGTAAGAGTCAAATATTTTTAATAATATGACAAATGTATAGTTAAATGGTAGTGTAAAAGACTTCTACACTCACTGTATTCAAATTAAATCTTATAATTAAAAAAAAACTCTTTTAAAAAGTACTTCTAAAACAGACTTATTTTGATAAATATAAGACATCTAACGGGGTTAAAAAAATAAAATAGAAAATAAAACTATGAGGATTGGAGAATTGCGTATTGCTTTATATTTGGGCTCTCATAAAGATGTAAGAGAGTGTTTGTTTCAAGAGCTATTTTTGTATTTCTAGGATTCCCACGTTTAGTAGAAAATCTGAAAAGACACTCCTACCAAATATAATTTGTGCTGATTTACTGGTTTGTATTGAAAAATCATCAACATAAACAAATTATTGCCAACAATATTAGGGCCAAGAAAATCATAAAGAACCCGTTTCCAGAAAATTAAAAGGATTTGAATATTAAGAATATTCAAAAGGATTTGTTGAATTTGTTATTAGGGACATTGTTGGAATATTATCAAATATTTCTGTGAATATTTTCTCAATTCAGACATGAAAATGAGATTCTTGAAAATTTTATAATATTCAGGAATAGTTAGAATTAACGAAGCGTAGATTTGCTAGATTTTCAGGAGTATCATTGCTTGAAATACCATTCCCAAAAATCTTATTCCTAAGAATGAAAAATAAACTCATGAACCAAACACCCCAAGGTCTATGTAGCTAAGTTGGATGCTTTCTATTATCTATTACTCCAAGATAAAAAGGAGAACAATGGAAATCATGTGGGTTGTATCTTATCCTGGAAGGAAGAGCCGATGGAAATGAATGAAAGAAGGCCCAAAACTAATACTACCAACATAGTGCATGGAGTTATTTGGACTGTTTGACAGAGTTGTAGCTTAGCAGAACAATGATCAAATCATACCACTATTTGGTGTTCCACCTCTTGTTCCATTTCAGTTTCTTCCAGCCCAGGTTGCAGATCAGGCTGCTTATGTTTGCTCTTTAAGTTACAGAACAATTACTTATTAAAGAAAAAAGGTTCTCTAAATTAAATGTCTCTAAAATGAGTTCATAAAAATCTATCCATCCTTAATTTAGTTTAAAATACATTAAAATCTTAACTCACAAAAATTTAATAGTCGATAAACCATTACTTACTCAATTTAAAGACAAACTTATTTTAAAAGAACATTACCCTTATTAAAAGCATTGCCAACCACATAAACGGACAATTTTTCCAGTACAGTTTAATCGTGGATTCTGGCATGTATGGAATGCAGGAAAGGCACAAAACTAAAGCGGGAGGTAAATAATGAGGAAGAAAGCGAAGAGTACTACTAACACAAACTGCAAATTCATTACAAGAATAGTGTACAGTCCAATTCTCACCTACAAAATTTTCAATCGACACCCACCACCTGCTCATTTGAGTAGTATTGGATGACATGAGCAGCCAAAGTAAACAAGCAAACAATTTGTGCAACCTTGACTGTGTTCTTCTACCTGCTACCATTTGAGATGAAACACACTTGGAGAATATCTAAATAAATAATCAAACAATATCCACCAACTTATCTTCCATGACTGTCCTATGCTCTATTGAAGTTACACAAACCATTTTTATCACCACATTGAAGGCACATAAACCTGTTCTTTGAGATTCTGTGCAGCACTTTCAGTAGGAAAACCTCTAACTGCACCAATAGTCCATTGTGCTATAATTCCTGCTGCAACAGCAAACCTTAGCTGTCTCTCCAAAATATCTTGATTTTCAAACATTTCTGGGCAAGTGGTTAGTTTTCTTAAAATACCAGCCACAACAGCATCACCCGAGCCAGTTCTATCACAAGTAAATGGGGTTATGAGCACATCTTCAGTTCCAACCACAACCCCATCAAAAGAAGGGGTATAGTAGTGAATTCTAAGTGTTCCATCAGTCACAAAAAGGAATTTAAGTCCATCATGCCACAAAGGTGAGATTTCCTCTGGAGTGTAATGGTAATACTCTCGTCGATTCTTGGTCTGTTCATAATTTTCAGCATAGTATTGTGGCTGATAATTTCTCATCCTCTCATAAAATTCTTCATCTAGAAGGAATTCTAGCTCAGTTCTTGAAACTTCAATGATGTCTGCTTCATTCCATGCTTTTCTGATTATTTCTCTAGTCACATCACGTGATCTCCAGAGAGGTAATGGCAGGTTTAAATCAAAAAATACAAGGCCACCAAACTTCTTAGACCACTTGATTGCTCTGAATAGAGTCGATTCCATCAAGGGGCATGTTAAAACTTCTGAATTGAAATGGAAAATCCTAGCCTGCAGTAGTCCACACAGAAGAAGACATAAACAAATTCAGTTCACACGGTGAACACATCCATGCAGAAGAGTCTTACTCATACAATAACGAGTATTACCATTGCCACCAATGTATTTATACCACCTAACCTAACAGAGTTTCCTTGCCCAACAAGTTTTATAACATCAAAATGAAAAGTGGGTTTGGTTTGAGCGAAAACAGAAGCATCGGAACAGGAAAAGAAGTCAAAATTGATAGTGTATTCAATTATGATGCATGCTGTAATTTATTGCTGATCTCTACTCTTTCTCCTTCAACAATTCCTTTTACTTTTGCTCATACTAAGCACATCTTAAATTGTCATCCATCCTCAATATACCATAACTGATGAAGCAATTCCTACCCAACAAGTTCCCTTACATCAAAACTAATTGCTATGCTCATCATCTTTTCATCAATAATGCAGCAGATTTAAAAAAAAAAACACTTTGGTGCCTCTACACAGTTCAACAAAAAATTGTTCACAGCATTAACAAGGCCATACAATACATAGTTCACGAAAGCATGCTTGAGTCCTCAAAAAATGCAGCTGTAGTAAAAATCCCTCAACCAAACAACAGGGAAATCTTTATATAAATGTTCATATCCAACTAATCCCCACTAATAATGAGAAGTTCTTATGTCCTATAAGAGACCTACATAACCATACGTAGACAGCATATGAGAGTCATGTAAGAGTACTATAATAAGGCCACTAACAACATAACACGAGAATAGCCATGCCGTTCGATTGAATTTAAAATATTATACAAAAAAATTGAATTTAACATTATTTAATGAGTTTAACATCTTATATAATAATTAATATAATCAAACTCATTACATGAGGTGAATACAAAAGATTGGATGACAATGTAAGAATGTTTTAATCAAAATTGAACTCAATTTACATCAAATTTCAACAGTTATTACTCTCATCAGTGTATGTTAGAATTTTTCCTAACAAGTGGCCAAAAAATCTTAACAATCATTGCATATACTTAAGCAAACTAACTTTACCTCTTTCAAAACAGCAAGGTTCAATTCAGAGCCATGCAGAGAATCCTCAGCAGACTCCTGAGCAGTCTCCATCCTCATTTTCCCATCCTCAAACTTAACTTTCATATAAGCACAACCAGTCTTACAATTAGAATCAAACTTCACACCCCTAGTCTGAACCTTCTCCTTGTTCATCATCAACACAAGCTCATCCCCAAACTCATCCCTCCCCACCTTCCCCATAAATGCGGCGCGGCCACCGAGCCTGACGTGCGCCACCGCCACGTTCGAAGGCGGTCCACCAAGGGCCCGAGCGAACTCCGGTGGCTTCCACTGCAGCATTTTCCACTCCGAGTAGATGTCCGGGTGCATCGGGTACTCATGCACCCGCACCGTAGGCACGAACTCCTTCTGCACCGCACCGAAGCAGCATATTAATGGCGGTTCCTCATAACGGAAATCAATTCCGTCGTCGTAATCTTCTTCTTCTGCTGCTTCTGCGTTTTGGGCTTCCAAGGTGTCGTTTTGGACCTGGGTTTCGGTCGAAGGGTTCGGTTTTTCGGGAGAAGATGGGAGCTTCTTCTTTCGGCCACGTCGTTTTGGGGTTGGGGATTCGACGACGGCGCCGTTTGAGTTGCTGACATTGGCGGAGGCTTTAACTGGGTGTGGCTTTTGGTTGTGAGAGGTTGTGAATTTGGAATGGGATTGGGCTTTCCGTGGTTTAGGGCACGAGTTTCTCGGATTTGAAGGGTTGAAGTTTAGAACTTGGTGGTGGCGAAAGAAAGGGAGGGGTGGAAGAAGATGAATTGACGCCATTGTTGGGATTTATGGTTTATCCATATATTGGGCTTTCGCTACCTAGTACCTTCCTCTGCTGAACCATATCGGGTTACCAGGTATTTGAAATTAGAGGCGTTCAACGCAGGGTCTTGGCTTGAACCCGGCTCAAAGTTTAAATCTCACTATTATCTATTATAATATATCTATTATTTATTATTTATTATTTATTATTTACTATAATATACAAAAGTAGAAGTTCTCTTAAAATTTCTTTTTCCGCTCATATATAATTTATTTGAAAAAGATTAATTTTTTTTCATTCAGTTATTTTTTTAAAAAAAATTATTTTATAAAAAATCAGTTATATTTAAATATCTAAATTAATTTATAAAAAATCTTTTATTTTTATAAAAAATTATTTTAACACAAACTCATAGTATAAATTATTTTCATAAAAAACTTTTATTTTTAGATAAAATTTTTTAACTATTCTTTAATGATAGAAATATTTTTCATGATGATCCCAGGTTCTTTATCAAATATTATAAACAAAATAATTTTATACTTTTTTCATAATTTATAATATAAAAATAATTTTTTTCATTCCATTCAAACGAAATAAATTATTTAAAATTATTTTTTAATAAACATACTCAAACAAAAATAAATTTAATTATAATCAATCTTTACAATAATCAATTATAAACATAATATATTTTTTTAACTTTTCCAAACACACTCTTAGTATATAAAATCGATCAACGCTCCATACAGTAATTTTTTCCGCTCAATACCATCCCTCTTGCTTTTGTTCATGCCATCACTCTTTTATTATTATTATTATAATATATATTTTTGCTTGTAACCTGTGCAAAGTACAAGTACTACAACTAGTTACTTATAAAAATTTGTATGCATAATGTACTTCTTTTTCTCCTTACATCAAAAATTGTTTTTCCCGCTCATGTGAGCCTTAAGGTTTACATATTGATATATGTACTCAATTATTAATTGCATCAAATAATTAGTCAATTAATTCAAATAAAATAGGTCTACTCTATTGGTTGCTCAATTAATTGAATAAAAGAGATAAATATTTTATTTAATACGTCAAATAATTGATTATATTTTTGTTCAACATCAATTAATTGATTATAGTATAAATTAGGAAACTTAGAAAACCTTTCAGATTATAGCCTCAATTAATATAAATGAGGAAATATTTAATGTGTAAATTAATTGATAAAAGTAGGAATATATTTTATTTAATATGTTAACTAATTTAATTTATTTTTATTCTACATCAAATCAAATAATTGATTATTATATATAAATTTATATAAATGAGGAGACTTCGAAAATCGTCTTAATTATTGCCATACTAATTTTTCTTTGATTGATTCTTTTTTAATAATTGATGGTTATTTTTTATAAATTAATTTAGAATTCTTGATTTGACATTTTTCAATACGAAGTAATAACCTTTTTCCTTTGATTGTGTCTTTCTCTATCATATATATAGATGATCTTATTCAAATAAAAAGAGTATTTATTGTGAGATATAAGAGAAGTGAATCTTGATTATTGGATCTTTTATAAATGATCAAGATTAGAATATAAATGCATGTGACTTTTTTAAGTAGTCACATGACCTTCAAGTAATTTTTAATCTTGACTATCCATATATAATTGTATGGTCAAGATTTACTCCTCTCACTCTCTCATAATAAAAACTCATCTCACTAGATATGTCTCATATATATATATTATTGTATGTTTTGAGTTTGGTCTTTTCATTTGTTTCTTTCTTACTTTTGTTTCAGTCAATTTCATTCTCTTTTAAGTTAGAGAGGTATTATAATATTTTGTTTATATCATGTTATTTTGTTTTTCCATTCACTCCTTTTATTATTTTTTTTTACAAATGACATTCTTTCCCCAAAGTTCTATGTGGTTGAATTTTTATTTTCTTAAAAATTGCATCAAAAATTGATAAGGTTGATGATATCACTCCTAAAAAAATAAACATGAAAATTGAAATTCAAAGTTATAAGAGTATAAATACGAAGATTTGACAAGGTTGATGATATCACTCCTCAAAAGTAAATACAGAGATTGAAAGTCGGATATGATGAGCTATTATAATTTCTAACCTTACTTTCAAATATTATTTATATGTAAGTAATAATTTAAGTGTTTAAAGAGAGGTTTAATAGATAATTCCCATGAAACAAATGAAAATGGATTGAGTTCAAAATATTCCTTGAAGGATTGGTATTCATCCCAATTGGTTTCTTTGCATTTTTTTTTGAAACATTACTTTCATGGACATCTCTGAACTTCTTAACATTTTTTTTTTGTCTTCAACAGAGAAAGTCAAGATAATAGACAAAAGTCTCAAACATTTATCATGAATTACACTTAAAGAAGGTATTGCTTTCTCTTTGCCCTTTTTTCTTGCAATCTATATCAATAGCCCTTTTCATACTAAATGGTTTCAAGATCAAAGTCTTCTTAATAACTAGCTGTTGCGACCGTGATCATGGTGGGAGCGGCGAAAAATGAATAACATTAAGAGTTGCCACCAATTTTATTTAAAATAGAAAAAATTAAAAAATTTAAGAAAAATGGTCTTTAAAATCAGATTAGATTCAGGAGTCGATTATGCATAGAAAAAGGTGGAGACTTAATCCTACAGCATCCTTAACATACTCGTCTGGATACGGTACCTTAAATCAGTTGCGCAAAATTAATAATCTCAAAACATATTTTTTTACTCCTCTTAAAAACATTGTATATATATTTTTTAATAATAAAAAATAAAATAAAATAAAAAACAAATTGTAAAAATTTAATTTTTGACTTAATAGAATAGAAATTATGCTCTTACGTATCCTCGAGGTGTAATGAGGAACTGAAAGTCATGTAATTCTCTAGAAAAACGATTATGAGTTGGTTTTTTTTTTAATTTTGAAAAAAGATTTTTTTTTATTTTGAATATTTATTTGTTTTCTCTTTGTTTGAGAGAAAAGAAACGAATTCTCAAGTTGTCACAACTTAAATAATTTTAAAAGTTATAGGATTAACAAGTTGTCACGACTCAGTTAATCTCGTTTTACTAAAAAAAAATTCATTTGTAAAATTAGTGCAAGATCACCATTTAAAACAAAAATTAATAATGTTCCCCATAAATGCGTTATAATTTATGATGACGTATTATAATTTCTAACCGTACTTTAAAATATTATTTATATGTAAGTAATAATTTAAGTGTTTAAAGAAAGGTTTAATAGATAATTCTCATGAAACAAAAGAAAATGGATTGAGTTCAAAATATCCCTTGGAAGATTGGTATTCATCCCAATTGGTTTTTTTGCTTTTTATTTTTTATGAAACATTGCTTTCAAGGTCATCTCTGAACTTCTTTTATATATATATATATATATATATATATATATATATATATATATATATATATATATATATATATATATATATATATATATATATATATATATATATATATATATATATATATATATATATGATCTTACTCAAGTGAGAGGAGTGTTTATTATGAGAGGTGAGAGTAGTGAATCTTGACTATTGGATCTTTCATGAATGGTCAAGATTAGAACATAAATGCATGTGACCAATTTAAGTGGTCACATGACCTTCAAATAACTTTTAATCTTGACCATCCATGTATAGTTATATGGTCAAGATTTAATTCTCTCACTCTCTCATAATAAAAACTCTTCTCACTAATATATGTATATATATATATATATATATATATATATATATATATATATATATATATATATATATATATATATATATGTTTGTCTTCAACAGAGAAAGTCAAGATAATAGACAAAAGTCTCAAACATTTATCATGAATTACACTTAAAGAATGTATTGCTTTCTCTTTATCCTTTTTTCTTGCAATCCATAGCAATCCATATCAATAGCCCTTTTCATACTTAAAGGTTTTAAGATCAAAGTTTCCTTAATAACTAGCATTCTTTGATGTTAGAGAAGTAGATTATATTTTATTCAAGTAATAAATTTTATATGATTCTATCATATCAAAATATAGTATAATATTTTAATCATAAAATTATTTTTTTAATGTTTAATGAGATTTAAACTATGCACAAAAAAATTGAAATATAAGAATAAAATATTTTTAAATGTTATTAACTAAAGAAAAAATAAAAAAAAATATGGTGAGGGCTAGTGGGCCGGCCTGACCCAATTCGCAGCTCCCATAAGACCAGGCTAGGTCAACAAATTACCATCCCACAACGTTCTTGGCCTGACTTATTTTGACAACCCTAAACATGACTCTAGCCGTTAAGGTGTAATTGACATTGACTAAAGCAATAGTTTTGATAATAACGAATAAGAAAGGAATGAAAGTACAAAGATCAAGTCTCAAGACTCTTCAAGTTTAGCTTATAGGACTTAGATCTTGTGTAAAAGTATTTGTATGATTCACACTAAGCCCATCAATTAGTTTTATTACTCAACTTAAACATGTTTGCAAAATCAGGATCTATACTTATGAAAATGATATTCAAAGTTTGAACAAATTGGTTTTTAGAAAGATTGAAAAATCCTTTGAAAATTTTGTTTTCTTGACGAAATCATTAACATGTTTTTGGACAAATCATAAGCCATTTAGAAAATCTCCTAACCGATTAGAGACTCTCTCTAATCGGTTATCGGACAAGTCAGGAGCCATTTTGAAAAGCTCTTAACCGGTTAGTGAAATCCTCTAACCGGTTATTGAGAAAGTCAGAGACCAAATTTTAAGTCTCCTAACCAGTTAGAAAAATCCCCTAACCGGTTAGCAAATAAATTAGGAGTCAATTTTTACGACTCCTAATCGGTTAGCAAAATTCCCTAATCAGTTAGCAAATGAATTAGGAGTCAAATTTTAAGACTCCTAACCGGTTAACAAAATATCCTAACCATAATCCCCTAACTGGTTAGCAAATGAATTAGAAGTCTAATTTCAAGGCTCCTAACCGGTTAGCAAAATCTCCTAACCAATTAGTGAAATCTCCTAAATCGTTATTTGCGAACCAGAACATATTTCCAACGGCTATATTTTGACATTTAATCACTATCAACGACTCTTATTTGCTTTGGGCTATAAATGAAAGTGTTTGGGCATTAAAGAAAGGGTGGAGAACAATTTGAAAATGATTCTTGAGCATTGAAAATCAGTTTTATCTATCATTTCTCATAAACTCCTGTTTTAAGCTAAGTGTGTGAATCCTTGATACCCATAAGTTTCAAGTTGTATTATCTACTCTTTGAGAGAGTTTATATTAATCTACATCTTTGTATAATCTATAAAGAGAGGGTGAGGTATCCCTCTAGAGTAAAGGGTGAGGTATCCCTTAGAGAGTGAGGTATCTCTCAAAGATTGTAAAGGGTGAGGTATCATTTAGAGAATGAGGTATCTCTCAAAGGTTGTAAAGGGTGATGTATCCTTGTTTGAGACTCAAGCACAAGGGTGATGTTGTGTTGAGTGCTCTCAATTGTAAAGGTTGTCAAGCACCTGTTGAAGCTTGAAGACATAGTAAAAAATCTCGGGTGGTTCACTTGAGGACTGGACGTAGGCCACAAGTGGTTGGTGGCTGAACCAGGATAAATATTTGTGTTTGCTCTTCTCAACTCTATCTCTTTATATTTGTGCTTTAATTACATATGTTTGAGTTGAATTTGATATCTAGCTTATTTGCTTGATTCATCTTATATCCCAAGTTGTATTTGAGTAATCTTTAATAGTTGTGCCTTTGTTATGCATGTTCCGTTGCATTTATTAATTAAGTGATTCAAAATGCTTAATTTCTCAAAGTTATTTTGAAAATTTCTAATCACCCAATTCATCCCCCTCTTAGGTGATGATTGCCATAACTAACAAGTGGTATCAGAGTTTCGTGCTCTGTTGAAAGCTTAACCACTTAGAGTTAAAGATCCTTGTTTGTTTGGCAACCATTGAAAACTTTTCAAAATGGAAGGTTTTGAAATTGATAAATCACCATTCTTTGATGGTGTGCATTTTGTTTATTGGAAAGCTAAAATGTTATTTTATATGCAATCTATTGATATTGATTTATGAGATATTGTACTTGATAGATTTATATGCAAATCAAAACAAACTTGAAATGCTTATGACAAGAAATGCTTTTCCTTGAACATTAGAGCAATGCAAATCTTAAGAAATAGTTTGAATGATGATGCTTATGCTAGAATTAAGAATTGCTCTAGTGCCAAAGAAATTTTGGGCACCCTTGATGCTTTTTATCTTGCTAATAATGATTTCTTGCATAGAGTTGCATATAGAGAGCAAGAAGAGCAAAAGTCTTTATAGGAAGACAATTATGAAAAACGTCCTTAAGAAAATTTTCAATGTAAGATAATGAACTCAATACCTCTTGGTGATGATGGTGCTCAATTTGAAGAAGAGACAAAGCAAAACAAAATTGAGAAGGAAGATATTCTTGAATTCTTGATGGACAATAATGAGGAAGATGTTGATTCCCTTAAAAAAGACTTTGAGGTAAATAATGCTAAACCATATTATAGTTCTTCCTATGATGAGCTACAATGTGCATATGATGAATTATATGATAACTTGTTATTTTTAGAAAAGAAAAACTCATCTTGTTTGGAAAACATTTCCTCCATTGAAAATGAAATTGAGATTTTGAAAAATGAATATACTTTTCTTGATTAGGAAATGCCTTTGAAATGTGAAACCTCAACTTCTTGTGAAAAATACATTGATTTAGAAAATCAAGTTGAGAACTTATCTGCTAAATTTGCCAAAGCTAATGATTTTAATTGCTTACATTCTATGCTTATTAATGAGAATAAAATTAATGTTATTCTACATGAAAATTCAAGTAAAGCTTGTGACAAAAATAACATAGAATGTAATAACAAGAAAATACTTAAGTTTTTCAAAGATGATCTTCAAAAGACCAAGCCATCATTAAATTCAATTGTTTACAATTTTTGTGATAATCTAGGACATATTTCTCATTTATGCAATTATAGAAGAAATACTTATATGAGAAATAGTATGATATGAGTTCCTAAAGACCTTAAACGCTCTAGTACTAACATTCAAGGACCCAAGGTGAAGTGGGTACCAAAATGTCCTCCTAGTGTTTCAATTATGCAGAAAATTTCTCAAAATGATGGACAAATTGGTCAAGTGAAGAAGGAATAATTAAGGAGAATGTTTCCAAGGCCCAATGGTAGAAGTTTTAAACAAAGAAGGAAGATAACTTCAACCAAAGTTTTTTAAGTACAAAATGTGAAACTTGCAAAGTTTAAAATACCAAAAGAGAAGCAGTGAGTAAGAAAAAGAGTTTCCTTGATTACCAAGGTCAAGGTATCAAAAGTTTTTACCTCTTATGCGCATTCACTTGTAAAGTCAATGAATTTGAGGTATATTCCTTATAGGCCTTAGGTAAAGGATAGAATCATGTGCACTTAGTAAAATCTAAATATTTTATTTAGCACATGATTATGTTCATTCTTATTATACCATAGCTCTTTAGTTTGTTATATATCTTGGTACATAAGATTCTAGATGCCTATGTATGCTTTCTATACTTTAAATTGTCTATATATCATGAAAATATGCATGTTATTGACTATATGCTTAATGGTAATTGATTATTTAATTTATTTTGCTCAATTTACATACTATGAAAAATTGATTTTTATGAGAGCATAATGGATTAATAATCAATGACTAACCCCTATGGATCCAAAATTGGTGGATACCAAAGAAAGTACTTTGAAATGTGTTGTAGGTGTACTTGAAGGCCAAAAGCTGACTTTGGAATATTAAAAATGGTTGTTCCAAGTACAAGACCAGAAAATATTTCAAGTTCTCTTCCTTGTCTCCAAGAAGCTTGGACTTGAAACCTTTGGTAAATTGGAGACTTGGTCTATGCTTCTCTAGCTTAATTTATTAAAAATATCTTTACATGTCTCGGATATGTTAGATTAGTTTGTATCTTGTTTGAAATAGCATATGTGATGAAAATATATTTGAACTTGGCATTTTGGATCAATTATGCATAAACTGAAATTCTGCGCAAGTTCACTTTGGTGCATAATATATATGTTTGCTGCATAATCCTCTTTTGCTGCACAATGTGTCATTTGAGTTTTTGGATCTGTTTTTGTCAAGGAAAAAGGCTCTCTGCCAAGTAAAATAATCGGTTAGGAGGCTTCACTAATCGATTATGGGAGATTTGGAATTTCCTGGAACCATTTGCAATTAAATACTAACCGATCTAAGACATTTTCTAACCGGTTAGAGGTCACTTTGTAACTGGTTACTCAAATCCTTTTAATCAGTTATTGGTCATTAAAACAACACTCCCAGCCGTGACCTCCTTCAGCTAATCTATTTCTAACTTAGCTTTATCATTATGTTTTAAACTCTAATCGTTATAGATTTATCTCTTGGACATAATGCTTATTATCTTAGCTTGCTTAACTTTGTTTATTTTGAAATGAATATTTTGCAATGGGTATTCTATTAACATGAATAAAATGCTGGTTTGATTATCTTGTTGTTACAATATTGATTGCATATTTGTTATGTGGCGATGGTTTTGTATAACTTCTCTTTGTCAAAATCTATATATTGCATATCTTTTTTATTATGACAAAAATGAGAGAAGTTTGAGTCATCGAGAAAAAGTAAATAAAAAAAGGTACAAATTCAATAATCTTAAAATTCTAAAATTAAGGGAGAATTGTGCATCTCTGATCAAATCACCCCTTGAAAAATAGAGGGATAGTAAGTCTCTAATACCTTTTGTGAGTTCCAATAAATTTGAACAAACTCTTTTCTTAATGGTTGTTTGTCATCATCAAAAAGGGGGAGAATGTAATTGACATTTACTAAAGTAATTGTTTTGATGATAACAAAAAAGAAAGGAATGGAAGTGTAAAGATTAAGTCCTAAGACTCTTCAAGTTTAGCTTATAGGACTTAGATATTGTGTAAAGGTATTTGTAGGATTCACACTAAGCTCATCAATTGGTTTTATTACTTAACTTCAACATGTTTGCAAAATCAGGATCTATACTTATGAAAATGATATTTAAAGTTTGAACAAATTGATTTTTAGAAAGATTGAAAAATCCTTTAAAAATCTTGCTTTCTTGACAAAATCATTAACATGTTTTTGGATAAATCATAAGCCATTTAGAAAAGCCCCTAACCGATTAGAGACTCTCTCTAACTGGTTATTGGACAAGTCAGGAGCCATTTTGAAAAGTTCCTAATCGGTTAGTGAAATCTTTTAACCGATTATTGAGAAAGTCAGAGACCAAATTTTAAGTCTCCTAACCAGTTAGCAAAATCCCCTAACTGGTTAACAAATGAATTAATAGTCAAATTTTAAGACTTCTGACCGGTTAACAAAATCCTCTAACCGGTTAGCAAATGAATTAGGAGTTAAATTTTAAGACTCCTAACCAGTTAGCAAAATCCCCTAACCGGTTAGCAAATGAATTAGAAGTCTAATTTTAAGGCTCCTAACCGGTTAGCAAAATCTTCTAACCGGTTAGTGAAATCTCCTAAATAGTTATTTGCGAACCAGAATAGATTTCCAACGACTATATTTTGACATTTAATCACTACCAACGACTCTTATTTGCTTTGGGTTATAAATGAAAGTGTTTGAGCATTAAAGAAAGGTTGGATAACAATCTAAAAATGATTCTTGAGAATTGAAAATGAGTTTTATCTATCATTTCTCATAAACTCCTATTTTGAGCTAAATGTGTGAATCCTTGATACCCATAAATTTCAAGTTGTATTATCTACTCTTTGAGATAGTTTCTATTCATCTACAACTTTGTATAATCTGTAAAGAGAGGGTGTGGTATCCCTCTAGAGTAAAGGGTGAGGTATCCATCTAGAGTAAAGAGTGAGATATCTCTTAAAAAGTGAGGTATCTCTCAAAGATTGCAAAAGGTGAGGTATCCCTTAGAGAGTGAGGTATCTCTCAAAAATTGCAAAGGGTGAGGTATTCTTTAGAGAGTGAGGTATCTCTCAAAGGTTGTAAATGGTGAGGTATCTTTGTTTGAGACTCAAGCACAAGGGTGAAGTATCCCAAGGTGTGTTGAGTGCTCTCAATTGTAAAGGTTGTCAAATACATGTTGAAGCTTGAAGACATAGTGAGAAATCTCAAGTGGTTCACTTGAGGACTAGACATAGGCCACAAGTGATTGGTGGCTGAACCAGGATAAATATTTGTGTTTGCTCTTCTCAACTTTATCTCTTTATATTTATGCTTTAATTACATATGCTTGAGTTGAATTTGATATCTAACTTCTTTGCTTGATTCATCTTATATCCCAAGTTGTATTTGAGTAATCCTTAATAGTTGTGCCTTTATTATGCATGTTCCGCTGCATTTATTAATTGAGTGATTCAAAATACTTAATTTCTCAAAGTTATTTTAAAAATTTCTAATCACCCAATTCACTCTCTTCTTAAGTGATGGTTACCATGACTAACACAAAGATTTCTAAATCTGGGCTACCTAGCATTGTCCAAGTATTATTAATTTTAGCCATAAAGCTCATTGACTTTATGACTTTAATTAATTTTTTTTGAATTATTTTAAGCAAAAACATCAACTTATTAATAGGAATTAATCATTTTATAAAAGGAATGTTGATTAAAATAGGAAATTGGATGAATATGTTAGAATTCTCTCGTATTCATAATTAATTTTTATTTACTAATAAACTTTACTATATCAGGCTCGTAAAACGTTTATATTAAATCAAATATATATTATTTTTAAATGGCAAGCCTAAGGTATGTATTATGTGGTAATCGAAATTATAATTTACATCTCTTATATTTTTTATTATTTTATTATGTTGCTTAGAACGTGTCTGCAAGCTTGTTCGATCGATGATATATGCATCATTTTAAGGAATTCAAACGGAGCTTAATGGACATGCAAACTCATTTGCAATCAAAGGAGGCTAAAACGAGGTAAATTTTGGTAGTGGCTGGAGTAGTTACTGGAGAAAATTTTACAGTGACAATAATTTTAAAAAAAAGATATAGATGTAATTGTGTATTAGCTAGGTAACAATAATCAAGAAAAGGAGAAATGTATATTAAAATATTAGTATCTAGTGGTGGATTATTTAGTATTTAGCTTCCAACATGTGTATGAATTTATATTTATAAACTAAATTACTTATTCAAATTTTATTTTACTTTCTTACATATATATTGATCTATAATATTTAAGCATTTTTTATATTTATATCGCACAGGATAGAAACCTATATGAAAACATAATAAAATCTGCATCTATAAATGTAGAAACTTTAGAAAAGAACATAAAAATTAAATAAAATATAATTTATCTAAATAACTATAAATTAATCTCATAAAAAATATAAATTAATTAATTATATATTTTAATATAGATTTTTTTATAATATTTAAATATCTTATCATTGCACGAAAGTTAAAACTTTTACATGAAGACCTAATTTAATTAATTATATTTAATCGTTACAAAAATAAATTAATTAGTTATATCTTAAAATATTTGTTCATGTGTATATGTATATTGTTCCATACTATTTAAATACTTTATATTTACATCACATGGGGTGGAAAAACTTTACATGGAAATATATAAGTACCATATGCATGAGGTGAAAACAATAAATCATAATAAATTTAATTCATATTTGTGTTCTATTCACTGTTTTATTCAATAATATTTATTATAAAGAGTTAATTTTTATAAATTATAAATAGTTATTTTTTTTATTTTTAATTTCATAATAATGTTTGTAACCTTGGCTTTTTTTAATAAAGGATTTTTTTGTTAAATTTTCATTTAAAAAATTTTCCCATGCCTCACATGAGTTCAAATGATTTCATAGAAAAGGTTAAATAATCTAAAGAAATGAGCAATATATGAAGATGTTAATGCATTTCCAATAAAACTTTTTTTTAATATTTTGATAAATATTTTCATAGCAACAATTAGTGCATGGTTGGTAACAATTATATTTTATTTCAAGAACATTTTTTTCTTGATAAAAGTTGTTTTGGGTAAATTATAGAATATTTGGGATAAATGGAAGACACTAATTGTAATCATAGATTATTTATCTTATACTAAAAATGACTTTTTATTTAAAAAAAGCTATTTTTTGAGTATTCTAATTATAATCAAATCCAATTATTTGTAGTTGTGAGATTTTTACCAAATTCATCCTAAAATATCATATTATATAACCTAAATAAATCATTTTATATCTTTTTTAGTAATTGTCTATATAAAAGTGATTTTTGTTTTTACAAAATCAAAATAAAAGATATTATGTTAAAATTACTTTTTAGATAATATATCCGAACATTAATTTAATTTTATCATTATCAATTTTTTAAATTAATTATACATGCAATCAATTATTGAATATTTTTTTTCACATGTAATTTAACACACCCTTATTCCTATGGTTGCTCTCAAATTTTGTCAAAATACTCAAGTTCAAATATGTATGAATTCATTACATGCTAAATGAATGTTTTTTTTTTATTTTTCAGTGGAATATATAACTTCATTTTTTCCGATGGTGGAAAGGGATTAAAGTATTTTATCTTTGAATAATCTATAGAGAATCTTTATACCATTTTATAAGTATTTTTATTTATTTCTATCACTTCATTAAAAAAAATACTTATACTATATATGTTTTTTTATCTGTATACTATATATGTTTTAAAAATAAATAAAAAACAAAAAAACTCACAGTTCAACACACGGATATAAATCTAGTAAGATATATTTTAGGCATCCGGCTCAAATATGATTTGAAAATGATCGCTTGTGTCGGAACGAAGTCAAGCTGAAATATACACGTAATATATAAATTTGAATATTATATATAATTAAGTTATAAAGTTATAAAAATTAAAAATTAAAATTAAAATATATTTTATAATATATATTTTAATTTTTTTTAACAAATACATCACTTGTTAAAGAGTTAAAAATATTTTTTTTTATTAAAAGTAGTGCATTAATACATTGAGAATTCAAAAGTTTTATTTTTCAATAAAACTTTTTATCATTGATTCTTTAATAACTTGGCTTTAGGACATTTTAAAAAAATTTATTTTTAAAATAAATAATATTAATATAAATATATTATGATGATATATAAAATTTATTAATTTAAATAAAAAATCTTATTATTTATAATTAATTATAAAAAAGTATAAAATTTTATAATAATGTATCGTTCTAGGCTAAATTGAGACGACCTTAGATATGACCGAATTCAAACTTAAAAACACATCAAATCGAACTTATAAAACTCAAACTCGCACGATACGATGAGTAGTACGGGTGGGTCTTGAATACCACAATTTAAAATTGAGCATTAACCAAATCGGGTTGAAAACGAAGGAACCGTCAAAGGAAAATTTGAGTGCGGGGTGCTACATTGTTTACTAGTAGACCTCTGATCCTACGGGTATTATCTTGCGGACACGTTGGCAAGGGCCATTCTGAACCATTAGATGATGTTCTCGGAGCGTCGTAGGATCGTCTTCTCGAAATTTCTTTCTTAAGAGAGTGGATTTTCAGTTTTCAGTTTCCAGTTTCCAAACCTCGAAGGTTGCTTTGCTTTGGTTTTCCTTTAACAGGTGAGAACTCATCTCATTTTTTGTTTTGGTTTTTCAGTTAGTCTGTTCTGGTTTCGTTTGATTAAATTGTTGGAGGAAGTTGAGAAGAATTCAACCTTTCTATGTTACCTTATTGTATTGTCTCAAAGACCATAGCAAATTGAAATTCGTTGACATCGTTTTTTGGCCGAGATTTTAATTGTGGTTGAGATTAAATTCATTTAACTGATATAATGGTCCGTACTGTTATTGTTCCCATGAGTTGGTATTTTGGGTAAATTAACAATTTTATATGGTTTTCTGTTATTGTGCATGCGAGTTTTGGTTGTTCTATTGGTTTTCTCAGTTAATAACCTCGGAATGTAATTCACTGATTTGCTTTTGAGAAAAAAAAAAAAAGAGATTTTTATTTTTTGTATTACCAAGAAAAAAGAGACAGCCTACTGTGTAGTTACTGCTTGGAAAAACAGCGTAAAATTTGAATATGTCATATGAGCATCAGTGATGAATGATTTTGCTTGTTATCCTTGCACTTCGATTGCCAGTGAAGAAACTTACGGGGATTGATTGGTGTGAGATGCTTGTTCCTTAATCTGTTTTGCATGCTATATTTTTAAAATTGAAGCCTTGTAATTTCATTCACCCAAAACAAATAAATGAATTTTTTATTCTTACATGGTTAGATTTGAGGATCAGTGATGTTACTGAGAAACTGCATTATCTATGTGCAACTTCCTAAAGGAATTGAAGTTAACCAGAATTTACTGAGATCCCTTTGTCATTTTTCTTTTAATCTTGCAGCTTTTTTGCAGAGATTTTATGACATGGAGTATCTTGTACCACCGCAGACTAAGAATCATGTGCTTATTACATTTGTAACTGGGATCTATTTTGCAGCGATTTTAACTTTGTAGAAGAGAAAAAACTCATTATACTGAAATTTTGGCCACATGGGGCTTGGACTTATGTTGCTTGGGGTCTATATTGTTCTCCATGAGTTGGTTTTTTGGGTTAATTTGCAAGGATTTGTTATGTATATGAAATTTGGTTGTTCAATTGGTGATTTGAGGTAATGATCTGAAAGCGTATTTTCCCCCCCTCCTTTTTGCCATCTCAAAGTGTGATTTGTTTTTAAAAAATGGTTAAGTTTTTCTTGGTACATTAAAAAATGGATATTTTTAAAGCCTCTGTAATTATTGCTCTAAACAGAGAGGGTATACCCAAGAAAAACAGCTCGCATTTGATCAGACTTTTCTTTGTTCTTTGTAAAATAAGTTGGCAATTAATGTACTATACTGTTTGAAGGTTGGTTTTTTGGATAGGAGTCTTTATGGATCTCTTTGTATTTTCTTCAATATTTTACATTCTATTTTTAATTCTGTGTAGGACTTTAGAATGTTATACTAGTTTGTGTTTGCATTTCCATCTAGTTGAGTATAGTCAGGATAGGCAAACGCAAAATATGTGATGCATTTGTACTCTGATATTTGAGGGACACGAATAGGCAAATATGAGATTTATGGAGGGAAGGAACATCTTGACAACATCTCTTTGTATCTTCTCCAAAATTTTACGTACAATTGTCAATTCTGTGTAGCATGTTACACTAGTTTGTGTTCGCATACCTATCTAGCCGAGCTTAGTCAGGAAAGGCAAATATGAGATGCACTGCACTCTGATTTACTTGGATAAGTTGGGTTTTGGCTTTATCATTCGATATTCTGTGGTGCTAAAGCATTGTCCTTGTATGCAGTTAGTTGGATAAGTTGGCTTTTGGCTTTATCATTCAATATCCTGTGAAGCTAAAGCATTGGCCTTGTATCCAGTTCAAGTCAGGTAGACTGTTAGCCGCTATTGATAGTGACCTTAGGAATTGCTTGTAGCATGTGATTATCATTCTGTCAGTGTTGTGAAAAAAATATACTTTCAATTATTCAATGTCTATCTTTAGGTTGTGCATGACGACTTTCATTGCCTATTGATATTAGAATTACTTTAACCGATTCTTGCGTGACAAATAGACTGGAACTTGTGAAGCTTTCCTCTGGGTACTAAGATTCTAAAATGAACATCCTTTGTATTTCTGGCAGAAGATGGGTTTCTGGTCTTTACTAGAAGGTTTTCTGCTCTTTGCAAATGCATTGGCAATATTGAATGAGCAGCGGTTCCTTGCTCCAAGAGGATGGACATTGGCAGAAATAACAGGACCTAGGAGGAATTCACTTAAAGGGCAAGTGATAGGGCTCATATATGCCTGTCAATTCTTGAGACTTCCCCTTATTCTTCTCAATATTACCACTATTATAGTGAAACTGTTATCTGGATAACTTGAGTAGAGTGACACTGAAGCTCTATACTCTGTTGTGTGTATCATATGTAAATTTTGAGTTTTATGCCCCGTGTATAGGTAAAAATCCTATAAAATTCAATTCAGAGATATAATGAGCAGAATTCATCAGCTGTATCAGTACTTGATGTATCTTGATTATCATTCTCAATACCCTTTGAATTTGTCATTTCTTTTGGTTTGTTTGATAATGCGGGAAGCTAATGCAAGCTTGTGATGCACGGATATAGAATATGGAACATGGATTGTAAAAATATTAACCATTAGCAGCATACCCGTGTCAATTGAAATGTAAGTCACCAGAATTTGGACTCTCTGAAAAATTCATTTCTGCAGTGAAGTGGTAAGACATGATAACTGGAATAAAACAAGGCATAGGTAATCAAGAAAAAACCTGGCATATCAAAACATTCATTTGCCATTTTATTGTGTGTAAGTGAATTTAATTACAGTTGGCACTACAACATATTCTAAGTTCTTAACATTAACATCATGCAAAAGAAGAACAAGAGCCCAACAAACAGGAAGTACTGAAATCTATATCATTAACATTCCCCATGTTCATTCAACTGGGATCATAACCTCATTAGTCCTGAACGCAGGTATTGTCCATGGTGGGTTGTACCTGGCCAACAAGAAATCTCCAATTACCTTATATCCATCTCTCTCCAAGCTCATCCTCAGCTTCTCCACCTTCTCCGTCACCACATCCTCAGTTGCCACTCCTCCAAACTTCACCACCCCATATTTCCTCTCACCCTCCTCTCTGATCATAACCCTCTCATCAGTCGGCTTGGGCGCCTCCTCCGCTTTGCCATAAAAGGCTGGCAAAATAAACTGCATAATCACCATCTTGTTCTCCCTTTCTTCACCATCACCAGCCTTGGTCACAACTGGGGCTGTCATAGCAATCTTCTCCCCAGAACCACCTGTGTCCTTTGTTATAACTGGAGCAGTCATGGCAATCTTTTCAGGCTTGGTGTTCTGGGGGTTCCCTAAAGCGCCAATATAGTTGGCCAAAACCATGAACCCACCATCTTTATTGCCCTTGAACTGTGATGGGTCATATGTGACTTCAGCCACCACAGATGGTGCATATTTGCGGATTTCATAGTCATGTGTGGATTTGATCACTTCAAATTTCGGGGTCTCAACCCCAATCTTTCCAAAAACCATACCCATCACGGATTAAGAACGGAAAAGGGTATGCTGAGACTTCAGAGATATCAGTGAGCGATTTGGTTAAGATGTAGAGGTGGCCTTCAATCCAATATATAAAGACATAGAAGTGATGGAAGCGTTTCCACTCTTGATTATTCTGGAAGTTGACATGTCGCTGTCTTTCTTTGGGAAGGGGTTTGGAACTCGGAATTTTGCCTAGGAATTGAATGGCGGTGATTCTGCCATGTTGCTATCATGCATTTGTGGACCCCATTTATCCACGACCTCCATGTTTTGGTGCTTTGCTGCTTTTCACTGTTGGTTTATTTATTTATTTATTTCCTGAAGATTTTTTCTCTTTTTCTTTTTCTCCCTCGAACTTATTAATTGTTTGTAAATTATTAGGAATTTACAGAGCCTAACCTGATCAAATAACTTAACTAATTACAGTTAATTGGATTGAGTTTAAGTTCTGAATATTAATCTTGATTTATTATTGGATCGTGTAAAGGTTATATTTTCTTATTTAACTTAATATTATATAATATTTTAAAATTTATAATATTTTTAATATTAATAATAAATTATAATTTTTTTTACTTAAATTAATACTTTAATTATAATATAATAATATTTTCAATATAATCTGTTTAAGAATAGAACCATACTATAGTTCCCGGATCAAAGTATCATAATAATATCCTGTCTAGTTAGAAACTTGCACTAAGTCCCACTTATAAAATTGGGTCTACTAACATGAGATCACTACTTTGCATGTATCCGGGCAATTGGGATGAAAGCATTCCGGTATGCATAAAAAATCTTTTAATTTTAGTTTTTTGCTCTAAAAATTTTATAATTTAATTATATATAATACTTAAATTTGTATATTTTGCCTACATTTCGTATTAATCCAATCTTGTCTCAATTATGTAGGATCTACTCAAAAAAATTAACTTAATTAAAATATTATAATAGAATCGTGTCAAGTTAAACTTGGCTAGATGCACATCCAATAATTATTTATCTTCAAACTTCAAGGGAGAAAAAATCTCATATAATATATGAGAAGAAATTTTTTATTTTGTAATATTTTCTTCTAACTCTACTTTTTCTAAGATTGTTTTTTTTCAATTTCTTAACAATAATAGCTTCACAATATTATGGTATATGATAGTTAAAGTTGAAATTGTCAATTTTTTTGGTAAATAATGATTTTTTGTTTTTAAAAATATTGCATATAGTATAACTACTCCAGTAAAGCGCATGTGCCACAATTTACGTATGATTGTGCTGCCACACATGGTGCAACACATTATTAATCATCAATAACCGTTGATGTAACGCATAATTTATTGTAAGAAATGAAAGAAAACTCTTACAATCCTTAGAATAAACCTGGAGGTTGTGTCTTCCATCCTCCTTGAATATGAGATGTGATTCTGCATTAAAACACATCAAGAATAGGAGACAGTACACTTGCAATTGGCTGAACAAGTAAAATTATGTTCGGTAGACAAGATAAAGAGCACATGATAATATTATCAGACTTTATCAAGTGTTTGAAAGTTTAACTTGATAGTATAATCAAATCAAGTCAAATTTTTTTATAATATTTTAACCTGATTATTTTATCCTCTCCCACCTCCTGATTAGATATGATAGGATATCTTTTCTTCTCTCTTATTCCTCAACTTCATCTCTCTCAGTCGAAACCTCTACTTCTCTGCCCAGAACTCCACCCCCACCATGACCTAGCCTCCTCACTTGCACCTATGTGAGCAACCCGTATGAAACCTAACCACCATAACCAGAAACCAATGGAACTCATTGTTTAGCAGAACAACTCCACCGTGAACCCGAAGCCTCCCTCGCAAACCCCATACCACCACGCGCACAACCGCACCTTGGAGACTCCGTCAACGTCAATTCCAACCATAAACTAGAAAGCCACCAGGCACCTCTACCCATTCGCACCACCGTGCGCACCACGCCGCCCAGCCAGCCACACCATTATCCGCGCCCTTCTCCACGCCAGAACCCAACAATCATAAAATCCAAAGCCACTTGCCTCTGCCACCATGCAAAACCCCCAAGCCATCGAGCCACCTTTGTGATGCCATGCTGGAACTGAACCAAGACCACCCTGTTCCAAGTCCGTTCATCACCACCGCGTGCCACCGCAATCACAGTCCAGATCTACGTCACGCCCCCACTCCTCTGCCACCAGATCTGTGAGCCAGAACAACCTTTGACCCGCCGTTGTCTCTGCCTCATGCCACCTGCACTAGCCACCACACTGCTCTCACTTCTCTGCCATGCTCCAAATCAGAACCGTGACCCAGTAGCGGCACACCATCATATCACTTGGTTGTTGAGACCGTTACCCACACTGTAAACAAGCCCCCATGATTCCCCTTATTCGGACTTGAATACACAAAATTTATGAATTGAAGTGGAAAACAACAATGCTTGCCTGATATGAATGGAAACCTACAAAAGTGAAACTGGTGAAACTTGTTTCATAAACGAAGGCTTTTTTCTTTTTCTTTTCTAATTATTTTGACTTTTATGCTAAATGGCATTTTGGTCTGTAAAAAAATGTTATACAATCAGTTAATTTATTCTTTTTGTTATCAAACCAAAAAATAGGATTAAGTCTTATCATATTAGTTATATTATTATGCTTTATACTATCATATCATCTTATTCTATATTATACTATCATGTGTACCAAATGAGACCTAAAAGTTTGAAATATGTAAAAAATAGTTTATGGTCCCTAAAAATATAGCAATTTGCAAATAAGTCCCTAGGTTCATATGTCTTTGAAAGTTTGGAATCAGTGAGTAGTTGGGGATTCAAATGTCAAGGTCAGCTACCAAGGTTGGGCAAGGGATGATCAGCAGTGTGGTTGAGGCTTATTTGAAAACACCCCACAAATATCAAGTTCCCTGATTTTGGTGAGTGAATTTATCAATGTTTTGATCTACATATGGCAGAAAGTTCCAAAGTTTTGAACCCCACTTGGCTTGATCAGTGATGAGGATTGACCAATTTAGGGTTGACAAGATGCTAAAGTCAGAGGCAAGCTCCGGCAGGTTTTAGGGTGGAGAAAGAGGGGTGAAGAGGAAGAACGAATCTTGGGAGGACTATACTTGGGCTTACTGGCAATACTTGTAAAAAAAAAATCCATAGCTTCTTTGTTGTTCCGAACATTGGAGAATGATCGTGACAACATTTTTCTTCCATCTGTTGGCAACGGTAGAGTCAAACAATACCCAGTTGATCACATGTTCACATCCAGGTACAAATGTTAAACCTTAGTTTTCGCTATGTATGTGAAATTGTTTTATTACGGTGGTTGTGATGCAACCCACTCATTCAGGTTCATTATTAATGATGGGTTATGCTACGTAGTTGAAATGATAATCTTGTGAATTGATTGCATGGACTTGGAAATATATGTGGAAGTGGCAATGGCATTGTACAGTTTCAGGAAGAGGAAGTTAATAGCAGATCTTTAAGGGAAAATGTTGTAGACGAATAAAAAACTATACGTCAAACTTTTTTGGAGTTAAATTTTAAATAACATAAATCTGTTAAAAAAGCAAGAAGGCTTCTAATACCAAGTGATTTAAACGGTGCATTGGTGCACCGTGACGTAGCAAAGAGCATTGTATAATCCCCTAAGTTTGGAAGTCTCAAAGAGGATTGAAGGGAGTGGTTCATAGTAAAAGAGAATACAGAGGTAAGGAATGGAACAGAATAAAATATGTAATTTTATTGTTTGGTTGTTTAATGATTATGATGAAGGAGAAAAGCAAAATTCATGTTATTCTTTTCTTGATCCTTCCATTTGGGCGGACAAAAAATTGGGACTTTGAGACTCCTAGTTACTTCCTCGTAATTTTAACTATTCATTTTAAATAATTTCCAAACACATTTTTAATAAGTTTTGTCACTCAATTCCCTACCACATCTTTTATTGTCATCTTTCTAAACATAACTATAGATTTTGTTTAGATATTTATAGTAGGTGAAACATAATGAAATGTGATGGAATCAAATAAAGCTCTAATATCATTGTTTAGATATTTAATGATATAATAGAGGTGAATTTTTATTCCATTGTTTCAAAGTTCTAGTGAAAGGGAATGAAATAATAAAAATTATAAATTTTTGGTTCCCATATTGCTGATTGTTGCGACCGAGATCGCGGTAAAAAATAGCAACTCATAAAATTTTAAAATATGAGAATGAAGTCGCCACTAATTTTATTTTAACTTAAGAAAAATTAGAAAACCTTTATTTGAAAATGATCTTTAGAACCAGATTGGATTCGGGAGTCGGTTATGGATAGGGAAGAGCGGAAACTTAATCCCACAGCACCCCTAACACACCCGTTCTAAAACGGTACCTTAAATTAATTGTGTAAATTCTTAACAATCCTTGAAAATATTCACTTTACCTATTTTTGCAAAAAAAAAACATTGTAACTTTTTAAAAAAAATCACAAAATTATGAAAATTTAATTTTGGCTTGACAGAATAGAGATTCTGCTCCTACGTATCCTCAGGTGCAATGAGGAACTCAAAGTCACGTAATTCTCTATAAAAATAATTGTGGGTTAATTGATTTTAATTAAGAAAAAATAATTTTGAAAAGATATTTTATTTAAAAAAAACAAATTTATTCTTGCACAGGGTTCAAGTTAGCACCGGGCTACTCAATAAACCTTTATGATCCAAACGACATTGAAGATAACATCCGCTATTCAATCAACATCATTGATCATTACATGGATCAAAATATTTTTTTTATCAATTTTTTAAGAATACTCTAAGGCAAACAAATAAACATAATTTTCATGAGCCAAGTAAGTATAATAAAATAAAATAAAAACACAACATCACAAAACAAACAACTTAAAACAAATTTTATTTTTATTTTTAACAAATTTTAGAATTTTCTCCATTTTCATTATTTTTATTTTTTTATAATTTTTATTTTCTTTTTTTTATAGTTTTTACTATGCTTAAACAATCATCTAAAGGCCATACGATTCTAACTCATCAGAGAAAAGGAAGACTCAAATCAAAGCCCAAAAAAATAATTTTTTTTATTCTTATATCAGACTAGTAGAACAATAAAACAAAATTAAAGATTCAGATTTTGAAAACACAAACAAAAAAAGGGTGTAGGTCCTGGAGAATGCCAAAAATGGAGATGGGGAGACTCACCCCCACTAGTAGAACAGCGGCCTGGACGGTAGCAGAGGCGGCGGCTTGTCGCGGGTCAGCAGGTGCTTGGTGGAAAGCGACGACGCGGAGTTGAGCCTGGTGCGCATGACGCTGCGGTTCGGATTGGTCCAGGGCGGGCCTGGTGCGGTCCGAGTGATGGCGGGTTGCGCTTCGTGTGGGCTCGCGATTCGCGGCGGCTGGATGGTGTCGAAGGTTGTCGGTGCAGATCCGGTTCGAGAGCAACGGCGCGGTGTGCTGGGCTTGCCGGAAGTGTCGGAGACGGTTGGTGTGTCACAGGTTCACTGTTGGTTGGGGTCGGTGCCGGCAGTTGGCTCTGGTGCGGTCCAGGGTAGTGGCGCCGGATCTGGGTTGAGGCGACGTCGCGCAGTGCTGGCTGGATCTGGGTTGAGGCGATGTCGCGCAGTCTTCGGCCGGATCCGCGGAAGCGTCGGAGATGGTTGGTTCTTTGTTTTTTTTTTTTTGTTGTTGGATGGTGAGAGGTTAAGGATGGAGGGTGATTATGGTTTGTGGATGAAGGTGGAGATGGAAGGTTGATGAAGATGGGTTAAGATTGATGGGTGGGGGTTTAGGTTTGAGAGAATGGTGGAAGAAGTGATGGCAGAGGAAGATGGAAGAAGGTGATGGGGTTGGGTGGTAAAGGATGTTGCTGCTGGTTTGGAGGTTGAAGGTAAGGGTGGTTGGACCTGAAGATGAGAGTTTGAGTGGAAGATGGTGATTGTGTTGATGAGTTTCAAATGAATATGTTCCCTCCCAAAATGCTTAGCTCTCAAAGATCTCTCCCTGAAAAATTCTCAACCCTTCCCAATTTTTCTCCGTCCCCTCTTCTGCCTTGTTCTATCCATCTTGAAGAGTATGAAAGACTCAATTTTTGTGTGCAATGATGGGATTCAGTATAGGGGTCACTGACTACAGCAATAGCTCAGTTGCTATATTGATGTATTTCCTTTGGATCGAAATTTTCTCCAGGTTTCAATCTCCGTCAAATTGTCATTTTTATGCCTCTCCTTGGGTCTTAGGTTTGCAGGAGGCAGATAATATAAACGCTACCAAAAGTTTTTTTTTATTTCAATTTTTTTTGTTTTTTATTTTTTTTATTTTTTTCATTATTTTTTTATCCTGTTTTATTTAATTTTTTTTAGCCTGGTCAAAATTCAGTGTTCACAGTTGCCCCTCTTTACTTGTTTCTTACTAGATAAAAGGAATAACAGAAGTTTTTTCATTTTATCATTGTAAGAGACGAGTAAAGACATAAATTCGAATTTTGTCCGATAATGCATAAGATGCAAAACAAATGCGAGAACAAAAAAAATGCGAAGAGCTGAAGCGCTCAAAAGGAATGATAGGAATATGACAGAAATTAAAAATGCATGGAATGCATGGAGCCGATGCGCTCAGAATTGACGAAAATTAGAATGCATGGAATGCATGGAGCCGATGTGCTCAGAATTGACAGAAATTAAAATGCATAGAGCTGATGCGCTCAAAAGAATTGATAGAAATTAGAATGCAATGAATGCATGGAGCCGATGTGCTCAACAGAATTTAAAATGCACGGAGCCGATACGCTCAATAGAATTTAAAATGCATGGAGTCGATGTGCTCAATAGAAATTAAAATGCATGGAGCCGATGCGCTCAAAGAAATTAAAATGCATGGAGCCGATGCGCTTAAAGAAATTAAAATGCATGGAGCAATTGAGTCTCGAAATTTAAATGACAATGGGCAACTGAGTCCCGAAAACAGAAATTTAAAAAAAGCAATAGGCATCTTGATCCAAAAAGGTCTTTCTTTTTTTCTTTGTTTTTCTCTTTTTTTTTCTTTTCTTCTTTTTTTTTGTTCCTTTCTTTCCTTTTATTTTATTAAAAGTCCTTTGAAGCAACGACGACTTTTGGAAAACTTTAACCAATTAAAACCCTTGTTCACATGCTTTTGCTCGTTGGACCTAATAACCTCGATCATTCCTCTCCTTCTTCTTCTTCTTTCTCCCTTTTTTATATTTTTCTTGATTCCCCTTTTCTCCTTGGCAGTGAAATCGAATACTGCTTTGCAATCTGTACTTTGAGCTATTAAGATCTTTTAATCCAAATCAATCATTGAAGGATTATTGTAGAATTGTCAAATCAAATGGTTAACCATAAATTTATCCTATTTGAGACATAACTTAATGAGTAAACATGCATTCATGAATTGGACAGAAGTTCGTTGGATGAACAGACTTCCTTTTATTACTTTGGTGATATGACCGTACATGAACTTTTAGCAAGATACATACTTGAAAGATGAAAACTTAGAAACAAAAGAAAGTTGCAAAGGATAAGAGAAATTTGCCCCAGTATTGGTTCCTTGTTCCTCATTCAATTGATTCCCTATAACGGCTTGATAACTCAATCACTATCTGTGTTTGCTACTTCCTTCAACCTTCTTCTCCTCAGTCCTTCAAAATAATTTACCCCAGTATGGCCAATTGAAAGCAAATAAAATTGCCCCAGTTTGGTGAGCCCTTCAAGGAGTTTCATGCCAACTTTCTTTGAGATCTTGCTTATTTATTTGCCCTAACTTTTGCTTAGACCGCCCTTTCGGGTTTTCAGCCTAACAGGCCCTTTTCCTATTTTTCCTCTTTTCTCTTTTTGATTGCTCTGAGTTTTGCTTAGGCCGTCCTTTCGGGTTTTCAACTTAACGAGCCCTTTTTTTAAGGCATAGAATCTCTTAACAACATCAGTGTTTACGGGCCTCGGCAATTCTTCTCCATCCATATTCTGCAAAATTAATGCTCTTCTTGAAAATGCCTGCTTGACTATATATGAGCCTTCATAATTCGGAGCCCATTTCCTTCTAGCATCCTCTTGATTAGGGAGAATCTTCTTCAAAACCAAATCTCCTGAACAAAATTCTCTGGGACGAACTTTCTTGTTAAAGGCTCTGGCCATTCTGCTTTGATATAATTGCCCATGGCAAATACCTGTCAGCCTTTTCTCTTCTATCATATTCAACTGCTCATGTCGAGTCTTCACCCATTCAGATTCTTCCAACTCTGCCTCTATCAAAACCCTTAGAGAAGGAATCTCAATTTCTATGGGAGAGACGGCCTCCATCCCATATACCAAAGAAAAAGGCGTTGCCCCAGTGCTTGATCGTATATTGGTACGATACGCGTGCAAAGCATAGGGTAACATTTTATGCCAGTCTTTGTAATTCACCACCATCTTGGCAATAATTTTCTTGACATTCTTATTTGCTGCTTCAACTGCACCATTCATCTGGGGCTTGTAAGGAGTTGAATTATGATGTTTGACTTTGAAACTCTCACAAAACTTCTGAATCTCAGCATTGTTGAGATTGGTGGCATTATCTGTTATTATCCTTTCTGGAATTCCATATCTGCAGACAATATCCCTTTTGAGGAATCTCAAAAACACTTTTTGCGTGATATTGGCATACAAGGAAGCTTCTACCCACTTGGTGAAATAGTCAATTGCCACCAAAATGAAGCGATGACCATTGGAAGCTTTAGGATTAATGGGTCTAATAATATTTATTCCCCACATTGAGAAATGCCATGGAGATACCAAATTGTGCAAGGGAAATGAAGGTGCATTTACTCGATCTGCATATATCTGGCATTTCTGACACTTTCGTACATATTCTATGCAGTTCGTTTCCATGATAGACCAATAATAGCCACTCCTTAGAATTTTTCATGCTATCATATGACCATTAGCATGAGTTCCACAAATTCTTTCATGGACTTCAGACATGATTATGTGAGCTTCACGAGCATCCACGCATCTAAGCAAAGCGCCATCATGACTTCTCTTGTACAAAACCTCTCCATTCAAGAAAAATATCATTGCCAGCCGACAAATAGTCTTCTTGTTCACCTCATTTGCCCCAGTTGGGTATTCTCTATGTTGAATATACTACTTGATATCATGATACCAAGGTTTACCATCTGACTCGTCTTCCACATTAGCACAATACGCAGGCTCACTGTGCGTCTCTCCTTGGATGGGTTGAACATTATTGTGAATATCCAACTTGGTCATTACAGCCAAAGTGGCCATGGCATCTGCAAACTGATTCTTGTCTCGAGTCAAATGGGAGAAGGTCACCTCCTCAAACTTCTCAACCAGCTGGGTCAAATACTTTTGATAAGGCACTAACTTCGGGTCTTTGGTTTGCCATTCACCATTCACCTGATAAATGAAAAGTGCTGAATCTCCAAATACCTTTAGCTATTTTATCCCTAAGTCAATTGTAACTTGTAAACCATTAGCACAAGCCTCATATTCTGTAACATTATTGGTGCATTCAAAATCGAGCTTGATGATGACTGGATATTGCTTTCCAGTTAGTGAAATTACCACGACTCCTATGCCACTACCATGCATGTTGACTGCTCCATCAAAATACATCTTCTAGACGGGCTCATCCTCACCTTCTTCTTCTCCTTCTACTGTCAATATTTCTCCATCAGGGAACTCAGATGTTATTAGTTGTTCACCCTCAAGAGGGTTTTCAGCTAAATGATTAGCAATTGCACTTCCTTTGACGGATTTTCCAGGTATGTACTTGATGTCGAATTCTGATAGTATCACCTGCCATTTTGAAACCCTTAATGAAACATGAGGGCTTTCAAATATATACTTCAAGGGGTCCATTCGGGAGATCAACCAAGTGGTGTAATACAACATGTATTGCCTTAACCCTTTTGAGGTCCATACTAGAGCACAACAAGTCTTTTCAATAGCCATGTAACGGGCTTCACAGTCTTTGAACTTTTTACTCAGATAATAAATTGCCTACTCCCTTTTCTCTGATTCATCATGCTGCCCCAACATTGCTCCCATTGAGGTTGGCAGTACGGTTAAGTACAATATTAGAGGCCGACCAGGTGTAGGTGGTAGCAAAACAAGAGGATTCACTAGATAAGCTTTTATCTTGTCAAAAGCTCCTTGATATTCCTCATCCCATTTTCCTGGCTGGTGTTTCTTCAGTAGCTTGAATATAGGCTCACAAGTACTGGTCAAGTTAGAAATGAATCTAGCAATGTAGTTAAGTCTCCCGAGGAAACTTCTCACTTCACGCTCTGTCTTAGGAGCAGGCATCTCCTGTATTGCTTTCACTTTATCCAGATCCACCTTTATTCCTTCTCTACTAACAATGAATCCGAGTAGCTTTCCAGTGGATGCTCCAAAAACACATTTAGCAGGGTTCAACCTCAGCTTGTACTTTCTGAGTCTTTCAAACAGCTTACGCAAAACTGCCACATGACTTTCTCCTTCTCTAGACTTGGCAACTATATCATCCACGTACACCTCAATCTCCTTGTGCATCATGTCATGGAACAATGCAACCATAGCTCGTTGGTAAGTAGCCATAACGTTCTTTAATCCAAACGGTATCACTGTGTAGCAAAATGTCCCCCAAAGAGTGATGAAAGTGATTTTTTCTTTGTCATTGACATCCATGGGGATTTGATTGTACCCCGAGTATCCATCCATGAATGAAAACTTGTGATTTCTAGCAGTGTTATAAACCAAAACATCGATATGAGGGAGTGGGAAATTATCCTTTGGACTGGCCTTATTCAGATCCCTGTAGTCCACACATATTCGGACTTTCCCATCCTTCTTAGGCACAGGCACAATATTGGCTACCCACTCTGGGTGTCTTGACACTTCTACAAATCCTGCTTCTAGCTGCTTAGTCACCTCTTCCTTAATCTTTAGGGACATATCAGGATGCATCCTCCTTAACTTCTGCTTCTTTGCCTCAACATCTGGATGTAGTGGGATTTTATGAGATGCTATCTCCGGATCTAATCCAGGCATATCCCGACAAGACTAAGCAAAGACATTCATATATTCTTTGAAGAGTGCAATCATTTCTTCACATTCAGGATTTTTCACTATTTTCAACTCTTTTTTCTCTTCCTCTGTCCCCATGTTAATCACCTTTGCTTCTTCGCCATTCAAGTCAAATCCCTTCTCTAAATACTTTATTAATTTTTCAAAATTTTCAATAACTTCTCCCTCTTCATTAGATCCAAGGTCTTCTTCCTCAAATATCGCATGGGAATCAATTGATGAGTTTTCAAGGTCTCTTTCGTGAGGCGAACTTTCTACGAGACTCAGATCCCTGAAAAGTAATTTGTGTGGAGTTGGAAAAGCAAAATAGAGTAGGAATGATAAAGGAAAAAACAAAATATTATACAAAAAGAAAAAATTGATAAATACAAATGGACAAGTCAAAGTGCAATGAGGAGGAATGTTGAATAATCATGCAAATTCATTAAGTTAATGTCTCAAACAGCACAAACATAAGCTTAAAGCATAGCCAATCTTAAATATCAGCTTAGTATAGTATGACCAGACAATTACTTGGAAACAACCACATCAATCATTGGTTCGGACTGCCAGTTCTTCAGTGGCTCCTCGTCAGCAGAGGGACGGATTGCCTTGCTCTATTCTGGGCCTTCTTCATGCAACGTATTAACAGTGGGATGACATTGGGAGCGAATGACCTCTCGAGACATGATTACCTCAGCTGGTGCTGGGAATGTTTCCCTCAGGTAGGGAATATGCTTCATCTTGCTCTTGTCATTTTTCTTTTCGAGGGTCATGCTCCTTGTTCTTTCTTCCAAGGATGCTTCATACCTTAACCCAAACTTGTCCCACTTTTCCTGGAAGGACACTGGCGATCGAGTACCTTGCAATTGTGAGCCTAAGCCTTTTCCTTCTTTGTACCCACTACTTGCCATAATCCGGGCCACCACCTGATCCATACTTTGCGTCGGAGATTCATCCTTACCAACTCCAGTCTCAACTATTTCAAAACTATGCCACAAATTATCTTCATCTTTCTCTGCACTCTCCACATATGACACTGAAACTGGTTTTGACAACATAATCTCTTCCTCTCCATGTATGGTAATGACTGACCCATTTTCAATGTATTTAACACTCTGATGTAGGGTAGAGGGAACAGCACCAGCAGCATGGATCCATGGTCTCCCCAAGAGCATTGTGTAACCAGGCTCAATATTCATAACTTAGAACAACACTTGAAAGTTACTTGGACCAATCTCCAGCGGTAACATCATCTCTCCCAAGATGCCTCTCTTATTTCCATCAAAGGCCTATACCACCATTTCTCGGGGTGACAATTCATCCTTACTTATTGATAATGAAGTCAGAGTCGACATAGGTAGGATGTTCAGTGCAGACCCCCGGTCTATCAAAACCTTTGCAACCATATACCCTTTGTATTTGAGGGTTATATGCAAAGCCCGTGGATTTCTCTCAGATCGAGAAATGATCTCTTCCTCAGTAAAAGTGATCATGTTGACACGTTTCACCGGGTCCACCATATTCACGACACTTTCGGGGGTAACATCAGGCTTGACATAGGCTTCGTTCAGAATTCTCAGTAATGTCTTCCGGTGTATCTCAGATGTCAAGACGAGTGACAAAAGAGATATTCGGGCTGGAGTCTTCTTCAATTGTTCCACCACATCATATTTGCTTTGCTTCATTATCTTCAAGAACTCTTCTTCCTCTTCTTTCCTCTTCTCCTCTTCTTTTGAAGTTTCTTCCCTACTTACTTCTTTGATAATTTTCCCATTTTCTATTTCTCCTGGGCTATAGCATTACCCACTCCTTGTAATTCCTCCTACCCCGACTATGTTAGTCACTGGGTCTCCCTCCTGATGTACTTCTGTAACTCGGGCATTCGAAGTCCCTTCCCCGACTCCCTTTATCTCTACTCTTGTTTCATAGCTCCATGGCACTGCACGGGTGTCATTACAAGCAAATGGTGTTGGCTTCTTGACTGCCAATACTACTTTCCCTGGCGCCAAAGCTTGGTTGAGAGGTGGCACCTTAAGTACAAATCGTTCAATCACATTGACCTCTTTAGAGGAAGTTACCCCTGGTCTTGCTTGTATTACTCCTAATGTGAGCAACTTCTGGACTCGAACCTTAAAGTCCCAACAGTTCTCAATATCATGTCCTGTTTCCCCATAACGGTAAACGCACCTGGACTCTTCATCATGCCTCTCCTCTTCTTTCACCGATGAAGCTGGTGCAGTGATAACATAACCTGCTATCTTCAGTCCCTCAAATATTCGAATCATCGGCATATGCAGGCTCATGACTTCTTTTATTGGAGGTCCTTCCATCTCCATGGCATTCGCCTCATTCTTTCCACCATGATTAGGGATTGGGTTGTTGACGATACTGGGTCCAGCCTCTTCTTGAATGTCAAGCTTCTTATAAGCAATAAGCTTCCTTACTGCAGTCTTGAAAGCCTCACAATCTTCAATTGAATGTCCTGGGATATCCATGTGGTATTTGCAAGTCAAATTCGAGTTATACCACGCTGGGAACAGTGGTTCTAAGGGACGTACAGGATTTCTTGAAATGAGGTGGGTATCGAATAGCCTTTGGAATAAGTCTGCATTTGAAATGGATAGTCTTAGGAAAGGGGGTAGGTTTTGAGGATGAAAGCGACCTTGATTCTAGAGGTTTGGCTGAGGTTGTGGGTGATTTGGGTAAGTTTGTGGAGGTACAGGTGGGTATCGGGTATAGGTTGGGCGAGTTGGTATATATGGTTATGGTATGGGAACATTATTGATTTGGAATTGCGGAGTTGGGGTAATGTTTGTGGTAGGCATAACTTGGTGGGGCGGGTAATAAGGAAGTGTAGGTGTTTGGTATGGAAGGTGAAGGTTAAGGTTATATGGTAGTTGGCGGCTTGAGTTTTGTGGGGAATATCGAGGTCTGAAGGTCTGCTGGCGTTGGACATAATTCACCCTAGGTTCCTTCTTTTTTGGCTAGAATTCCTTCTTAAAGGCAGTATTCTCCGTATTGCTCACTAGCAACTTCCCAGCTTTAGCCAAAATCTCTATCCTTTCTTCCGCCATTATCAAGTCTGCAAAATCCTTATAGGCTGCCCCGGCCATTGCCCCGATAAAAAGATTTCCCAAGGTTCCCAAGAAATATGAACATATCTCAAATAGTCTTAATGGAGGCTGAACTTGAGCTGCCAAGGCTCTCCACCTCTGTGCATATTGTCTGAAAGGTTTATCATTTCCTTTCTGCATGGAACTCAATTGTTCCCGGGTCGGAGTTGCGTCCAGATTAAATTTGTATTGGTCCATGAATAGGTCAGCCAATTCTGTCCAACGAGAAATCTTAGAGTGGTTTAATTGAAGATACCACTCTAAAGCAGGACCTGTAAGACTCTCGTGAAAAAAGCTAATGAGGAACTTATCATCCCTGGACCAAATAGCCATCTTGGTTCCATAACTGATCAAATGAAACCGAGGGTTGCCACTTCCATCGTACTTGGCAAAATCAGGAATCTTGAAGTCTTTAGGGATTACGACATCTGTGGTAGGACACAGTTCTTTTATTCTCAGAGGTCCATAAACACTGGGGCCCTTGATTGCCTTGATCTTTTCCTCTATTTTCTCCGTCCACTCTTCCTTCATCTTGTCCTTCTCGGTCATGACGTGGCTATTCTCAGAGTGAGGTATTGTTGCTTGCCCTGTAATGGACACATAAGGTTATTCCCAGGTAGGGCCAGCATAACCAGGAACTTCATTATGAGCACCTTCCAAAGTGCGATACCCCTCCCCAATAGGCATGACAATCGATGTCGTTTGAGGTGGTTGTTCATGGATCCCCACAGTGATGCCTGAGGTTATAGTCGAGAATGTCGGGGCAGTCATTGATGGCACATTTACATATGCTTTAACCCCATTTGTACATCTATTTTTGCTGATTAAGTGAAGAGACTCCCTCATATCTTGCAGTATTGCTTCCAACTTTACTTGGGCCTCTGACATCTCATTTATCCTCCCTGTCATTTCATCGACTTCTCTGCTCAAGTTTCTCCCTGCCTCAGGATTATTAGCAGCCATTCTGGTCTGAGATCTGGTATTGTGAACTCGGGTTTGATTAGTATCTTCTTTCCTAGGCCGCGCAATAATTCCTGAATCAAATTGATTTATTAAAATAAAATAACATTAAACAAAGAAAAAGGAAAGAAAAAGTTAGCGCTATTGTGAGGATGCTTGGTGATTGTGGAAAGATTTGCACGGACATTCAATAGCACTGCAGGATCCCAAATTCTGCACTTCGGGTTCATCATCCCTTAGGCAAGAATATGGTTGACAGGGATCCCAAGGGAGTATTCTCTCCTCAATGGGTGCTATCTTCTTGGATATGCATAGGCAATGCAATTATTCTTTCACTGAATACTAGGCTTTCTATACTTTCGCTAAAGGACAAATTGTCTCAGGTCGAGAGTACGATTGACAACCTATTCAAGAGGGCATTCACTCCTCAATGAATAATGTCCAGGTAAAAACAGTAAAATCAATGTTTGAAACAAAACACTGCAATTGGTCATTCATATTCACTTCAAATTTCAATTAGTACAAGGTCTCAGACTCCTCAAAAGGTACCATAAACAACATTACATTAACAACTTTGTTTGTTTCTTCCTAAGACCTTTAGCAAGACCTCGACAATACTTCATGAACTCGGCTATTTTTTGTGGTAGCCGTAACAATGGGTTCAGTCAAATCTGAAGGTCTGCTTCTTCAAAATGATTAACCAACTGCACAGCATGATATTGTACGCTGTCAGACATGTTCTCATATTTCTTCATCCAATATTGTTTTTTAGCTCCTTCATTTTGGGTTATCTATTGCCACACTTGTTCACTTTCTTCTTTTTGCTTTTGTTGCTTTTGAGCCTCGAGTCTCCATTGCTCCTTTTCTTGCTCTAGCTCTTGAATTTTTAGCTCTAAACGCCTTGCTTTCTTATGTGCTTCATTGAGTGAATCATAATATTCTGTAGCCAACACTTGTCTTTGATCAGAGCGTCGTTTCGCTTCAACGAGAGCTTCTTGTAGGGCTTGTATCCTTTGATCTTGTGCTCTAACATTTGCTTCCAATTCTTCTTTCTTTTGCAAAATCTTCTCTATCATCTCTTCTTGGGCACTCACCTTTACCCGTAATTGTTGGACTTCCAGTGTAGTATTATTTAGTCCTACCTCTTTGGCTTTCTTTGCCCTTTTTACTCAGCTCAGGGCTTCAGCAGCATCAGCTTATGCATCTTTTAAGTCCTCAATCTTGTTGGCTAACTGCTGACATCTACTTTTATGGATCACAACTTTTAACTCAGCGGCTTCCTTTCCTTGTTCCAAAAACTCCATTTGCGCTTTCAACCTCTCTATCTGGGTGGTCATCCGAGAGATAATCTGGGAGTGGTCTTCATCTCTTAACACTGTCGGAGGGGTTCCATTTTGTGTTTTCCTTGCTTCTCTCCATTGTAGGTACTTAGGAGTAGGAATTACCACACCTCTTCCTAATTCTTTTGCCCCTACTCTATGAATATTCTTCCAAGCGTCCTTGACCTCCTTTTCTTGCTTGGTAGTGCTTCCATCTCTCCCATATAAAAAATTGAATCCTCTAAGTTGCATCTCATTGGGCATGTGCTGCGTCCATTGGAGTTGTTTGAGCACCAGGACTAGTGTAAAGGATACACAACCTCTCACACCCATTAAAGGAACATTAGAAAAGTCACCACAACTGAGAATTATTTCTTCCCTATGATACCAAGGGCATACCCATTTGAAAGAATTTGATCCCATATTCATGAACTCATTTTTCCATTCATGAGCTTTTTGTTGTTTCACTGGTATGCGACCAAAATTTCTTAACGGGTCAGGTAAAAGGCCTAGGCGATTGTGCACATCTATGTGTGTCATGATCCAAACATACAACATGTGTGTACAGCATCGAATCATCCCTCCCCCTTTTTTTGTGGCAAATTTTCATGGTTAAGAAAGTATCAGCGAGAATAGCAGGAATTGGATTTGCTTTATAATTCTCAAACTTGAAGAAAGCATCCATCGTTGCTTGGTCTACTACATCTGAGGTAAATGGGAATAACACTAACCCAAAAATGGTTAGCGCCAAGGTTTTGTTAAAGAGATCCCACTTTCCTTGTTGTGCTAGAAACTCAAGATGTGCTTCTAGGTAACTCTTCTTTAAGCCTTGTGTTCCTCCTCTTTTTTCCATACATAACTGATTTGCTTGAACCCCTATCAAATTTGCTATCTTCCATTCTGACACATAATGCCCTCCATAAAGATAAATATTCGGGTGCTTACTTATTGGGAGTCTCAACATGATAGCGTACTCTTCAATGGTCGGTGCAATATCTAGGTCAGGCAACTCAAAACATTTCAGAGAATGGTTCCAAAATTGAGCTACGCCACTCAAGACAGGCTCTTCAACTGTGATGCGCAATAAATCTAGGATCTGCCCATAACTACTCGAGAACTCTGATCGAGCTTTAGGAATCATCTGTTGAGTAATGTCCTTCACACGCCTCAAATCACTGCCATTAACTGTAATCTTCATATTCCTCTTGAGGTCAACTGCATTGCTTGTGTTTTGCCCATGACATATTTCTTCCATTCTTTGCTATTGATGAGTATTAATCTTTTCACTTTACCAAGCAAACTCACCCTACAAAATTAAAAAAAGAGTGTAAGCATGCCAGAAAAAGGAAGGGTGCATCCTAAGGGTACCTCTTATCGAGGTAACTCTAGAGAATGTATCCTAACAGCCTACATGGAGAAACCCTTATAAGGTTGTAAACCCAAAGGATGATGCATGATATGCAAATACATATTTTTTTTAAAAGGGTTATAACAATGCGAGATGAGGTATCCCCTTTTTTTTTAATGCAGTAAATGACATGAGAATGCAAGGTATATTTTTTTTTATAGAATGCTATGAAAATGTAAGCCATAAGTAACGCAAAATGAAGTATATATATATATATATATATATTTTTTTTTATGCTGATTTTTTTTTTTTACAAAAAAAAATGCATGAATGAATGTCATAAGAAATGGATAAGTAAAGAAGATTTTTTTTTTGCTAAGAATGAAAATGTAAGATGATGTATGTTTTTTTTTATGATTTTGATTTTTTTTTGTAAGAAGAAGAAGAAAATGCAAGAATGAAACTCATAAAGAAGAGATAGATAAAGAAGAAGTACGCCCCATTTGTGCCCTAGTTAGGTGGAACTTAAAGGTTAGATTTCCTTAAGGTCATGACTCTAATTTTGGCAGCCATTATGTTCGATCTATCTGTGCAAGATTTTCGGGACAGATCTAAACTTCTAAAAGTCATGGTCCTCAGATTGCCCTTATCTGTAAAGACAAGGTCCCAATTCATGAATTAATCACAAGTAGGGATAAACCCTCTCAATATGACTAGTTCATGATATTAATAACAATCTGAGTGGTGTCTCAACAAATGTCAAGTGAGCATAAAGCCCTTCAATAACAAAAGTCGAGACCCCTCCTATTCCTCGGCTTCGCACAAACTCGGGTATAGAGCCCAAAAAGTGTGTGAGGTAAATGATAGTGATGTGTGTGAGGGAGCATACAAATCTGTACAAAAATTTAAAAAGATAAAACTACCCCCAACCTGCAAAAAACATATATACAGTAGCCAGCCAACAATCATCTATCTTAGGGTTTCAACAATTAAGCACAAAATATTTACCGGTAATAATATACATAAGATAATGTCATTAGATATTTACATAAAAATACTAAATAAAATATATTTACAAACAAAGAGGAAAACAAAAACAAGGACAGAAAAAGGGGTAAAACAAATAAATAGATATTATTAATAATTTACACAACCAACAACAACAGACTTGACTCTCTAAGTGTCCCCAGCGGAGTCGCCATCTGTCGCGACCGAGATCGCGATGAAAAATAACAACTCATAAGATTTTAAAATATGAGAATGGAGTCGCCACCAATTTTAGTTTAACTTAGGAAAAATTGGAAAACATTTATTTGAAAATGATCTTAGGATCCAGATTGGATTCGGGAGTCAGTTATGGATAAGGAAGGGTGGAAACTTAATTCCACAGCACCCCTAACACACTCATTCTAAAACGGTACCTTAAATTAATTGTGCAAATTCTTAACAATCCTTGAAAATATTCACTTTACCCATTTTTGCAAAAAAAAAATTGTAACTTCTTAAAAAAAATCACAAAATTATGAAAATTTAATTTTAGCTTGATAGAATAGAGATTCTGCTCCTACGTATCCTCAGGTGCAATGAGGAACTCAAAGTCACGTAGTTCTCTATAAAATAATTGTGGGTTGATTGATTTTAATTAAGAAAAAATAATTTTGAAAAGAGATTTTATTTAAAAAAAATAAATTTATTCTTGCACAGGGTTCAAGTTAGCACCGGACTACTCAATAAACCCTTATGATCCAAACGACATTAAAGATAGCATCTGCTATTCAATCAACATCATTGATCATTGCATGGATCAAAAGATTTTTTTTTTATAATTTTTTTTAAGAATACTCTAAGGCAAACAAATAAACATAATATTTCATAAGCCAAGTAAATATAATAAAATAAAATAAAACACAACATCACAAAACAAACAACTTAAAACAAATTTTATTTTTATTTTTAACAAATTTTAGAATTTTCTCCATTTTTATTATTTTTATTTTTTTTTTTATCATTTTTATTTTCTTTTTTTTTATAGTTTTTACTATGCTTAAACAATCATCTAAAGGCCATACGATTCTAACTCATCAGAGAAAAGGAAGACTCAAGTCCAAGCCCAAAAAAACATTTTTTTTTTATTCTTATATCAGACTAGTAGAACAATAAAACAAAATTAAAGATTCAGATTTTGAAAACACAAACGAAAAAAGGGTGCAGGTCCTAGAGAATGCCAACAATGGAGATGGGGAGACTCACCCCCACCAGTAGAACAGCGGCCTGGACGGTAGCAGAGGCAGCGGCTCGTCGCGGGTCAGCAGGTGCTTAGTGGAAAGCGACGGCGCAGAATTGAGCCTGGTGCGCACGACGCTGTGGCTTAGACTGGTCCGGGGCGGGCCTGGTGCGGTTCGAGTGACGGCGGGTTGCGCTCTGTGTGGGCTCGCGATTCGCGGCGGTTGGATGGTGTCGAAGGTCGTCGGTGCAGATCCAGTTCAAGAGCAACGGCGCGGTGTGCTGGGCTTACCAGAAGCGTCGGAGACGGTTGTTGTGTCATGGGTTCACGGTTGGTTGGGGTCGGTGCCGACGGTTGGATCTGGAGCGGTCTGGGGTAGCGGCGCCAGATTTGGGTTGAGGTGACATCGCACGGCTTTGGCCGATCGGCGGAAGCGTCGGAGACGGTTGGTTTCGTTTTGTTTTTTTTTTTTGTTGTTGTTGGATGGTGAGAGGTTAAGGATGGAGGGTGATTATGGCTTGTGGATGAAGGTGGAGATGGAAGGTTGATGAAGATGGGTTAAGATTGATAGGTGGGGGTTTGGGTTTGAGAGAATGGTGGAAGAAGTGATGGCAGAGGAAGATGGAAGAAGGTGATGGGGTTGGGTGGTGAAGGATGTTGCTGCTGGTTTGGAGGTTGAAGGTAAGGGTGGTTGGACCTGAAGATGAGAGTTTGAGTGGAAGATGGTGATTGTGTTGATGAGTTTCAAATGAATATGTTCCCTCCCAAAATGCTCAGCTCTCAAAGGTCGCTCCCTGAAAAATTCTCAACCCTTCCCAATTTTTCTCCGTCCCCTCTTCTGCCTTGTTCTATCCATCTTGAAGAGTATGAAAGACTCAATTTTTGTGTGCAATGATGGGATTCAGTATAGGGGTCGCTGACTATAGCAATAGCTCAGTTGCTATATCGATGTATTTCCTTTGGATTGAAATTTTCTCCAGGTTTCAATCTCCGTCAAATTGCCATTTTTATGCCTTTCCATGGGTCTTGGGTCTGCAGGAGGCAGATAACATAAACGCTACCAAAAGTTTTTTTTTTATTTCAATTTTTTTGTTTTTTTTGTATTTTTTTTATTTTTGTTTTTTTCATTATTTTTTTTTATCCTGTTTTATTTAATTTTTTTTGAGCCTGGTCAAAATTCAAAGTGTTCACACCTGATATTTCAAATGCATTAAACTTTAATTGTTTTTAACTACAAAAATAATTTAATTAATTTATAAAATTATATAGTTCGCTGTAAAAATAGTAATATGCCTTTATTAAAACTTTTAATATTAATCCTTTAAAGCATTAAATAAATATGATTATTGGATATAAAACTTAAATAATTATTTAGTAAGTCAATGAAACTCTACATCTTAATATATATTCTAAATTGAAGATTTTATTTTTTGTGAACACACTCTTCAAATGCAATTTATATAGCATTTCTTGTTATCATTCTCCTTCCCCACGCACCCAGGGGATACATTGTTGTTCTTTTTATGTTGATAATATTCTACATAACTTAAATGATTATATTGGAGTCAAGGCTACGGTTTTTTTTTTAACTTCCTTTTTAGAGTGTCGATGAAGCTTAGGTAAAACAAATTAGTCATGTTAATCAAGGCAAAACAAAATAAACAAATACTAGTACTTGTTTTCCATATGATTTTAATTTTAGCAACACAATTTTTCTCCTCTTCTCTTAACTATAAGATATATGCCTAATCTAAAATGAAATCAAGCAACTTTTACTAATGTTAAAAAAGTTCAGCTAATATTGGTCGTGGACATTACTAGTTTCAAAATGTCCCTTTGTTTTAGACCAGGGTTCGAGTTGGCAGTTGAGGAACAACCCGACTCACTAGAATTGAATCTCCAATATTTATGAGCACTATTAGATAAATAAATATACTTATTTATGAGGAGTAAATCTCTAATAGAATCCTTCATAGATAGAAGAATCAGTTATAAGATATAACAATCTTATTGGATTCTTATACTAATTAACAACATTTAATACGGATTTAAACATAATTCTTATATACCAAGACGTTCCAATAAATACGACACGAGGTAGCAAATATATGTATCTAATTTCAAACACTACTCATCTTGTGCATTATTTAACTTGAGTGTCGGAGTGCCTTTTGCAGGTACCCACGTCTCACACCACCGTGTTATGGAGGAAACCACCTACGTCAGTCTCATTTAGGTAATCATATGAACCCTGTTCAGTACGTTGCATCGTCTGTGGGAAACAATAAACTTCAATTCCCATTACCACCATCATGGTCACTACCAGGCGAAACCACATTTCTGCCACTCAAAATCAATCCTCCTCTAGTCGCCATTCGACCTTTGCTCTAGCCCAAGATCCAGTTGTTGCCTAACTAGAACCCATGCGAGATGGGGAAGAAGTTTTGCATACTAGTGAAGACCTCTCCCCTCATCCGTGGCAAGTTCTGACAACACAATGACTTGGTCCATGTGGAGATCCCTCAGGAAAGGCCAGACAGTGGATATTAGTGTTGCAATGTCTAGGAGCACGGGAGAACAACAATGAAGTTCACTCCCAGCGGGGCGAATCACGTCTCCCAGAGCTATCTCGGGAAGAATTGATCTCCTTGGTCAGATTTCAAGACGAATGCATTCATGACTTGGAAATAGCTACTGACTAGGAAAGGGAGGACGAAAACTGGGTTCCCCTTTGGAATCGCGGCAACAAGAGAGATCCAGCCCATGGTGGAGTTCATAATCCAAAAAATTCAAGGATTATGAAACCCAAACAGAGAGCTGAGAACCCGGTACGTGAAAATAGAGAGCATGATCAAGGATGAAGAAAGTCAGTTAAGCAGAATCAACCTTTCTTTGATGAATTGATGACCTATGAGATCCCTAGGTGCTTCAAATATCTAACTAATATTGAAGCTTATGATGGGACCATGGACCCTCAAGAGCACCAAGATGCTTATTTTTTTACTTTACTGTTTAGAGAGGATGATCCACTCATATATCGTGCTTTTCCTCTTTCCTTGAAGAAAGCCGCCTTGAGATGGCTCACCATCCTGGCTTCTAAACTCGTTGTTGATTGGGAAGACTTGTCCTTGAGATTTTTGCTGCACTTCACCACTAGTAAGGTGCAACCAAAATGTATTTCATGCCTCTCCCATATTAAGTAGGGAAAAAAGGAGTCCCTTTGATATTACATATTCCGGTTCAACAAAGAAATAGTAAATATTCGTGACTGAGATGAAAGATTCGGCCTACATTACATGAGGGAAGACCTTTACCTTGGGGCGTTCTTTTTCATTGGCTAAAAAAGGGCCAAAGACAATGGACAATTTCGAGGCTAGAGTTGACAAATATATCAATGCGAAGAATGTTATCCGGCTCGGGAAGCATCTGGAGAAAGGAGAAGATAGCAAACATAAACTCAGACAGGCTCCCCAGTAAACCCGAAATTCGAGGTTACCATTAAAAGGAAAATATGAAAGTTATACTCCTTTCAACACAACTCAGACACATATCTACTAAGAAGTGATGAACACGAAGTTCAGAGATATGTAAAAACCTCTTCCATTGAGAAAACATGCACAAAAAGATAAGTCTAAGCACTGTGTATTTCATAAAGGTTACATATATAACACTGAGGACTGCATCAACGTCCAAGATGCCATCGAGTCCCTGATCTAGGGTGGCTGTCTAGGCTGATATATTCGTTAATCCCGGAATAACAATTAGAAGGGAGGAAGGAATTATAGAAAGAGGAGCTACAATCCTTGGAGAAGCCTGTCTCCTCCATATTAGAGAAGACACTCACACACGAGGAACAAAAATCCTGGAATAGGTCCTTCCTAAGATAACGCCCAAAATTAGGAAAGGGCACAACCCCAGGATAATCCAAATTAGGACAATGAACACCGTCACACAGAAGTTACCCAAACAATTAACACCATTATGGGGGGCTTTGCGGGTGGTAGTGAATCAGGGAATGGAAGAAAGAAAGCACTCTGGGCTGTGTTGAGCATAGCATCCCATTCGGGATCAAAGACAAATAACGAACCTAGGAAGACCTTGCTGATTTCTTTTTCAGATGAAGAATGTGGCAACACTATCCCGTATCATGCCGATCCCATGGTGATATCTAGGATAATAACCAACACCGAAGTCTGGCGTATATTTGTTGCCAAGGAAGCTTGATAGATATTATGTTCCTAGATCTCTTCGAGAAGCTAGGACTCTCAAGGAAGGACTTGATCCTTTGCATCAGTGAGTTGATCAGATTTACAAGAGACAAGATCACCCTAATAGGATACATTCAAACCCATTTGACTTTGGGGAATGATCTTTTGTTTAAAACACTTAGGGTCAAATTTCTTGTTGTGGATTACCCTTCTGCCTATAACATTATCCTGGGCTGCCTCTCACTAAATGCTTTTGGGGTTGTGATCTCCACTCCCTATTTAGCTATGAAGTTCCTTGACTAACACTACAAGGTCGTCACGGTTAAAGGAAACTAGGCAATAGCTTGAAAATGCTACAATGAGAGCCTGAAGATTGCAAAGAGACCACGAACAACGGACAAGCGAAACAATTTAGCTTCAGTCATTACAGACCACGTCAATGTCCTCTTAAATGAATTGGATATTACGAAGAGATCCACGATACGCATCCCCAATTTGAAGGAGAACTTCAACCCCTTCAACTTAGTATTAAGCCGAATCAGGTAACAAAGATTGGAGGACAGTTATATCAAGTAGAAAGATCCTAGCTAATTGAATTCCTTAAGAAAAACAAAGATCTCTTAGCGTGGACGTCTACCGATATGCCAAGGTTGGACCCAAGTTTATTTTGTTGGTTTATGCCCTAGAGGCCAATATATTTTAACAGTACTTGTATACATTGTATTGTGTTATTTTTTAATATATGAGGCATTTCATTTATTGTGTTATTTATGATAAACATAATAAAGTTTTTAGAATAGTAAGTTTGATGCCATAGGACATCAAGTGGATGACTTGTTCGTGAGATCTTATTGGATAAAATTAGAACATTATTCTTAAATGTCCCTAGTCAAGTATTATTGTTAAGGAGGACAACAATAATGCATTGAGACTAGTATGTGCGTAGACTGATGACCACATCTCACAGGTAATGGATATGAGATATCAAGTCTTCACATAGGTACATATTAGAGTAATGATGTACTAGACTGACCCGCCATGAGAATGCTACATGGATCGTTACGTGAGTGTTATAAGCGATTCTCATAGTGACAATGGTGTCTATAGTCCTTTGACCTGAAATCACTACGATTCCTACATGAGGAGTTATGTGTTTTAATGCCATCAAACGTCATCTGTAACAAGGTACTTATAAAGTGAGTTATTGGACATACCGCTAATCATACAAAGGGATGTGAGTGACCCAGATGGGATTTGTCAATCCTATATAACAAGAGCGATATCTTCGAGCCCCTTGATTGAGTGAGATTGCAAAATGCATGACCATGCTTAAATGAGTCAATATGAGATATTGATATCATTTGTTGTTACAAAGTCTACTCGAGTATCAGGAAATGAAGGATTGAACTATATAAGGGTGACGCATTCCATGCCTTGTGTTTAATCTAGATATCTTGACAAAAAGACTAAACGATATAGAAACATTGGTCACAAAAAAGTTATGTCAAATGACTGACATTCTCATTACTTAGGTAGTAGCGATATATTGCTAGATACTGCTCACTGCTTGTAATATTAAAATGAGATTTTAATATTACTACCAACGTTATGAGAACTTGTAGGGTCACACACATAGAGCAGACTAAATTGGAGCAATAAATTCAAGTTGGACTCGGATTCAAATGTGGGCCGGACTCATAACAGATGAGTCTAGGGTTACACAGCTTACCTTCCTACTGGTCACACTCACTTAAGGTAGTCACTATTATAAATAGTACTACTAAAGGGCTGCTAAGCATACATAAGATAACCCTAATCGCACCTACAGAAATGGTGAGTGAGAGAGTGACAGGTTTCTTCTCTTCTCTTCGCAGCTAGCACTATGTGAAAGACGTAAGGCTCCTTCTGTGAACGTTGGACATTTATGAGTCTGTTCATGTGGATACCGCAGAGACATCGTTTGCTGTTACGGTGTTGGTGATTCACGTCATTTATGTTTTCATCTCGCTTTAAAAGGTAAATTTTAAACATGGATTATGGCCTTTTCGCATGGATCCTTGGTGGAAATATTTGTTTTTCTACTGCGTGATGTATCCGCGATTCCCAACATATTTACCATCGAATTTCTATAAAAACAAGATGCAAAGACCAGTGGCACAAAGAAAAGAAAAGTTAGACAAAAAAGACAAGAGGTAATACAAAAGTAGGCCAAAGAGCTTCTGGATACCAGGTTCATCAGAGAAGTTTTTTATACCATTTGGCTGCCTAGCGTGGTCCTAGTAAAGAAGGAAAATGAGAAGTGATGTATGTGCATTGACTATACTGACTTGAAAAAGACATGTCCAAAAGATCGGTACTTGCTCCCTAATATTGATAAGCTGATGGATAATTCATCCGGATTCTGGCATCTCTCTTTTATGGATGCCTATTTCGAATACAATCAAATTCTTATGAACTCATATGATGAAGACAAGATTGCATATATAACCGAGATAGGAAGCTATTACTACTGTGTAATGCCATTTGGGTTAAAAATACAGGTGTAACTTACCAATAAGTGATGAATAAAGTTTTCAAAGAGCAAATCAAAAAGATGCTGGAAGTTTATATCGATGACATGATTATCAAGACAACGAAGACCAAGAACCATGTGAAAGACTTGGAAGAAGTATTCACCCAAATATGAAAGCATAATATGAGATTGAATCTTGAAAAATGCGCTTTTGGGGTACAAACTGGTAAATTTTTAGGGTTTTTTTTATTGACAAATTGAGGCATTAAAGCTAACCTGAAGAAATGCTAGGATGTTCTTGATATGCATGGTCCACAATCTATTAAAGAAGTGCAACAACTAACAAGATGGATAGCGACCCTCACTCGCTTCCTAATTAAGGTTGCTCAAAAGTCCCTTCCCTTTTTCAAAACTCTAAAATAAGGGAAAGACTTTGAGTAGACCCCAGAGTGTGAGGTTACATTTTAGGAGTTGAAGATGATGCTAGCAACACCACCAATCTTGATGAGACCAGATCCCATAGAGACTTTATATGCATACCTCTTAGTTGGCAACGAAGCGATCAGTTCAATCTTGATAAAGAAAATCGATAAAGGTCAAAGGCTGATTTATTTTGTGAGTAAGGTCCTACAAGGCCCCGTGCTCCGATATCAGAAGATCAAGAAATTGGCTCTAGTGATGTTAACCACTGCTAGATGATTACGACAATATTTTCAATGCCATCCTGTGATTGTTAAGACAGATCAACCAATCCGCCAGGTGTTGCACAAGCCGAACCTCGCTAGAAGGATGATCGCTTGGTCAGTGCAGTTATTCAAATTCAGTATCACTTATGAGCCAAGACAAGCCATATATAAAGGCTCAAGTTTTATCTGACTTTTTGGTGGAGCTTACCTCGGATTATGACCATCCTAAAGTGAATTCTTGGACCATCTATATTGATGGATCCTCGAATCCTAAAGGGAGTGGTACCGGGGTTATATAGGAAAATAGAGCCAGGCTCACTTTGGAACATTCTTTAATGTTTGAGTTCCTAACTTCAAATAACCAAGCGGAGTGCGAAACATATATAATAGGTTTCACAATGGCAAAAGAGATGAGGGTCACATATGTAGTCCTTTGTAGTGATTTATAGCTAGCAACATCTTAGATCTGTGGTGATTACTAGGCTAAAGAACCCTTATTGCAAAAGTACTTAGCCAAGATAAAAAAAATCTATTTGAGAGCTTCAACAATGTTATAGTGGAGCACATCCCCAGAGAATAGAACTCAAGAGCTGACATTCTGTCAAAACTCGCTAGTACTAAAAGCCTTAGCAACAACAAGTTCGTAATCTAGGAAACACTGCTCGCATCCAGTATTACAGATTCCAAAGTCCTCCTACTAGAAGATGATGAAAACTGGATCACACCCATAGTTGCCTATCTTCGTAATGACACATTGCCTAAAAACCATAAAGAAGCCCAAAAACTAGTGTGGATAGCAGCATAGTATACCCTTATGGATAGCCAATTATACCATCACGAGTTTTCTTCTCCTCTCCTCAAGTGCCTCAGTCCAAAAGAAGCAGAGTATGTTTTGGCCGAAATCCATGAAGGAAGTTGTGGCCATCATCTCGGAGGAAGACCTTGGCACAAAAAGCGCTGAGGGCTGGGAACTACTGGCCTAGTATGGAAGCTGACAACATGGAACATGTTTAGAAATGTAACAAATATCAACAGTTCTCGAACATTATATGCAACCCCACTAGAATAGCTATCTACGATATCTGTTCCCTGGCCTTTCTATTAGTGGGGAATGGATATCTTAGGTCCTTTTCCCTAAGCTCCAAGACAAATTAAGTACTTAGTGGTAGATATGGACTCCTTCACCAAGTGGATTAAGGCAAAATCATTGTCCACCATCGCCTTGGTGTAGATACATAAGTTCACCTATAAGAACATTATCGGTAGATTTGGTATTCCAGAATCCATTAATACAGATAATGGAACACAGTTTACTGACCAAAAGTTTAGGGGTCTCCTAGCTAGGCTCAAGACCAAACAACATTTTACCTTGGTAGAGTACTCAAAAACTAATGGACAAGCTGAGCCCGCCAACCAGGTTATACTTCCCGGGATAAAAAAGAGACTCGATGAAGCTAAGGGTAATTTGGTGGAATAACTTGATCACGTCCTATGGGCATATCGGACCACGCTCCATTTCTCAACAGGAGAAACTCCCTTTAAGTTAACCTAAGGTTGCGAGGTTATGATTTCGGTTGAGATAGGAAAATTGAGCTAGAGGAGGCATAATTTCTTTAAAGAGGCTAACACAAACCTCATCCGTAATAACTTAGATTTGTTAGAAGAACAACACCGCATTGGCCATATTCATGAAGCTGTTGTTAAATAGAGGATTGCAGCTCGGTACAATTCTAAAGTGATACCACAAAGGTTTGTTCCCGACGATCTTGTTTTGTGTAGAGCGGATATCGGAGGCAAGAATGCGAATGAAGGAAAACTAGCTCCTAATTGGGAAGGACCATACCAGATCATTACCAAGACAAACACTAGAGCCTATACCCTGGAAACCCTATCTAGAAAAAGCATCAAGAATTTCTAGAATATTAACAAACTTAAAAAATATTATAGCTAATTGTCTTTAGTTTATATTTTTATTATGTACATGATGAGTTCCGACATGAATAAATTGGTAATTATATTTTCAATACTTGGTTATTTTACACATTTACAACTATTACAACCCACAAGGTTATCGCACCTTGGAGAGGTCTGAAGATTACAAGGTCCAACTCAGATAAGATATTCTGATGCACAAATGAAGGTCAAAAAGGGCAACCCACTTGACTGTATTTCGTGTTCAAGAAGTGAGTTCAAGGGTTTTAATTCATGCCTTAATGATCCTGACCTTAATCCATAAACTTAAAGCAAGTTTAAAGAGGTTAAGAGTATATAATCAATGCCCGAGATAAGACAATAAAATTTACCGGTGTTTGACAAAGGATAACACCCCAAGAGGCTTATGCATCAAAATCATACTTAGGAGTTTTACACTTAGAAATTTAGCTAAGAGTCAAAAAATCCAATGAATAGAAAGAACCGTAATACGATAGACAACTTAAGTGAAACTCGAAAGATGGGCTACTATATGATCAAATAGGAAAAGTTCACTAAGTATTAATTGAGAAAACCACAAAGATTGAGCATTGGACCTATCTCGGTCAGAAAAAATAAAGGCAATAAGAATATGTAAGAAATAGTAAAAAATATTCTAAGTATTTAAAATGCCCGAAATCCAAGACTTGTCCATATTTATTTGAAATTAACCTCACACAAGGGGTAAAAAAAAGAAAAAGACTGAAGTCAGACATTCAGATTGGGCTCTTCTTGGTCAGCCTCCTCCACCTCAACCTCTTCTTCTTTGCCACCCTCCTCACTCTCCTCGGCCTTCTCCTTACCACCATTCACAACAAGAACTTGGCTCACCGGAGTGGCTTTAGAACTGGCATCCATGATGCAACCATCTCGAACCACTTTCCGTGCACTAGTCCTGTTGGTCATGAGATCTAGATTTAAGAGGCATAGTTGGGCGAGCACGTTGGAGAAGGAGTCAGCCTCTGAAGCTGCCCACTCATCTTCAAGATATAGGATGTCGTTCTTCAGCTTAGCCTCAAATTGCTTGAGAATCTCATTCTTCATGCGGAGCACGGTCAAGCTTCACTCAGTGGAAGAGATTTGATTTTTCAAGACCATCTCCCGAGCTTCAATCTCTTCCACCTTATCTTGGATGTTAGTGATGTCGACTGTCTGCAGACTGAGCTCCTTGTTGACTTGAGCTATCTGCCCTTTTTTCTGAGCCATCACTAACTCAAGCTCTTTCTTTTCACTCCAGAGGGCATCCAACTCCTTTTCTAATTCGCAAGTCTAGTGAATAAACTCAAAACTAGACTCCAAGAATCAGAGGACAAAGGCATTGTGAAGAGCTCAGAGTTTTGGGACTTCAGACTCCCAGCTAACAGTAAGGTCAATCGATGCCACCTCGGTCATCAGCCTTTTGCCCTTTGGCTCCCAACGTCCATCCCCCTTCATTTTGCTTGGCCGGAGTTGTTGAGTAGGAGACCTGAGATCCTCCTCCTAGGGTTGAGATTGAGGTAGAGGGACTGGGACCATTGGCTGGGATTCGAAGCCTAATGCCCCAGCTTTTCATTGCGCTAAGCATAGAGTAAGAGTTTCAAGTCCATCGAGAGGCGCCATACACTCTGTAAAAAGGAAACAAACAATGTTATTACACTTAGAAAAATCATGAAGCACAAAAGTTATCAATATATTCAAATTTGAATACCTAAAAGTGGTCTTAAAGAATCCGATGGCTCATCCAAAACATCTTTACAGTAAATGGCCTCATTCTTGTCAGCCCACTCAACTAAGAAGTTGATGACGTCAGCCTCACTCTTCGTTAAAGTGGATAACAATCTTTTTTTCTTCTTTGCTCCAGTCCCATACAGACTGTGTCTAGTATAGGTATATCTTGATACGCCCTCTAGGGTAACATAATAAGGCGTCATCCCTGAAGCTTTTATATTTTGAAGAAATCTTTCCTAAAATTTTTGAAACATTCTTGATAGGGCTTGAACACTTTTAGCCTTGCCTGAGCGCACAAGGTGACCCACCCTTTTTGGAAGCTATTCTCGGAGGGTGAAAACCGGGTGAAAAGGAAAAATAGGGCTTATATTGAATACGACCAACCAAAAACTTTACAGATTAGCTCGTAAGTTCAGATTAAGCCTCAAGCGTTTAGATGAAGTTATGTTGGAGCCACTCCTAAGTGATTTAAGACTCCAATTTCAAAGTCAGATAATGGAAGGCGAACTCTGATCCGAGAGAACAGTGCATCATACATATAAACGAAGTGATCGCCCTCTATTCTGGTTGAACAAACACGTTCTTTGTCTAACAGAGCATGGATGTCGTATTTGTTACCTCACAATTGATCTTTGGTTAGATGAAGATATTCTTGTTTAGCTTTGGCGGTGTTCAAGGTCTCGACGCTAGGTGGGGTACCAAGTACTTAGCAGTCAACCAACTAGTATAGGCTGACATCCTTTGGGAAGATATATTCATTTGGCTTAGAAGTTGCCGCTCTTCAAATCATGTGCTAAGAATCTGTGCTTGTTACATTTGTAACTGGGGTCTATTTTGCAGCGATTTTAACTTTGTAAAAGAGAAAGAACTCATTATACTGAAATTTTGGCCATATGGGGCTTGGACGTATGTTGCTTAGGGCCTATATTGTTCTCCATGAGTTAGTTTTTCGGGTTAATTTGCAAGGATTTGTTGTGTATATGAAATTTGGTTGTTCTATAGGTGATTTGAGGTAATGATCTGAAAGCGTATTTTTTCCCCTCGTTTTTGCCATCTCAAAGTGTGATTTGTCCCCAAAAACTGGGTAAGTTTTTCTTGGTACATTAAAAAATGGATATATTTAAAGCCTCTGTAATTATTACTCCAAACAGAGAGGGAAGTTATTTATACCCAAGAAAAATAGCTCGCATTTGATCAGACTTTTCTTTGTTCTTTGTAAAATAAGTTGGCAATTAATGTACTATACTGTTTGAGGTTGGTTTTTTGGATAGGAGTCTTTATGGATCTCTTTGTATTTTCTTCAATATTTTACATTCAATTTTTAATTCTTTGTAGGACTTCAGAATGTTATACTAGTTTGTGTTTGCATTTCCTGCTAGCTAAGTATAGTCAAGATATGCAAACACAAAATATGTGATGCATTTGCACTCTGATATTTGAGGGACACGTATAGGCAAATATGAGATTTAGTGGGAAGGAACATCTTGACAACATCTCTTTGTATTTTCTGCAAAATTTTACATACAATTGTCAATTCTCTGTAGCATGTTACACTAGTTTGTGTTTGCATACCTATCTAGCCGAGCTTAGTCAAGAAAGGCAAATATGAGATGCACTACACTATGATTTGCTTGGATAAGTTGGGTTTTGGCTTTATCATTCGATATTCTGTGGTGCTAAAGCATTGTTCGTGTATGCAATTAGTTGGATACGTCAGCTTTTGGCTTTATCATTCAATATCCCGTGAAGCTAAAGCATTGGCCTTGTATCCAGTTCAAGTCAGGTAGACTGATAGCCTCTATTAATGGTGACCTTAGGAATTGCTTGTAGCATGTGTTTATCATTCGTTCGGTGTTGTGAAAAAAATATACTTTCAATTATTCAATGTCTATCTTTAGGTTGTGCATGACGATTTTGATTGCCTATTGATATTTGAATTACCTGATTCTTGCGTGACAAATATACTGGAACTTGTGAAGCTTTCCTCTGGGTACTAAGAATCTAAAATGAACATCCTTTGTATTTCTGGCAGAAGATGGGTTTCTGGTCTTTACTAGAAGGTTTTCTGCTCTTTGCAAATGCGTTGGCAATATTGAATGAGCAGCGGTTCCTTGCTCCAAGAGGATGGACAATGGCAGAAATGGCAAGACCTAGGAGGAATTCACTTAAAAGGCTAGAGATAGGGTTCATATTTGCCTCAATTCTTGAGACTTCCCTTTATTCTTCTTAATATTATAACTATTATTGTGAAATTGTTATTTGGATAACTTGAGTAGAGTGACACTGAAGCTCTATACTCGGTTGTGTATTATATTGTTAGTATAAAAATAATACTATTCAATTTAGACAATTTTGTAGTGCAGTCGAAGACTTACTTCAAGAACTTACACGATTATATTAGAATTAAATTTGTAATAAGGTTATCGAAATAATATTTTTGATTTTGAAGTTATCGAAATGATAGTTTCGATTTGATATCAAAAATGATACTTTCAACTTCATATCAGAATTGGTGACTACGAGTAGGTCTCGAAGTTGTAGTAAAGACTCAAACTTATTGAAATGATAGTTTCGATTTGAAACCAGGAAAGATCATTTTGATTTCATATTAGGAGTGATAATTTCGAGTTAGTCTTAAAATATGAGATTTGAAAAGTACATACACTTAGCAAAATTTATGAAGAAAGAAGCAAGGGGTATTGACCAGAAGCCAACAACTGATTGGAGATTCAAATTTAAATTCATACAAGATGATTTGAATTTGAAACAGAAGTTAGCAGTGGTTACAAGTGTAAAAACAAGACAATACAAGAATTGTTGATAAAGATTTAACAGTTACTTGTAGCACGAGAATTGCTGACAAAGATCTGACAGTTACTTGACAAGGATTACTAATAATTGTTAGGCAGTTTTCTTTGTTTTAGACACGTGTCAATATCTCGTAGAAAGGTTAGTTACATAGAATGTCTATAAATACCAAAATGATGGAAATACTTAGTGACATCTCAAGCAAAAGCATATAAGTCGTCCAATATGTTTCATTTACAATTTCAATACAAGTTTAAATTCAGTTCCATTCACATTTCAAGCCTTTACTTTACTGCAAACTCTTTCTATTCCTGATCAAGTGATTCTTTCGAGATCATTTGAGTTCTTTTAATTGCTTTCATTTACTTGCTTTCTTTACTTTTCTGCACGTTTACATATCTACAAATTTATTTTTCATTGTTCTTTTACATTGCTTTATTTTAAATCCTATTCTTTATATTTCTGTACTTTACATTGTATGTCAAGTTTATTTCACTGCAATTTACTACTTTTCCCTTTACATTTCATGTCATTTAACTGCATTCTTTTTACTATTTTTCTTAAGTTTAAAAGCAAACTTTAAGTTTTGAGACAAGTTCTTTTCAATTTCTTCATTTATTTGTCATTATTTTACTAAGTTACTTCTTACGGAATAATATTTCGATTTTGATTTTACATAATCTTGTGTTTCATTCGAAATTAACTTGATGTTCTTGCCTAAAGATCAGTTTGGGAACTAGAGAATCCCAATAGGAAGCGATTCCCTTCCTCGAATTGAGATTTTGAATCAAATTTGTCCTTAAACAAAAGTTTACCATAAACAAATTGACATGCCCAGTTGTTACCAAGTGGCCTCAATACTCAAGAGGGGGGGTGAATTGAGTAGTTAAAAATAAGTTCACAAATATTTCGCAAATCGTTTGACAATTAATTTTCGTTGAAGCTATTGAATGATGAGAAATAATTAGATAGATGAGATGAACACTTTTACTTATAACCGTAACAGCCAAGAAGACAATATCTAAGCAAACCAATGAAACAGTGTACAAAAATAAACAGAGGAGGGTTTAGAGAAAACAAATACAGTCGTTTATCCTGGTTCGATCACCACTCCACTTGTGATCTACGTCCAGTCCCCAAGAAACACCTTGAGATTTTTCACTATATCTTCAAGCTTCAATGGGTGCTTGAAAAACCACTACAACCTTGAGCACTCAACAATATGAGATACCTCACCCAAAAGCTTGAGCCTCTATTTTCCAAGGGATACCTCACCCTTACAATACTTGAGGGATACCTCACCCTCACTAATCAGAATGTATAAGATTGAAATAGAAGAAGCTCTCTCTAGAGCAAGTGTTTACAAATTAAAGCTCTAATATGCTCTCAAGGATTTTTCACGTTTTTAATCAGAAAATAGAGCAAGAAATGAATTTAAGGATTGATTCACGTTTTGAAGTATTGATGATCAGTTTTTGATTCAAGGTCAACTTCAAATAAAGACCCAACTTTGGTATTTATAAGTTTCTCAATAAATGGAGCCGTTGGAGGTAGTTGGGCATGCATTTAATGCATTTAATATAGCCGTTGGACGCTGTCAGAGTTTGTGTAATCGATTACATGAGTGTAATCGATTACATTGTTGTTCCAACATTTTTGAACTTTACGGGCTCTGTGTAATCGATTAAATTCTTGGTGTAATCGATTACATGGCTTGACTTTGCTTGTAATCGATTACAATGCCCATGTAATCGATTACATGATTTCGACTTCTTTGTGTAATCGATTACAATATCCATGTAATCGATTACATGACTTCGTCGAAACGTGTTCTTTGAGTTTTGGGTTTTGTGTAATTATCGATTACATTGCCCATGTAATCGATTACATGACTTCTGACTTTGTTTGTAATCGATTACAATATCCATGTAATCGATTACATGACTCGTCGAACGTGTTTTTTGCCTTTCTGGGCTTTGTGTAATCGATTACATATATTGTGTAATCGATTACACAACCTCGATTTTCGGTAATCGATTACATTTCTAATGTAATCGATTACATGCCAAATGTGTAATCGATTACAAACATTATGTAATCGATTACATTGGCCTTTGAACACATTTTTCAAGTCCAATAACGCTTGTAAGTCATTTCCAACACCTCAAGATACTTGATTAAACATAGATCCTTTTAAGAGTGTTAGATTTAAGGTTGAAACTCAAGTTTTATTTAAAGCCATGTTTAACTTTGAAATTTTCCATTTATTTTGAAATCATATATTGAAAAACCATTTGAGAAATCTTGAGAGCATTTAACATTAATTATCCTAAGTCTTATAACTAAATAAACCTTCTGTCTTCTGTCTTTGATCTTGATTTTTCCTTTTGCGCTTGATCTTCTCTTTTGCTTTTATTATCATCAAAAACCTTTTGACATGCCTTAGAGACATAAGCATTCACACCAGTGAGACTTATTCTCAATTCCTTCAAGGAACACGAACACAGCCCTGAATAATATCAAGTAACAGATTGATGAAGGTAACCACAAGATGATTCATGTGCTAACTCAGCAGATGACCACCATGATGACCCCACTCATAGAGTCAACCAATAATACTTATACCACGTTGGCTTGGCAAATGAGTAGGATTAATGATGTCTTTCGAAACCCTGAAGAATCTATAGGCAATTAGAAGAGATATGCTCAACCTGTGTATCCAGATAATATCTAATTGGTAAATAATCCCAATGTTAATAATCAAATTGAGGATAATCAACCAAGAGAAAACCCACTTGGCTCAAATATAAGATTTCGAGTAGTTGATCAAAATCCAAATGCTGATAGTCTCCTAGAAAGGATTAGGCTAAATAATCTTGAGGATATCAAAACATTAACTAAGCAGTTGAGCAGGTACTCAGCAGGTATGGCTTCAATGTACGATATGCAAATCAGCCCTATTTTGTGTCAGCCTTCCCTGAGTTCATCCAACAGGCAGAATTACCCAGAGGATGCAAAACACCTAAAATCTCTAGCAAAATTGTTGGGGAAAGTGAAAAGTCTACTGTGGAACATATTGCTGTAGAATTGTCTTTGCCTAAATAATTTAATATGTTAAGTTTTGATGATGACAAATACAAGACAAAAAGAATGATGCTTATGCTTCATAGATGTGCTTAATAGATGACAAATGCATTACAAAAGAATATTAATAATGTTACATAGATGTGCTTAATAAATTATATTAGATTATGCATGATTATATACTTTATCTAGTTATATTGCACTTAATAATCATGTAATGAAATATGTGTAGCATTCTTTATATAATATATCCAATAATGCTTTATATGAGTTATAATGAATTGATATTGAATTTGACTCTATTTAAATGAAAATGTGCAAAGTGTTCTTTGTTGTATCCTACATAGAGTATATCTATTAGTAATTGATAAATATCTTATTTGGATGTATCTATGAAAGTCTTATATGCATGTTAGACTAACTAGAGTTATACATTTATGAATCATGCATATAAAGATATTGAATTATGAATTTGGACTAACTATGTTTGTTTAATTGAACAATACTTTGTAGGATAGTCCAAATACCAAGAGTGGGTATTGCAACAAGAAAGCAAAAGATCACAACTATGCTCAACTCAAGAAGAATGAAAATGATAAGATGTTCTAAGCATTTGCAAGATTTGAAGAGAAGAAATTTTTGGAAGCTTAGATTTAATCAAGAAGCCTAAGGACTAGAATTGATGATGACAAGATCAAGTCCAAGATCTTCAAGGATAGTTTATAGGACTTAGATCTTATGTAAAGGTAAATAAAAATCACACTGAGCTCAAATAAGTTTTAACATCTTTAAAAATGTTTCTTACTTGTTGAAATTACCCAACAAACTATTTTTGAATAACTTGTCTTGGTAATAATTCATTTGGATGAAAATTTGTCAAGTTTACCGTTTGCAAAAACTGACCTTGAGTCACTCATTTGTTCATATCTTTCAAAATATTTTGAGGTTCTGAAACTTGTCTCATATGAAAGTAGACTCAATGATCTTTTTAATGAGTGATCATTTTTTTTAAACGGACAAGTATCAAAGAAGTTATGGTCTTTCAGATGTCTTTTGATAAAAAACAAGGTGCCATAACCAGTTACATAACCGGTTATTCACCAAGTTAGAAGCACAAGCTTTTGTTTTTCAAAGACCATAATTGGTTATGACATTTACATAACGAGTTATTTGTAAAAGTAAAAAACGTAGGCATCTGTTTACAAAAGACCATAATAGCTTATGCTTTTTCCATTACCGGTTATTAGTATGTTTTAAAAAGCCCCTTGTTAAGCCATAACCGGATATCTGGAAACCAGAAACAAATTTCAAATGGCTATAAATGACATTTAATGCTTCCTAACTACCACTAACAACTCTTAAAGGTTTTGGGTTATAAATTAAAGTGTTTGTGCATCAAAGAAAGGTTAGAGATCAGTCTGAAAATGATTGTTAATTATCAATATGAGCTTTAACTGCCATTTCCATAAAATCTCTATTTATGAGCTAAAATGTGAATATCCACATACCCATTGAGCTTCAATTTGTAATATCCACTCTTTCGAGAGTTTATCTTTCGTAAACACTTTGATTTCTGCTGTGAAATCGGCAAGTGCATCGAATCACAAAAGTAATAAAAAGTGAATAAAAGTATCATTTCCACGAAGATTATGTTATCTATTACTAAATTTGCCAAATCAACACTATTCAAGCTATCAAAAAGAGAGTTGATAAAAATAATAAAAAGAAACAATAAACAAAAATAACAAAAACCAAATTCAATTAATTGTGTTGAGTTTGAAAACAATAATATGAAAATGTTAGGGGTCAGATTTCACTTGAACTCTTTAAATGTAAAATCAAATATTAGTTTAATCAAGTCCTATTCCAATGATTCATGGTCAATTCCAAAATTAATCAATATCCAATTCCTTAGTATATTAATCCTCTTACACTGTTTAGAATTAACTAATCCCTTAGTCTAATCCCAAATAGAAAGGCATTATCAAGAACAAGGGAATTAAAAGAAAGACCACATAACCCACAACGTCTATTCCTAGCGATTGCAGAAATTATGGTATTTATCACAAGTTCTAGGTTCATGCAAAATTTTTCAAATCATACATAAATCCAAAAGTCATTCGCAAATTGGCCAGATTTAGAAAAGTATTAAGAATAGAGATAAACACATGGACGAAGAATGAAAGAAGTTACATCATCAAAGTTTAAGATCCATCATCACCCTAACAAAGGAAAATTAGTTACATATGGATGAAGAATGAAAAAGAGATAAAGATTTGAAAAACTCCATAGAAGATAAGTGGAAAGGATGAAGAAAATATCTAATCTTCACGCCTAATTGTGCCCACACCATATTAGGTTTTGTGTCATCACTTCTCTCTTTGACGGCTGCTGAAGTGTGTCCAAGTGTGGCAAAACTTCTCCTTAAATAGAGAAATCACGCTCCTGTTACATGTTCAACACTCAAGCACTCACTGTCTAGCGCTCAGGCGTTGGCTCACTTAAACAGAAAGTCTCCAGCGCGTGTTGCGCGCTCAAGCGGCTGTTACCTAGCGCCTAGGCGCTAGGCGCTGATAGCTTTTCTTCTATATTTCTTGCGCGCTTAAGCCTCCAATCTTTTCCATGAGCAAATACCTATAAAAACACTTAAAAAATACGTAATAAGAACACAATTAAAATACTAAAAATGTAACAAGACTTAAGAACAAAACTTAATCAAAAAGATTAAAAGAGGATAATAACCCAAGATTTTAAATCGTAAAAATATGAATTTTTGCAGGTTCATCACTCCCCCAAACTTAAGCTTTTGCTTGTCCTCAAGCAAAAAAGAAAAACAAAAAAAAAAAAAGACTAAACAAATAAAAACTTAAAACACACAGACTCAAATATGGCAACACTAGGTATTAAAAATCATTCATATCCTCATAAATTATTTCACAATCTAACTTCAAAGTGTCACACATGAATAATCTAATTGTCACATCGTCTCTCACATACAACTCTCATGTATAAATGATTTTCCAAAAACATGAATGAAAGACCCAATCTCCTCATAAAGTACAAACCCAAATAGATTTATAAAACTGTAAGTGCACATCAAACCCACATCCATAGGGTTGTTTTTCATCTCTCTCTCCACTAATGTAAAAAACACATAACTAAGAATCAAAAGGGTTTTTAAAGCTTGTAATGTAAAGCCAATTGTGAGGTTTAAGAAAGAAATGATAAGATAATGAAAACAAAAGTTGAGATATAAAATCATGTAAATTTTAATTCAAGCCACAGAATGTAGGATAAGTGCAAAACGAAGCATAAGAAAAAACACTTCATTCAATCTTTTTTTTTCAACAACCTTCACCTCCAAACTTATTTCTTTGCAATACTTTGAGTAGACTTTCTTTTTTTTGAATTTTTTTCCTAGCTCCATAAATATTACATGCACAAAAATAACGAAAGCTTGAATAATAAAATAATACAAGATATGCACTTAACAAAGATTATGTAAGAGAGGAATTTTTTTATGGGTATGAGAAAAGAAAAATGTGGGTAAAGAAAAGAAATAAAGGCCAAATAATAACAAGGCTACAAAAGGGACTTAAGGATATACTGTGTATACAGGTTGACTTGAAAAACTCAAATGGTCCAAAGAAGACCCTTATCATTTTTTTAATCATGCACTACCTAGGATTTCATCTCAAGAGAGAATTTAACAACTTCTAGATGCAAATCATCCACACATATGCATTCCTATAAACTTTCTCTAAGCTTGACATACAATTAAATTTCAAGGTCTATCAAACATAAAGATGAGAAAAACATTCATACATAATTGAAACAATAAAGATAAATGCAATTCATGAATTCTCATGTGATATCCCAAGAAATTAAATTAATCCATAATTCAAGCAATCGTTGAATATTCAATTCAACACACCGGCATGTGCAATTAATGACTCAAAATACAATAAAGTGATGGAAACAAAATAAAATCAAAAAGAGCAAATAACTAAATGCGAAAACTAAAAGCTAAAGGAAATAGAAAAAAAAATCTTCTTGGTGGCCGACAACTATATATATCCTCCTACAAAGGTTTTGAACTCAAGAAGACAACTAAGCCGACTCAACATTAGCTAAAAAACAAAAATAGGAAAAATGTTAGTCAGTAAAATAAAGAAAAACAAAAACTAATAACTAACTAAACAAAAACAAATAACAAAATAAAGATTAAAGAAAAAGAAAGAAAATTTGGGTTGCCTCCCAAAGTGCGCTTATTTAACTTCATTAGCTCGATGTTGCCTTTTTTTAATTAATCATGGTGACTTGAAACAAGAGAAATACAATGACACCTTTCTTTTATCAGATCTTTGCTTCCATACTCGATCACTGCCTTTGGAATCCTCTCCAAAAAATATTCTAAACTCCAGTTGGAACTAGTTGTCCCAAGTGTACCTTGGCATTAGAATTCACACTAGGCCATAGGATTTTCAATTTATTAACAAGTAAAGTGCTAGGTTTCATCTTGTTAGAAGAATTCATATTAGCTTGCACTAAACTCTGAGAATTGGAAAATATTTTTCTTTTTCAGCAATCTTAGAGACAGGAGAACATTTTTCTTTCTCATCAACAATCTTGGAAGTACAAGAATCAACAATAATGGACAATGAAGAGTTCTTACCATCCAACCCTTTTTGAAATGTACCTTGAATGCAATTAGTAGGGGCATGAAGATCTAATGTTAGGGCAGACTTATTAAAACATTTATAGTCATTTGATCTCTATCCACCCTCAAAATAAGCTCTCCTATAGGCATATCAATTAATGCTCTTGATGTTGCCAAAAATGGTCTCCCTAAAATCAACAGAATATCCGCATCTTCATTTATATCCAAAGCCATAAAGTCAACTGGGAAAATAAATTTGTCAACCTTTACTAGCAAATCTTCCACAATACCATACGAACGTCAGATTGATCAATCTGCTAATTGAAGAGAAATCATTGTAGCCTTAACTTTATCAATTCTTAACTTACGAAGAACGAACAATGATATCAAATTAATACTGGCACCTAAGTCACATAAGGCCTTATCAACATTCAACTTTCTAATGGTGCAAGGGATATTAAAACTTCCAAGATCCCTTAACTTGGGTGGTAGCTTCCTCTGGGTAATGGCACTGCACTCTTCAGTAAGTGCTATAGTCTCATCTTCTTCCAACTATCTCTTCTAAGACAACAAGTCCTTCATGAATTTAGCATAGGAGGGCATCTATTCAAGTGCCTCAGCAAAATGAATGTTAATCTGTAACTTCTTAAAGACATCCAGGAACTTGGAGAATTGTCTTTCCTATTTCTCCTGAGTATCCTTTTTCAAATGCTGAGGGAATGGAAGCCTAGCATACAATGAAGGGTCAAATGATTTACTCTAAATTGAATCCTTCTTCTTTCTTCTTTCTCCCTTCACTTTCGACTGTTCCTCTTTAGCCTTTTCCTTCTCAATCTCATATCCATCATTGTCAGCTTGCATTAAGACATCTTGAAGTGAGGCATCTTCAATGGAGATATCATATTTTCTTTTTTCAGCTCCTGAAGAACTAGGTGCTACTTTCACATTTTCTTCCAACTGCTTATCACTTCTTAAAGTGATTGCATGACATTGCTCATTTGGATTTACCACTATACCACTTGGAAGACTGCCTTGAGGTTTCTTTATGGGATATCTAGCTATCTGTCCCACTTGATTTTGTAGACTTTTGATGGTTGCCTCTTAATTTTTTAAATTAGCCCTTGTTTCCTCCATAAAAGTGTTGGTACTAAGAGCAAGTTTCTCTATAATACTTTCAAGATTAGATAACTTATCTTACGGAGGTTGAGAAGATGAAGATGACTAAGGTTGATGTAGTGGAAATGGTGGTGGTCTCAGCATATTCTGATTGCTCCATGAAAAATTTGGATGATTCCTCCACCCTTGTATGTATTTGAATAGGGGTTACCTTGAGGCCTTGCACGATTACCTATGTAATTTACTTGCTCTTGAGGAATGACACCCATGTTGCTTGTATCACACTCACCATTAGCGTGGTTCCCTCCGCAAAAATCGCAAGTCAGCACTTGATGGTTCACTGAATTTACTTGTATGTTACCAAGTTGCTTGGTGAGGTTGGCTAACTACTGCAAAATACTCTTATTTTGAGCAAGTAAGGCATCAAGAGTACCAAGCTTCATAACTCCCTGTTTGATTCCTGCTCGTCCACTAGGCAATTGATATTCATTGGTGGCCATAGTCTCAAACAATTCCTGGGATTCTTTAGGAGTTTTAGTATTCAAAGATCCACCTGCAGATGCATCCATCATAAGTCTTATGGAATGATTCAAACCATTATAAAAGATCTGCACCTGCTGCCAAACTTCAAACGCATGATAATGACACTTTTTAAGCAGTTCCTTAAATCTTTCTCATGCGTCATAGAGAGATTCTTCTTAATTTTGAGTAAAGCAAGCACTTTTACTCCTTATCTTCACAAATATTGATGGAGAAAAATATCGAGTGAGGAACTTACTAACCAGATCATCCCATGTGGAAATGCTTCCTTGAGACTGAGCTTGTAGCTAACTCTTGGCTTTATCTCTCAAAGAGAATGGAAAAAGTCTTAATCTGATGACATCATCACTAGATTCATTATATTTGATAGTATCACAGAGCTACAAAAAGTTAGTAATGTGCAAATTTGGATCTTTTGCTTGACTTCCCCCTAAACTGATTTTATTGCACCAGCTGTAGAAGAGCTAGTTTAATCTCAAAATTGTTTGCTTGGATAGCAGGTCTCACAATACTAGTTGAGACATTTTCAGAAGATGGAGTAACATAATTAGCTAAAGTGCTTATTGTCAGTGCATTAGTGTTCTTAGCCATATTTTCTTCTTCAATTCTTTTTCCTTCTCTGATTGCTTTTCTGATTGCTTTTTCTATTTTTGTTATCTCTGGATCAAAGAGTAATTCTTCTAACTCCAAAGAACATTGCATAAACAAACAAACAAGCAAACCAGAGTGAAGTAAAGAAAAAAATTAAAATAAATGACTAATAAAAATAAACATAGAAAATAAAGAACAAGAATGAATAAAAAGGAACAAATTTAAAAGAAAAATTTAATAAAGAAAATTAAAATTAAATAAGAAAAATAAATGCCTAAATTAGTGTCTTTCCAAACTACTATTTAATATTAATAACAATAATCCCCAACAACGGTGTCAAAAACTTGTTGTGAAATCGGCAAGTGTATCGAATCGCAAAAGTAATAAAAAGTGAATAAGAGTATCATTCCCACGTGGATTATGTTATCAATTACTAAATTCGCTAAATCGATACTATTCAAGCTATTAAAAAGAGAGCTGGTAAAAATAATAAAAAAATAAACAAAAATAACAAAAAGTCAAATTTAATTAATTTGGTTGAGTTCGAAAACAATGATATAAAAATGTTAGGAGTTAGATTTCACTTGAACTCTTTAAATGTAAAATCAAATATTGATTTGATCAAGTCCTATTCCAATGATTCATGGTCAATTCCCAAAATTAATCAATATCTAATCTCTTGATATATTAATCCTCTTATACTGTGTAGAATTAACTAATCCCTTAGTCTAATCTTAAATAGAAAGACATTATCAAGAACGAGTGAATTAAAAGAAATGCCATATAACTCACAACGTCTATTCCTAGTGATTGCAGAAATTATGGTGTTTATCATAAGTTTTAGGTTCATGCAAATTTTTTCAAATCATATATAAATCCAAAAATCATTCCCAAATTGGCCAGATTTAGAAAAGTATTAAGAATAGAGATAAACACATGGATGAAGAATGAAAGAAGTTATATCATCAAAGTTCACGATCCATCATCACCCTAACAAGGAAAAATTAGTTACACATGGATGAAGAATGAAAGAGATATAAGAATTTGACAAACTCCATAGAAGATAAGTGGAAATGATGAAGAAAATCTCTAATCTTTACGCCTAATTGTGGCCACACCACATTAGGGTTTGTGTTGTCACTTCTCTCTTTGATGGCTGTTGAAGTGTGTCCAAGTGTGGCAAAACTTCTCTTTAAATAGAGAAATCACGCTGCTATTACGTGTTCAATGCTCAAGCACTCACTGTCTAGCGCTCAGGCGCTGGCTCACTTAAACAGAAAGTCTCCAGCGTGCGTTTAGCACTCAAGAGGCAGTTACCTAGAGCCTAGGTGCTGGGTGCTGATAGCTTTTCTTCTATTTTTGTCGCACACTTAAGCCTCCAATCTTTTCCATGCGCAAATACATATAAAAACACATTAAAAAAATGTAATAAGAACACAATTAAAATATTAAAAATGTAATAAGACTTGAGAATAAAACTTAATAAAAAAGATTAAAAGAGGATAATAACCCAAAATTTTGAACCATTTTTCATGCACAAATACCTATAAAAACACATAAAAAATACGTAATAAGAACACAATTAAAATACTAAAAATGTAACAAGACTTGAGAACAAAACTTAATAAAAAAAAATTAAAAGAGGATAATAACCCAAGATTTTGAATTGTAAAAATATGAATTTTTACAGGTTCATTAATTTCCTGTAAAGAGGGTGAGGTATCCCTCAAAAGTTGTAAAGGGTGAGGTATCCCTGTTTTGAGGCTCAAGCACAAAGGGTGAGGCATCCTAGAGGTGTATTGAGTGCTGTGTGTTGTAAAGGTTTTCAAGTACCTGTTCAAGCTTGAAGGTTTAGTGAAAAATCTCAGGTGATTTACTTGAGGACTGGACGTAGGCCACAAATAGTTGGTGGCTGAACTAGGATAAATATTGTGTTTGTTTCTCTCAACTCTATCTCCTTTACATTTGTGCTTTAATTATATATGCTTGAGTTGAATTTTATATCTAACTTATTTACTTGATTTATCTTATAGCCCAAGTAGTATTTGAGAAATCTCTAATAGTTCTACCTTTATTAAACTTATTCCGCTGCATGTGTTGATTGAAAATATCAAAATGTATAATTTCTTAAAGGTGTTTTAAAAATTTGTAATCACCCAATTCACCCCATCTTGGGCGATGGTTGTCATGACTAACAAGTGGTATCAGAACTTTGTGCTCTGTTGAAAACTTAACCGATTAGAGTTAAAGATCCTTATTTGTTGGCAACCATTGAAATCTTTTCAAAATGGAAGGTATTAAAATTGATAAACCACCATTCTTTGATGATGTGCATTTTGTTTATTGGAAAGTTATAATAGAATTTTATATGCAATTTATTGATTTGGATGTATGAGATATTATGCTTGATGGATTTTATCCTAAACCATAACAAATTTGGAATGCCTATGACAAGAAATGTTTTTCATTGAACATTAGAGTTATACGAATTTTAAGAAGTGGTTTGAATGATGAAACTTATACTAAAACTAAGAGTTACTCTAGTGCTAAACATATATGAGATACTCTTGATTATATCTATCTTGCTAATAATAATATTTTGCATAAAGCTATATATAGAGAGCAAGAAGAGCAAAAGCCTCTAGAGAAAGACAACATTGAAAAATATCCTCAAGAAGATGTTCAAAGTAAAAAAATGAGCTCAATGCCTTTTGGTGATGACGGTGCTCAATTTGAAGAAGAGGCAAAGCAAAACAAAATTGAGAAAGAAGATGTTCTTGAATCCTTGATGGACAACTATAAGAAAAATGATGATTCTCTTAAAGAGCTAAGTATGCTAAAAATTGAGACTACTTCATATATGGCTAAAAATGACTTTGAGGTAAATAATACTAAACTAGATTACAGTCCTTCTTATGATGAGCTACAATGTGCATATGATGAATTGTATGATAGCTTATTATTTTTAGAAAAGAAAAACTTATCTTATTTGAAAAATATTTCTCCATTGAAAATGAAATTGAGACTTTGAAAAATGAATATGCTTTTCTTGATGAGGAAATGTCTTTGAAATATGAAACTTCAACTTCTTATGAAAAGTGCATTGATTTAGAAAATCAAGTTGAGGACTTATATTCTGAATTTGCCAAAGCTAATGTTTCTAATTGCTTACATTTCATACTTGTTAATGAGAATAAAATTGATGTTATTCCACATAAAAATTCAAGCAAGACTTATGACAAAAATAGTATAGAATGTAAGAACAACAAAAAACTTAAGTTTTTCAAAGATGATCTTCAAAGGACCAAACCATCATCAAATTTAATTGTTTGTAATTGTTGTGGTCATCTAGGACATATTTTTCATTTATACAATTATAGAAGAAAGTTTTATATGAGAAATAATATGGTATGAGTTCCTAAAGATCTTAAATGCCCTAATACTAACATTCAAGGACTCAAGATAAAGTGGGTACCAAAATGTCCTCCTAGTGTTTCAATTATGTAGAAAATCTCTCAAAAGGATAGACTAATTGGTCAAAGGAAAAATGAATCATTAAGGAGAATGCCTCCAAAGCCCAATGTTAGAAATTTTTATCAAAGAAGGAAGATGACTTCAACCAAAGCTTCTCAAGTACAAAATATGAAACTTGTAAAGTTCAAAATACCAAAAGAGAAGCAATGAGTAAGGAAAAAAGTTTCCTTGATTACTAAGGCTAAGGTATCAAAAGTTTTTACCTCTTATATACATTCACTTGTCAAGTTAATGAATTTGAAATATGTTCCTTATAGGCCTTAAGTGATTGATAGAATCATGTGCACTTGGTAAAATCTGAATATTTTATTTAGCATATGATTATGTTCATTCTTATTGTACCATAGCTTATTAGTTTGTTATATATCTTCGTACATAATGTTCTACAATGCCTAGGTATGCTTTCTATGCTTTAGATTGTCTATATATCATGAAAGTAAGCGTGTTATTGGCTATATGCTTAATCATAATTAATTATTTAATTTGTTTTGCTCAATTTACACACTATGAAAAAATTTGATCTTTATGAGAGCATAATAGATTAATATTCAAAAACTAACACATAAGGACCCAAGAAATTTTAGGTACCAAAAGTGAAAAAAAATTGAAGTGTGTTGTAGGTGTGCTTGAAGGCCAAAAGCTTACTTTGGTATCATGAAATTTGCTGCTGCAAGCACAAGACCATAAAATATTCCAAGTTCCCTTCCTTGTCTTCAATAAGCTTGGACTTGTGCTTCAAATCAAAAGTTCCTATTGTTGAAAAGTGGTTTCTAGTACTTTTTGAAGTTTAATTATGTTAGTGGGCTGATTGGCATTTTAGAAGAAATGAAAAATAAGGCAAAGCTAAGATGATCTTCAAGAAGACATAGGGTTGTGTTTCAAAGGTTGAATTCTTGAAGAATTTGTAGTTTTGGTGGTGAAATAGCTAGTTATAAGGGGAAAACAATAAGTGATTTGTTATTTGGAAGTGTTTTATTTCACATTATGGCTATTTGAAGCTCTCTGCAAGACTCAAATAGTCGGTTATTAGCAAGGGCTAGCTAGTTCTTCACTTCACATAGAGGCTGGGTGTTTCTAAAGTCACACAAATAATCGGTTATTGAAATTCCCTAATCGGTTATTCATCTCACACAAAATTTGGTTCTTTCTTGAAAATGAAAATAACCAGCTATTAACCAAGCATAACTGGTTATTTAGTGCTCCCAGCCATGCGTGTTTGCTGCTCTTCTCACCATATAACCGGTTATGGGACTCCTATATTAGAAAAATCTGGGCTCTCCTCTACCATTCACAAGACCCTTCATCCTTTTCATCTTCTTCCTCTCAACTCTCACCAACACCCACTTCCTCATGAAGTCTTGAAGCTTGGAAGTTAGAGTCACTTACAAAAACTCAAAGAGTACACTTTTGGTGATATCAATCTCTTATCCTTACTTATGCTTTAATTTGAATATCATGTGATATTTGGATAAGTGGAGAGTTATTTTTATGCCTTAACATGCTTTAAGTTGTGCTTTTCTAGCATTGTGTCTTGAAAGTGTTTTTACATGTGCTAATATGCTAGATATGCACACATTTTGCTTGGAATGACATGTTATGATAATATCTTTATTTTTGAGCTTGTGACCAATACTCTTGGTTCAAATATGAAAATTCACATGCTCATAAGTAGTTCTAATCCTTTCTCCTTGATGCCTAACTGTCTTATATACTTACTTGGAGATTAGAAAATTAAAAGTTATATGTCTTATTTGAAATTGCTTGATATGTTCATATCTTGAAAATAAGAAGTAATTGATTCATTTTGTGGAAGCCAAATAACCAATTAGAAGAAGTGATAATCGGTTATTCTCAAAATCAGAGGGTGTTGTTGTTGTTTTTGGAGCTTTTCCTTCACGAAAATAACCGGTTATTAATTTAGCATAACCAGTTATTCCGTTTCTGATATGCTGGTGTTGCTCTCTGCCAAATGCAAATAATTGATTATGGATATTTCCTAACCAGTTATTGAAGCAAGTCAGTGGCTCCTCCAAAATGCAAATAATCAGTTATGGTTGTTGTCTAACTGGTTATTCAAAAGGTCAGAGGCTATTGTTTTTAAATCCCACGCAAACAACTGGTTATTCAAAAGTCATAAATAGTTTTAAAAATTATAATTCCATGATTTTTCAATTCTTGCATTACAATAAGAAACTTTTTGTTCTTGATTGGCATGTGTAAGTACTAGAATTTCTTACTTAACATTACATGTCTTATATGATCATTGTTTACCTCAAAATGTTTATTTATGTTTTGATGATAATCAAGTTTTTTTTAATAAACTTGAATCTTGCTTTGAAAATGCTTAAACTGTGCTTTTGGATTCAAATGCATATGTTCTTTTTTTATTCTTGTTAGAGCTAACATTGCATGATTGATAATATGGTACATGTTTTACATTATATATCAACCTAAAATATGCTTGTAAATGAGCTTAAATGATATTTGATGCTAACCTATGTTTTAGAGAACTTTTAGGATAAGCTTTGCAAGTGTCTCTATGTGCTTCAAATATAGTCATCAAATATTGAAATGTCAAGTATAAATGGATAAAGATAATAGTTAAATGAAGAGGGACATGAGGAGACTTTCTTTAAGTGCAACGGAATGAAATACTCAATAGAAAAAAGCCCAAACTCAAAGGATCAATAAACAAAGAACATTCTAAAGAAGCATCACTCTCTATCTAACTCAATAAGTATGTCTATCCCTAAGCTATTGTGATATTCTATATACTATGGATTGAATGATACTTGTTAATAAATTAATCTTAAATGATTATATGTTTTCCTTATATGAGAGGTATGCTTAGCATTGACAAAGTGCCTAATTGGATATTAACTTACTAATTTTGTCATTGCATATATAGGGTAGATGATGTTAGTTCTATACATGCTTTGATTCCTATAGCATACTTCATCAAGTAAATGTTTGATATCTATGATTCTCTTGATCTATAATTTCTTAGTGGTATAACACCTATGAGAATCATGCTCTTGCTTTGAAAAGAGTTTTTGGTTTGATTAAAAAGTTTTTTTTTTTGTAAAATCCTTTATTATATTTGAAAGAAGTTTTTCAAGTTCCATGTCCTTGAGAATCATTTTAATTTGTCTAAAGACCTTGAAAGTATTTTTCACCTCCTAATTGTTTTGAAAATTTGAAAATCATTGAATATGTGCTATAAATGTAGTACTCTCTTCATTTGCTTTGAAAAGTCTTATTAAATCTTGAGAGAATGTTTGAGAAAGTTTCCAAATTAATCTTTTGAAATGTTCTATAGAGCTAATCTTGATACTTCAAAAGATAAGCCTTATTCTTCAAAGCGTTTTATTTTCTCAAGGCTATTTTTCAAAGAGAAAGAGAGGAGATGTACTTTCAGATGTTCTTTTGACTTAGGTTTAATCACTCTCAAGGAATACGTGGTTTTAATATAAAATCTCTCTATCCTTCTAAAATACTTTTGAAAATGTAATGTGTTCTTATAAAATTCTTTTTGAAAGGGGGAGAAGTTTTAAAATGGTTTTTGATTGATGGATTAAGAATATGTATATTTTGCCTTACTTTACTTTATGATAATGTGCTTACATGGTTTTGGCATACATATTTCTCTTTGTCTATCTTGTGCTTCAATAAGCGGGAGCTTATTATCTTTTCTTATAACTTCTTATAATTATTTGTTGATTTGTAATAATTGTTTATCCTTTTCATCTTATATATCTTTCTTTCATGTCCTTATTGACTATAAATATATGCATGGCTATGTTAAACTATTATATTTTGATAATATGCATATTTTGAGGAAGAGCCTAACTCTTAAATTGTTGTTTATATCTATTGGCTTACATTCTTGTTTGACATGAAGTATTTATTGTTAATACTATCAACATGTCAATAAAGACCATCTCTTATTCTCTTTCCTTATATTAATGAAAGAAGGTAAACATTCTTAAACTTCATATTTTTTGATTCTTTCATTGATAAATGCTTGATATGTGGCAAGTTGTATGATCTTTTGTTTGAAAACCTTAATTTCATGACCTTATATGGATATTTTGTAACTCTCATCAAGTGGTACTTATTTATCATGTGGAATGCAAGATATTATATGTTAAACATAAATTCTTAAGCTTATTACTATCATATGCTAAATGTTGATGTACCAAAATGTGACAAGTATTACATGAATAATCTTTTATATCTTAAAAGCATGCTTATTTCATTTCTCTATTCTTGAATCATATGTAGAATCAAATAGAGGAAGATAATTATGATTTGAATAACTTGAAGAAGTTTTTTGGAATCCTACTCTTTTTGACAACATGAGTTTTATCTATAGGAGAAGAGAAAATATTATCTTTCATTCCTAAGCCTTTTTGTTGATGTCAAATAGGGGGAGTGAAAATTGGAAAGAAAAATATGTTCTTGTACTTATTGTTTGATATGCTTACATGAATATTTATTCTTCTATATTGCTCAACATATTTTTCTTTGGTGATTTGTCATCATCAAAATGGGAGAGATTGTAGAATTGTCTTTGCCCCAATGATTTAATGTTAAGTTTTGATGATGACAAATATAAGATAAAAAGAATGATGCTTATGCTTCATAAATGTGCTTAATAGATAATAAATGCATTACAAAAGAATATTGATAATGTTACATAGATGTGCTTAATAGGTTATATCAGATCATGCATGATTATGTACTTTATCTAGTTATATTTCACTTAATAATCATGTAATGAATTATGTGTAGCATTCTTTATATAATATATCCAATAATGCTTTATATGAGTTATAATGAATTAATATTGAATTTGAATCTATTTAAATGAAAATGTGTAAAGTGCTCTTTGTTGCATCCTACATAGAGCATATCTATTAGTAATTGATAAATATCTTATTTGGATGTGTCTATGAAAGTCTTATATGCATGTTAAACTAACTAAAGTTATACATTTATGAATTATGCATATAAAGATATTAAATTATGAATTTGGACTAATTATGTTTGTTTAAGTGAGTAATACTTTATAGGATAGTCCAAGTACCTAGAGTAAGCATTGCAACGAGAAAGCAAAAGATCACAACTATACTCAACTCAAGAAGAATGAAAATGATAAGATGTTCCAAGCATTTGCAAGATTTGAAGAGAAGAAATTTTTGGAAGTTTGGATTTAATCAAGAAGCCTAAGGACTAGAATTGATGATGGTAAGATCAAGTCCAAAATCTTCAAGAATAACTTATAGGACTTAGATCTTATGTAAAGGTAAATAAGAATCACACCGAGCTCAAATAAGTTTTAACATCTTTAAAAGTGTTTCTTACTTGTTAAAATTGTCCAACAAACTGTTTTTGAATAACTAGTCTTGGTGGTAATTCATTTGGAAGAAAATTTGTCAAGTTTACCGTTTGTAAAAACTAACCTTGAGTCACTTATTTGTTCACATCTTTCAAAATATTTTGAGTCTTGTTCTGAAACTTGTCTCATATGAAAGTAGACTCAATGATCTTTCAATGAGTGATCATTTGTTTTAAATAGATAAGCATCAAAGAAGTTATGGTATTTCAAATGTCTTTTGCTAAAAAACAAGGTGCCATAACCAGTTATTCACCAAGTTAGAAGCACAAGCTTATATTTTTCAAAGATCATAACTGGTTATAACATTTGCATAACTGGTTATTTGCAAAATTCAGAAGCGTAGGCTTCTGTTTACAAAAGACCATAAATGGTTATGCTTTTTCTATAACTGGTTATTGGTATGTTTTAAAAAGTCCCTAGTTAGGCCATAACTGGTTATGTAACTGGTTATCTAGAAACTAGAAACAATTTTCCAACGGCTATAAATGACATTTAATTCTTCCCAACCACCACCAACGACTCTTAAAGGCTTTGAGCTATAAATTAAAGTGTTTGTGCATCAAAGAAAGGTTAAAGATCAATCTAAAAATCATTGTTAAGTATCAATACGAGCTTTAACTGCCATTTCCATAAAATCTCTGTTTATGAGCTAAAGTGTGAATATCCATATACCCATTGAGTTTCAATTTGTAATATCCACTCTTTCGAGAGTTTATCTTTCTTAAATACTTTGATTTCTTGTAAAGAGGGTGAAGTATCCTTCTAGAGAAAAGGGTGAGGTATCCTTTGATTGTAAAGAGGGTGATGTATCCCTCAAAAATTGTAAAGGATGAGGTATCCCTTTTTTGAAACTTAAGCACAAAGGGTGAGGCATCCCAGAGGTGTGTTGAGTGCTCTGTGTTGTAAGGGTTTCTAAACACTTGTTCAAGCTTGAAGATTTAGTAAAAAATCTTAGGTGGTTTACTTGAAGACTAGACGTAGGCCACAAGTGGTTGGTGGTTGACCATGATAAATATTGTGTTTGCTTCTCTCAACTTTATCTCCTTTACATTTGTGCCTTAATTTTATATGCTTGAGTTGAATTTGATATTTAGCTTATTTACTTAATTTATCCTGTAGCCCAAGTGATATTTGAGGAATCTCTAATAGTTGTACCTTTGTTAAACTTATTCCACTACATGTGTTGATAGAAAATATCAAAATGTATAATTTCTCAAAGGTGTTTTAAAAATTTGTAATCACCCAATTTACTATTACTCTTGGGTAATGGTTGCCATGACTAACAATTACTCGATATACTATCGAAGCAAGGGATATAGCCACTAATGAACACTTAAAGATGAAATACTTACTCAGTTCCTTAACCAAGAATGCCTTTACTTAGTTTACAATTCTTCCACCAAATTCGATCCACTCTTAGAACCGTTTCAAAGGAAATTTCATGACCAGTTCTTTAGAGGTGAGACTAAGGTTAGTCTTGTGGATTTATTTAACATTAGAAGAGGTAATGGAGAATCCATTGATGATTATTTAGCAAGATTCAGACAGATGAAAGCTAAATCCTTCATAGTCATCCCTAAATTTAAGGTAGTCAAGATGGCTGGTGGTTGTTTAGATTATTCTATTAGAAAAAAAAACTAATAATTCAATAACTCCTAGGCATGTCTTAACTTGCAAATAAAGTGAGACAAATTGAGCAATTAAAGCTCAAAAAAGATAAGCTTAAAAAAATCTTAGAAAAGAAAAGATTGCATATATCAAATCTCCTGATGTACAGGACAAGTATTATACACAATCGAAAGATAATAAGGTAGCCTATATCGAAGATGATGAGGAAAGTGAGGTTAACATTGTAGAACTTAAGTCTGGTTCTCCCTATACCTGCTCATCTTTAATGTCTAATCAAATTAAGGATAAAATGAAATCCCCTAATAGGCCATCGTATGCTTTTGATATTTCGAAGGCAGATTTAATTTTTAATGTGTTGTTAAAAGATAAACAAATTAGACTTCTTGATGGACATAAAATCCCTTCAGTCAAAGAAATAAAAGGTCAAAAGTACTGTAAATATCATAATAGATATGATCATTCGACTAATAACTATATTCGTTTCAGGGATTTGATTTAGAAGAGTATCCAGGAAGGAAGACTCAAGTTTGAAAATAAATAAAAAAAACATGAAGATTGATGTTGATAGCTTTGAAGTTAATGCAAGCTACATCGAGCCTGTTGGTTTCATTGAAGTTAACATGGATGAAGTAGTAGGGGAGACTTACCCTGCCATCAGCACAGAATCTAACCTTGATGCCTTTGAGGAAAATGAAGAAGAGGTCTTCCCCAAGGCTGGGGAGACTTTGGTGGAATTTCTTCTTAGGAAGAAGGAATGTGAGAGGGAGGTATCCCTCTGCCCCATGTGCAGTACAATTTTTGACAGGCTACCAGCCAAGTCTTACTAGACTGCCATCAAGTAGAGGCAGAAGATGAAAGCCCCTATTGGAAGCTCAATCCAGATCAACAATCAACAATCAACCCATAAAGCATAACTCAGTGGTGATAGGTGACTCTTCTTATAGGACCAAGAAGGAAAAAATAAGGATGCCTCCTGCCAATATGGCCCTCAATCAGTGGGTCAGAAATAGTCCCCAGACCTACAAGACTCAAACCAGGCCAAATTGGCACAAGTTCGAGTGTGGGATCTAATATCCCATTGGTGGGAGTATGAAGCCCAACATATGGGTTCGAGGTGTAGGACAGACTTTGACCCAAGGCTTAAGCCCTACATGTCTAAGACACAGTGGCATAAAGCCTAGAGAATCAGACAATAACAACAATAACAACAATAACAAGTGTTGGCCTAGCTGTAATTGCAGCAAAGGTCATATGTTGAGGTGGTACAAGGACCACCTGTGAAAATAGAAAAAAAACCAAAACCTCTAAGTCCCATAGACGAAGATGTTATTACAGATTCATTAGAATTTGGCTTCAAAGATGATTTGGACATGACCTTTGGAGTCAATGTAGTGTCCTTCCTGCTTTATAATTTTTTTGTGGCAGGAACTGAAGTTGTAGACCTTAAGGAGGACTTCGAAGATGACTCTGAGGAGTCTGGTTGGTATCTAGTTGAGGAAGATTTTGTTGAAGTGATGGAGAATTAATCAGTTTTCAATGCTCCTACTACAAAAAAAATGAAGAACCATTTGTGCCCTCTCTTCATAAAGGCTACAATGAATGGAAAGCTGGTTGGGAGAATTTTGGTTGATGAAGGTGCAACCATTAACCTTATTCCTAAGAATTTGTTGAAGAAATTTTGTATAACAAATGCTGACCTGTTACCACATAACATGGTGGTAACAAACTTCAATGGCAAGTCTTCTACTTCATAGGAAGCAATAACTATCGATATTAAGGTGGCCTCATTCACTAGGTCCACCTTATTCATTGTGGTGCCCTCTAAAGCCAGTTACAATCCCTTACTTGGAAAAGAGTGGATTAATGCTATAGGGTTTATACCTTCAACCTTCCACCAAAAGATGTTTTTGTGGAACCATGCATACTTGTAAATTTATTTACTAGGTGTCAGACCTTTTTGCATATGGGACTCAAAAACTTTGGATAGAAAAGGAGTCGAGATGGTAGCCCTAACCCATACAGGTTTTACTTTGATTCCTAAAGCTGATTCGATTCAACTACAAGTTTGTAGCAATAATGTCAGGGCCTATAGGCGCCTATTCATTGATTTTTTCCAAGTTGACTCGACTTTAAGTTGTAATAATTATGATACTTGAGAGCCACTTGGCTCGTTTATCAGCCTATATGGCTGATAACTGCACTGAAAGTGCAATTTCAAGTCAATTGAATTGATTTCTAGCTAATATGGTTAAAAAATTTGGTGCCACAAAAGGCACTAACTTGGACTATATTTATGATAACTCTTCCTTAGGCTTCGAACAAGCTCCTTTATCTTCTGATGTTAAAAAGATAGAGGTACAAGATCCTTTGGAAGAAGTTAATTTAAGGGATGATGTAATATATAAACCTACCTTTATTAGTAGATTAATAAATACAGATTTCAAGTTCAAGTTTGTTCAGTTGCTCAAAAACTACAAAGACTATTTTGCATGGGAATATGAAGAAATGCCCGGACTCAGTTGAGATTTGGTAGTGCACAGACTACTAATTCGAGCAAGACAAAGACCAGTGAAGCAAGCTCTAAGGAGGTTTGCTCCTAAAGTGGTCCTCAAGATCAAAGAAGAAATCAAAAGGTTACTAAAGGCTAAGTTCATTTGAACTGCTAGGTATGTTAACTAGATTTCTAATGTTCCTGTTATGAAAAAGAATGTTAAATTAAGAGTATGCATTAATTTTTGAGATTTAAATTTTGCTACTTCTAAAGATGAATATCTTATGCCAATTATTGACATGTTAATTGACTTAGCATCGGGCCATGAAATCTTAAGTTTTATGGATGAATATTCTAGGTATAATCAAATATACATTGCAGAAGAGGATGTATCGAAGACAGCTTTTCGATGTCCTGAAGCAATTGGCACTTATGAATGGGTAGTCATGTCATTCGGATTGAAGAATGCAGGAGCCACATATCAATGAGTCATGAATATAATCTTTTATGATATCATTGTTATATTTATAGAAGTTTAAATTGATGATGTGGTGGTCAAATCAAAGTCAGAACAGGAACATTTGTCGAACTTGAGACAGTCATTCGAGATATTGAGAAAACATGGATTAAAAATGAATCTTATTAAATGTGCTTTTGGTGTTTCTGCAGGAAACTTTCTTGGATTTTTGGTCCAGAAGAAGGGAGTAGAGGTTGATTAGAACAATGCTAAGGCTATACTTGAAGCATCGCTTCCTTTGAATAAGAAGCAGCTCCAGTCTTTGTTAGGAAAGATTAACTTCCCTGAGGCGATTCATTTCAAATATGTCCGAAAAGACCAAAGTTTTCTCCTCACTCTTGAAGGTCAAAGTTGAAGAAGAGTTTTGATGAGAGAAAGAGCACCAAGAGGCTTTTGACTAAATCAAGCATTATTTAGCCAATCCTCTAGTGATGACGCCTCCAATACCAGAACGTCCATTGAAGTTATATCTCTCAGCATCAGATGAAACCATTGGGTGTTTGTTGGCCTAGGAAGATGAGAATGGAATCGAGAAAACCATTTATTATCTTAGTAGGGTTTTAATAGATGTTGAAACTAGATATAGTGTAGTTGAGAAGCTATGTTTATCTTTGTATTTCTCCTACACTAAGTTAAAGTATTATGTAAATCCATATGATGTACTTGTGATTTCAAAGACATATATAATAAAGTACATGTTATCCAAGTCTATCTTGCATGGTAGAGTAGCAAAATGAGCTTTTGTTTTAACTGAATTTTCTTTAAAGTATGTGCCACTGAAGGTTATGAAAGGCTAAGTGTTGGTAGACTTTTTGACAGATCATCCTTGTGTTGACATAAAAAAAAAATTAACTATGTGGGGGGTTAAAACCATGAAAATTGTATTTCGATGAATTGAGACACAGTGGAAGTGTTGGTCTTGGAGTTTTAATTATTTCACCAATTGGCACTCCAACTAAGTTCTTATTTGAATTAAAGCAAGAATGTTAGAATAACGAGGCTGAATATGAAGCTTTAAGAGCTGGCTTACAGACATTAATTTCACTCAAGGCCAAAAATATCAAAGTTTTGGGTGACTCCCAATTAGTCATTAAATAATTAACTCGAGAATATAAGTGCATTAACCATAATTTGTTCAGGTACTTTATTTTTGCAGCAAGGTTGTTATGTGAATTCGATGAAGTTATAATGCAACATATTCCAAGAGAAGAAAACTACAAAGCTAATGAACTTGCTCAAATAGCTTCTAGTTACAAGATTTCGAGTGAGACTTTATCAAAGTTGATCGAAATCAAGCAAAAATTGTATCCATTCAAGAATTTAGAAATATGTTCAATTGAGGATATGGATAATTCTGATTAGAGAAAGTCAATTGTTAATTATTTACAGAACCCAAGTTCATCAATCGAAAGAAAAATAAAATATAGAGTCCTACATTATGTTATAATGGGTTATTCACTTTACAAAAAAGTCAGTAGATGAAAATTTATTGACATGTTTAAGTAAAAAAGAAGCATACATAGCCTTAGCAGAGGCGTATGAAGGCATTTGTGATGCTCATTAGGCTGGTGAAAAGATGAAATAAGTTTGACATAGGCAGAGAGTCTATTGGCCTACAATGACTAAAGATTGTCATTCTTATACTAAGTCTTGTAAAGAGTGTCAAAAGCATGAGACCATTTAACATATTCTAGCTAGTGATTTACACTCAATTATTAAACCTTAGCTATTTCGAGGATAGACACTTGATTTGATAGGACAGATCCATCCATCATCTTCTAAAGGGCACAAGTATATATTAGTTGCCATTGATTATTTTACAAAATAGGTCTGGCAATCCCTTTAAAGGATGTTACTCAATAGGATATTATAAATTTTGTCAAGGAAGACATCATATATAGGTTTAGTATCCCTCAAACTCTAACAACTGATCAAGGAACAATGTTTACTGGTCTTTATATAACTGAGTTTGTCAAATCAAGGAATATCAAGTTACTTACTTTGACTACCTATTATGCTCAAGCTAATGGGCAAGTTAAGGCAGTTAATAAAATCCTAATTGGATTAATAAAGAAACATGTTGGTCGAAAACTAAAAAGTTGGCATGAGACACCAAGCCAAGTTCTATGGGCTTATCGAAATTCTCCTAAAGAAGCAATTAGTACAACGCTCACTACAAGAAATTAGGAAATTAGCGAGGGAAATTTCCTTCTCTAATCCCTCGCTAATCCCTCGCTAATAAACTTAGCGAGGGATTAGAGAGGGATTAGTGAGGGATAAGTTAGTCGCTTTTTTTTCATCGCTAATTAGCGAGGGAAAGCATTCCCTCTCTAATCCATCTCTAAAAAATTCATTTCCCTCGCTAATCCCTCTCTAATCCCTCACTAATATGCCTACAATATTCCCTCGCAAAATAGCGAGGGAAATTCCCTTGCTATTCCCTCGCTGTATGATATACTAATTTTGTCAATTTCCTTCGCTATTCCTTCGCTAATAATTCCCTCGCTGTTCCCTCGCTAATCCCTCGCTAACTTCCCTCGCTAATCCCTCTCTAATGACCTGTATGATTCCCTCGCTATTAGGTCGCTATTCTCTCGCTAATTACCATGTGAGATTCGGTCGCTAATCCCTCGCTAATCCCTCGATAATTAGGTAAGTTTTTTTTAATAACCTATCCCTGAACTAACTGTTTAATTTTAAATAATTGGAAGCCTAATAACAATAAGAATCCATACATGTGGCTAAAGGAAACCATTAGAATCCTCATCAAGCTCACTCATATCAATTCTTGCCTGTGTAAGTGAAACCTGCTAAACCATAATCAGTAGGTAGCTACCATAAACATTGGATAGATTCATCAAGGTACAAGCAAACAACAGAAAAATAAATTTAATGAAGAAAGAAAACACCATGCCACATATATACTAAATTCAGTTAGGTTAGTAACGGCCCCCCCCCAAAAAAACAGTTAGGTTATGTTTGAAAATAATTTTGGGCCACAAATTGTGGTTTGAGTAAAAGAAAAATAAATAAATAAATAAATAAAAATTTACTATAATCTTAACATGCTGATAACAGTTGCAAGGAAACTAAGTCATAAGAATTTCGATAAAATTGATGTTCATATAGGACCATTCACGTCACTTTAGTGCATAATATAAGCACTTAAAAATTAAAGATTAAAACTTACCAATGCTTGGAATCCCATCCAGATAAATTGGCAACTTCTGTCAAAGCATCTCTCCATCTTTGCACCTTGTTTATTCCCACTAAACTTTTCTTCATGTTTCTTGAAAGATAAAACTTCCCCTTTGATTTCTAACATCAGATGGATCTACACATAGAAAATTGGAAAAGCTTCATGGCCTAATATTGCTTTGGATTCAAGAATGTTGTGAATAAGTATGAATGCATACTAAATTCACCAACAGAGTACATAGCATTTTTTCAATGTTATGTTTTCCACTAAATACAACTACAATTGATTGTGTGTTGCGCCATTATTTTGTCTACAGTTTATGTACAAAACTAGCAGTCTCTCTAGTAGTATATTTTAGAAGACAAATCTCAATGATCTTGGTAAGTTCAGTGTGATTGAGTTGAAAAAATTACTGTGGATTTGAATCAAGGGGCTGTAATGCAGGCTTTTGAAACTTGATGATTGTAAATTGTACAATTTTAAGTTGATGCACTAATTTTGATTTGGACAAAACTCCAAGAGGGTAGATTGTAATTTACCCTTAAAAAACTTAAGTGAGAGAGAAAACATTAAAGGAAAACTCGTTAGAAAAATATTTTGAATTAAAGTAAGTTGCAAGTTGCAATCACTAAAGTGGCAAGTAAAAGAAGGAAGGAGAATAGAAAATACCTCGGAATAAGGCGCAGAGAACGATCAATGTAAGCACTCCACTGCTGGTCCTTTAGTATAGGGTCCTTGTAACATATTTGATTGCACTCCTCCAAACCTGGTTAATCAATACTCTATCATTTGTATATCAAAATCAAGTTTTGTCAAGTTGCAAGTCCTAATTTTACAACCACAGTTTCTTTGAGTTCAAAAAGCCAAACTCTCGTATCAAGGTGTAGTTCATAGTCAGGCAATCCAAAATGTGCTAAGACCCACCCCTGACCAAAAAGGAATCTGCACTAGGATCCTTTTCTTGTATTGCATCAAACAATTATTGTTCACCTCACCTAGAATTGTTAAAATGAAAACATATTTTACAATTATTTCTAAACAATGTATTAAGGATAGGAAAGAACAACTGAGTCAAGTATTATGGTAGTAAGTATTGATGCGTAAACACCGAGGAAACAAAAATTCATAATAATAAGTTTTATGTGCATTGGCATTGATTGATAAGAAAAAGGAAGAAAACGATCTCACTCACATTCCTCCCACGTGTCTCCATTGGAGTTTTTTGCGAATGTAAAGATGGCTCATCACAGCTTTGCCACATGTAACCCAGATTATCTATTTACAAGCAATCAAACAAAACGTCACCAATTTGGGGGCAAAAACCATTTGTGTAACTTGTAAGGTCCACAATAAATTTTCAATAAACATATAAATTAAAGCACAAAAGTTTTTATTAATAGAAAAAGACTATATACAAATTTACCATAAAAATAGGGTAGCAGTAGATAGTGGGATTCGTTTTTCGTGGGGAATGGGAAATATTTTTAGTAAATGAAATTTTAAAAAAAAAAAGCTAAAATGCAAAGAATCGACCCAATTGCTTCATGATTAATTCTTGGAAAAATTGCGGGAGGGTCCTTCAAAACACAAAAAGGTCACCTTAAAAAATCATTCAAAAGTTTCACCAAGAAAGGTAATCTAAATCAATAGAATCAATAAAAAAAGTATGAACAGAAAAAATTGGTATTGGAAAAACATTGACTGAGAAAAATATTTTAAATCAAATAAAATGATTTAAAAGAGAAGGAAAAGTATGATAACCTGCATCTTCCAAAAAGTGATATCACTGTGACAGAGAGAGGAGCATATAATACGAATCCTAGCTTCACGAGGCATTGGTGGCGCCACAATGATCTCCTCAATAGTCAAAGGCTCACCAGGTTTGCGAGAAACTGCCGCTATATTTGCAAAGAAAACAGAACAAGTAGTATTCATAATATATATGGAACATATCAACTTCAAATGGCTAAGAATGCTATATATTTCAAAAAATAATGTACAGAACAAGTAGATACACAAACCGGTGGAGTTTGTCAACCGCGCCATCGTATCCGTCCTCCACCGTGACACGTCGTCGTCCTTCACCGTTCTGAACCGCCGGAACTTCAACCTCTGCCAAGTCACAACCGAGCCCAACCAAGCGCACCACCCGCGACGTGACCCGAGAACCCGCGACACAGCCACGACCCATTGTTCACATCCACCACACGCGAACCACCATCAAGCAGCCTTCGCCCAATCCGTCAACCCGGGACCTGGGACGCAGCCACGCCCTTGTTTGGTCTCAATAAAGGAAAGATGAAATAAGGAAAATAAGTGAGGTTATGGGGTGAGAGAGTTTGGGTGGGTGTCTAAGTAGGTCGAGAGTAATAAGGAAAGAGAGGAAGATGAAAAAATTAGGGAAAAAGAGGGAACGTTCAAGGGAGTGGAATAGGAAAAAACAGAAAGGGGGAAGATAAAAATAAAAAAAATGAGGTTATTTTAGCGAGGAAATTATTCCTCGCATTTCCCTCGCTAAAATTGAAAATTTATTCTCGCAATTCCCTCGCTAATTTTAGCTAGAAAAATTATCCCTCGCATTTCTCTCGTTAAAATTAGTGAGGAAAATTTATTCCTCGCAATTCCCTCGCTAATTTTAACGGGGGAACTTATCCCTCGCATATTTTAGCGAGGGAAATTTATTCCTCGCAATTCCCTCGTTATTTCACTCTCTATTTCCCCTTTAATTTATTTTTTAAATTTTGCGAGGGAAAATTTTTTCTTCGCTAATCCCTCGTAATTCTCTCGCTAATTAGCGAGGGAATTGCGAGGGAAATTTTTCCTTGCAAAATTCCGTCGCTAAATCATAAATTTCTTATAGTGGCTATATCATTTGGCATATGGTCATGAAGCAGTATTGCCAATTGAAATTAACCTTCAATCTATAAGTTACAACGTCAAGATGAAATCCCCACACAAGATTATTGGCATTTGATATTTGATGAACTAAGTCACTTGGATGAAAAAAAAGTTACTTGCTCTCGAAAATTTGATTCGAAAAAGAGAAAAAATTACAAATTCTATGATTTGAGTCAAGAAAAAATGTTTAAGTTAGGTGATTTAGTTTGGAAGGTTATTTTAGCCATGGAGAAAATATTGAAGTTATTTGGTAAATGGTCCCCGAATTGGGAAGGACCATATCGAATCAAATTATTTTTTTTTGGAAATGTTTATTCGATTACGAATATTAATTATAATAAAAGAATTGCTTCGATACATGGTAAATATTTGAAACTATATAAACCAATGATTCATGAAATGAAGATTTCAAATTGAATAAATTGTCATTACAATTTTGAATGACAAATGTACATTAGAAACAAAGAGCAATTTTTGAGTTGACAAAGAACAATTGAGGCTCTAAGCCAAGTTTTAATTGAAAAGTAAATGCTCAAAACAATAATATTTATTTCTCATACTTCGAGAATAAATATTATGAGGCATTTGTTAGTATAAAAATAACACTTTTCAATTTAGACAATTTCAAGGTGTAGTCAAATACTTACTTCGAGAACTTAAATGATTATATTAGAATCAAATTTGTAATATCGAAATAATTTTTTCGATTTTGAAGTTATTGAAATGATAGTTTTGATCTAATATTAGAAATGGTACTTTCAACTTCATATCAAAAGTGGTGACTTTGGTAGGTCTCGAAATATGAGACATTTGACTTTAGTTTTATTAGAGTCGAAGTTGTAGTAAAGACTCGAAGTTATCGAAATGATAGTTTTAATTTGAAATTAGGAAATGTCATTTTGATTTCATATCAAGAGTGATAATTTCAAGTTAGTCTCGAAATATGAGATTTGAAGAATAGTTACACTTAGCAAATTTTTGAAGAAAGAAGCAAGAGGTCTCAATCAGAAGCCAACAAGTGATTGGAGATTCAAATTTAAATTCATACAAGAGGATTTGAATTTGAAACAGAAGTTAGCAGCAATTATAAGTGTAAGATCAAGACAATACAATGATTGCTGACAAAGATTTAATAGTTACTTGTAACACGAGAATTGCTAATAAAGATCTGACAGTTACTTGATAAGGATTACTAATAATTACTATACAATTTTCTTTATTTTAGACACATGTAAAGATCCTGTAGAAATGGTAATTACTTAGAATGCCTATAAATACCAAAAAGATGGAAATATTTAGTGATTGAAAATTCATTACTCACGAACATTTGTACTCATGCTCTTACATCCAATGACATCTCGAGCAAAAACATACAAGTCTAGTCTAGTATGTTTCCATCTAATTTCATTTCTGTATCATTTACAATTTCAATACAAGTTTAAATTCAGCTTCATTTACATTTCAAGCCTTTACTTTACTGCAAACTCTTTTCTACTCCAGATCAAGTGATTCTTTCGAGATCATTTGAGTTTTTTTTAATTTTTTTCATTTACTTGCTTTTTTTACTTTTCTGCACATTTATATATCTATAACTTTATTTTTCATTGTTCTTTTACGTTGCTTTTTTTTATTTCCTGTTCTTTACATTTCTGTATTTTACATTATATGTCAAGTTTATTTCACTGCACTTTACTGCTTTTCCTTTACATTTCATATCATTTAATTGCATTCTTTTTACTGTTTTTCTTAAGTTTAAAAGCAAACTTTAAGTTTCGAGACAAGTTCTTTTCAATTGCTTCATTTATTTGTCTTTATTTTACTAAGTTACTTCTTACTCAATAATATTTTAATTTTGATTTTATACAATCTCTTGTTTCATTCGAAATTAACTCGATGTTCTTACTTAAAGAATAGTATGAGAATTAGAGAATACTAAGAGAAAGCGATTCCTTTCCCCAAATTAAAATCCGAAATCAAATTTGTCCTTAGACAAAAGTGTATCATAAACACATGTAAATTTTGAGTTTTATGCCCCGTGTATAGGTAAAAATCTAATAAAATTCAATTCAGAGATATAATCAGCAGAATTCATCAGCTGTATCAGTACTTGATGTGTATCATTCTCAATTCCCTTTGAATTAGTCATTTCTTTTGGTTTGTTTGATAATGCAGGAAGCTAATGCAAGCTTGTGATGCATGAATATAGACTATGGAACATGGATTGTATAAATATTAACCATTAGCAGCATACTCGTGTCAATTGAAATGTAAGTCACCAGAATTTGGACTCCGTGAAAATTGATTTCTGTAGTGAAGTGGTAAGACATGATAACTGGAATAAAACAAGGCATAGGTATAATCAAGAAAAAACGTGGCACATCAAAACATTCATTTACCATTTTATTGTGTGTAAGTGAATTTAATCACAGTTGGCACTACAACATATTCTAAGTTCTTAACATTAACATCATGCAAAAGAAGAACAAGAACCCAACAAACAGAAAGTACTGAAATCTATATCATTAACATCCCCCATGTTCATTCAACTGGGATCATAACCTCATTAGTCCTGAACGCAGGTATTGTCCTCCATGGTGGGTTGTACCTGGCCAACAAGAAATCTCCAATTACCTTATATCCATCTGTCTCCAAGCTCATCCTTAGCTTCTCCACCTTCTCCCTCACCACTTTCTCATTTGCCACTCCTCCAAACTTCACCACCCCATATTTCCTCTCACCCTCCTCTCTGATCACAACCCTCTCATCAGTCGGCTTGGGCGCCTCCTCCGCTTTGCCATACAAGGCTGGCAAAATAAACTGCATAGTCACCATCTTGTTCTCCCTTTCTTCACCATCACCAGCCTTGGTCATAACTGGGGCTGTCATAGCAATCTTCTCCCCAGAACCACCTGTGTCCTTTGTTATAACTGGAGCAGTCATGGCAATCTTTTCAGGCTTGGTGTTCTTGGGGTTCTTCCCTAAAGCGCCAATATAGTTGGCCAAAACCATGAACCCACCATCTTTTTCGTTCTTGAACTGTGATGGATCATAATTGAGTTCAGCCACCACAGATGGTGCATATTTGCGGATATCATAGTCGTGTGGATTTGATCACTTCAAATTTCGGGGTCTCAACCCCAATCTTTCCAAATATCAAACCCATCACGGATTGAGAACGGAAGAGGGTATGCTGAGACTTCAGAGATATCAGTGAGCGATTTGGATACGATGTAGAGGTGCCCTTCAATCCAATATATAAAGACATAGAAGTGATGGAAGCGTTTGCACTCTTGATTATTCTCTAAGTTGACATGTTGCTGTGTTTCTTTGGGAAGGGGTTAGGAACTTGGAATTTTCCCTAGGAATTGAATGGCGGTGATTCTGCCATGTTGCTGCCATGCATTTGTGGACTCCATTTATCTACGACCTCAATGTTTTGGTGCTTTGCTGCTTTGTCACTGTTGGCGGCGATTCTCTTGGGCTGAGTCCAAGTTCTGGAAGCTAATCTCGGTTTATTATTGGGTCGTGTTAAGGTCACAATTTTTTATCTGACTAATATTATATAATATTTTTAAAATTTATAATAAGTTATAATTTTTTAGTTAAACTAATACTTTATTTATAATATAATAATATTTTTATATTGATATAATTTATTTAAAAATAAAATGATATTATAGAGCATATGTCAAAGTATCATAATAACATCCTGTTAGAATTTTTTATAGAGTAACATAAATTATATTATATTTTATAAAATTTAGATTAATTAAATATCAAAATTATTAAAATATTTTGTTTAACTTAAATTTGTGATCAATGTTGTTAATGAGCCTATTATTGTTAAAATATTGCTCATATATAAATTTTGTTTTATGAGTTTTATATATGAGTTTGTCATAATAGATATGTTTAACTCATTTTAATTATTTTATATATACAGGGAGATGTCCCTATTCTTAGCCACTTTAGTGCGTACAATTACTCCATTAATATTAACGCGTGAGTGACTATTGTGGAATAAGAATAATAACTTTTCTCATTGAGATTATTTTTCAAAATTTTAACATTGACTTTTTTGTCGACACCTTTTCAAGGTATTCTTATAATTTTTATATGTATTGATATATCATAAATATTGAGATTAATAGATCTAATAAATTTTTTATCAATTAATATAAGAGGAGTTTTAATTTTAATTATGACTATTAATTTTTTATTTTACTTACAAAATATATGAGATTTAAAATTATAGAAATCTGAAATATTAAATCATGTGTTTTTCAATTCAAAATTTTATTTGAAAAATTTGGATGATCACTTAGGTTGTGTTTGGATAAAGTATTTTGAAATTTTGTATTTAAAATTGAATTTTAATTACATCAATTTAATTCTTTCATTTGTAAAATATTTTGTTTGGATAAAGTAATTAAAACCTTGAATTTTAAATACCTTGTTTGATAAAGCAATTTAATTCTAGACTTTTTGTAAAATTTATGTTTAAGATATTTTTGTAAAATTGAGATTTCAATATAAAATTTTACAAAACAAAATAAATATAATATAACATTTTTTTATAAAATTTATTAAGCTTTGATTAAATTTTAATTTTTTGATTTGATTTTAAAAAATGCTAACTTTGCTCTTACTTTTGTTTAGGTCCTATATAAATATACTAAACACAAACATTATATTTGCCCTATTGAATTATACCATTTTTTATTTTTAAAAAATTAAAAAATCTGCATAAAATGAAAAGATTAATATACTATTTTTTATAGATAATCTATATAAGTACAACTTATACCATTAAAATTGCAAACTTATGCCTTATCAATAAAAATATAATAATACGATTTAACTATCCCTTTTTACATTGAAAACAAGTCAATTCAATGGGCATATGAACCCAATATTATGTAAATGCTTAACAAACATCTCAAATATATGAACTCAACATCATATGCATATGTAATTAAACAAAGTAATATAAACTCTTAACATGTTTTCAACTTGGCATCAAGACATAAAAGCCAAGATGTAATCCTTCTTCTTCTCTAATGGAAGAGTTTTCACAACCACTAGTTGACTTGGATTTTTTGTCAACCAATTAATAGCTTTCAACCAATGTGGGTTATCAAGAAGTATTTTATCTAGCTCGTTCATCACTTCTTTAACATCTTTCTCCTCCGTCTTCTTTGTAGTCGCTTGCACAAATTCTTTCAACGACTGAGCCACTTCTCTCATTGAAGCAACTATCCCATCTTTTTCTCCACTTTTTCTTCTGGATTGCATGGAAGTAGACGATGAAGATTGTCCTCTTTTCTTTGTTGAGAGCTTGGTTCTTCTAAATCAATATTAACACTATCAACTTCATCCTCTTCATTTGCTTCTTTACCCATGACATCATCTCGCATCAAGTGCAGTCTCCGCTCCAATTCCGGTGGCCCTATCTTTGGCACATAGGTCTACAATGTCATCCCAATTTGGAATCACCTTAAACCAGGAATCGTTTAGCCTCTTCGTGTGACTTGAAAGCAAAAGGAAACATGTTAATAATAGTACAAAAAAATGATTTGAATTTAATAATAATAACATTAAAAAACCCTTTACCTTGATATACTCATTCCATGCATTTTCATTTTCAAGTGAAATCATGTATTTCGTGCCATCCCAATCGAATCCACTTTGGCTAAGAATGTCACTAACAATGCCATACCATGTTCTCCAAAGCTTAATACGGTTCTTGACATTCTCTCCAACAAGTGGACTTTGAAACGAGTAGATAATTTTGAGTCTGTGTTGTATGCCACCTTGTTTTCCAAGCTCCATCACTCTTGTTGCCCAAATTCCTTTGATCTCTAAGTACATCATCGGCCCACAATTCCATCTCCAAATTCCATAAGTAACTTCTCGTATCCTCTTTCTTGTCCTCAATGTTGATTTTAACAAAATCATCTTTCTTTTTTCCTTTTGTTTTGCCTCTTCCTTTAGATTTCATAATAGTTACAAAACCAGAAAATGCTATAATGACCACAACCATAACATAATTATGAGTGAATATGGAACACAATTTACGATATGCAAAGCAGAACCTCTAATAGACACAAGATTGACTTATTATCAAAAGAGTAATAGTATGTTGTATGTATTATCAAAAGAAAAATGAGCATCATGCCTCCAAAACACAAGTGGAAAACATGAAAAAAAAGGTCCATGACAATGTATCTTTCAAAGGTATACTAATACTAGTACAAAGAAGAGACTGGAAAATCACATAGACCGAAATCACATAGACATTCAAAAGATAAGTGCATTCTCCTCGAGAACCCCCTTATATACCTTCCCGAGTTCCCTCCAATAGAAACCACATTCTCCTCGTGAGAATTGCATCAATCTCATGGAAACTAATCCTATGAGGCCGCACTCTAACTCCCGGTCTTCAAATTCTTTGCGCCTTGTTTCCTCTGAGAGAATAAACAACACCACGGACCCACAACCAATGATTATGGTGACAACACCGATGAGTCCTACAACTAAAGCCCGTGATTTGAAAACCACCCTTTATGAAGAACAAATGAAGGCAAATGTCATCAAAGCATCACCAATTGAAAGATTAGAATTACTAAAACTCCAAGCAAGAATCTTAGTGTGTCCATTATCTTCTCTTTGTCGTTACGTAACCCAACATACGTTTCATCCAAGAGAACCCCGAGAAAGATTAACATTCCCTCGATAAGAGGCACTCTAGGCTTCTTTTGCCTATTCGCTTGAACCATAGTAACGTTAAGCTTTGAATGCATAAACTCAATCCAGGGCGATAATTTTCAAAAAAAAAAAAAAAAAAATCCTAATTTTGATTTTTAATCTTATGTTACAAATGATTGTTTGTATCAATTATCAATAAATGTGCATGAAGAATTAAGTATTAAGTATTAAATACAATTTTTAAAAAATTGATAGCATTAAAGTGAGTGCATGAGGACTAAATTTATGTATACCATAAATTTGACTAAACTGCCTAATCCAACAACCAAACATACCATGTTCTTCCCATATAATGCAGGGACATTTCTGTATTCAGGTCAAGAGATTTTTCTTTTCAAATAAGACATCCATTCTAGCTTAGGTAAAATACGGGTAGGGAAACTCCTTTCAAAAGGTAAATTTGGTAAATACAATGTATCTCTGCTTTGTAAATAAAGTGAAGGGATAGGTTCACCTCACCAACAACTTAAGTCCTACATACATATAAGAAAGAAACTACTAGGGGTCAGTGAATAACAGTATCACATTAGAAGCATCAAGTCACTTAAAATTACCATCAGAAGAAAATAAGTCTACTTATATCAAGCAAAATATAATTGGAATAAGAACAACTCTGTTAAAGAACATATACAAGGAAATTACATTAAGATTCCAACCGAACAAGAAAGCGCTTAATCGAAATATTACCAAAGAGGAAACCAAGTCGATATTTCAATAGTCTTTATGTATATCTTTGTGCTCTGATATAAAAAGTACAAAAAGCCAAAAGGTACTACAATAGACTCTTCCTAAGCAAAGTTTCTCCTAACTTGATAATGAGCAAACATATCCATTGCTAAAGTGTCACGAAATCTTGTCCATTCCTCTGACTTGAGGAGGAATTTGATTGACCTCATCTCGTGGTATTACTTACAACTCTTTCCCTTGTTGATTGGTCAATTCTTCATCAACAACAGATAAAAGCTCCAAGTCTTGGACTTCTAAAATTGGATCACTTTGTTGCTCATCTCTTATAAAATTATGTAGTATGAAACAAGCATTAATAATTCTTATTTGTGTTTTTATATCAAAAAATGAAGGAGTTCTTAATATACTCCATCTTTTTTTCAATATTGAATGATCTTTCAATCGCATTCCTTGCACTTGCATGAACGATTAAATAGCTCCTTGTAATTTTGAGAGGATGTTTCCGTCCACTCATTAAGATGATATCTAGTCCCTCGATAAGGCGCTAAAAATCCTAGACCATTAGTATATCCCGCATCCACAAGAAAGTATTTACCTACAATTTTTTAAGAAAATCGAGTTGTGTTTAATATATTGAATAAAGTATCATTATTTTCAAGATATTACCATTTGGAATTTGGAGACATTTTGACTAAAGCATCTCGCAATACTGAAGTCTCCCGCCACCCTTCCCAATGGGATAACACATAAATAAACCTTAAAACTGGACCACAAGCTCCTAACACATTTGTGGAGATATCGCCCTTTCTATTACGATATTTAGGCCTATCTTCAAAGATAATACTTGGAATATGTGTCCCATCAAGTGCTCCAACACAATTCTAAAACATTTAAAAATCATAAATAAGTTGTAATCAAAGATGTCTTATCAATAGGAAATTTAGCCTAACAATTGACAAAGTTACCTCAAACCATCTCCATTTGTTTGCCTCGAGCCCTCTAGATTATAGTTATGAAACTTCAAATATTCCTTGCTCACTTTCATTATAGCTCGTAGGACATTATTGAATTGCCTACTTATAGTTTCTTTGGATTTGCAATAACTAAATTGCACTACCACTGTACTTTAGGTTGTGAGCAAGGATATGTAAAAACATTGCCAACTTTGTAGGGACATTTTTTGTTCTTACTAATCCCCTTTCTCTTGTAAAATTCTACAAAGTTTAAAAATGCCTGTTTACTAACTCGTAGTTGTTCAATGCAATCTTTTTGTTCCCCTATCCCAGGACGATTAAGGAAACCGCGCCACTTATCCAATTCCCAATTATGGGTGGTTCCTTAACAAAATATTTCTCATGATACCAAGCTATTACACCCATGAGCATAGCAATGACACTAACAACAATGATTTTTATTTTCTCCTCAAATTTTGTCTTCTCTTCTTCATTTCTTTTACGTTTTCTTGAAATAATTGAGGTACCGACTGCACTAGTATCCATTTCTTCACAATCCACAACATATAACACGATGGATTAATAACAATGGAGAATGAAGATTTTATGCAGGAAGCATATAAAGAAAATCTAAAATATTTACATGATTTCACTGTAGCAATAACTTCAACATAGAATTTTGTGAGGGCACTGAGTTACAAAAGCTACCCAAAGAAACAAAAGTGGAAACAGGGTGAAATCTCAAACTTCATAACATAATAATTCCCCTTTTGTGTAAGTTCATTACCTATGTGTGTGTTGCAAAAGTGAATGAGATCTACATGATTCAAGAAATTCTAGGCAGTAGAAATGAGCAATAAGAATATATGCATGAGTCTTTCAACCAACCATCACAAATGAATAATAATAGATGACAAGTTTCATGATTCCCTTTCAAAGTGTTGACAAATATTACAAGCAAAAGCCAAAAGTGCGTAACTGTCTTCACTAATGTTGAAAGAAGTTTCAAAAACAGAGAGAAGGCAAAAAAATGAATTGAATTACATGTATTTGAACAAGCAGTGCTACTGTGTGTTTTATCATAATGCGATTTTCGTTCCTATTGTTTACATGCTCACAGACTAATGTGGGATTATCCTTTGTCTTCTCTATATAATAGCAAGTATTCCCTGATTGTTCACGACATTGCCAGATAACTAAACTGGAGAGTGTTATGCCATTAATTCAACCAATAAGTAATCGTGAAAGAGTTCTTTGGAATATTACAATACAAATAATTAGCAAAAACAACAGTAGTGGACTATGGTTATTCGAGGCTATTTCTTACTTTGTCCAACAGTATCACTCATTCACAATAACAAAGATTGTGTTGAATATTTCTTCTGATGTTTTGCTTCATCGCATGCATATCATTGTACCCAAGTAGTAAAAATCTCATTCACAGTTTCCATTTCTAGGAATAGCAACCCACTAGAAGAAAAAATGTAACAACCCTAATTAGAAAACATCAATAACAGCAGCTAACAACATTGAATAAATTCTTAAAACACATTATACCCAAATCTTAAAACACATTATACCAACATTGACAGCAGCTAACAACATCAAAATTATAGTGAGAAGACTCAAATTAAATCATGATTATTCCACAGCAGGCAAACAAGCAAAAATAAAATATAAAAAATTGAATAAAAAAAAAAAGGAATAATAGGAGGAGAAGAAAAGGGAAGAAGGGTTGGAGCATACGCCTTACCCACGGCGATGTGGTGGCAAGGTATGGCGCGAAAGAGCGGCGGTGGCGCGATCCGAGCTCAAGCCCGTGGTGGTGGCTCGATCCGAGCGCAGCGGCGTGGGAAGAGAGAGAAAGGTGGTGGCTCTGGCCGAGCGGACGCCGAAACCGTAGGCAAAGCGGTGGCACGGTGGATCCGAGCGCGGTGGTGGTGGCGGCGGAATGCAAGATAGAAGCGAACGTGAGAGAGAGCAGACGAGAGAGAAGGGAGAGAACGGGAAGAAGGTCCAGAGACGAGAGAGAAGGGAGAGAATGGGAAGAAGGGGGAGAGAGAGAGAGAACGGGAAGAACGGGAACACGCGAGCGAGGATTTTAGAAATCCTACCTAAAGAGATAGGATTTAAAATTCATTTTTTTACACTCGATAAAATCCCTTCTTAAATTACTTAGAATTTTTAAAATGATTTTATAAACTATACAAACAAGTTATTTTATTATAAATCATTTTAAATCCCTTAAAAAATACATTACTTCCTTAAAATACTCTATCCAAACACACCCTTACTTTGTGCTGGAGCGACGAGCCTTTTGTTGTTGCATTGTTCAATTCCTTTCTCACGCGACACTGTGCACGGTGCAGTCATTCAACCTTCTTTTTTCTTTCTTGTCTGTCGTGCGATGCTCCTCCTCATCTTTCTTGGATTATTTTCTTCTCATTGTAATGCTAAATTAGCTAATGCACGTAATTAATAATATATATATATATATATATATTAAAGTTGGGTGCAATGTAAAATTTTAGTCGAGATAATTTTGTTTAGGTTATTTTAAGTTTAAAAATATGCATATTGAATTATAATATTGTGAATTACAAAGAATTTTATTTATTTATTTTTTATACCTATTTATTATTTATTTTAAAATTTTTAGAGATTAAAATTGTTAAAAGTATATGGTACTATCCTCTTTTGTCTCTAAAATTTTTTGTGTATTATTGTGATATTTCTAAGTATGATATATATTATGCACTCTCATATTTGATGTTGTTTAGTCACTAAAATAATTTTTGGTATTATTTTGTGCATAAATTGATATATAATGTTTTGAAAATATTTATTTTGTTGTTATTTATGCAATTTGATTATGAAAGTTGCTATTTAAAGTATTATGGTACTATTTTGGGTACTTTTCATGATTGTGAGCTCACATTCATGGGACCAATTATGTCAAGATGTCATTTTGTTGATATTTTGTTAATAATGTTGCATTTGAGATTATGTTGATAATACGCTTATCCTATCAATTTGTCTTTATTAATGTAATTTCTTATGATTTGTTAAGTGGTATTATTTTGGACACTTCATAATTGTGAGCTCGCCTTCGCGGGATCAACTATGACCAGGTGCTATTTTGTTAATAAAATATTGTTATGTTGTGGCTTTAGGGATTATATTGATAATGCGCTTACCTTATCAATTTACCTTTTATTTATGTGATTCCTGATGATCTGTTAAAGACATTAAGATTCTGATTTTAGAGTTCTCAGTATCCTTTCGGTACTAGCTTTAGAGACATGATTTTGATGTCTGTGGGAGTCTATTCATATGTTGTAATTCATGACCCTTAAGCGGGATTGCAATTGCATGAGAAAACTCTATTATGGTTATTTGCTCAAATATTGTACATGTTGATATGCTTAACAAAATCACCCTTTAATGTATCGTTCTTTTTAGTTTCAACAATGCAAAATGAGTGCTATAATGAAATTGAATGAGATTAATTTTGAGGACTAGGTGAATTCTGTGAAATTGTTCCTTACTGTCTCTAATATTGATTCCACTCTCATTGAGTATGAACCTCAGAGACCTAAAAATGCATCTTTCACTGTAGATAAAAAAAAGCATGAAAGGTGGGTTCAATCCAATAAAGTCTGTTTGATAGCATGGAAAAGACTATTAAGGAGAGCATTCATGAAACAAATAATGTTAAGGAGTTTCTTAAATTTGTTGGTGAGAAATTCAAGAAGTTTGATAAAATTGAAAAGGCCTACTATCTTTCTTTGTTGACAAAGACTACATATAATGGTGTGAGTGGTGTTCGTGAACACATTTTGAAGCTTGTGAATTGGTACAACAAGTTGAGGTCTATGAAAGTAGAGTTAGGAGAGGATTTCCTGGCCTGACAGGTGTTTAAGTCTCTTTCGGCTAGTTTTGATGTATTGAGGACCACTTACAATGCTCAAAAGGGGAAGTGGACTGTTGATAAGCTTATATCTATTCGTACCCAAGAGGAGCATACCATAAAGAAGGGCAAGGCCCATAGTATTCAATTTGTTTCTCACAAGAATTGTGACAAGAAGAAGAGATCTGTTAAAGGGAAGAATAATAAGTCTCAGTTTAAGAAAAAATGGAATAATAAGCCTAGATATCCTTCTAAGCCATCTTCTAGTCTTGATGAGTCTTCTGGTGTTAAGCCCAAATATCGATTTAATGGAAATTATAAGTTCTGTGATATATATGGGCATAAACATTCTGATTGTTTGAAGTTTAAGAGCTGACTTGAGAAAAAGAAAGGTAACCCCTTGGCTCTAGTATGTTTTGAATCAAATCTAGTTGATGTTCCTTCAAATACCTGGTGGTTAGATACTAGTGCAACTATTCATGTTACAAATTCATTATAGAAATCAGAAACAAGAGGAAACCAAGTGTAGGGGAGTTGATGATCACAGTAGGAAATGAAACTAAAGTCAAAGTAGAGCATATAGGAGTGGTTTCATTAAAGTTATGTATTGAACATGATTTAGTTTTGAAAGATATAGTTTATATGCCTTCTATGAGGAGGAATTTGATTTCACTTTCTGTTTTAGATGGTTGCGGCTACTTTTTCCATTTTAGTAATGCAAAAGTTTCTTTATATTATGATTCTGCTCTTGTTGGTTCTGGAGTCTTGTCTAATGGTCTATACATGTTGAATGTTGATTCTCTTTTTGTTGATAAACGGAATTTGGATATCAATAATGTTGTTAGGAACAAGTGTAACGCCCCTTTTTGGGAGGGAACGTCACATCATTAAATACAATGCGAAAAATGAAAATATAATTTAAGACACGATTCAATATATCATGATTCAATATACAATGCCAAAAATCCTCGTGGACGTGTCACCATGATCCAAAAGCAGGTGCTAGTTGAAGTCGGGCCAAAAACTGGGGAACTCGTGAACTTCACCCCCTTCGCCAACGTCTTCGATGGAACATAAAAACAGACAGAATGGTAGCAAATACAAAAAAGAGGTAAGATATTCTATATTCATTACCTACTATGACAGTAAAGAAACAAAACGGCGCATGACGCCCACATAACATTTCAGAAATGGTAACCAGCATTAAAAACAGATAACAAACAACTTAGCATTTACAGGCAGTTATAATAGTAATAAGACAACAGATTAGATTTTCATATGAACAAGTAAATGTCAGATGATATGGCGACTCACTATGCACATGCACATGGTACCAAAAATCCTACTCCATGGAGCTAGACACAAAACATCGGAGAGAATGATCAGGGGGACATGCCAGTATCTCGTCAGCCTAAAATCAAGTGTTTTCCAGAAAATAATCAGTCCTTTTGCGCAATAAGGCTTTATACATCGGCATTCCCATAAGATCGTGATATAGGACAGTGTCTCAGTCAGGATCGTCGGTGTGTTTGCATAAGTTTATTCCACGGGCCAGAGGGGCTACCAACTGTCTGCTGTGAGATGCCCGCGCCCCGACGCCCCTAAGGTCAACTATAGGACCTACACTAGTCTATTCGCACCCGCACTAAGGTGTGACTCAACTCCTAGGCAGCATGGCCTTAACAATAGTCCAACGGACTTTCACAATGCATGTTTCAATCATGCTCATAATGACAAATTCTAACAATCATGCTTCAAATACACATGGATTCAATGCATGTATGTATGTTCATATATGAAATCACAATCTTATCATATCATGTCTAAAGTCACATGTCATGTTGTTTACCAACAACCATTGATCCCATTCACGGATCCACATTAAGTCAATATCAAGCCTTAAGGGTGAACACAACACCATTTATAGTTATGATAAAAGTTAAACCTTAAGTTCATTATGTTTCTCACAACCTCACCCATACTCATATTCTTCCTTTATTCTAAAATTATTCTAAACTATAAGACAAACTTTCATCCTTGGTTCTTTCCATTTTATGAATCCCTAATCAACTTCTAATCATTCAATTAATTATGTTTAATAAGTTTATCTTAGTACTAAAACCTCATAATGAGTGCCCAAAGAGACCGGGAGCCTCTAAGGGGCTAGAAAAGCCTAAAATCTTACATTATTCAAGTTACACGGCCTGAGGAAGAATGCATGGCTACGAGTTCATGGCCTTGCCAAAATACACGGTCGTGCCATAATGCACGGCCTAGGCCGTGTACGCTTCTGGAATTTCTGCAGAACACGATCAGGATTACACGGCCATGCACGATCACACGGCCTGGGCTGTGTACTCCTCTGTAAATGCAGAAATCACCCAAACTCAAACCATCCTTCATATAATCCAAGATCCACTATCATACATCTAAATCCTACCATTTAAGCAATCAATACACAACCAAAATCACTCAAACAAATGGGTATCCCACAAATGGGTTTCACCCCATCAACACAACAAAAAGTTTCTCACTATCAAAATGGGTTGAAGAGAATAATTTTCCTCTTACCTTAAGAGACAACAAGGAAAGTGAGCTCCTTTCAAGCTTTTCATCCACCACCCACAAGAAGAATCTAAGATGATCAACTTCCCAAATCAACCACTAAAATTTGAAAAGAGGAGTCCTTAGTCACAATGGTGACCAAGGACCACGAAAATGAGGAGAAAAAGAAAAGAAAGTTGAGAGCTGACACTTGTCGAGATTATCAAATTTAAATCAATTTATAACCGATTTACCAAAACTACTTGTAGCATAAGGTAACACCGGGTCGAGCCCGTAGATCACTCTAATTATGAAGTCAGATTAAGAGGTTAATAAACAGGGGGGAAAAGTTTTGCAAGATTAAACAACAAAGAGCAATTAAAATGAGTAAACAAAATTAAGAAAACAACCAATCCAAGAGAATTAACAAATCTTGATTTTAATCAATCCTTGATCTTTATAGATCGATTCAACTATCAACCAAATCCTTGGTCTTAGATCACATCAAGACGCCTCTCAATGATCCATGGATCTTCTACTAGAAATGCTTCTAGAATTCAATTAATTAAGGTTAGACAAATTAAGCATCCATCCAAAACCCAAATTAACTTAAAAATCAAGATCCAACCAAGCTAAATATTTCATCAAACACCTTTAATAAATTATTTAACCTCTAAATTCATCTCTTGACATATGATAATTACGCAATTAACATATGCAAATTCCAATCAAATTAAGCATTAAATCAATTTAAACAAGAAAAAAGAAAAGAAAGAGAAACTTGATTAATAGATGAACGTATAACAATTAAAACAAGATCTCAAGATTAATCATCAAGCTTGTCAATCTCTTGGATTGATTAAAGAAGTTTAGCTCTCCATAGCCATCGCCATTAAAGAACCTTCAAGAACCATGAAAAATAACAAAGAGAGAAAAGGAGAGAAAGAGAAGAAGAGAAATCTTCAAAATCAAAAACTAACACTTTTATTATAACAATACTTCTATATAGAAGCTCTACATGTTACAATGATCTGCATAGCCTCCCTTTTATAGAGGGTTTAGAGGTACAAAATGTCAAAAGGGGGCTGAGTCATGGTGGTTGAGTGGAGTAGGTGGATGAGTGGAGAATGTTGAATGACTTTTGGTGAGTGGAAAATTATGGAGATTCTTTGTCTCCGAAATCATATAGCTCTGAAGTCATTGCATTCGTCATTTTTGAGCCAAGTGGTCTTCATGACGATTGTAGGTCTGGATCTTAACTTTCAAATGGCTTTGGTTTGAGCCCAATATCATTTCTATAGCTCCAGATATGTTCAAATTACTGCACACTACTCAGGCCCAGACGCAGCTCCTCTATTCTGACTTCCAAGCCCAATATCACCTCCAAGGAGTCTGAATCAGGAAAAGTGTACAACATGAAAGTTGTAGATTTGAGTCTTAACTATCAACCATCAAAATTTCAGCCCATTCTACAACTTTCACCACGAGCAGTGTAATGAACAGTACACATAGGTCATTCTGCCAGGAGCAACACTTTAGTTCTTGATTCAATGCCAATTTGAGTCATCCAAACGTGTGATTGAGTCTTTGATGTCTTCATGAAGATTGTAGAACTCTCTCTTATCTTTAGAATGACATAAGATTCACCTTAAACATCTACCTACAGCCCAAGATATGACCCAAATACAGGATTAGTGTAAGACGTAAATCATGCTAAAAAATTCAATTAAATCCATTTTGAGTTCAAAACATACAAAACATAACCAAACTTAATTTATTAAGTGCATGGAGAGTGTAAATGACTAAAAATGAAGGCTTATTAATGCATCAAATATGTGAACATCAAGAGCTTTACCTCAAAGCTTCAAGCTTTGGAGTTGGGCTGCAAAGGATGAAAATGGAAGAGTCAAGAAGAGTCTCACAAAGAAGAAAGCTTGGAGATGATGAGGGGAAACAATGGTCTAAGTTGGCTTGAGCAAGAAAGCTTGAAGGTTCAACAATGGGGTATGTAGCCGTGTGGGAGAAGAGAGATAGAGAGAGAGACGTGCGTGAGGGAGGAGAAAATGAGAGAAATGAAATGTGAATAGGGGATGTAAAACGAAGTAGTGCAATCCTTTGTTTTTCCTTCTCCCGGCCGTGTAGTATAAAAGAGAGGAGAAAGAGTGGAGCGTTTGGGAGGACACTTCCTAGAAGTTTCCCTTGAAGCTTTCTTGAGAAGCTTTGCACGTTTCTCAATAAAGTGAATTGTGATGTCACTTAGATGATGTCATAAAAGCAACTAGATAGAAATAATCTACTAGAGCTATTACTCAGTGGACAAAATTTACAGTTAGCAGAAATAATATTCTATTGTCTCTCAGATAATTAAATATTCTATGATTTTATTTTTTAGATAAAATCTCATAAAACGTAAATCTCGTAAATTGTACCCAGTCTCGAATTTAGTAAGATCATTCGTCGACGCTTCCATAGTTCAAAGTTTACCAGCTTCAGGGAAAACATTTCGTTTTCCCGGCTCCGCTCAGCGTGCACGTAAAATGAAAAATATATTAAAATATCCAATGTTTCTGAAAAAATTCACAAATATTCCAAAAAATCACAAATATTAGAAAATGACTATTCATGATGAAATAAATAATTTTTGAGGTGTTACAACTCTCTCCTTCTAAAAAGAAATTTCGTCCTCGAAATTTTTATACCTTAGAACAGTTGTGAGTGTTGCTCCTTCATCTTGTCCTCCAGCTCCCATGTCGCATCTCCAGTCGTTTCGTTCCAGATCACTTTTACTAATGAGATTTCTTTTCCTCTGAGTTGTTTTACTCTCCTATCTTCAATCCTTACAGGAGGTGCCTCATAGGTTAAGTTCTCTTTCAATTGTACTGTGTCCGGTGCTATGAGATGGTTCGGGTCAGGAATATATTTTCGTAGTTGTGACATATGAAAGACATTGTGAAGGTTTAAAATAAAAGGTGGTAAGGCTATCTGGTAAGCTACTGGACTTATCCGACAAAGAATTTGGTAAGGTCCAAGGAATTTAGGAGTGAGTTTTCTAGATTTCAGAACTCGGTCGACCCTAGTCATTGGTGTGACTTTCAAAAACACATGCTCACCTTCCTCAAACTCAAGAGGCTTTATTCTCTTGTCTACATAGCTCTTCTACCGACTTTGAGTCGTCCTCATTTTTTCCTGAATCATCTTGACCTTTTCAGTCATCTGCTGTATAATATCAGGCCCAACAGTAAGGCGCTCGCCGTCTTGGTACCAACACAGAGGTGTTCGGCGCCATCGTCCATACAGAGCTTCATAGGGTGTCATCCCTATGCTTGAATGAAAATTGTTGTTGTAGGTGAATTCTACTAATGGTAAAACTTCATCCCAACTTCCAGTCTATTCTAAAGCGCAAGCCCTGAGCAAATCCTCCAATGATTGGATCATCTTTTCTGATTGCCCATCGATTTGTGGATCGTAAGATGAACTCAATCGTAGCTTTGTTCCCAATGCTTCTTGTAAACTTTGCCAAAACTTGGAAGTGAACCTTGGATCCCTATCAAAAACAATACTGGTAGGTACACCATGTAGTCTAACAATTTCACCGATGTACAGCTGGGTCAGCTTCTCCATGTTGTATCTTATGTTGATCGGCAGGAAGTGTGCTGACTTCGTGAGTCGATCAACTATTACCCATATTGAGTCATGACCCTTTTTGGTCTTCGACAATCCAACCATAAAATCCATCACAATGCTATCTCACTTCCATTCGGGAATAGATAAAGGATGCAATAATCTTGACAGTCTTTGATGTTCTACCTTTGCTTTCTGGCAAACTAGACAAGAAGACACACATATAGTAATATCGTTCTTCATTCCATGCCACCAAAATAACTTCTTCAAGTCTTGGTACATTTTAGTTATCCCTGAGTGCATACTTAACTTGCTCATGTGAGCGTGCTCAAGAATATACTTCCTTAGCTTTTGATCTTTGGGTATACAAACCCTACCACGAAATCTTAGAATTCCATCCATTCCTTCCTCGAATGTTGTCGCATTGCCCTGCCTCAGCAGCTCTCTTTCCTCTTACAAGAATTTATCAATTTTCTACTTTTCCCGGATGTCTTCTATTAATTCGCTTGAGATAGTGACCATGTTCATGCAAATTTTTCCCAATGTTAACTCTACGAAAGACCATACATCCCTGAACTGCTCTATCAGATCTTTCTCATTAATTATCATGGCTGATATACTAAGCATCTTCCTACTCAATGCGTCTGCCACGATGTTTGCCTTTCCAGGGTGATACAGAAGTTGGAAATCGTAATCCATCAGGAATTCAAACCACCTATGTTGTCTCATATTCAACTCCTTTTGGTCATATAAGTACTTCAAGCTCTTGTGGTCACTAAAAATGTTGAACGTTGCCCCATACAGGAAGTGTCTCCATATCTTCAAGGCAAAAACCATAGCTGCTAACTCCAAGTCATGTGTTGGATAGTTCTTCTCATGCACTCGCAACTGTCTCGAAGCATAAGTCATCATTTTTTCGTTCTGCATAAGCACAACTCCCAATCCTTGATATGAAGCATTGTAACACCCTTGTGGGGGTGTCACATTTGTTATTAAAATAAAATAACGATTAACGAGAATAATTAAATTATAAGGTTTTGATATAAATAAATAATAAAACCTGTACACTTGCTTTGTTTCGAAAACATGAAAGTTGTATCCTCAATATATTTCACCTATATAAAAAAAAATATTATTCATACACACATACATAGATAATATCTCAAGCACACTGTACAATATACATTATATCCATAAACATATCCATTCATATACATATCCATTCATATACATATCCATCGGATACTAATATATAGAAATTTACATAAATTTTGTTTTCATAAGTTGTACAAATAATTTACACATAATTTACAAACCCAAATAAAAATACATACCAAAAGAAAAGAAAGCATAAAAGGTTTATATTTACAACCCAAAGATCGAAGATAACAAACCCAAGTGCACGTCATACATTTTTTTTAGTCACTTGGAGAAACATTCTGGATGATTCCTCCAAAGAGTCTCAGAAATACATGACGCTCCCGGAAGATGTGAGCGGGAACTCGGGTGCTCTGTGGACCAGGAATATAGTTAGGGGTCCGAACAAGGCGGGTGTTCTAGCGTGAAGACACAACACTAAGCTCATGGGAGTCCGAAATAGACCGTTCCGGTGACGGCGAACTCTAACGGTAGTTCTAACCGAACATAGAAATCGATACAAAAGCGGGATGGATAATGGACTACGGTCGCAAAGACATAGTAATAATCCCGTATAAGCAACAACATTACGTTCTCCATATGATGCGTCGGCTCCTCCGTGGAATTCCAAACCGATAAAACCCAAAAATCCAGGGTGTCGACATCTCACCTTATGGGGTACTAACACTAGAGATGATCTAAGGCTTCGGGTCTTGATTTGAAATCGTGGATCGTGGTTCTTCCTCTGCTATGTACTCACCGCCCAACTCTGGTTCTTGATGTCCCTTCTTCATAGTCTAAAATATATATATATATAAACATACGACAAACAAAACAAACAATATATACAACAAATAGAGAGGTAAGACAACTTAAAGTAACCAATAAATATAACATATGAGATAATAATACAACATTAACATAAATAAAATCCATAATGTACATAAATCCCATAACTATGATTCAAAATACTCACCACACAATATAATGAATTTAAAATGAATATGACAAAATATAAAATGACTCATTCCTACTCCATGGAGCTACAACACATACTTAGATATCGAGAGAATGAGATGAGACTTCTATTAGTCTTTGCCTTGATCCAAAATCCGGCTATTACCTTGTCCACCCTTTGTGTCTATAGCTTTGGCTACCAACCATTATTGCAAAATATTGTCAAAACTTTGTGTCTATACTGATCGTTGTGATTATTATTGCCTTTGTCAAAACTTTGTGTCTATAGCCCACGAAAAATAATATAATGGCATAGCATACAATGAAATCAAATTATTGTATACTTGAGGTGTTCGATAGTCCTCTCAAAACTTGATTAAGGATAGTCTTTGTCGAAACATGTAAGTGTGTTATCACGCACCACTACCAGTTGTCTCTACCTTCATTCACATATGGAATAGTGCACACTATGAACTCCAAGTCATATCGAAATCCGAACACACTATGTCTATCACATCGACAACACGATGTTATTCATCTCGTCAATCAAATCACCAATTTGGCACGACTCAATGCATGAACAAATGCGTAATTACCAAAATATCCTCAGGTTTCAATTATTTATATATGTGCCATCAATTTCCAATTATTTACAAAAATACCATCAAATCTCCATTATTTACAAAAATGCCACTAAACTTGTGCCATCAATTTCCAATTATTTACAAAAATACCATCAAATCTCCATTATTTACAAAAATGCCACTAAACTTCCATTATATACAAAAATGCCATTAGATTTCAAATAATGTCAAAAACGCCCTCAATAGCGAAAGTAATTACATAAATGTCCTCAGTGGCAAAAATCTCCAAATACAGTACGCATCCACTTGGTACACTCATCAAAAACCACACATCCAGGGTCCACTTACTTTCAAACTCAAAAATTCTTTGTTTTCATCAATCGCGTAGAAATTTTATTTCATTTTCAAAATCTTGCCGTTTTCACAATATACATCACATTTCCAAATCGCATAAATATATTTTGCTATTTTCTCAATCGCGTAAGCTTTTAAATCATTTTCTCGTCTAATTTACTCAAATAAATATTTCTTAACTATATAAAAAAAACAATTATTAAATTATTTAAGACCACTAAAAATATTTTATTTTTTTAATTACTGATAAAATATTTTAAATTACTATGTTTTCTTTGTAAATATTAACAACACTTAAATTGGCTTCAAAAATTCATTTGGTATTCATTAACAACATTATAAAATATTTTAATTCCTTCCATTCAATAATGTGACCAAACCTAGGGTTTTGCATTCTTTGGAATGCTCATGCATTTCTAACATTAATTTAATATATACAATGTATAACACATACAATACAATCAAAGCTTAAACAAGTAATAAAAACTATAAAAATCAACACATAGAGGAATCCTTATGGATTTTACAAATACAATCAAACCTAAATTTCTTAATAACACTTAAACTTAATTAAATTTTAGTCTTCCTCTTACCTAAAATGATGAAAATTTCTTCTTCTCCTCTCCTTTGTGATTTCGGTTTTGCTCTTTAGAATTCTAGGAAAATAAATAAAATTTTCTAAAGATTAATACAAGAAAATAGAACCATACCATGGTTCAATCATGGCTTGGAAGCTTAGAAATGAAAATAGAATTGAAAAACAAGAAATTTTACCTTTGAAGAAGAATCTCCAAAGTGATCTTCAAGCTTGAAAATGAAAGAAGTAGAAGAAGCTTTCAACTAGAGATAATCTTATAGTGATGTTTAGGAGTAGAAAAATAAGAAAAGAGAAATTTTGAGTGAAAGGATGATGGAGAATGAAGCTTTGACCGAATAGTCTCTTTGGATCTCCAATGGTGGACGGTGAAAATGAAGGAGAGAGTGAAGGAATTAATTGGGTATTTACTTGAAGTGTTGGCCGTAGGAGTGAATAGAAAATGGTCTTAATGCATGTGTTAAAATTCAAGAACAAATCTAGGCCATCCAATGGTTCAAAGGCTAGGATTTTGTCTTACTTGATAAGCTTAATTCCTATTGGTTGCATGGTGATGAGTCATGACATGAATAAGCATTTATCTAGAGCCTTCTCGGTTGCTCTCCTTACTTGGCCGAATTCTCCACTTAAAAAGCCAACTAAATTTGTTTCTTCCAACTAATTAGTTATATATTTAAATGTAGGTTTAGTTACATATTAAATTAATTAGTTACTTCAAGTTACATTAGGTTAACTTAATTAGTTTAGGATTCTAGTTAGTTAGGCCTAACTAGATTACTATCTAGTTATCACTATTTAGTTACACTAAGGTTGTAGTAATTAATTTAGTTAGATTTTAAGGTAACTATACTAACTAAATTAAATATTCTAGTCCTAATCTAACTAGCTTAGCCATTTTTGTTGACTTAGCTTTATTAATTTGACTTCTAGGTGTCTTGTTCCCATTGGTCCAAAATTCTAATTTCCTTATTGTTTACTTTATTCATACGTGGGTCCCACACATATAGTATCTAGTCCTTTGTCAAGTTTTATCTTGAGTAATAAAATAATTGAAAATTATTTTATCCCACGTTAAATTCTAAAAATTAAAACATTCAAGGCAAGCAGTGTCTTTCAAAATTGAGTTTACTAAACTCCTTCGCTCTAAAAAAAACAAAACAAAAATAACATTTTATACAGACAAGCATAAAACAGTACATTGGGGACATAATTGTCATTTACCCTAAAGTCAGAATTTTTAGGGTGTTACAAGCATCGCAGTACACTTCGAATGGTTCATTTGGATTAGGTAGGACTAACACTGGTGAAGTAGTTAACTGTCTCTTCAATTCTTGGAAACCTTCTTCGCAAGCATCAGTCTATTCAAAAGCTTGGTTCTTTCTTGTGAGTTGAGTGAGAGGTCCTGCAATTTTAGAGAATCCTTCAATGAACCTCCGATAGTATCCAGCCAAACTCACAAAGCTTCGAATTTTTGTCACCGTCTTCGGTCGTTCCCATTATAGAACTGCTTCCACCTTTGATGGATCCACTGCAATCCCTTCCTTCGAGATCACATGGCCCAAAAACTTGACTTCGTCCAGCCAAAATTCACACTTTGACAATTTGGCATACAGCTTCTTCTCCTTCAGAATCTGGAGAACTATACTGAGGTGTTCAGCATGATCCTCCTAATTTTGAGAGTAAATCAGGATGTCGTTAATGAAGACAACAACGAATCCATCCAAGTAGGGACGAAATATCCTGTTCGTGTAGTCCATGAAGATGGCAGGTGCATTCGTTACGCCAAACGGCATCACAAGATATTTGTAATGACTGTATCGGGTACGAAAAGCCATCTTGGGTATATCCTCTGCCTTTACTCGAATCTGATGGTAACCCAATCGCAGATTGATATTAGAGAACACTGCTGCTCCCTTCAGTTGATCCATTAAATCATTTATCCTTGAAAGCGGATACTTGTTCTTAATTGTGACCTTGTTTAGTTGGCGATAGTCCACACACAATCACGAGGTACCATCCTTCTTCCGGACTAGCAACACTGGTACTCCCCAGGGTGACACACTGGGTCTAACGAACTATTTTTCCAAAAGCTCTTCCAACTGCTTCTTAAGCTCTGCTAACTCCAATGGTGACATTCTGTAAGGCGCTATAGATACGGGACCAGATCCCAGCACAAGATCAATAGCGAACTCTATTTCCCGTTTTGGCGGTAAACTAGGCACATCATCAGGAAAGACTTTGGGAAACTCGTTAACCACTGGGATTGTATTCATATCTGCCTCGTTCTTGACCTTTAAGGAAGAGAATAGCATGTATCCCTGAGCTCCTTCTTTTAAGAAAGCTCGAACTTGGTTAGCCGTCAAAAATCTAGAATCCTCATCTATGGGAAAAACTATGGTTTTACTAGAGCAATCCAACAAGATATGGTTGAAACACAACCAATCTATTCCTAAAATTACATCTAACTGAGAAAGGGGTAAACAGATCAAATCAACAGAAAAGATTTAACCCTCAACGACTAAAGGACAATTCAAGCAAACTTTGGTGGTAATAAAAAGTTTATCAGTGGGAGTAGAAACAGTCAAGTCAAAAGGTAAGGATGACACAGGTAAACCAAGTCCTCGCACACAGTCATATGAAATGAAAGAGTGGGTTGCCCCAGAGTCATACAGTATAGTTAAAACATTACCTCCTATAGTGCCTTCTCCTTGTATAAGATCTTCAGATTTGGAAGCTTTAGCTCTGATCATGGTGTAGACTCGGCCTCTTGCTTGCGGCTTCGCAGCTCGTGTAGCATTGACTGAAGGCTCAGCCATAGCTTGGTTGTAGTCTCTGAAGATGTGTCCAAGTTTCCCACATCGAAAGTAGATGATTCCTTTGATAAAACAATCCTTTGTTAGGTGATCCTACTTGCACTTCATACATTTAGAAGGAAATGCCACATTCGGTCCGGTACGGTTCCCACCAGAACTTCCATTGGGTCCTCCGCCAGATGTTTGCTGCTAACTTCCCGACGGTCGGGAATAAGGCTTCTTCTGAAAGCAATTCGCGTTGTTGTCGCCTCCTCTTTGGAACCTGGTAGGTCCAAAGTTTTGATTTCTTGTATCTCGAGCTTGATCTAGAGCTTCCACTTGGCAACACGTATCTAGCAGCTCCGAGAATTGGTTGATTTTCAAGGTGATAACTGCTCTTTTCACCTCATGCCTCAGTCCTTCTTCAAACTTTCGACATTTCCACACCTCGTCTAGCTGGTGCTTAAAATATGTCAAAAACTTGGATAAGCTTTCGAACTTTGCGACGTATTCACTGACGGACAAGTTTCCTTGTCTTAAGCTGAGGAACTCCATTTCCTTCGCATATCTGGCGCTTGCTGGGAAATATTTATCCAAGAACTTATTCTTGAATACCTCCTAATTGATTGCGCGACCTTCAGCTTCTAGCACTCTCTGTGCTCCATTCCACCAGTCTTCAGCATCACCAATTAGCATAAAAATGGCGTAAGACACTTTCTTGTCGTTGGCACAGTTCATGCCTTGGAAGATTTTCTCCAGCTCCTTGATCCATAAACTAGCTTTCTCCGGATCAAATTCTCCCTTGAATTGAGGAGGGTTGTGGCGATGGAACTCCGCCAAATTTTGTGCACCAGCCGTAGCTTCAAGCTGTTGAGCAGCTCTTTCTTGCTGTTGAGCAGCTATCTCCATTTATTGCGCGATAACCTTGGCCATTCGTTGCATAGCCTCAATTGCTGCTACCATATCTCCGCCTCGTGCCATTTCGTTCTTTCAAATGATACTAACTAAAATACACAAGGAAGAATTAGATGTATCCTCTCGGAATACCAATCACAGAGAATCACATAGCACACACAAGTCAGACCTAACCACAAAGACCCAAAGAAAACATAAACCGGGGCTCTGATACCAACCTAATGTAACGCCTCTTTTTAGGAGGGAACGTTACATCATTAAATATAATGCAGAAAATGAAAATATAATTTAAGACCCGGTTCAATATATCATGATTAAACTTATTTGATTATAGTAGTGTAAAAATGGTGAATATTTTTTTTTTCTTTTTCTTTCATTATATGTATATATATTTGTACTCAACAACCTGTTCATCAATAAAGTATTCAAATGTACTAACCCTTATAAGAGATTCACAAGTATATATACTATTTAGATACAGACTATAAGTCATTAATTACATTAAGGCTCATCAAAAAGAAGCCTAAGCTTTACAAGCCCCCAAAAATGATATACAGACCCCCAAAAAGAATATCAAGCCCCAAAAGACGGATAGCCATCAGTGACTATCGACAGTATCAACCCTTTAAGAAGAGAAGGAAGGAACCGTGTCAAGATCCTCCTCAGGTTCCTCCTCAGGGTCTTCCTCGTCAGAGGAAACCCTCATCGGAGCCACCGAATTATGGGCCAAGGCTCGGGTTGTGGAATGGAATGAATCCTCCTGTGGGGTGTAATAATGATCACCCCACATGTCCCAAATGGGCATGTAAAACTCTAAATGTAATCTGACGCTGCAGGTGTAGATGGGCGGATCATAACGCCCCCAAGCCAGCGATACAGTAACGTCCCCCACGTAGACACAACGATCAGAACTAAAGTTAATGTGCCAGCAGTCTGGACCTCCGATGAAGGCCAAACACACATAACTCAAAAATCCTCATGGATGTGCCGCCATGATCCAAAAGCAGGTGCTAGTTGAAGTCGGGCCAAAAACCGAGGAACTCGTGAACTTTACCCCCTTCGCCGAAGTCTTCGATGGAACATAAAAACAGATAGAATGGCAGCAAATACAGAAAAAAGGTAAGACATTCTACATTCATTACCTACTATGGCAGTAAAGAAACAAAACGGTGCATGACGCCCACATAACATTTCAGAAATGGTAACCAGCATTAAAAACAGATAACAAACAACTTAGCATTTACAAGTAGTTATAATAGTAATAAGACAACAAATTAAATTTTCATATGAACAAGTAAATGTCAGATGATATGGTGACTCACTATACACATGCACATGGCACCAAAAATCCTACTCCATAGAGAAAGACACAAAACATTGGAGAGAATAATCAGGGGGACATGCCAGTATCTCGTCAGCCTAAAATCAAGTGCTTTCTAAAAAATAATCAGTCCTTTTGCGCAATAAGGCTTTATACAATGGCATTCCCACAAGATTGCGATATAGGACAGTGTTTCAGTCAGGATCGTCGGTGCGTTTGCATCGGTTTGTCTCACGGCCCAGAGGGGCTACCAACTGTCCGCTGTGAGACGCCTGCGCCCCGATGCCCCCAAGGTCAACTACAGGACCTACACTAGTCTAGTCGCACCCGCACTAAGGTGTGATTCAACTCCTAGGCAACATGGCCTTAACAATAGTCCAACGAACTTTCACAATGCATGTTTCAATCATGCTCATCATGATAAATTCTAACAATCATGCTTCAAATACACATGGATTCAATGCATATATGTATATTCATATATGAAATCACATTCTTATCATATCATGTCTAAAGTCATATGTCATGTTGTTTACCAACAACCATTGATCCCATTCACGGATCCACATTAAGTCAATATCAAGCGTTAAGGGTGAACACAACACTATTCATAGTTATGATAAAAGTTAAACCTTAAGTTCATTATGTTTCTCACAACCTCACCCATACTCATATTCTTTCTTTATTCCAAAATTATTCTAAACTATAAGACAAACTTTCATCCTTGGTTCTTTCCATTTTATGAATCCCTAATCAACTTCTAATCATTCAATTAATTATGTTTAATAAGTTTATCTTAGTACTAAAACCTCATAATGAGTGCCCAAGGAGACCGAAAGCCTCTAAGGGGCTAGAAAAGCCTAAAATCTTACATTATTCAAGTTACACGGCCTGAGGAAGAATGCACGACCACGATTTCATGGCCTTGCCAAAATACACGGTCGTGCCATAATGCACAGCCTAGGCCGTGTACGCTTCTGGAATTTTTGCAGAACACGACCAGGATTACACGGCCGTGCACGATCACACGGCCTGGGCTGTGTACTCCTTTGTAAATGCAGAAATCACCCAAACTCAAACTATCCTTCATATAATCCAAGATCCACTATCATACATCTAAATCCTACCATTTAAGCAATCAATACACAACCAAAATCACTCAAACAAATGGGTATCCCACAAATGGGTTTCACCCCATCAACACAACAAAGAGTTTCTCACTACCAAAATGGGTTGAAGAGAATAATTTTCATCTTACCTTAAGAGACAACAAGGAAAGTGAGCTCCTTTCAAGCTTTTCATCCACCACCCACAAGAAGAATCTAAGATGATCAACTTCCCAAATCAACCACTAAAATTTGAAAAGAGGAGTCCTTAGTCACAATGGTGACCAAGGACCACGAAAATGAGGAGAAAAAGAAAAGAAAGTTGAGAGCTTTACCTCAAAGCTTCAAGCTTTGGAGTTGGGCTGCAAAGGATGAAAATGGAAGAGTCAAGAAGAATCTCTCAAAGAAGAAAGCTTGGAGATGATGAGGGGAAACAATGGTCTAAGTTGGCTTGAGTAAGAAAGCTTGAAGGTTCAACAATGGGGTGTGCAGCCATGTAGGAGAAGAGAGAAAGAGAGAGAGACGTGCTTGAGGGAGGAGAAAATGAAAGAAATGAAATGTGAATAGGGGATGTAAAATGAAGTAGTGCAATCCTTTGTTTTTCCTTCCCCCAGCCATGTAGCACAAAAGAGAGGAGAGAGAGTGGGGTGGTTGGGAGGAAACTTCCTAGAAGTTTTCCTTGAAGCTTCCTTGAGAAGTTTCGCACGTTTCTCAATAAAGTGAAGTATGAGGTTACTTATAGATGATGTTATAAAAGTAACTAGATATAAATAATCTACAAGAACTATTACTCAATGAAAAAAATTTACAATTAGCAGAAATAATATTGTATTGTCTCTCAGATAATTAAATATTCTGTTATTTTATTTATCAGATAAAATCTCATAAAACGTAAACCTCGTAAACTGTGCCCGACCTCGGATTTAGTAAGATCATTCGTCGACGCTTCCACAGTTCAAAGTTTACCAATCTCAGGAAAAACATTTCATTTTTCTGACTCCACTCAGTGCGCACGTAAAATGAGGAATATATTAAAATATTCAACATTTCTGAAAAAATTCACAAAAATTTTCAAAAATCACAAATATTAGAAAATGACTATTCATGATGAAATAAATAATTTTTGAGGTGTTACAACAAGCATGGTAGAGTTGTTGAAAACTCTTCTATGTTGTGGCACAAACGTTTAGGACATATCTCTAGGGAGAGAATGGAGAGATTGATCAAGGAGAATATTTTTCATGATCTGGACTTCTCTAATTTTGATACTTGTGCTGATTGTATAAGAGGAAAACTTACAGCCGGAGTCAAGAAGAGTGGAGTTACTAGGAGTGAAGGAATACTATAGTTGATTCATACAAATATTTATGGGTCCATTACTCCTATTGCTATGGGTGATTTTAGGTACTTTATGACCTTTATTGATGACTTCTCTAGATACAGGTGGATTGATTTGCTGCGTGAGAAATCTAATTCTTTAGATGCCTTTAAAGCATTCAAAGCCGTTATTAAATTAAAATTTAGTAAGCAGATCAAATGTGTAAGGTCTGATAGAGGTGGTGAGTACTACGGTAGGTATGATGAAACTAGTAGAAACCCTTGACCCTTTGCTAAGTTCTTACATGACTGTGGCATTGAGGCACAATACATCATGTCTGGCACTCCGCAACAAAATAAAGTTGTAGAAAGGTGAAACTGTACTCTTATAGATATTGTGAGATGTATGCTTAGTCATTCTACTCTTCTAGAATTCTTGTGGGGAGATGCCTTGAAGACTGCTGCTTATATATTGAATCATATGCCAAGTAAATCTGTGCTGAAGACTCCATATGAGCTTATGATAGGCAAACAGCCTACCTTGAGACATTTCCGTGTTTGGGGTTGTAGGGTAGAGGTGAGACCTTATAACCCACATTTAAAGAAGCTTGATTCCAAAATCATTAGTGGTTTTTTCATTGACTATTGTATTGGCTCAAGAGGTTCTAGGCTCTATTGTCTTTCTCATACTACTAGAGTTATTAAATCCGATCGGGCTGTCTATTTTGAAGGAGAATTAGAACATGGTGGAACTCAGATGCTGTGTATTGTTGATTTTAGTGAAAAGCATGTTGTTGTTCCTATTCCTGTTGATCCTTTTCCAGGGATAATGCCATCTCCTTTGATCCATAATGATGATGTCGTTGATCCTTTTGATAATGTCGATATCCCTCAATAAGTCAAAAATAATGTACAAATTCCTGATGTCGTTGTGACTCTACTAAGAAGATCTGAGCGGGTTCCTATATCCACTGAGTCTACTAGATTCAGGGATTATGTTGTGTACCTGCAGGAGCATGAGTTTAATTTAGTTGGGGATTCTGATCCTATTTCCTTTCAAGAGGCCATGGTTAGTCCTGATAGTGCACAATGACTAGCGGCTATGGAGGATGAGTTGACTTCTATGATAAAGAATAATGTTTGGGAATTAGTGGAGTTGCCTATTGGTTGTAAATCTGCTAGTTGTATATGGGTCTTTAAGACCAAACGTGATGCTAGAGGTGAAATTGAGAGGTATAATGCCAGAATTATTGCTAAGGGATATAACTAGAGGGAAGACATTAATTATAAGGAGACTTTCTCATCGGTCTCCATTAAAGACTCTTTTTATGTTGTGATGACCTTGATTGCTCATTTTGATTTGGAGCTTTATCAAATGGATGTTAAGACTGCCTTCTTAAATGGTGATTTGTATGAGAATGTGTATATGGATCAACTTGATGGTTTTGTTGAAGATGGTAAAGATCATATGATATGCAAATTGAGAAGATCCATTTATGGATTGAAACAGGCTTCCAGGCAATGATATTTGAAATTTGATTATATTGTTGGCTCTCTTGGTTTTAAAGAAAATATTGTTGACCAATGCATTTATCTGAAGTTTAGTGGGAGCAGATTCATCATTCTTGTTTTATATGTTGGTGATATATTGTTGGCTAGTAATGATATTATTTTTCTAAATGAGACTAATTAGATGTTGACAGCACATTTTGATATGAAAGATCTTAGTGATGCCTCTTTTGTATTGGGTATTGAGAATCACCATGACATATCTCGTGGTATTCTTGGGTTGTCTCAGAAAGCTTATTTTGAAAGGATTCTGAATAGATTTAATATGAAATCTTGTAATCCTTGTGCTGCACCTATTCAAAAGGGTGAAAGACTCTCTAATACCCAATATCCTCAAAATGATAAAGATGTTGCTGAAATGGAGAAAGTCTCATATGCTTATGTTGTTGGTAGTCTTATGTATGCTCAAGTTTGTATACGTCCTGATATTGCTTTTGTTGTTAGTGTACTTAGGAGATACTTGAGCAAACCTGGTGTGGCTTATTGGCAGGTTGCAAAACAAGTTATGAGGTATCTACAGGGTACCAAAGATTATATGCTTACCTATAGGAGGTCGGACCGCCTTGAGGTGATAGGCTATACTGATTCTGATTATAATGGTTGTCTAGATGACCACAAGTCCACATCAGAGTATATTTTTATGTTAGCAGGAAGAGCTTTTTCTTGGAAGAGTGTTAAATAGACACTTACAACTACTTCTACTATGGATGCAGAGTATATAGCTTGTTATGAGGTTACGTGTCAAGCAGTATGGTTAAAAAATTTGATTATTGAATTTCATATTGTAGAGAGTATTTTCAGGCCTGTTACTATTTATTATGGTAACTCTATCGTAGTGTGCTTATCTCAAATTAATAAAAGCTCTAAGTGCTCAAAGCATTTTGATACAAAATTCATGTTTGTTAGAGAGAAGATTCAGGAGTTTTAGACTCGTGTCGAGCATATCCCTATAGAACTTATGGTTGCAGACCTTCTAACCAAATGTTTAACTATTAAAGTTTTTCTTGATTATGTAACCCGTATGAATATAGTAAGGTCTTTTGATGTTTCAGATTAGTAGGATTTTGTTTTGTAATTTTGTTGTGACCTCATTTTATGTCCCGAGACCTTAGACAATTATATTATTATTATTATCGTTGTCATATAATATTGTTATTGTTATTATCTGCGCAGTTTTGTTTATTCATGATATGACATGTTGTGGAGACATTTTGAACCCAGTCTCATTTTGTTGTTGTACTAAGATATTTGTTAATTCTCAGAAAGCATCTTGGGCCGATGCTTTGGGCTATTTTGTTGGGAAATGCACTTTGATCACATATTGACATGCAATTTTGGATGTGCTTTCTCATTACGCATATACCACATTTTGATGGATCATCGAGATTTGAGTATCTTGCATGTATGATATCAGTACTCCTTCGAGTATGATTTTTTGCATTGTTGAGATGCTTGTAGTCTCATTTTGGACCAGTTGTTGAGAGTGATGACTCGATTTTGACATCATGTTGTGGCCACATATTGTTTGATTAATCTGAAAAATTATTTTCTTATTAAAGTGATGTAATATGACTTATGTTGTCCAAGTGGGAGAATGTTAAAATTTTTTATGAACTAGCATAAATCATATTATATTTTTATAAAACCCAAATTAATTGGATATCAAAATTATTAGAGCATTTTGTTTAGCTAAAATTTGTGATCAATGTTGTTAATGAACCTATTGTTGTTAAAGCACTACTCATATGTGAATTTTGTTTTATGGGTCCTGTATATGGGTTTGCCATAGTGGGTAGATTTAACCCATTTTAGTTATTTTATATATATAGAGAGAGACTCATATTCTTAGTCACTTTAGTACGTACAGTTGCCTCATTGATACTGTCGCGTGAGCAATTATTGTGGGATAAGAATAGTAACTCTCCCTCGTCAAGATTATTTTTTAGAGTTTCAACAATAATTTACTCATCGCTACCTTTTTAAGGTAATCCTAAAACTTTTATATGTATTGATATGTCATAAATATTGAGATTAATAGATCTAATAATTTTTCTATCACATCTTCGCTAGTTAAAAATTTGCACTAATTCCCACTTATAAAATTGGGTCCACTAGCATTAGATCACTACGTTGTATATATCCGGGCAGTATGGGATGGAAGCACATCGAGATGCATAAAATATCTTTTAATTTTAGTTTTTTACTCTTAAAATTTTATAACTTAATTATATATAATACTTAAATTTTTATATTTTGTCTTTATCTCGTATTAGTCCAGTCTTGTCCCAATTATTCGGAACCTAATCTAAAAAAATTAACTTAATCAAAATATCATAACAAAATCAAGTCAAGTTAAATCTACAAGCACACCGAGTAATTACTTATCTTCAAACTTCAAAGGAGACAAAATCTCATATAATACATGAGAAGAATTTTTTTATTTTGTAATATTTTCTTCTAACTCTACTTTTTCTAAGATTTTTTTTTTCAATTTCTTAACAATAATATAGCCTCACAATATTATGATACATGATTGTTAATTTTTTTTGTTTTTTTGTTTTACCATAATATGATGGTTAAAGTTGAAATGGTCAACTTTTTTTGGTAAATAATGAATTTAAAAAAAAAAATACATACAATATAACTACTCCAGTAAAGCGCGTGTGCCACAATTTATGTAAGTTTGTGCTGCCACACATGGTGCAACACATTATTAATCATAAAAATAACCGTTGATGTAACGCATTATTAATTTCTTTAATTTAACAACATAATAATCATTCTCCTAATCCATACATAAATTGATAAGTTTTATACAAATTTAAGTTCTCTTATTTTTTCTTTTGACGAATTTATGTTGTCTTTTGTATTATTGTATTATTTAATGATCAATATTTATTTTTCTATTTTATAATAAATTACTAATCTCATTTGATTTGCTTCATATATATATATATGGAGCATATCACATGACAGAACTAATTTATTGTAAAAGATGAAAGAAGGTTCTTACAATCCTTAAGATATATATGTAGATTGCGTCTTCCATCCTCTTTGGATATGAGCGGTTGATTTTGCATTAAAACACATCAAGAATAGGAGACAGTGACTTACAATTGGCTGAAGTAGTAAAAGTTTGAAATATGTAAAAAATAGTTTCTGGTCCCTGAAAATATCGCAATTTGAAAATAAGTCCCTAGGTTCATATGTGTTGTCTTCCGAAGTTGTGGAATCAGTGAGCAGTTAGGGAGTCAAATGTCAAGGTCAGCTGCCAAGGTTGGGCAAGGGATGATCAGCAGTGTTGTTGAGGCTTATTTGAAAACACCCCACAAATATCAAGTTCCCTTATTTTGGTGAGTGAATATTGCAATGTTTTGATCTACATATGGCAGAAAGTTCCAAAGTTTTGAACCCCACTTGGCTTGATCAGCGATAAGGATTGACCAATTTAGGGTTGACGAGATGCTACAGGCAGATGCAAGCTCCTGCAGGTTTTAGGGTGGAGAAAGAGGGATGTAGAGGAAGGACGAATCTTGGGAGGACTATACTTGGGCTTACTGGCAATACTTGTAAAAAACAAATCCATAGCTTCATCTTTGTTGTTCCCAACATTGGAGAATGTTCGTGACAACATTTTTCTTACATCTCTTGGCAACGGTAGAGTTAGACAATAGCTAGTTGATCACATGTTCACATCTAGGTACAAATGTTAAACCTTAGCTTTCGCTGTGTGTGAAATTGTTTTATTATAGTGGTTGTGATGCAACCCACTCATTTAGATTCATGCTTGATGATGGGTTATACTACGTAGTTGAAATGATAAAATTTTGTGAATTGATTGCATGGAGTTGGAAATATATGTGGAGGTGGCAATGGCATTGTACAGTTTCAGGAAGAAGAAGTTAAAAACAGATCTTGAGGGAAAATGTTGTAGACGAATCAACAACCATACATCAAACATTTTTGGGGTTAAATATTAAATAACATAAATCTGTTAAAAAAGCAAGAAGGCTTCGAATACCAAGTGATTTAAACGGTGCGTTGGTGCACCCTAACATAAGAGAGAGCATTGTAGAATCTCCCTATGTTTGGAAGTTTCAAAGAGGATTGAAGAGAGTGACTCATAATGAAAGAGAATATAAAGACAAAGAATGAAACATAATAAAACATGTAGTTCCATTTTTTGATTGTTTAATGAGATGATGAAGGAGGAGAGTGAAATTCATGCTATTCCTTCCTTGATCCCTCCATTTGGGGGGACAAAAAATTGGGGCTTTGAGACTTCTAGTTCCTCTCTCGTGATTTCAATTATTTCTTTTAAATAACTCTCAAACGCACTTTTAATAAGTTTTACCACTCAATTCCCTACTACACCTTCTATTGTCATATCCTTCTAAACATAGCCTTTGGTTTTGTTTAGATAATTTATAGTGAGTGGGGCATAATAAAATGTGATGGAATGAAATAAAGTTCTCATACAATTGTTTAGATATTTAATGATATAAAGAGGAAAATTTTTATTCTATATTATTTCGAAATTCTAGTGAGAGGGAATGAAATAATAAAAATTATAAATTTTTAGTTCTCATATTACCCATATCTCAAATGCATTAAAATTTAATTGTTTTCAACTACAAAAATATTTTTATTAATTTATAAAATTATATAGTTCGCTGTAAAAATAGTAATATGCCTTTATTAAAACTTTTAATATTAATCCTTTAAAGCATTAAATAAATATGATTATTGGGTACAAAACCTAAATAATTATTTAGTAAGTCAATGAAACTCTACATCTTAATATATAATCTAAACTGAAGATTTTTTTTTTTTTTGCACACACTCTTCAAATGCAATTTATATAGCATTTCTTGTTATCATTCTCTTTCCCCTCTCTCCCAGGGGATGCATTGTTGTTCTTTTTGTGTTGATAATATTCTACATAACTTAAATGATTATATTTGGAGTCAAGTCTACTTTTTTTTTTTTTTTAACTTCCTTTTTAACTCTAAAAAGGAAGTGTCGATGAAGCTTAGGTAAAAAAAATTAGTCATGTTAATCAAGGCAAAACAAAATAAACAAATACTAGTAATTCTTTTCCTAATGATTTTAAATTTAGCAACACAATTTGCCTCCTCTTCTGTTAACTATAAGATATATGCCTAATCTAAAATGAAATCAAGCAACTTTTACTAAAACCTTCTATGACAGTCAGCTAGCATTGGTCGTTGACTTTACTAATTTCAATTAATGCTCCCTATTCTGGACTAGGGTCCGAGTTAGCAATTTAGGAGTAACTTGGTCTACTAGAATTAGATTTCATATATTTATGAGCGTTATTAGATAAGTAAATATACATATTTATGAGGAGTAAATCTCTAATAGAATCTCTCATAAATAGAAGAATCAATTATAAGAGATAACAATCATATTGAATTCTTATCCTAATTAATAGCATTTAATGCAAATTTAAACATTATTCTTTATCTACCAAGCATTCTTATAAATTTCACACAATGTAGCAGATGTATGTATCTAATTTCAAACACTACCCACCTTGTGTACGTTCTAACTTGAGCGTCAGAGTGCCTTTTACAGGTATCCACCCCTCGCAACACTGTGCGTTATAGAGGAAACCACCTACACTAGCCTCATTTAGGTAAACATTTTGTCACCCAATATTATGGACTTCGAAGTCTTCTTACTGAAAGATGATGAAAATTGGATCACAATCATAGTTTCCTATCTTCGTAATGGCACATTGCTTGGAAACAAGAAGGAAGCCTAAAAACTAATGCAGATAGCAACACGGTATACCCTTGTGGATAGCCAGTTATACCATCATAGGTTTTCTTCTCCTCTCCTCAAGTGCCTCGGTCCAAAAGAAGCAGAATATGTTTTGGCCGAAATCCATGAAGGAAGTTATGGCCATCACCTCGGAGGAAAGTTCCTGGTTTGAAAAGCGCTAAAGGTTGGGTACTATTGGCCTAGTATGGGAGCTAACAACATGGAACATGTCAAAAAATGTGACAAATGTCAATAGCTCTCAGACATCTATGCATTCCCACCAGAAGAGCTATCTACGATGTCCATTCCCTGACCTTTCTATCAGTGGGGATGGATATCTTAGGTCTTTTTCCCTAGGCTCTAGGATAGATTAAGTACTTAATAGTAGATGTGGACCACTTCACTAAGTGGATTGAGGCAGAACCATTGTCCACTATCACCTTAGCGCGGATATAGAAGTTCTCTGTATAAGAACATTATCAGTATATTTGGTATTTTGAAATCCATTGTTACAAAAAACAGAACATAATTTACTAACCAAAAGTTTAGGGGTCTCCTAGCCGAGCTCAAGATCAAACAACATTTTACCTCGATAGAGCACCCGAAAACTAATGGACAAGCTGAGGCTGCCAACCAGGTTATACTTCCCGGGATCAAAAACAGACTTGATGAAGCTAAGGGGAATTGGATGGAACAACTCGATCACATCCTATGGGCATATCAAACCATGCCCCATTCCTCAACAAGAAAAACTACCTTCAAGTTAACTTATGGTTGCGAGGTTATGATTCCAGTCGAGATAGGAGAACTGAGCTGGAGGAGACAGAATTTCTTTGAAGAGACCAACACAAACCTTATCAACTATAACTTAGATTTGTTAGAAGAACAATGTCATATTGGCCACATTCATGAAGGTGCTGTCAAATATAGGATTGCATCCAAGTACAATTCCAAAGTGATATCACAGAGGTTTGTTCCCAATGATTTCATTTTACGTAGAGTGAATATCAAAGGCAAGAATACGAAGAAAAGAAAAATAGCTCCTAATTGGGAAGGACCATATCAGATCACTTCCAAGACAAACACTGGAGCTTATGCCCTAGAAACCCTCTCTAGCAAAAGCATAAAAAATTTATAGAATGCTGAAAAAGTCAGAAAATATTATAGCTAATTGTCTTTACTTTATATTTTTATCATGTAAGTGATGAATTTCGATATGAATAAATTAGTAATTATATTTCCAATACTTGGTTATTTTACACATTTACAACTATTGCAATCCATAAGGTTATCGCACATTGGAGAGGTCTAAGGAATACAAGGTCCAACTCGGATCAGATATTCTGATGCACAAATGAAGATAAAAAAGGACAACCACTTGAATATACTCGATGCTCAAGAAGGAGTCATGAGATCTAGATTTAAGATGCGTAGTTGGGCGAGCGTGTTGGTGAAAGAGTCATCCATTGAAGCTGCCCACTCATCTTCAAGATATAGGGCATTATTCTTCAGCTTAGCTTAGGATTTCCTGAGAATATTTTTCTCCATGCAGAACGTAGTCAAGCTTGACTCAGTGGTAGAGATCTGATATTTCAAAACCTTCTTCTGAGCTTCGACCTCTTCCACCTTTTTCTAGAGGTCAGTAATGTCCGCCGTTCACAAACCAAGCTTTTGTTGACTTGAGCCAGCTACCCGTCCTTCTGAGTCACTACCAACTCAAGCTCGTTCTTTCCACCCGGGAGGGCATCCAACTCCTTTTCCAATTCGTGAGTTTAAAGAAAAAACTCGAAAGCACACTCCAGAAATTGGAGGATAGAGGTGTTGTCAAGAGCTCAAACTTCTAGGACTTCTGACTCTCGGCTAACAATAAGGTCAATCGGTGCCACCTCAGTCAGTGGTATTTTGCCCTTTGGCTCATAACGTCCGTCTCTTTTCCTCTTGTATAGGAGTGGTTGGGCAGGAGACTCAGGATCTACCTCATGGTGTTGAGATTGAGGTAGAGGGACCAGAACCACTGGCTAGAATCTGGAGCCTGATGCCCTAGCCTTTCGTTGAACACTTTTCACCCTACCTGAGTGCACAAGGTGACCCACCCTTTTTGGAAGCTATTCCTGGAGGGCGAAAACTGGGTGAAAAGGAAAAATAGGGCTTATATCAAATACGGCCAACCAAAAACTTTATAAATTAGCTTGTAGATTCGAATGAAGTTGTGTTGGAGCCACTCATAAGTGATTTAAGACTCCAATTTCAAATTCAGAGAATATAAGGCGAAATCCAATCCCAATGAACAATGCATCATACATATAAACGAAGTGGTTGCTCTCCATTCTAGGTGAACAAACACGCTCTTGGTCTGACGGAGCCTGGATGACATATTTGTTATCCTATAGCCGATTTTCAGTTAGATGAAGATATTCTTGTTTAGCTTTGGCGTTGTCCAAGGTCTCAACGGTATCAAGTACTTCACGGTCAACCTACTGGTATTGGCCGACATCCCTTAGGAAGACATATTCCTTCAGCTTAGAAGTTGCCGCTCTTCATCATCCCATCTCCGAATTACAAATGTCACCTATAGAGGTCGTACTCATGTCAGAATTAGAAGAGGTTTCATCATAACTCTCTAACTTCCTCATGAGTACAGAAAGCGAACGTAATAGTCTTTGCCTTGTTAGTTCCCTAGCATTGTCTGCCCTCTGTATCATTTTTAGGACATTTATCCTAGATAGTGATCTCTGTCCATTACCAATTCTCCCACAGCGAGGAGACTGTCTTTGTTACGCTTGAGGCGACAGCAATAGTGGAGCACTCATAATCTCTAGAGAACTGTTCTCCCATCACTATTACTTAACGACCTTACTGTCATTATGTTTTTAAGAAAAGAAAAAGAAGAGAACAGGAAACACCTAGAAAATGTGGGGTGAGAAAGGTTGATAGAAGCAAAAATCACCAAAAATAATCGCCAGAAGCTCGTTAGAAATCACCTGGTTTGCCGGAGGAAAAACGTAGAAATGGAGAAGGAGAAAGTAGGGGGAAAACCCCCACTCTTAGTAACCCCCAACAATCACCATGGGTAGGGGCAAAATGGTCTTTTAGCTCTAAATTCAAAAACGATAATTATGGCAGCACGAAGATCAAATGACGACTTCCACTAACTTTTAACCACATGGCGGTACAAACCTAATGCAACAATTAAAAGGACTGCGATCAGAATTGAAGCGCATGACAGAGCAAGATGATATCTATGTCGGATCATGAACTAACACCATGATGTCACTATAAATTCTTAATGCGGATTATGATTTCATCTTCAAGTAATCTTTAGAATTAACAATGGGTCCCCCTGCCTAAATTGGTATGGGGACAACTTAGTATAAATCTTAAACAATGGTGCAACAACTTTAAGACATAGTGATCTATATCAAATTTTGACCTAATTCAGCAATATTAGGGGCATCCCTGTTTTTATTTTGCATCACGAACCTCGATATTTTAGTAGGGACATTGCGAGATCATGTATTTGTGTCACGATTTGGATCCCTTTGTCCCATGCGTGTCGTTTGCTCCTGGTAATCTTGGATATCTTATCACTCAGCTATCAGATCTGAGTGTCATGATTCTTATCTACCATAACACTCCTATAATTACCACGCAAGGTAGCAAAAGGTATGCATTTAATTCTAAACACTACTCCTGGGTCCGTAAATCCGCAAGCGCACGGGTCGACAAGTAATATAAAGGAGAGTTAGAGTATCGTGTCCCAAAGGTTTTAATAATTAGAAAAATGTTAAACTTAACCAAAATTCACAAATTTTTATTTAAGCAAACGAAGGAGAATGGGTTGCAATTAAAATAACAATTTAAAAGAAACAAAATAAAAAAACACCAAACACCAATTCCACAAGAGAAGATGGGAATGATTAAAGCCTAGGGGTCCCTATTCACTTGCTACTTTAATGAATAATTGTAATTAACAAGCACCAATCAATGAAATGATGTTTATTAGCTAATAACCATCAATAGATAAGAGCCTATGTCTAGGACAATTACTCATGCAAAACTTAGCTAATCCACTATGTGTCCATGTGAGTTAGCATAAGAATCACTCATTGAGACCAATTATCAAACACTTGCCATGCATGACCAAGAGGTATGTGTCCATCCCCTTAGTTAATCAATACACTCATACTAATAGAATATAATTGAACATACATCAACTATACCATATCCATATTCACAACACCCTATTTCTAGTTCAATTGGAATATTAAAAACATGCAATTGATGGCCAATCAATAACAAGCACTAAGCATAGATATGGATGAATAAAACCAATTTCATTGAAAGGATACCCAACTAATTACACATTAATCAAATCCATAACAAGATCCTAGAGAGCCCCTAGATTAGAGTTTAGTTACACATCATGAAAGAGAAGAAAACAAATGAAATCAAATGATCCATCAAGTTACAAATCAAGAGGTAAAAGGAAAAATAGACAAAAATGGAGAGATTCCAAGCTTGATCTTCTTCCTTGATCTTAATTCTCCCTTGAGTCACCTTCAATCCAAATGGGTTCCTCCTCTTCTCACTTGCTCTAGGGATTTCGTGGTTGGTCCCCCCAAAAACTCCTGCAGAATGCCCTCCAAAATCAGATAAAAAGGGCCAAATTCGCGGACCAGGGCTTTTCCCACGCCTAGGCGTGGTTATAAAACACGTGCTGTCAGGTGCTGGCCATGCCTAGGTGTGACTTTTACACGCTTAGGCGTGAGTGTCTCTGTTTGAAATCCTGAAAACCTGAGAGTGCCACGCCTAGGCTTGGTTTTTCCACGCCTAGGCGTGGGTTTGTCAAGCCTAGGCGTGGGTTGGCAGCAACATCTATTTTTTTGCTTTTTTTTCTCAAATTTGAGCTTCTTTTTGAGTTCCTTGGCCCTTCCAAAGCTTTTCTATATTGAATACCTACATCAAGACAATGTCAAAGTCCATCAAATCATGATCAATCCAATTTCTTCAAATAAAATCCTCAAAGATTCAATCTCAATCATTTGAGTTAACAAGCTTAAATCATTAAAGTCATGCATGAATTGAACCTTTGGCCTATAAAACTTAAGGATAGCATGCTCATATACATTCAAAATCAAGTGAAATAACTTCATTTCCAGAAGTTATCACACCCCCAAACCTAAAGATTTGCTAGTCCTTGAGCAAACTAATCCAAGTAAGGGAAAAAAGAATACACTCCAATACAAAGAATAGAAAACATGGGACAATTTGAACTAGAACATATCCAGCTTCCAATCATCATTCTTACCCTCATAAATCATTTCTCAACCTCACACAAGGTTCACATATGCAAGAAATTTCTAACCATCATGATTACCCTTGAATACAATTTTTGTACATGAATGATTTCACAAACTCATGTGCTTAAAACCCTTTCCTAATCTTGAAGAGCAAGATGGATGAATTTATAAATTGCATATGCACTCTCAAAAAAATGTCTTTCACCCCTTTCTCCACTAATGTAGGCAACACAATATCAAAGATCATAAGGGTCTTTTAAGCTTGTAATGTGAGGCTAAGGGTAATGGTTAAGAAAGAAGGGAAAGGAATTAAATTCAAATATCAAACACATAATCACACATTTCCATTGAATCAAGCCAAGCATGCAAGATGTACAAAAGGATCCAATATGAAAAAATCAACTCTCTTTATTCCATTTTTTCTTTTTATTTTGAAAAACATATGTACATGTTTATTTCCTTTGCAAAATGGGGCTGCATTTTGTGCAGCTCACGCATTTTTCTTTCTTTTCTTTTTATACCTTTTTTTAACAAGAGTTTGTTCCAAATAGATCTTGGTTTCCTAGTATCATGCAAAACACTTTGACTCACACCAACAAAAAATGCCCAATCATGTTTTCAACAAAGGACCTGTAATGAGGGTAATATATTTTCTTAACACAAGCAGGGGTGAAGGGTGGATAGTGTGGGTTTTAAGAAAGAAAAATTAGGCCACACACACGCACATTAGGCTTCAAAGGGGGAACTAGGGAACTCATTCAGTTAAGGTTGGCTTGAAAAGGCCCAATCGGTCCAAAAAAATTGCCCTAGTCATTTCCTCAAAAATGCATCGCCTAGGATTTCACCTCGAAAGGGAATCAGACAAGCCTCTAAGAAGCAAATTGACTTTACACATGCCAATCATAAATTTTCTCCAATCATGCATTTCATTCATATTCCAAGGTCCACCACACATACAACAGGGAAATACACTCACACACATTTATGATAACAAGTGTAAGCACAACATTTGAATTTCTACATGTGGTTTCCCATGCAATGAGGCACTATTTGATCCACACAATCATTGGATACTCAAATCAGCATATTGGCATACACAAATTCAAAAATGCCACCAAGCACACTCATCAACTTAGTGCAAAATTCCAGGCAGCCCACTAATCCTTAGCAAGCTCTCTCAAATCCATCAAAACTACTTCATCAAAAAGATAAGGTAAATGCAAAGCTAAAAAGATAAGGTAAACAAAATAAAACATAAACAAGAATTCAAAAACTCAACAGAATTAAAAGTAGGTAGATAACTAAACTAGGAATGTAAAAATAGCAATAAAGAAAAATAAAGAAAAGGTAAAGAACTTGGGTTGCCTCCCAAGAAGCGCCCCGTTTATAGTCCTAGGCTGGACTTTCTCTATAATGGTAACTGAGAGATGTAGTTTTGTCACCAAGATAGGCATAACTCAAATAAGATGGTAATAACTTGAGCTCTCTCAATTCCTCATATTCCGTTTCACATGTAGAAAGCAGAGAAGCTTCAAAAGGGTCACATGGGACATTTGCACCAATTCTTTTAGTTCCCATCCCACCAAGCACATTCATATATGAACATTCTTCAGATCTTGAGGTAATTTCATTGCTTTGAAAATATTAAAGGTTACTTCTTGATCTTGCACTCTCATGGTAAGCTCCCCTTTTTGAACATCAATGAGAGTTTCTCCAGTTGCAAGGAACGGTCTTCCAAGGATGAGAGGGACATTTCTATCTTCCTCCATATCCAGGATGATGAAATCAGCTGGGAAAATGAACTTGTCCACCTTGACCAAGACATCTTCTATGACTCCCTTAAGGTACTTGAGAGAACGGTCAGCTTGTTGCAAAGTAACCGAAGTCGGCTTTACCTCCCCCAAACCTAGTTTTTGATATACTGAAAAGGGCATGAGATTTACACTAGCCCCCAAATCACATAATGCCCGACCAGAGAATTTCTCACCAATGGTGCAAGGAATGGTGAAGTTTCCAGGACCTTTGAGCTTGAGAGGAAGTTTATTTTGCAAGATAGCACTACATTCTTCCGTGAGAGCAACAGTTTCAAACTCACCAAGCTTTCTCTTCTTGAACAAGATGTCCTTCATGAACTTCATATAACTAGGCATTTTTTCCAAAGCCTCAGCAAATAGTATGTTAATGTGAAGTTTCTTGAAAATCTCTAGAAATTTTTGAAATTGAGCATCAAGCTTTTGCTTAGCTAACCGGTTAGGGAAATGTGGAGGTGGTGTATACGGCTTGTCCTCCTTCTTCTTGTCTTCAACCTTCCCCTTTGCAAATTCCTCATTTTTCTCCACCTCTTTGCTCAAAACCACTTCATCTTGTGCCACCTCAACTTCTTTCTCAAGTAGCTTGATTTTTGAATTTCCTTCAATTTCCTTCCCACTCCTTAAAGATATAGCCTTGCAATGCTCAAGAGGGGCACCTTTTGGATTATTAATGGTGTCACTTGGAAAAGTGCCTTGGGGCCTATTGTTTAGAGCTTGGGCTAGTTGACCAACTTGAGTCTCAAGATTCCTCAAGGAAGCTGCTTGACTTTGCATCAAGGCATCATGGGAAGCAAGCCTTGAATCCGTTTTAGTCATATACTCTTGTTGGTTAGCCATGAACTGAGCAAACATTTTCTCCAAATTAGAAGTTGAAGTTGAACCTTGGAATTGAGGGGAACTCTGTTGTTGGAAACTTGGAGGGGCATGTGGTGCTTCTCTGGGCTGATAGGAAGAAGAAGGACCTTGAGAATTTCCACCCCAAGAAAGATTAGGATGGTTCTGCCAAGTAGAGTTATAAGTATTACCAAAAGCATTGTTGTGACTACTTGGGTGGAAGTGACTGGCATATTGCACACTCTCGGGATAGCTGTGCAACTCGCAGTAGAGTGACGGTCCCCACAATGATCACAAATCTCAGTTGAGACATTACCTCTGCTCGCCACTGAATTAATTGCCATGGTGTCAAACTTCTTGGATAATGCTGCCACTTGAGCTGAAAGTGATGTGAGAGCATCAACTTCATGCATACCAGCCGCCACTCTCCTAGAAGTAACCCTCTCTGCCGGCCACTGATAGTTATTAGTGGCCATTTCCTCCAAAAGGTTGTAGGCAGCATCTACAGTCTTGCTCATGAGAGTCCCTCCAACTGCTGCATCAATTATAGATCGAATGGATATTATTAAATTGTTATAGAAGGTATGGACCAACATCCATTTTGCTATGCCATGATGGGGGCACTTCCTCAACATCTCCTTAAAGCGCTCCCAAGCCTCATATAATGTTTCTCCTTCAAACTGCCTGAAGGACAAGATATCATTTCTATACTTCATTGACTTCATGGGAGGGAAAAATCGATCCAGAAACTTCTGAGCCAACTCTTCCCAAGTAGTGATGGAATGTTCAGGTAATGATTGAAGCCATGCCTTGGCCCTATCTCTTAAGGAAAAAGAGAAAAACCTCAAGCGAGCTGCATCATCAGTCATCCCTTGATGCTTGAAAGTATCACAAATCTCTAGGAAGTTGGCTAAATGAGCATTAGGATCTTCATGAGGAAGATCTGCAAATTGCAAATTATTCTGCACCATCTGGATAATAGTAGGCATGATCTCAAAAGTTTGAGCCGGTACAGCTGGCCTTCTAATGCTAGATCGAATGTCCCTAGCATTTGGAGTGGCATACTATCTCAAGAGTCTTTCAGTATTCGCTTCTTCTGCCATCTTCGAGTCACTATCCAATTCAAGTGTCTTCCCTTGTACTAGTCGTTCTCTTAGCAATCTACAAAAAGTCCTTTCGATCTCAGGATCGTAAGGAAATCGAGATACACTTTGAATCCTTCGCATACAAGAGCTAAGTACTTGAAAAACAAAACAAACGAAACTTGAAATAAGAATTGTGAATAATTGTAAGAAATAACACAAAATCTAAACTCAATCCCCGGCAACGACGCCAAAAACTTGTTGGGTCCGTAAATCTGCAAGCGTACGGGTCGACAAGTAATATGAAAGAGAGTTAGAGTATCGTGTCCCAAGGGATTGAATAATTAGAAGAATGTTAAACTTAACCAAAATTCACAAATTTTTATCTAAGCAAACGAAGGAGAATGGGTTGCAATTAAAATAACAATTTAAAAGAAACAAAATAAGAAAACACCAAACACCAATTCCACAAGAGAAGATGAGAATGATTAAAGCCTAGGGATCCCTATTCACTTGCTACTTTAATGAATAATTGTAATTAACAAGCACCAATCAATGAAATGATGTTTATTAGCTAATAACCATCAATAGATAAGAGCCTATGTCTAGGACAATTACCCATGCAAAACTTAGCTAATCCACTATGTGTCCATGTGAGTTAGCATAAGAATCACTCATTGAGACCAATTATCAAACACTTGCCATGCATGACCAAGAGGTATGTGTCCATCCCCTTAGTTAATCAATACACTCATACTAATAGAATGTAATTGAACATACATCAACCATACCATATCCATATTCACAACACCCTATTTCTAGTTCAATTGAAATATTAAAAACATGCAATTGATGGCCAATCAATAACAAGCACTAAGCATAGATATGGATGAATAAAACCAATTTCATTGAAAGGATACCCAACTAATTACACATTAATCAAATCCATAGCAAGATCCTAGAGAGCCCCTAAATTAGAGTTTAGTTACACATCATGAAAGAGAAGAAAACAAATGAAATCAAATGATCCATCAAGTTACAAATCAAAAGGTAAAGGGAAAGAATAGATAAAAATGGAGAGATTCCAAGCTTAATCTTCTTCCTTGATCTTGATTCTCCCTTGAGTCACCTTCAATCCAAATGGGTTCCTCCTCTTCTCACTTGCTCTAGGGATTTCGTGGTTGGTCCCCCCAAAAACTCTTGCAGAATGCCCTCCAAAATCAGATAAAAAGGGTCAATTCGCGGATAAGGCTCGTGGACTGTAGGCGGCTTTTCTCACGCCTAGGCGTGGTTATAAAACACGTGCTGTCAGGTGCTGGCCACGCGTAGGCGTGACTTTTACACGCGTAGGCGTGAGTGTCTCTGTCTAAAATCCTGAAAACCTGAGATTGCCACGCCTAGGCTTGGTTTTTCCATGCCTAGGCGTGGGTTTGTCAAGCCTAGGCGTGGTTTTGTCAAGCCTAGGCGTGGTCAGCACGTGATCTATTTTTTGCGTTTTTTTTCAAATTTGAGCTTCTTTTGAGTTCCTTGGCCCTTCCAAAGCTTTTTTATGTTTAATACCTACATCAAGACAATGTCAAAGTCCATCAAATCATGATCAATCCAATTTCTTCAAATAAAATCCTCAAAGATTCAATCTCAATCATTTGAGTTAACAAGCTTAAAGCATTAAAGTCATGCATGAATTGAACCTTTGGCCTATAAAACTTAAGGATAGCATGCTCATATACATTCAAAATCAAGTGAAATAACTTCATTTCCAGAAGTTATCACACCCCCAAACCTAAAGATTTGCTAGTCCTTGAGCAAACTAATCCAAGTAAGGGAAAAAGGAATACACTCCAATACAAAGAATAGAAAACATGGGACAATTTGAACTAAAGCATATCCAGCTTCCAATCATCATTCATACCCTCATAAATCATTTCTCAACCTCACACAAGGTTCACATATGCAAGAAATTTCTAACCATCATGATTACCCTTGAATACAATTTTTGTACATGAATGATTTCACAAACTCATGTGCTTAAAACCCTTTCCTAATCTTGAAGAGCAAGATGGATGAATTTATAAATTGCATATGCACTCTCAAAAGAATGTCTTTCATCCCTTTCTCCACTAATGTAGGCAACACAAAATCAAAGATCATAAGGGTCTTTTAAGCTTGTAATGTGAGGATAAGGGTAATGGTTAAGAAAGAAGGGAAAGGAATTAAATTCAAATATCAAACACATAATCACACATTTTCATTGAATCAAGCCAAGCATGCAAGATGTACAAAATGATCCAATATGAAAAAATCAACTCTCTTTATTCCATTTTTTCTTTTTATTTTGAAAAACATATGTACATGTTTATTTCCTTTGCAAAATGGGGCTGCATTTTGTGCAGCTCATGCATTTTTCTTTCTTTTCTTTTTATACTTTTTTTAAACAAGAGTTTGTTCCAAATAGATCTTGGTTTCCTAGTATCATGCAAAACACTTTGACTCACACTAACAAAAATGCCCAATCATGTTTTCAACAAAGGACCTGTAATGAGGGTAAGATATTTTCTTAACACAAGCAGGGGTGAAGGGTGGATAGTGTGGGTTTTAAGAAAGAAAAATTAGGCCACACACACGCACACTAGGCTTCAAAGGGGGAACTAGGGAACTCATTCAGTTAAGGTTGGCTTGAAAAGGCCCAATCGGTCCAAAAAAATTGCCCTAGTCATTTCCTCAAAAATGCATCGCCTAGGATTTTTCCTCGAAAGGGAATCAGACAAGCCCCTAAGAAGCAAATTGACTTTACACATGCCAATCATAAATTTTCTCCAATCATGCATTTCATTCATATTCCAAGGTCCACCACACATACAACAGGGAAATACACTCACACACATTTATGATAACAAGTGTAAGCACAACATTTGAATTTCTACATGTGGTTTCCCATGCAATGAGACATATCTTTGATCCACACAATCATTGGATACTCAAATCAGCATATTGGCATACACAAATTCAAAAATGCCACCAAGCACACTCATCAACTTAGTGCAAAATTCCAGGCAGCCCACTAATCCTAAACAAGCTCCCTCAAATCCATCAAAACTACTTCATCAAAAAGATAAGGTAAACGCAAAGCTAAAAAGATAAGGTAAAAAAATAAAACATAAACAAGAATTCAAAAACTCAACAAAATTAAAAGCAGGTAGATAACTAAACAAGGAATGTAAAAATAGCAATAAAGAAAAATAAAGAAAAGGTAAAGAACTTGGGTTGCCACCCAAGAAGAGCTTCGTTTATAGTCCTAGGTTGGACTTTCTCTATAATGGTAACTGAGAGATGTAGTTTTGTCACCAAGATAGGCATAACTCAAATAAGATGGTAATAACTTGAGCTCTCTCAATTCCTCATATTCTGTTTCACATGTAGAAAGCAGAGAAGCTTCAAAAGGGTCACATGGGACATTTGCACCAATTCTTTTAGTTCCCGTCCCACCAAGCACATACACATATGAACATTTTTTAAGATCTTGAGGTAATTTCATTGCTTTGAAAATATTAAAGGTTACTTCTTGATCTTGCACTCTCATGGTAAGCTCCCCTTTTTGAACATCAATGAGAGTTTCTCCAGTTGCAAGGAACGGTCTTCCAAGGATGAGAGGGACATTTCTATCTTCCTCCATATCCAGGATGATGAAATCAGCTAGGAAAATGAACTTGTCCACCTTGACCAAGACATCTTCTATGACTCCCTTAAGGTACTTGAGAGAACGGTCAGCTAGTTGCAAACTAACCGAAGTCGGCTTTACCTCCCCCAAACCTAGTCTTTGATATACTGAAAAGGGAATGAGATTTACACTGGCACCTAAATCATATAATGCCCGACCAGAGAATTTCTCACCAATGGTGCAAGGAATGGGGAAGTTTCCAGGATCTTTGAGCTTGGGAGGAAGTTTATTTTGCAAGATAGCACTACATTCCTCCGTGAGAGCAACAGTTTCAAACTCACCAAGCTTTCTCTTCTTGAACAAGATGTCCTTCATGAACTTCACATAACTAGACATTTTTTCCAAAGCCTCAGCAAATGGTATGTTAATGTGAAGTTTCTTGAAAATCTCTAGAAATTTTTGAAATTGAGCATCAAGCTTTTGCTTAGCTAACCGGTTAGGGAAAGGTGGAGGTGGTGTATACGGCTTGTCCTCCTTCTTCTTTTCTTCAACCTTCCCCTTTGCAAATTCCTCATTTTTCTCCACATCTTTGCTCAAAACCACTTCATCTTGTGCCACCTCAACTTCTTTCTCAAGTAGCTTGATTTTTGAATTTCCTTCAATTTCCTTCCCACTCCTCAATGATATAGCCTTGTAATGCTCAAGAGGGGCACCTTTTGGATTATTAATGGTGTCACTTGGAAAAGTGCCTTGGGGCCTATTGTTTAGAGCTTGAGCTAGTTGACCAACTTGAGTCTCAAGATTCCTCAAAGAAGCTGCTTGACTTTGCATCAAGGCATCATGGGAAGCAAGCCTTGAATCCGTTTTAGTCATATACTCTTGTTGGCTAGTCATGAACTGAGCAAACATTTTCTCCAAATTAGAAGTTGAAGTTGAACCTTGGGATTGAGGGGAGCTCTGTTGTTGGAAACTTGAAGGGGCATGTGGTGCTTCTCTGGGCTGATAGGAAGAAGAAGGACCTTGAGAATTTCCATCCCAAGAAAGATTAGGATGGTTCTGCCAAGTAGAATTATAAGTATTACCAAAAGCATTGTTGTGACTACTTGGGTGGAACTGACTGGCATATTGCACACTCTCCAGGATAGCTGTGTAACTCACAGTAGAGTGACGGTCCCCACAATGATCATAAATCTCAGTTGAGACATTACCTCTGGTCGCCACTGAATTAACTGCCATGGTGTCAAACTTCTTGGATAGTGCTGCCACTTGAGCTGAAAGTGATGTGAGAGCATCAACTTCATGTATACCAGCCGCCACTCTCCTAGGAGTAACCCTCTCTGCCGGCCACTGATAGTTATTAGTGGTCATTTCCTCCAAAAGGTTGTAGGCAGCATCTACAGTCTTGCTCATGAGAGTCCCTCCAACTGCTGCATCAATTATAGATCGAATAGATATTATTAAACTGTTATAGAAGGTATAGACCAACATCCATTTTGCTGTGCCATGATGGGGGCACTTCCTCAACATCTCCTTAAAGCGCTCCCAAGCCTCATATAATGTTTCTCCTTCAAACTGCCTGAAGGACAAGATATCATTTCTATACTTCATTGACTTCATGGGAGGGAAAAATCGATCCAGAAACTTCTGAGCCAACTCTTCCCAAGTAGTGATGGAATGTTCAGGTAATGATTGAAGCCATGCCTTGGCCCTATCTCTTAAGGAAAAGAGAAAACCTCAAGCGAGCCGCATCATCGGTCATCCTTGATGCTTGAAAGTATCACAAATCTCCAGGAAGTTGGCTAAATGAGCATTAGGATCTTCATGAGGAAGATCCGCAAATTACAAATTATTCTGCACCATCTGGATAATAGTAGGCTTGATCTCAAAAGTTTGTGCCTGTACAGCTGGCCTTCTAATGCTAGATCGAATGTCACTGGCATTTGGAGTGGCATACTCTCTCAAGAGTCTTTCAGTATTCGCTTCTTCTGCCATCTTCGAGTCACTATCCAATTCAAGTGTTTTCCCTTGTACTAGTCGTTCTCTTAGCAATCTACAAAAAGTCCTTTCGATCTCAGGATCGTAAGAAAATCGAGATACACTTTGAATCCTTCGCATACAAGAGCTAAGTACTTGAAAAACAAAACAAACGAAACTTGAAATAAGAATTGTGAATAATTGTAAGAAATAACACAAAATCTAAACTCAATCCCCGGCAACGACGCCAAAAACTTGTTGGGTCCGTAAATCCGCAAGCGTACGGGTCGACAAGTAATATAAAAGAGAGTTAGAGTATCGTGTCCTAAGGGATTGAATAATTAGAAGAATGTTAAACTTAACCAAAATTCACAAATTTTTATCTAAGCAAACGAAGGAGAATGGGTTGTAATTAAAATAATAATTTAAAAGAAATAAAATAAGGAAACACCAAACACCAATTCCACAAGAGAAGATGAGAATGATTAAAGCCTAGGGATCCCTATTCACTTGCTACTTTAATGAATAATTGTAATTAACAAGCACCAATCAATGAAATGATGTTTATTAGCTAATAACCATCAATAGATAAGAGCCTATGTCTAGGACAATTACCCATGCAAAACTTAGCTAATCCACTATGTGTCCATGTGAGTTAGCATAAGAATCACTCATTGAGACCAATTATCAAACACTTGCCATGCATGACCAAGAGGTATGTGTCCATCCCCTTAGTTAATCAATACACTCATACTAATAGAATGTAATTGAACATACATCAACCATACCATATCCATATTCACAACACCCTATTTCTAGTTCAATTGGAACATTAAAAACATGTAATTGATGCCAATCAATAACAAGCACTAAGCATAGATATGGAGAGATTCCAAGCTTGATCTTCTTCCTTGATCTTGATTCTCCCTTGAGTCACCTTCAATCCAAATGGGTTCCTCCTCTTCTCACTTGCTCTAGGTATTTCGTGGTTGGTCCCCCCAAAAACTCTTGCAGAATGCCCTCCAAAATCAGATAAAAAGGGGTCAAATTCGCGGACCAGGGCTTTTCCCATGCCTAGGCGTGGTTATAAAACACGTGCTGTCAGGTGCTGGCCACGCGTAGGCGTGACTTTTACATGCGTAGGCGTGAGTGTCTCTATCTAAAATCCTGAAAACCTGAGAGTGCCATGCCTAGGCTTGGTTTTTCCACGCCTAGGCGTGGGTTTGTCAAGCCTAGGCGTGGTTTTGTCAAGCCTAGGCGTGGGTTGGCAGCAGCATCTATTTTTTTGCTTTTTTTTTTCAAATTTGAGCTTCTTTCTGAGTTCCTTGGCCCTTCCAAAGCTTTTTTATGTTTAATACCTACATCAAGACAATGTCAAAGTCCATCAAATCATGATCAATCCAATTTCTTCAAATAAAATCCTCAAAGATTCAATCTCAATCATTTGAGTTAACAAGCTTAAAGCATTAAAGTCATGCATGAATTGAACCTTTGACCTATAAAACTTAAGGATAGCATGCTCATATACATTCAAAATCAAGTGAAATAACTTCATTTCCAGAAGTTATCACACCCCCAAACCTAAAGATTTGCTAGTCCTTGAGCAAACTAATCCAAGTAAGGGAAAAAGGAATACACTCCAATACAAAGAATAGAAAACATGGGACAATTTGAACTAGAGCATATCCAGCTTCCAATCATCATTCTTACCCTCATAAATCATTTCTCAACCTCACACAAGGTTCACATATGCAAGAAATTTCTAACCATCATGATTACCCTTGAATACAATTTTTGTACATGAATGATTTTACAAACTCATGTGCTTAAAACCCTTTCCTAATCTTGAAGAGCAAGATGGATGAATTTATAAATTGCATATGCACTCTCAAAAGAATGTCTTTCATCCCTTTCTCCACTAATGTAGGCAACACAAAATCAAAGATCATAAGGGTCTTTTAAGCTTGTAATGTGAGGATAAGGGTAATGGTTAAGAAAGAAGGGAAAGGAATTAAATTCAAATATCAAACACATAATCACACATTTCCATTGAATCAAGCCAAGCATGCAAGATGTACAAAAGGATCCAATATGAAAAAATCAACTCTCTTTATTCCATTTTTTCTTTTTATTTTGAAAAACATATGTACATGTTTATTTCCTTTGCAAAATGGGGCTGCATTTTGTGCATCTCATGCATTTTTCTTTCTTTTCTTTTTATACTTTTTTTTAACAAGAGTTTGTTCCAAATAGACCTTGGTTTCCTAGTATCATGCAAAACACTTTGACTCACACCAACAAAAAATGCCCAATCATGTTTTCAACAAAGGACCAGTAATGAGGGTAAGATATTTTCTTAACACAAGCAGGGGTGAAGGGTGAATAGTGTGGGTTTTAAGAAAGAAAAATTAGGCCACACACACGCACACTAGGCTTCAAAGGGGGAACTAGGGAACTCATTCAGTTAAGGTTGGCTTGAAAAGGCCCAATCGGTCCAAAAAAATTGCCCTAGTCATTTCCTCAAAAATGCATTGCGTAGGATTTCACCTCGAAAGGGAATCAGACAAGCCCCTAAGAAGCAAATTGACTTTACACATGCCAATCATAAATTTTCTCCAATCATGCATTTCATTCATATTCCAAGGTCCACCACACATACAACAGGGAAATACACTCACACACATTTATGATAACAAGTGTAAGCACAACATTTGAATTTCTACATGTGGTTTCCCATGCAATGAGACAAATCTTTGATCCACACAATCATTGGATACTCAAATCAGCATATTGGCATATACAAATTCAAAAATGCCACCAAGCACACTCCTCAACTTAGTGTAAAATTCCAGGCAGCCCACTAATCCTAAACAAGCTCTCTCAAATCCATTAAAACTACTTCATCAAAAAGATAAGGTAAATGCAAAGCTAAAAAGATAAGGTAAACAAAATAAAACATAAACAAGAATTCAAAAGGGTCACATGGGACATTTACACAAATTCTTTTAGTTCCCGTCCCACCAAGCACATTCACATATGAACATTCTTCAAGATCTTGAGGTAATTTCATTGCTTTGAAAATATTAAAAGTTACTTCTTGATCTTGCACTCTCATGGTAAGCTCCCCTTTTTGAACATCAATGAGAGTTTCTCCAGTTGCAAAGAACGGTCTTCTAAGGATGAGAGGGACATTTCTATCTTCCTCCATATCCAGGATGATGAAATCAGCTGGGAAAATGAACTTGTCCACCTTGACCAAGACATCTTCTATGACTCCCTTAAGGTACTTGAGAGAACGGTAAGCTAGTTGCAAAGTAACCGAAGTCGGCTTTACCTCCCCCAAACCTAGTCTTTGATATACTGAAAAGGGCATGAGATTTACACTGGCCCCCAAATCACATAATGCCCGACCAGAGAATTTCTCACCAATGGTGCAAGGAATGGTGAAGTTTCCAGGATCTTTGAGCTTGGGAGGAAGTTTATTTTGCAAGATAGCACAACATTCCTCCGTGAGAGCAACAGTTTCAAACTCACCAAGCTTTCTCTTCTTGAACAAGAAGTCCTTCATGAACTTCACATAACTAGGCATTTTTTCCAAAGCCTCAGCAAATGGTATGTTAATGTGAAGTTTCTTGAAAATCTCTAGAAAATTTTGAAATTGAGCATCAAGCTTTTGCTTAACTAACCGGTTAGGGAAAGGTGGAGGTGATGTATACGGCTTGTCCTCCTTCTTCTTGTCTTCAACCTTCCCCTTTGCAAATTCCTCATTTTTCTCCACCTCTTTGCTCATAACCACTTCATCTTGTGCCACCTCAACTTCTTTCTCAAGTAGCTTGATTTTTGAATTTCCTTCAATTTCCTTCCCACTCCTCAATGATATAGCCTTGCAATGCTCAAGAGGGGCACCTTTTGGATTATTAATGGTGTCACTTGAAAAGTGCCTTGGGGCCTATTGTTTAGAGCTTGGGCTAGTTGACCAACTTGAGTCTCAAGATTCCTCAAGGAAGCTGCTTGACTTTGCATCAAGGCATCATGGGAAACAAGCCTTGAATCCGTTTTAGTCATATACTCTTGTTGGCTAGTCGTCAACTGAGCAAACATCTTCTCCAAATTAGAAGTTGAAGTTGAACCTTGGGATTGAGGGGAGCTCTGTTGTTGGAAACTTGGAGGGGCATGTGGTGCTTCTCTGGGCTGATAGGAAGAAGAAGGACCTTGAAAATTTCCACCCCAAGAAAGATTAGGATGGTTCTGCCAAGTAGAGTTATAAGTATTACCAAAAGCATTGTTGTGACTACTTAGGTGGAACTGACTGGCATATTGCACACTCTCCAGGATAGCTGTGCAACTCGCAGTAGAGTGACGGTCCCCACAATGATCACAAATCTCAGTTGAGACATTACCTCTGCTCGCCACTGAATTAACTGCCATGGTGTCAAACTTCTTGGATAGTGCTGCCACTTGAGCTGAAAGTAATGTGAGAGCATCAACTTCATGTATACCAGCCGCCACTCTCCTAGGAGTAACCCTCTCTGCCGGCCACTGATAGTTATTAGTGGCCATTTCCTCCAAAAGGTTGTAGGCAGCATCTACAGTCTTGCTCATGAGAGTCCTTCCAACTGCTGCATCAATTATAGATCGAATGGATATTATTAAACTGTTATAGAAGGTATAGACCAACATCCATTTTGCTGTGCCATGATGGGGGCACTTCCTCAACATCTCCTTAAAGCGCTCCCAAGCCTCATATAATGTTTCTCCTTCAAACTGCCTGAAGGACAAGATATCATTTCTATACTTCATTGACTTCATGGGAGGGAAAAATCGATCCAGAAACTTCTGAGCCAACTCTTCCCAAGTAGTGATGGAATGTTCAGGTAATGATTGAAGCCATGCCTTGGCCCTATCTCTTAAGGAAAAAGAGAAAAACCTCAAGCGAGCCGCATCATCAGTCATCCCTTGATGCTTGAAAGTATCACAAATCTCCAGGAAGTTGGCTAAATGAGCATTAGGATCTTCATGAGGAAGATCCGCAAATTGCAAATTATTCTGCACCATCTGGATAATAGTAGGCTTGATCTCAAAAGTTTGTGCCTGTACAGCTGGCCTTCTAATGCTAGATCGAATGTCCCTAGCATTTGGAGTGGCATACTCTCTCAAGAGTCTTTCAGTATTCGCTTCTTCTGCCATCTTCAAGTCACTATCCAATTCAAGTGTTTTCCCTTGTACTAGTCATTCTCTTAGCAATCTACAAAAAGTCCTTTCGATCTCAGGATCGTAAGGAAATCGAGATACACTTTGAATCCTTCGCATACAAGAGCTAAGTACTTGAAAAACAAAACAAACGAAACTTGAAATAAGAATTGTGAATAATTGTAAGAAATAATACAAAATCTAAACTCAATCCCCGGCAACGACGCCAAAAACTTGTTGGGTCCGTAAATCCACAAGCGCACGGGTCGACAAGTAATATAAAAGAGAGTTAGAGTATCGTGTCCCAAGGGATTGAATAATTAGAAGAATGTTAAACTTAACCAAAATTCACAAATTTTTATCTAAGCAAACGAAGGAGAATGGGTTGCAATTAAAATAACAATTTAAAAGAAACAAAATAAGAAAACACCAAACACCAATTCCACAAGAGAAGATGAGAATGATTAAAGCCTAGGGATCCCTATTCACTTGCTACTTTAATGAATAATTGTAATTAACAAGCACCAATCAATGAAATGATGTTTATTAGCTAATAACCATCAATAGATAAGAACCTATGTCTAGGACAATTACCCATGCAAAACTTAGCTAATCCACTATGTGTCCATGTGAGTTAGCATAAGAATCACTCATTGAGACCAATTATCAAACACTTGTCATGCATAACCAAGAGGTATGTGTCCATCCCCTTAGTTAATCAATACACTCATACTAATAGAATGTAATTGAACATACATCAACCATACCATATCCATATTCACAACACCCTATTTCTAGTTCAATTGGAATATTAAAAACATGCAATTGATGGCCAATCAATAACAAGCACTAAGCATAGATATGGATGAATAAAACCAATTTCATTGAAAGGATACCCAACTAATTACACATTAATCAAATCCATAGCAAGATCCTAGAGAGCCCCTAAATTAGAGTTTAGTTACACATTATGAAAGAGAAGAAAACAAATGAAATCAAATGATCCATTAAGTTAAAAATCAAAAGGTAAAGGGAAAGAATAGACAAAAATGGAGAGATTCCAAGCTTGATCTTCTTCCTTGATCTTGATTCTCCCTTGAGTCACCTTCAATCCAAATGAGTTCCTCCTCTTCTCACTTGCTCTAGGGATTTCGTGGTTGGTCCCCCCAAAAACTCTTGCAGAATGCCCTCCAAAATCAGATAAAAAGGGTCAAATTCGTGGACCAGGGCTTTTCCCACGCCTAGGCGTGGTTATAAAACACGTGCTGTCAGGTGCTGGCCACGCGTAGGCGTGACTTTTACACGCGTAGGCGTGAGTGTCTCTATCTAAAATCCTGAAAACCTGAGAGTGCCACGCCTAGCCTTGGTTTTTCCACGCCTAGGCGTGGGTTTGTCAAGCCTAGCGTGGGTTTGTCAAGCCTAGGTGTGGGTTGGCAGCAACATCTATTGTTTTGCTTTTTTTTTTTCAAATTTGAGCTTCTTTTTGAGTTCCTTGACCCTTCCAAAGCTTTTCTATGTTGAATACCTACATCAAGACAATGTCAAAGTCCATCAAATCATGATCAATCCAATTTCTTCAAATAAACTCCTCAAAGATTCAATCTCAATCATTTGAGTTAACAAGCTTAAATCATTAAAGTCATGCATGAATTGAACCTTTGGCCTATAAAACTTAAGTATAGCATGCTCATATACATTCAAAATCAAGTGAAATAACTTTATTTCCAGAAGTTATCAACTACCCACCTTGTGCACAGTCTAACTTGAGCGTTGAAGTGTCTTTTGCATGTACCCACCCCTCGCACTACTGTGCTATGGAGGAAACCACCTACGTTAGCCTCATTCTAGTAATCATCTGAATCCCGTTCAAAACACTTCCTATACATTTTTCTTATCAGCCAAATTTCTGAATTATTCGACGAGACAAGATTTGGGTCCATTCATTCCATTATTGTCGATGATTAACATAAAAGAAGATAAGCAAAACAACACCAACATAAAAATCTTAGATAAGAAAACTGTGTCATCATAGTTCTAATCCAATAGGAAATGCAATGCCAATTGAATTATAAATAACAAATTAAAATAATTTGATTTTCAATTTTCTAAAAGAAAAAAAATAAAGTTGATGCGGCCTTCATAATTAAACCAACTTGAGAATGTTTCCTCTTAAAACTAGTGCACATGGAAATATTGTACATTGAGGCCTTCATAGAATTTGCAAAATTATAGCATAGAACAAGTTGAAGTTGTTATTGCACTAAATATGATATTCAAAACTAGTTCTAAATGATTAAGAAAGTAAGTAATAATAAATAAAGACAGTAGACATATATTACCATGAACATCAAGAGTCGAAATACTTGGTGGGTAACTTGGCACAATACGACCCTTGACCTTGTAAATTAGAATCCCATTAAAAGCAGTCAAAGCATTAGGATGTTGAACAAGGTACATATATATTTTAGGCAAGAGGGTTTTATTCAAACCCTATGTCCTCCAATTTTGTCCATATTACATTCTTAGCAAAATCATTCTTATGTTGCTTGACCAACTTTGTTATGCTCTACTCAAACACATAAACTATTCTCTTAATAGATTCAGCAATTTGGTTAATGTATCATTCGACACTTTTTGGTTCACCTCTTAATCCTAAACAAGGTTGTACCATGAGAATGGTCATCAAAAGGCCTTTTAGGAGAAGTGATGGGTTGAAATTTCTCATCAATTATGTTAAAGCCTCTAAAATCATTTCATTAGTGGATACCAAATGATCAATGTCATCTATAGTGTTATCATAACCATTGCCATAGATGTTGTTCTTCTTGCTCTAATTCCAACTATAAACCTATATGCTCTGCCAGTGCTCGATCTTTACCAAAAAAGTTAACCTAGTTTATCATAATGTAAGATAGGCTTGTTTCTCCACTTAGTAGTTTCAGGTTTAGCCTACAATGAAAACAAATCAAACCAACATTAAAGAACAACATTAAAAAAAATGAATGACCAAACTTTAAGATTTGTATATTAGTATACATTAATTAGCTTGTTCCATACTTCAAGTTTAGCAATCCATATGTTTGTTGTTGCATCCCAAGCAAACCCAGTTAGACCATTCTTGAAAAAGATCATAATAATAATTGAACTTTGCTTTTATGTGCTTCATGTTATCTTTTATTTTATCTTTAGAGATTAGTCTATCTGAAAAATGGTCTTTTAAATATTTTAAAATGTTATCCATTGTACTTGTTGTCATACACATATCATTTTATTTCTCATAGTTTGTAGATGCAAATATGTATCAATCAAAACATCATCTATAAATTGTGTCTAGAAACATGTATCAACACCTATAGATTTCTTTACCTTCTTTGTCTTTGGTTCCATATCAAAATTGATAAATCAAACAATCATCAATTAACCATCAATAAAAGTCTACACAAGTATATGACAAATATGAAGTTGATGTACAAACTAAGAACTAAAATCAATTCAAGTACATGAGACAAACTAAAATTAATAAAAGTACACCAAAGTACATCATTAACAAGTTTAGCATATAACCAAACAAGAGAAGACTTAATAGTCAGGTTCAATAATTCAGCCACAAATATCTTGCAATGTCATATGTAATTAACTCTCCTCTAACAGTATCCCAATTGTCTTCTTTATGAATTTGATTGCCCTCTTGAAAATTGCTTTCATTTGCAAACTCACACTGCACCTTATTTATTAGATTTTGATCAAGACCTACACCCATCAAGTAATTATGCAGGATGCAACAAGGAATGATTATTTGTTCTGGGGTCTCAATACCAAATGTGGGGTCAGTTGTAACTTGTATAATGGGAGATTTCTTGTTCAACACACTAAATGCACGTTCAATGAAAATATTTAATGATGAGAGCAGGTTGTTGAATAATTCAAAAGGATTCCATGGTGGGTTTCTAGAATATTTGTGTAAGTGGTATTGTTCTACCCTGTAAAAAAAATTGATGAATTTATTAATTTGGTTAAACTAGGAACTTACCCCTTGTACTTTGGATTTTCATTACCTTATGGAATTTTCATAGGATATCCACATATCAAGGCATTTTTTACAATTCTTGACTCTAGTGCTCTTCCTTCCCACCCAGGTAAAACATGTGAATTTCAAGTCATAAGAGCATATAGCTAATATATTTTGTGTAGGGTAATATTTCTTACCATGATACTAAAGGGCATATTCCACCATAACTTTGACATGCACAAGCATACAATCAATTGCTCAAACACAATCCTGGTATTCAATTATCTTTTTAAAATTTGTATAGCATCAAGTTAATAATGATAAAGTAAAAGGTAAAATTTAACACCCTAATACCAGTATCCTAGTATATCAAGCATACTCTAGGATAAAAAATATTAGTTATGCTACTTCTAACTTAAACATCATACTAATCCATATCGTTTAAGAAAATAATAATGGAGAGCCTTGCGAAACTAAAAGTCATATACTTATATATTGCCACAAAAGGGCTCTTGTGTACATAAACTTTATACAAAATAAAAGCAAAGTAAATAAATACAAAATTTTAAACTACTAAGCATAAAAACTATCATAGTCTTCATACTTTTTCTTATTGCCCTTGGATGAACTTCCACTTGGATTTATATGGCAACAAACGGGGTGAAAAACTATATTTCTCAGTATAAGTAACCAAAATTAGTAGTCTAAACATTCGAAAACGAATAAACCCAACTTAAATTGATAAATATACTAAAACTCATTGCATAAGAACCATTACAAAACTTCCTCTCTCTATATAACATTCCTAAGCAATTCATACTTCTGATCTGATAACCGAAACCACGATGATAACAAATAACTACCTATACAATCATTTAAAAATCATTGACCAGATAACCGCCCACACAGTTGTCACCGAAGGCACAAGGCAATAACAAAACATACACAAACCAAACTCAAATTCTAATCTAAACAAATATTAAATAATGTAGTGATGAAATGATGTATGCTCAAAGAAAGTATGTGCAGTGTAGGTGTAGTGTCGTGATACTTAACTATTTCCCTTGCTTAAGGAGATACTCTTGCATAACTACTTGTGACCTCTTATAGTCTACCTAGTAGGAGCAAAATCTGTTACCATAATATGTATCTTCCTTATACTACTAAGTAGTCTACCAAGTAGTTTATCGTAAACTAGGTGGATATTGCCACCAAACTGAGTGGATGCCTCGACTATCTAATCTCTAGGGATAGTAAGTATATGTGAAGTGAAATGTGTGAAAATGCAAAGTTATGTTCTAACTCTAACATAACTACCATATAACTCTATACTAAGTCCATCTTCCATTACTAAGACTACCTCTTCTCTGTAAGAGCAGTTCATGCACTACAACACTTATCCAATGCCAACTAGACTTAGTACACTTTCGTATTTTGCATTACTAACTGTATTTCACTCTTTAAGAGCTTTCACGCACTATGGCATTCACCCTTACCAGCTAGGGTCTATGGCACTCAACTTTTGCCATCTAGCATGTACACTTGTTTCTTACTTTCTCATCACTTCCTAAGTGATATCTAAATAACACTTTGTCACTCATAAGTTGAACTTTAACCTATGACAATCCATACTTAATGAATTGCACAACTTTTCCTTTATCTTCCCTTATATGCCACTAGGTCTTTCTCTATAAGAAATACCCTCTCTAGTGCCTCAACACTCCTAAAAAGGCATAAACAAAGGATTCTAACAACTAGGAAACTCAAACCATTAAAACAACATCTTGGTGAGTTTCAGACCCTCACACCCATGGCATTCCTTTTTTCACACTGTGACGCCCTACTCTGGGTGCCCAAGTGATACACCCCACGCCGTGGCACGACCTCTTCACGTTGCAGCACTTGAAGCCAGTTCATATTCACACCGCAGCACGATGCTCTTCACGCCACGATGCTCACTGGTTTTTTTTACAGAATTCTGCAGAAAACTCTCGGTTCTGCACTGTTTCATTGAATCATCTTAGCTTCCAATCCTCTGAACTCGGTTTCTAGTTGGTTTCTAACACCACCAACAACTTCTAAACATGTTGTAACACCATTACAACCTATTAATTCACTAAACTTAGATCAAACACCAAAAATCACTCACTTAGTTCTTTGAAAACCTAGGTTCCAATTCAAGAACCAACTAGCTCAAACTATGGATAAATCCATCTATCTTGCTTTCATTAAGTTGAAATAACCAATTCCAATCAATGAAATCAAGAATCAACTAAAGAAACTAGTTTTTCCTCTTTAAAACCCAACTTCTCCATTTAAAGACCTAAGTCCAAAACCTAGAAAAGATGAAGAATCAAAGATGGAAATCACCCTTACCTTTTGCTTGGATGAAGATCTTGAAGCCTTGAACTTGCTTTTGGATCTCTCACCTTGATCTCCTTCTTTTCCTCTTCTATTTCCCTTCTTTCTTCCCTTGATTTCCTTCTTTTCTCACTTTCTCTCCTCTGTTTTGCTCTCAGCTGTGGGAAATGAGGAAAAGAAGTCCCACTTTGCTTCTTAAAGGGTTACCACTAATGTGGTATTGGAAAAGCCGATCTGCTATGAACACTTAGATTCCTCTGAATCAAGGTTCCTAACCTCCAACAGACTCAAAATAAATCCTAATATTCATTAAAAATTATATTACACTTTTTCTCTATTTTTTCACATCTGCTGGGGGTCAATTCGGCATTAAAAGCATAATCAGTATGCCTAAAAATACCAAATTAATTTTGATTGTCTTGAAACTTTAACTACACCATACTTAACTCATTTGTGACCTAGAAACAAGTTATCCACACATGTTTTCTTTCAAATAGTAATTTATGTTATTTTTTGAGTCATTTTAGGCTATTTACCATCTTCTGTGTTGCAGCAAAGTGTCTAAACTAACTCAATTTGTCACGAAACTTAACTGACATGCTAAAAAAGTATCAGACTGCCTATATAGCCTTATACAAGCCTAACATGGTTCTTTGGGATATTGCACAAAATTTAAGCACTTTAAATTATAGGTAGAACCTATAGTTGTTGAGTTTCTCTAGAGGATTATATGTTCCATTAAGTTGTTTTAAATATATCTCCTCGAACCCTATCAAAGCTTGTAACTTTCTACGAAAATGATGACTAATAGTCTTCCTAAAACATTGAAAAAAGAAGGAGATTACATGATTCCTTACACTATGCCTTACTATGTAAAGAAACCATGCAACTTGTTTTTCAATTGTTGTTCATAGTGTAAGTGAAGCCTATCCTAATCTCTTTAAATGAAGCACAAGTCTAAGAAAGCCCAAGGACCCTACGAATTTTATCACAACATTGATCATTACCTGCTATCTTCTTCATCGATTTATATTGAACTATTTATCTATTTTTGTTATTTTAGAAGGTATTTGACATCTTCTAAACTTGTTTCTCAATTCACACAATACAACTATAAGGCACAATATTCGAGCAATTGTCATTTGAAATATGGGGAGAAATACTATATACTTGAATATTATATTTTCATCAACCATCTTGACAATGTAAGTGACACATAAAAAAAAAGTAACACATAAATAGAAAAAAATGACACCTAAATAAACTATTATTTATAGTATATAGGTAAGCACTAAGAATCTTCCTTGAAGCAACCTTTGCCTCCAATATTTGGGAAACTAACAAGGTAGAATACAAGAAAGATTGATTCCTCTTGTTCGTCCATATAATCCTATCAGCCAAAAAGAGAAACAAAAAGAAATAAAGCATATATGTTAATATGCTGATGGTATCACCTAAAATATACAATTAAACAAAGATGCTAGTTGAGTAGAACTATAACCATTTTTCTATCAAGCTATGCATCCGTCCTTTTACTAAGCTCCAAGTTGTTGCTGTGAAAAATGTTTACTAAGTAACTTTTGTAACTCCCAAGAATAATTGCCTCACCATACCCAAACTTATATTGAAGTAATTAAGCTTTGGCTCATCACATGTCATTATCTAAACTCTTTATCCCATATCTAAGTTAGACTATCACCTCTTTACATTTTATTTCATCTTTATTTGTTTCCCAAGCCTGTTTAGGGGATGGTTAGCTCATTTTGATGAGAAAGGTCGTTTCCCTTCATGATCACTATCCAAGTTCTTGATTATTAATCCATTATTAGGTTCATTTAATGCAAGTGAGTTCTTGTTGGAAGAACTATAACATTTAATCCAACATTATGCCAATTACATTCAAAGGTCAAAGTACTATTTCATAAGCATATCAAATTACTATTTCATAAGCATACTTGAAATGATTCATCATAATATATCGTAATATCAAATGGATAGGCATCAATACCTACACTACATCACTTTCTATTTGGGCCATCCCATACATGTATACAAAATAAAGTAGAGTAAAATAAACTTAAGGGCATAAGTATCATGTACTGTCCTGCTACATCATAGTACATGTTAGAGTCATCTCTACAAGAAAACTGATAAGCATACCTATGTCTGATATACATCCAAGGACAAATGTGGTACACAAAAACAACTATAAAGAACCACATCTTATACTATGCCTATCACAAAAGTAAGATAAGGTAACATCAATTTTTCAGATGAGAGCGGAGTCAGAGGTGAGGAAAGAGGATGATAACCCCAAGAGAATAACACATATATAGTCTCACATTCATGTAAACTATATAGGCGCCAGTCTCAGGGTCATACACCCACCAACTCTCAATAACCTCCAAAATAATGGTCAACAATGGCATCTTTAGGCGATAGAGGTGTTAGGTGCTGAAATATCATGGAAATAAATAGCGGATTGAGAATTCTAAGAATTCCCAATAATTCTAACATACAATGTGTCATCATGATTGTTCCAGCTGCTTCGGGGTTTTTGCAATAGTTTACAGAAAATTCTTAATATGGTGGCACAAGCTAAAATAATTATTATCCCTAAGGCAAAGGTTTATTTCAATAGTTTATATCAACATATCAAGGCATGGAAACTACCCAGAGAATCCACAAAACATAAACAGACTAACCAGAAATCATATAGAAACAAATAGAACTATGACAAAACATTCAAAACTTCTCAGTATGTTCACAGGACTTATACTCATAATGCTAACATTCAATAATAGAATATTGGCAAAGTATGGTAGTAATTCACAAAATATTGATAGATGCTTTTATATATTATGCAAAGGCAATGCAATGCCTTTTTAATTGCCTCATATTGCTCATTTAATTCATTATTTGTCCATAAGCTCATTCCCCGGACCTATGTCCTTTTCAATAAGTAAGGAGTCTCATGCTCAACTTACACTTGGCAGTAGTCTGCTTATCAGGTCAGAGCTCATCTTGTACATGACAATACTTCATCACAAGCACTATCCCTAGTAATGATGTCCTCGCCTATAAGTTACTTTCATAAGGAAATAACACATAAGAATCACCCCAAAGTACGAGGATCATTTCCACATCTTTTAATTACTGAGCACTTAAGGATACAGTTTTCCATTACAATTCAATTTTTGGCTTACTTTTAACAATTTAAAGAAGCATATCAATTTCAGTGCATCTTCAAATCATAATAAACTCTTCAATTTCAATGCCAAGCATAATGAGAGTAATGTGTATATCATAAAAATCATTATAAAACATAAGACATGGCTCACAGCCAAATCAACCAATATCATGATTTTTCAGCATATCAATTACCAATCACAATGACTTGAAAATGCATGATCATGTTTTAAGGCATTCTATATCTATTTCATTTTTACTCAATCATTTGTCAAGAAGTAATTTAAAACAACATAGACATTGATATTAGTGCATCATTGCCCACAACCAAGCACCTCAATTCATGTCAAAATTCATGTTAAAAATGTCCTTGCCAGCACCAAGTCCCATTTAAGTTGTAATGCATACTTTGTTACTAAAATTTAGATTCACATTTCTACAACTCTCCCAATTTACCTTTAAGCACTTTAATTAGTTACAAAGGGTTTAAGCTAAGCTCAATTTAACTTATTTACCTATAATTAACTTACAATTAGAGGTCTTAACCATCAAATTAAGGTTAGTGGCCTAGGTATAGGCAACGACCTATACATTAATTCAAACTCAATTTTATCCAATTCCACTCAATTTGCCAATCTAAATTAAGTTCACTTGTTACCAAAGCAACTTACACTTTTCCAACTTGTCCTAATTAGCACAATTGTCATTATTCTTCATCTCTTAACCCTTGGCCAAACACCCTAATAAACCACCTAATCATCATTTATCACTTTAAACTAACTTAATTTAACTTGGTTCAACTATATGATATGTTTAACCAATAAACATATAAAAATACATTTTTGCTCATCTCCACCGTTGCACACTCATGAACCCGAGACCATTGCCATGGAAATCTCCATCAAATTTTCATTAAACCAATCCATTTAATTTGAATCAAGCAACCACCACCTATCATCAACATAGAAACCAAACTCTTAGTGCAAAAATCTCCATGGATCCATGGCAATGGTTCAACCTAACAACACCAAGATTCAATCCAATTCAGCATGCAATCATATAATCAAAGCCGTGCATGTTCATTGATTCAAGATATCAAGTAAGAATAGGAAGAACTCATCTAATCCTACCCCTCACCCACCAAACCGAGAGCACCCCTTAGAAAAATCCATCAAAATTTCAATTCAACAACAATATGTATAATCATAATTCAATAGAACAAGGGTGAGAAAGGAGTAAGGAAGTCAAGGACCAGTACTTGGGTTCCCAAGTTCGGGGTGATGAAGGAGGAAGAGATGAAGAAGTGAGGTGGTTGGAGAACTCGGTGGTACCAGCATGCAGAGGAGGAAGTGAGGAACAACTTCTTCAACTAAGCCAAGATGAGATGGTGGCTCCAAGGTACCATGCAAGAGGTGGAAGTTCCTCCCTTTCTTACTGCCTTCATCGCCAAGAGAGGAGAGAATAGATGTGTGTTGTGTTTGTGTGTGTCGTGCTAGAGAGGAGAGGAAAATAGAATTTAACAACTTAATGGTTAAGTTGTGAGGGGCTTAGGCAGTTTAGTGAGCTTCCATGCTCTTAGGGACGTTTTGATCTTCAATCCTATGTTTCTAGCATCAAATCATGTATTAGAAATTCATAAGAGTCATTTAGGATATTAGTTTAGGCCAATTGATATCAATTAGATTTTAATTCTTACCAATGTGTTGTTAACTTGGTGTGCAAGTAACCTACATGCATGCAATTCTATTGGTTTAAGTCTTATCACGTTCTAAACCACTTAAAATGATCAAGACATTATGCTAAATCAATAAGGTTTAAGCTAAGAGGGTCACTTTTTGTGCATGAATTTTCATTGGTCATAAGGTAATGATGACTCTAAAACTTATAAATTAATTTCTAAGCCTAGATAATTAATCTAATTTATTCTCATTCATTTTCTTAAGTCATATGGGAATTATAAAATAGTTTTCATATTTATTCTAATTTATATGCTACTTTTACTTTTAAGTTAAGAAAATTACTAAAATTATTAAATCTAATTATTTGGGCCATCAAAATTTAATATAACACATTTTATTTATTCGTAACTTAATTATAAATTTTTCATATTTATTTCTATTAATTTACTAATTTTCATTATTATTTAGGTCATTTTAAGCTTAAATTACGCTTTGTATAGTTGTCGTTACGCACAAACTAAAACAGACATACGTAGAAATAAACAAACAAGTCAAAAAATAATTTAATTATTATTATATTGTCTATAAGTAAACTGGAGCAAAAGATGTTACAACTCTTATTCACTAGAAAGTTTTTGGTTAGACAAAGATGCTGAGAGGCTACATATTAGCCAAAACATATGTAGAAAGAACAACAAGCAATAGAATTTACAACTATAATCTTAATTATCACTATTTGAATGTCTTAATGAAAGAAGTAGTTAATGATGTATTATTCAATATAATTTTATTCCATCAAGACTTAGATAATATAATTAGCACAAAATGACCTACTTCTCAAATTATAAAAGATTTAGGATAAATAGAGAAAGAAGGATTATAATCATCAATTATCAGAAAATACAAAATCAAATATAAAGATGTGGACACATAATTAAAACAACCACTAAGAGCTTCAAAGGACATAAATATGTTTGCTGCAGGTATTGAAACCACTTCCACATTCCTAGAGTGGGCAATGACGGAACTCTTAAGCACAAAATTTAATTTCTAGACAACCTTCTGGCTAAAATTGTATCAGAAGTTTTTCTAGTAGTCTAGTCTTTCCATCACAGAAACAAATCACTACAGAGAATCCCCAAAGTTTTTTTTTACGAAAAGGGAAACTGAAACGATCTTGTGAGCTGCAAATCAGAATATTTGTAGTGACTATTTTATGAGGGCAATGATATTTTAGTATCACCTTCAACTCTCTCTTTCTTGAAAGATAAAACTACAGTCTTATTGCTACTTTTTAAAAGTTAATGATAATTGTTAATCATTAATGGTAAATAGTTAGCAATTTGGTGATCTCAGAGACTAGCAATCACATGGAGTTGTTGATTTGTTTGTTTGCACCCAAAAATGTATTGTTTCCAATTCATATATTAATTTATTTATTTTTTTGACATTATCTTACAGGCTATCTATTGCATAAGTCTAAACTAGATCCCAGATGGAAGCACAATGTTTAATGGTTACACTAATGGTGTGATCTGAATTTAGGGGACTGGACATTATTAGAAAATCTTCTGTAATTTTTAGATGCGAATTTATTTTGACTTCTGAGAAAAAAACTAGTCACTCTTTACTATAAAAAAAATGTTCTCTAGCAAGAAGCAATATGACCAACAGGCATGTGGCACAAATTCTACTATGTTCTCTAGTACTCTAGCACTGATCTATGTGGGGGCTTCTTAATACTACGTTTTCTACTTAGATGAATAGAACAAATATAACACGTAGATTTAGAGCAAGCATTCTCGGTTGGACTTGGTCTATCCATTTATTAAAGCCTACAAGCAAATAATGATCAAATACCAAGACCACTCATAAAGAGCTCAAAGTAAAATAGGTGCTTCATCTAGATTGATTCTCTAAGTATATTAGTTACAAACATGAGACTTATAAATATTAACAACTTCCCCATCCCAACTAGTACACAAAACAACCTTTATTTGATACTTAAACCTCACTTGCGACAAGCATAAAATCAAGATCAGAACAGCAAGCCAAGAACAAATCCAGAAAACATAGGATATGAAAACATAGCAGGAATAAGAGTTCACCTAGCCAAGTAGGAAGCAAAACCAAATCTCAGGAGTGAGGACATATGAGGAAAGAGGAAGCCAAGAGGAGGAAGGATCCGTCGACCATGAGCAGAGGAGGAGGCAGCATATCACGTTGTTTAGGGTTGAGGACAAATGTGTAGTTTTATAATTATACTAATAAAATGTTACACGATTCCATTCCTTATTTCCCCTCCTAATTTGAGGGAAGAAAAATAAACGAACTGGATTGAATAGAGTGAAATGGAGTTTACTAGTAACATTCCATTCTATCATCTTTATAAAAATCTAAATTATAGTACTTATTTCCATTACACTCCATTCAATTTCATCTCTTTTTATTCCTTATAATCAATCCAAATATAGTCTTGGATTAAAATCAATGGCTAAGATTATAAGACCCAATTAATGACTCGCGTAACCCCCTTCCCACCTTCTTCTTCTCCAGTGCTCCCGCCTTTTCTCTCTCTTTCTTTCTCCCTCTCTTGCTGTAACCATGGTGGGTAAGACTGCTGGATTCGTGCCTTTCCCACTTTTACTCTCTTGTTTATCTCTTCCTTATTTTCATTTGGGTTAGTGCTCAGATTAAGAGAGATCAAAACTTCAAACACTATTAAAAATTTCTGATTTAAAGATGAAATTTAAAAACGAAAAAAATTCCGTCTCTATTATAGACGAAAATAGAGATAAATTTTATGAATTAAAAAGAGAAAATAAAATTTGAAATTTAAAGAGAAAATTTAAAGACAAAAATTATTCATCGCAAAATTTTTTATTTCTAATTTTGTCTCTATTTAATAAATTTAAAGTTAAATATATTTAAAAATAAATTTTAAAAACAAAATTTATTCATCTCAAAATTTTTATTTTTAATTAACCAAATAAATAATTAAAATTATCAAAATATATTAAAAACAAATATATTTTGTCTCTAAATTATATATATATTATTTAATTAATAAATTATTAGAGACAGAATGTTATTTCCGTCTCCAATATTTCTACCTAAAATCCCTAATTCTAACTTAGAATCCCAATTTCCCAATCTCTCATCTCTCTGACCTCCATCTCTCAATCCCACCGTACCTCCCTCATCTCCCTCATCTCCTTCACTGGACCTCCCTCATCTCCACCGTACCTCCCTCATCTCCATCTCCACTGTACCACTCAATCTGTTTCCCCTCTTCCCTATAGTAACTCGTAACCCCTTCCTTAATCCCATCCACCGTAACTCACTCCCTCAATCAATCCCTTCTACTCGTAACCCCTCCACCATAACCCCTTCCTCAACCCATCCACCGCAATCCCTCCACCCACATCCCCACCACCACCGTGCCTACCCACCCCCTTTCCTTTTTCCTCACCGTAACCCACCCTTTCTTCACAACCCCTGTACCCACAACCACCGTAAGCTCTCTCTCTAACCACCGTATCTCCCTCTCTCTACACACCAGGTTCTCCATTCTTCCCCAATTTTTATTTTCTTTTTCTTTTTATTTTTATTCCTCTTGTTGAGTTTTATTTATTAATTTTTCATTTATTTAATTTATTAGCTGCATTTAATTTAATTCTTGCTCAAGAAAGAAGCAAGAACCTAGCTATGGAAGATGAGGTAGGGGGTTTTATTGCTATTTTCATTTTCTATTTGTTCTAAAAGTTTCTGTTTTGATAAAGATTTTGAAATGGAAATGGTTGTTCATATGTTGATTGCGGTTTGAGAAATTGGTTCCTTGATTTAATTTCTAATGAATATTGAGCTTAGAAAATGGGTTAAAACCCTATTTGATTTATTGCTCTAAATGTGTCTTGGATGTTGGATATGAAAATTGTGAGATTTGTTGATGATTGAGGCCCTAATGTTCACGGCTGAGTTGGATTAGGAGCCAAATGTATTATGTTTGAAGTGTTCTTTAAGAAGCCTGTAATGTGTCTAATGACAATGTCATTTTCTGCTTTTAGTTGGATAGCAAGCATGAAGCTGCCCAAGCTTATGTTGATGCTGCACATTCCTATAAAAAGACTAATATAAATGGTATGTATCTATGTAAGTGGTTACATTACATACACTAGGATTCTTTTCTGGTTGCTAATCAAGTCATGCAATTTTAACCCTACAAACCCATGGGCCATGGCTCTTTGTGTGGCTATGTTAGCAGCAAAAAATAAAATAAAATAAAATTATCAGAGATGCTTCTCATAAAGCTTTAAGCTTGTTGAATTTCTTTGTAATTGAAGATGTATTATTACTATGAATCACTTGAAAAGGTTTTTCAATTCAGTCAAACAATTCAAAATTTAGATTTATTATTTCAAATACTCATTACAGCTTCAAATACTTTCTATGCTTATTATAAAGCAGTTGTACAGAGATGAAACTTCAAATTCTTATATATAGTTAATGCCAGTCTCAGATTAACAAATAATATTTTGGTGCTCCAATTTCTTTACACAAACGCAAACAAAAGCCAAAACATAAAGACTGGACTAACCCAATGAAAACAGAAAATGTAGTTTGAGTGCCCTGTAGAGATTACAGCACCAATGTAACATATTTAGTTTGAGTTCCTCTTTCCACCTCTTTCACGTCTTCCAAACTTCCACCCCTTTATTTCCCCTAAAACCCCACACCAAATTTACATGCTTGTTTGATTTTAAAATCCAAAAGGGAAAAAGGTTGTGGAACATAAGAAGTTTTGTTTTAATTAGTTGAATGGAAGGTGATATTTTAGTTTGCTAACTGTAACTTGCAAATTATTTCCTGCAGAATGATGCACCCATGCGGGTAGTTATCAAGCTGGTCTCTCAGATGTGTTCAAGTGGGAATTGATTAGTTTCGGTAATCATATTTTCTTAGCAGTCTCGTTCTTTTTTGTCTTGTTCATTCCATGGTTCCTCATTATAATTTTCTGAACAGTGTCCTCTAGTCAAACCATGGTAACCGCTGTCAGTTTTTCTGTCCTTGATATTTGGGCAGTTGATTAGTTATTCTAGACCATAGTTAATTTACTAAATATGTTACATTGATGCTGTAATCTCTACAAGGCACTCAAACTGCATTTTCTGTTTTCATTGGCTTAGTCCAGTCTTTATGTTTTGGCTTTTCTTTGCGTTTGTGTAAAGAAATTGGAGCACCAAAATATTATTTGTATATAATCTGAGACTGGCATTAACTATATATAAGAATTTGAAGTTTCATCTCTGCACAACTGCTTTATAATAAGCATAGAAAGTATTTGAAGCTGTAATGAGTATTTGAAATAATAAATTTGAATTTTGAATTGTTTGACTGAATTGAAAAACTTTTTCAAGTGATTCATAGTAATGATACATCTTCAATTACAAAGAAATTTAACAAGCTTAAAGCTTTGTGAGAGGCATCTCTGATAATATATGTTATCTCCTGATTACAGCTTTAAATATTGCTCTTGCCTCTATGCAACAAGGCCTATTCCTTTTGGCATTAATACTTCTATGTATCAATTTTAATCCAAATCATATGGCTTATGCATGATAAAATTATATAAGAAATCTTCTTGTTTTCTCATTATTCAAGCTTCCCTTATGTAAAAATCTGATACTTGGCTTCACATATACAATGTGCTGGGCTCTAAGTATGGGTTCATACTTTTACCTAGTTTTAGTCAGATATTGAAATTAATTAGTATACGTGTAAGTTGATTATAGCTAAGATCCATCTGCCTGTTTTCTTTTATGCTGGTTATTTGCTTCCCATTTTATACGTTGTTGAGTATCTGCACTAAGTAGTCCTGTTAGAAGAACCACAAATTTAATTACCTCTAATTGCAAAGACTTCTTCTCTTTCTTTAGAGACTCAAACCAAGATGCTAAGTTGTCATATTCATCTCTGAGCTAGTGTGCCTCCAGGGGAAATAGATAGTTGGACTTCTGGTCTCATCTTTGGAAAAGGAGAGGTAAGAGAAGTTTGGTATTTCTAAATAATCTCTTTCTTATTTATAAAAGTGTTGCTTGCCAATTATGCTCCAAAATTGACTTTATAGTCATTGCCTCGAAAAAATATCTACATCAAACTATTGCATGATTTAAAATATTAGTTCACATATTGGCTTAGAGATGCATGCTGAACCTGAAAAGAAAATTATCAAATCTAGTCTTTCATGGGCTCTGATGCTAATTATATCCATAATACATATTTTTTCTGTTATTCATAGTAAGCTTTGTTATTTACTCCAACAATTTGGTTGATTCTGCATTATTGAGTACAATATGAATCTAATTGAAGCAGTGAGGAAAGATTGACTCAGAAGGTTCAGAAAATGGGCATAGATAGAGGAACTACATTGGAAATTAGGAGTGGGATGGGCGTTCCACTTAGGTGAGATCGTGAGATAGAAACACTTGCACCCACCTATCATCTGGTGCACATAAGCTATTGCTAGCTGTGTTGGTGATTTGATATGGCATATACTCATTTACCATAAACATGCCTTAACATCAACCCTATAGGGTGGGGAGGGAGGGTTACACCTCTTAAAAAAAATTGTTATAATATAGTATAGTATGCTCAGTTCCCTTAGTTTAGTGTTATAAATATAGGTACTAGATGGTATTAGGTACTACCCCGTGAGACTCTTCCATGTCCATCTGTAAACAATAAGCATAATTGTCTTTCCTTTCCTGAAGCATATTCTGAAGGTGGTTGAGCTTGCAAAAAGAGTCCACTGCAAGTAAATGGGCAATTTCCTTCGCCTAAACCAATCTAATATTAATAAAATGGGATTTTTAGAGCTTTTCTCTTTTTTACTGGTAGAGGAGGAGGGGGTTGTGTGGAAGGCGAATAATTTAAAAATGCTATTACATAGTACCTACTGACATTATCTCATGTGAATATATACTTCTCCATGACCACCATTAATAAATAATCATAGACTATAACTCTCAGGTGGGCATGTCATTAAGGAATTAGCTTGCTATTTTGTTATACTGTCCCTATGATGTAGGCAATGCTTGTAACTAGTTGTGATGCATTAGGAGTTGTATTTGAAATAGATGGACAAAACTCAGGGTGTGTTAGCCAGCATGGTCTACCAACTCAATTGAGAACTCTGACTTTGGAACATTTGCCAATGTTGAAGCACATAGAGAAAAGATCCTCGTGGAAGTCTCGGGTTTCAAAACCTGTGCACAGTGAAAGCAAATGAATGTCAAAGCCTAAATCATGTCTTCTGCATCTTGCCCTGCACCTTGTCACATAATGACTTGGTGGTATTTTCAATTTTGTCTGATGTCCGCATTTGTTTTTATATCTCTAATTCCCATTCTCCTGAATGGCCATTCATCTAGCTGATAGCTGAAGTTTAAAATCAAATATTATATTATACACTATTACACTTACATAAGAAAATGGAACCTGAACTATTCTTTATTGCATTTATTAGTATAAATAGAAGCATGCTTTTTTCCTTGTTCATGATTTTCATTTATGCAATAAAGCTGAATGGAAGATTGGTCTAATTTTTTCTCTTCCTGCTTCTTTCTTCTACGAAGATAATGTGAACATCACATCAAATCACTTTTTTCTATGTTGCTTTATGCTATAACAAGCTTGCTATCTCTGAGATCTTGTGGTTTAAAGTCATAGTGGCCATTGGTCTGTAAATTATGGTAAAGATTAGTTTTGGCAATGCAAATTAGAAATGGATTAGAAAAAAGGGAAAATATGGGCTAAAAAAATTCTATATGGAAACATGATTTACAGTGCTACATGACTGCTTGCTTTTTCCTAATATTCATACCCTGTTCTTCCTAGGGGAAAAAAAAAAAAAAGAAAGATAGAAAGAAAAAGCACTAGGCTCTCTCTTGTTCATAAGCATGACAATTAAGCTAAATAATGTTGCACTTTTTTTTATCTCTACATGATTGACATCTAAGGGGAAAAAAAGAAGAAAAGTTTGTGAACTATATTTAACTTGAAGTCAGGTACAATTTTCTATTTTCCTTAAATTTCATCTCTTGCTATTCAGTTGCCGCAGTCATGCAATTCTCTTACATTTTATATTTTAGACATTATGTTTACTGGTAACTTGTTCAATACTGAATTAATGTAATGGAACTTGAAGGAGTGTATCAGAAGAAGAGTTATGCTATCATTGTCTGCAAATCCCTATTGCGCTGGTTCAGCTGCCGAGGATTCTATGGAAGCTGTATGGGATGTTTGTTATAATGATAACCCAATTCTGTGATTAGTTTTATTTGTATATTTTTATTGGCAATTTACATATTTGTAATGATAATTAATTGTTACTTTGCATTTTGGTACAAATATAATTTATTACTTTGCATTTTATTGTTACATATAAAATTAAAAGTATATTAAAATGATAATTCTAAAAATTTTAGAGATAAAATTTGCATTCTTTTTCAAATTTTTTTGAATTAGAGTTGGAACAATATTGTCTCTAATATTAGAGACGGAATATTTTTTTTTTAAATTTTCAAATTTAGAGACGGAATAATGCCGTCTTTAAATTTAGAGACGAAATAATTTTATCTCTATTTTTTTAAAAATTCTTTGAGTTAGAGATGGAATGATGTCGTCTCTAAATTTAGAGACAGAATAATGTTGTCTCTAAATTTAGAGATAGAACATCTTCGTCTCTATTTTTTTAAAAAGTTTTGAGTTAGAGACGGAATAATGTCGTCTCTAAATTTAGAGATGGAATTAAAGACAAAAAATGTTTGTTTCCAATTTAATCATTATCATATTTTTTAAAAAAATTGACATTATCTGTCTCTAATTAGAGACGGGATATTTTTATTTAGAGACATACATTTTTCGTCTCTAATTTAGAGATGAAATTAAATTTTTCGTCTCTAACAATCAGAGACGTCACTTTTAGAAATGAATTAATTTTCGTCTCTAATTCTATCTCTAAATATTTAGAGACGGATATATTCACATTTAGAGACGAATTTTTTTCGTCTTTGAATCTGAAATTTCTAATAGTGAAAAGTGATGCTAGTTCCTTGTTGTAATTAGAGTTCTAAAGAATCACATTTTTCTTCGATCTAGTTTAGTTTGCATATGGATTTTTACAATAAACAAGAAACAAAAGAATCAACTACAAAATTATATTGAAGTAGTCTAGGTATCATCATTTATACTCTTCAAGTCTTAATAAAAAAACCCCTATTTGCCAACAAGCATTCTAGTTTGGTTGAACTCATGGACAATGAAAGAAAAAACACGAATCAAATAGTGACTAAGTGTGTGTTTGGATTACAGTTGGTAAATTTAAGTTTGATTGAAAATGTGTTTGTAAATTTAAATTTAGTTAAAAATGAGTTTGCAGTAACTTGATTTATGTTTGAAAATTTTTATCTCAAAAGTGAGTTAGAGATACTAACTTTAATGCAAAAGTAACATTTTCTTACCTTTCAGCCAACGTACGTTTGGCTTAAAATTCAGTTGAAGGAAACGAAATTAAAGATATCCAAACATTTTGTTTACGTCGTTCGAAAATTTTAAAAGCAAGTTTGGTGACCCAACGACTTTCCAAACATGCATTAAGTCACCCAAAATCATGAAACGTAGAGAGGGCGAATCAAAACACAAAGAAAAATGTCTAGGCAAAGATAGGGAGATAGGTCATATTAAGTATTAATTGGGTGCTCTAATCTCAGCCATTTTTTTTATACATAGCCATTGGTTTTAATCTAAAGACTGTAAGAGATTCCTCTCATATCTACAAGCTCTCATATATATATATATATATGGAAAGGCTAACTTTTAACACTTTAATTAGATGAAGGTTAGCACCCTTCGCTCTTTTGGTGGATAAAAAAATCATTTTTTTGTTTTCTTATCTAACTTAAATAATAAGGTCATTTAAGAGAATATAAATTTTAAATATTTTATTCATTAAAACAAGTAATTACTTTAATTAATGCATCTTCTCTCTCATGAAAACGTTACAAATTCCACTATCAACAAATTTTCTCTCTTCCCTAGTTATGCACATAGAGTTGCATATTTTTTTCCTTACAAATCTTTAAGCTGTGTGAGACCAATCTCAAATGGTCAAACCAACCTTCCCTCTTATGCAGCTTTCCCTTTTCTTTCTCCTAATTATTTCATCTTTTATTTATTTTTTAATCTTATGTATTGTACAAGTCACAATCCTCAGTATTTCAATTTTTTCCCAACATCATGATCAAATTCGAAAAACCAGTAAATCTTAAACATTTAGACCCGTTAACCATTACAATATGATAATAAACATTATCTAGAAAATTATTAAGGAAAGAAAAAAAAATATTGAATTTCAACATTTTGGGTTACATTTCTGGTTGAAGCTGCAGTTGATTGTCCAGAATCCTCTCTTATTTGCTACCTATTGCCACTATACAACACAACCACTCTCTCGACATCGATATCCAATAAGGATGTGTTTGGTGCACTTAATAGTATAAGGTAATAGGATAAAATCTAATAGTATAAACAAATTGATAAACTTTTATACTATCAAACATTTGGTACACATAGTATAAGCAACTTGATAGTATATGAAATTATCTCCTATGACCATACTACCTTTCACCTTCCTCACCATCTCCTTTGATTTCTCATCCAATTCCACTGTAAAGTAACCTTGCCATCCAAAAATGTCCTCCATTTGCCATTGCCACCAATTTTGCTTTTTTAATTAATAATGGGAAGCCATCCATTCCATCTTATAAAAAATTACAAGAAGTCACGTTTGTTTATGATTAAAAATAAGAAACAAATGAGATTAAAAATAGAATAGAATACAGAGTTGACAAACTAGGAAGAAAGGGGCCTAGGCGGAGGAGGAAGCAATTAATGAAGGTTCTGATGAACCTGGTTGTGGGGAGCAATCCCCTGAGCAATAAAAGGGTGACACAGCAACTTGGAAGCGCTCCACCTCCGCGAGGGATCTCTCTGTAAACACAGCGACACGAAATCCCTAAACTCCACTGACGCCATTACTGGTGCCTCTGGTGGCAGAGCCATACAAATGGAACACATCAAGCTAGCATAATCCCCTTGCCTCCCAACTGCAAAGGGAAACCTTCATATTTAAAACTCCAAGATGCTGACCCCAAGGATCCATATATCCCCCGCGTACGCGTTGTATTGCCCATCATTTATGTCCATGTTAATCCTCTCAGGGCTCATGTACGTGATCATTCCCACCGACGAATTGCACAGGTCCATGGTCTGGTTCAGGATCCGACCTACCCCAAAGTCCGCCATTGTTTCTGGCTAGAGCAAGAGAAATACGACAAAGGCAGGGCTTGATTTGGGGGTGACCAATTCGCGTGGTTGCAGATCCTATGGCGGTGGTTGCAAATCCAGTAGTGGTGGTTGTAGATCCAGTGTGGTAGAGCTCGGTAGTTGCAAATTCGGCACAGATGGTGCTTCACGGTGGCAAAGGCAGAGGCTAGTTCTAAGTTTGGATGAATTCGACTAGATTGTTACATTTTCTTATAAATTTCTCTTTTCAATGACATGTATTAGACTATTAAATGAGTTAGCCCTGACCTATTTTAGTTTTAATAGGGGTAGGACATTGTATTGTTGAAAAAAAAACTTAGACAGATCAATGGGTCAACCTGCGAGTTAAATTGGTTGGTCCATTTAACTCATAGGTTAGTCGAGCTAGGTTGAAAACATAAAAGTCTATACAAGTATTTCTTTGTTTTTTTTTTTTTTTAAGTTCAGGCTACTTAATTTTAGCAAGTAATATATAAAGTAATATGTCTCGATTTTGACCGTTGTGACCTGAAGGTTGTGGCCAACTTTGACGGCCCAAGATATGTGCTTTTATCTTGACGCCATATAAAGTAATATATAAAGAATATTGTAACAGTAACATTATACACTTTAAATTTTGGACTTCTTCGACATGTTTTAAGTAGGCATTGGTTTTATTATTATTTTTATTTCTGTTCGTTTAAAATTTGAATGATAATAGATTTCAGAATTTTATTTATTAAAAAATCATTCAAAATATTTGTATGATAATATTTTACTTAAATATTAATGAGATTTTAATTATATTATTATGACATCAAATTCCATCTACAACACATCTCAAAATCTCAAACAGACTTTGGACATAAGTACTCATAAAAAAAACAATTTTCTTTGGCACTATACATCAATTGAAATTTGTTTAAAATTTGAGACAGATGTAAGATGGAATAAATATATAATAAAATATGTTCAAAAGCCATTATATTCCGTCTAAAATTAATCTCAAATTTCAAACATTTTATGAACGGAATAACAAATGACAAAACAAATTTCATATGACAATGTATTCCATCTGAAAATTTGTCTCAAATACTTGGACGACTTTCGGACAGATTCAGTCATGAAAAGAAAATAAAAACAAACAATATGATCCATCCGTGATCTGTCTCAAATCTTCGGACGCATTCAAGTTTAGAAAAAAAAGAAAAAAGGTAAAGCAAACATTATAATTTGTCTGACATTTGTCTCAAATACCCGAACGGATTTCAGACGTATTCAAGTTTAAAAAGAAAATTTAAACAAACATTATGATCCATCCAAAGGCTGTCTCAAATCCTCAGACGGCTTCCAAACGCATTCAAGTGTGAAAAGAAAATTATCACTAATATTATGATCTGTCCAAAAGCTATCTCAAACGTTCATATGGGTTTAAGATGAATCAAGCTATAAAAAACGAAATTAAAACAAACATTATGATCCATCCAAAAGTTGTTTCAAATCCTCAGAAGGCTTTCGGACACATTTAGGTGTTAAAAAAAATTATAACCAACATTATTATCCGTTTGAAATATGACTCAAACCTTCAGACGGGTTTCAAACAAATATGGGTATAAAAAATGAAATTAAAACAAACATTATGATTTGTCCAAAATCTATCTCAAATCCTCGCACGACTTTTGGACGCATTCAAGTATAAAAATAAAATTATAACCAACATTATGATCTATCCAAAATTTGTCTCAAACCTTCAGACAAGTTTCGGACGAATTTAGGTATAAAAAACGAAATTAAAACAAACATTATGATCTGTCTGAAATCTATCTGAACTTTCAGACGTATAACAGATGCATACATTTATTAAATGATTGAATTCATACAATATTAGTTTTTGTGGAAAATCCATCCAAAATTCTAGACAAATTTTAGAGGGAAACTAAAAAAAATAAAAGATAATTATTTTGTCCCTAATCTGTTGCTAAAGTTTAGGTTGAAATATAGACGAATTTGGGATAGAATTTCTTTCATATAACTCATCATGTAAATCGTTTAAAATCCATCCCAAATCCGTCCGAACAATGAGTGGAGTTTTGGACCAAAAAGTTTCCGTCCGAAATTTCGGTCTGAAAATGAATATTTTTTAGTAGTGTCACTCAAAATGACGATAACCATCTTGTCCCTGTATGTTCTACAAATCCAGTCAGATTATCAACATCTTGAAACCATTGTTGAATGTTATTATCAATAGAGAGAGACATGACAGACAAATGAAGCAAGCATTTGGACAAATTGAAGCAAGCGAACAAATTGAACAAATAAGCAGAACAAATCTGAAACAGACAGAACGAACTAATCAGAGAAGAAGAACAGAAAACAACCTCACCAGTCACCATAGCAACCTTCACCCGCTTTAGCCAAGACAAAGTAGATAAAAAAAGGGGAGGGGGGGAAGAAATAGGGGAAAGAAAATTTCGAAGAAAGATGAAGAGAGATGTTAATAAGAAAGAAAGGAAAATGCATATAAACTACAAAAGTGAAAGTTTTAAACTTTTAAATTAAACAACAACAAAAAAAGTTAGGATAAAAAATGTAGAAAGAGAAAGCATTTTGCATAAAGAAAACGTTTCTCATCTAACAAAATACTCAAACTTATATCCACCGTATATCACGTGGTAGTATTTTGTTACTCGGCCTCCCTTTTCCCTCCCTTTCTCTGCGCTTCCTCATTTCTTTCTTTCTTTCTAAAATTTTAAACGTTTCTGTGATTCTTTCTCTCACTCTCGGTTTCCCCCTTTTTCTCTCACTCTTGATGCCAATTTCTCCCCCCCCCACCGTCCAGATCTGCAGAGTAGCCACCAAAATAGCACCAGCCAGTTTCAACATCTGCCCAAACCGCGAACCAGGCCCAGCAACCCACATCCTAGCACCAAACCCCGTACACACCAGACCTACCAAGAACTATCGTGTACCGCGCGCTCCACCATAGCGCTCCACCGTCTGAGCCAGTTCCCCATCCTAGTTTCTTCTCCCTTTACCTATTCTCCCACACCTTTGAATGTGCCTCATACTGGTCACCACACATCGGGCATTTTGTTGTTGAACCGTGTCAAGAGAATTCTGTCATCTAGACCTGTGATGTTACCTCCTCTGGCATATCCTTTAGCAATACCGTCTCTCATTCTGTCAACTATATAGAATAATTTTGAATGTAGTTATATATTAATGTTGTGACCCTTTTTTTATTTCATGGATTAAAATTTGATTTGTGATTAATTGTAGATATATGCTTCTTAGCTTTGAAATTGGCAAGAAATGCATGAGGAGTTGGATTTTTTTGTATCATTTTTTATTCTATATTATGCTAGTTTGTGTTTGTGGTGGATATGGATTGAGCCAAGCATGGTTTGTAGTACTCTTGACCTTGACTATTAATTTGATTCCTCAAGAAAAAGAAATGAAATATGTGGTTGTGTGAGTTGACCTTATGTGATGGTGAGACTATACAAATGTTGTTGGATGGATTGGAGTTGTGCTAACAGGTTCTTTTATGTGAAATGTTTGGTGTGATGGTTTAATTTATTAGTCCAATAATGTTGAATTGGATGCATGTACATTGTCTGACAAAGTCCCAATATACTTGTTAACAAGTCCTGAACACATGTACGGTTTGCGTATGCTATAAAACAATCCAATAGACTTGATTAGAATATTTTTGTGTTTGCTATAAAGGAACATTAATGGATAAAATCAGGTTTTATTGTCATTTTGAGTACTAAAATTATTTCAAGGATAAAGGCTAAATTATTGCTTTTTAAGGTTCCTAATTTAGTCTGGGGTCTATTTTACTTTTCTGGGGAGGGAAATCATTATATCAAAAACTTGTGTTCATAGTGTTTTGGTTTGCTTGATCTTAATCCCTTGTTGCATTCTATTTGTTAAAAAAATGTTGCTTGAATAATGTAGTGATGTATGCTCATATGACTTTTTGCTAGAATACCTCTTCCACTTGCCAATTTGTAATAGAGTTGCCATGAAATGTGTTAAAAGTCAAAGAAATGTTGATTGTCTCACTGGTCTCAATGGATTTTACATCTTGATCATAATTTTTGTTGGATTGTCTTTAGTTGATTGTTGCTGCCAGTCTCTAATTGAATATGTGGGCAGGTCTATTTGGGATTTAGAAAATGATGTTGCATGAATTTTTTTTTAATTGAGCTCATTGTTGTGATGGTAGTACAATAGTGTGTTATTATTGAATGCAAAGAGATAATCATGGCTCGATTTGATGATAGTTAAGTAGTGCCTCTGTGATTTTCTTATGAAGACGTCTTTTTTTCTTTTTGTGTTGCATTGATTCTGTTCTGTTTATGTTAATGAAGTCTTGTTTTTTTATGGTCTCCAATGTTTTTTTTTCTCTTCTTTACTGATTGGATTTGTGTCATCTTAGTCTTCTTTAAGCTTGTATGACATCCAACGACATAACTAATATGCATACTTAGATTAAATTTCTCGCATGAAAATGCACTTGAGCTGCTAATTTTAGAGTTTTAATTTTCTGGCTTATCATCTTCAACCCCTTGTATTGAGTTGGTTCATCCTTACTTTTCTTACAAATTCTGAAAATAAAAAGAAAAAGTTCAAGAAGTGAAATCTTAGATGAGTGACAGCAGTTGCTATTTGGGTGAGTTATGTGATTGAGTCTACATTACTAGAAAAATTGGATTTAGAGATGGAATTTAGAGATGAACACAATTTTGTCTCTCATAGAAATGGAAATAGAGATGGATTTTTAATGATTTAGAGATGAAAAATAAATTTTATAATTTAGAGACAGAAATTACCCGTCTCTGAATTTTTCGTCTCTATTTCCATCTCTATACGATCAATATTAGAGTCAAATTGATTTAGAGATGGAATTTAGATACGGAATTTAGAGACGGAATATACTTATCTCTAAATTTTTCGTCTCTAATAGCATTTTAATTCTGTCTCTAAATAACTCTTATAATTTAATTAATAATTTTTTTGTTTTATAAAAGTTATAGACGAATTGTTTTCGTCTCTAACACCCGAGTAAATGATGTCGTTTTGGCGTCCTTCATTTATTTCTTCTTTTCTTTCTTACTCGAGCGCTACGCTTCATTTTCTCATATTTTCTCTTCCTTCCTTTCTTAATTTCTCTGCAACCCAAATTCCTAAATTGGAAACCCTCCCCCCTAACCCTAAGCGCCATCTCTGCTTAATCTCAAGCTCTCAGTCCTCTCTCATTAGAATTCCTCTTCTCCTCTCGGCATAGCCACCATCGACGACGAGTTCGTGACCAGACCACCTCTCCTTTCGTTTCCGCTTACGCCCAACCACCACCGTTGCTGCTCTCACTTCGTTCTCACACAGCCATGACTCGACGTTAGAGGTTAGTTGTAACACCCACTGTAGGGTATCACATTTATGTTACTTAATTTTCAAATTACCCCTTCTCTCTAAAATATGCTTTGTAATGTAAATACGAGTTGTAAAATTTCTTAATATTAATAAGACAAACAAAACGGAAAATACAAATGTTACAACATCATCACAAATAATTTACATCATATATACATAAGTCTTAGTACTGTCATACTTAAATATTTACAGACCAGGTTCTCAAAGTATTTGAACATTATTTAAAACTAGCATACTACCCAAGTACTACTAAACAGCAGAACCTTCAGACGGGTCCTCCTCAGATTCCTCAGCAGGTAGGAATCCGACATGACGTGAAGTCCTACGGATAGATGTCCGCGCAGACGACACGATACTAATCTCACTAGGAGTACGGTAGTAAGCTCCCCAGTACTGCCTAATGGACAACGGAAACTCTAAGTGTACATAAATATTTACACTGAAATAAGGGTTCCTTCGATAAAGCCTACGCAGGGTAATCTTCAAGTCTCCTATGTAGTAAATACACGCTCTCTCTAGGTCAACATGCCCCGCTTCTGGTCCTCCACGAAATTTCAACCTCATATATCCTAGGAAACTAGGCATCACCATCTTCTTAGAATTCAGCTTCCTCCACAGGAATCTGCTCCTCTTCGCCTTCTTGTTCAATCCCTTGCTCAACGTCTTTAAATATAAATACAACACAAAATAGGCATACAAGGAGGTGAAATCACCTACGCCAATACCAACATGGTAGCATGGAGATAACACATACAATATACCATACAGATACATCATACCATAATTACAATTATGCCATCAATATTATTTATCATCACAACAGATGTAATAAATAATAATTACGATCATGCACTTAACAATATCCAAATATTCAGCAATTCAATTATCATAAACAATAATTATGATAATGCCCTTAATATTTTCCAAATATTCAACAGTTCAAATATCACACCAATATCAATACTCAATAATTATGCATGTGCACATAGACTCAATTTCCTACTACATAGAGCGAAAACTCAGGTCGGAGAGAGTGATCGAAAAGATATGTCTGTACCAACATGCCTCAGACCACGTGCTATATGTATTTGCACATCTAGTATATATACGACAATCTTTATCAGATCTTGATTAAGAATAGTGTCTCGGTCAGGATCATCGGTGTAATGCATCGGTCAAACCCACGGTACAGAAGAGCTACTAACTACCCACTGTAGGCAATCCGCACCCCGACGCCCTCAAGGTCAACAAGTGACTTATACTACGCATATTACACCCACTTAAGAGGTGTATTCTCTCCTAGGCAATTAGCCTCATACAGTCCATCAGACATTTCTAATGTATGTACAATGCACCATTCTCAGTTCAAATTCATCATCTCATATTCAGGGTTCACACATTAGTCCAACAGTATCTTTACTATATTTTCATCGTGTAATTATAATTTCACGTTTTCTCAATCGTGCAACATTTCTGTCGTATTTTCAAATTGTTACCAAGTGGCCTCAATACTCAAGAGGGGGGGTGAATTGAGTAGTTAAAAATAAGTTCACAAATCTTTCGCAAATCGTTTGACAATCAATTTTCGTTGAAGCTATTGAATGATTAGAGATAATTGAATAGATGAGTTAAACACTTTTACTTATAAACGTAATAGCCAAGGAGACAATATTCAAGTAAAACAATGAAACAGTGCACAAAGATAAACAGAGGAGGGTTTAGAGAAACAAACACAGTCGTTTATCCTGGTTCAATCACCACTCCACTTGTGATCTACGTCCAGTCCCCAAGCAACAACTTGAGATTTTCCACTATGTCTTCAAGCTTCAATGGGTGCTTGAAAAACCACTACAACCTTGAGCACTCAACAATATGGGATACCTCACCCAAAAGCTTGAGCCTCTATTTTCCAAGGGATACCTCACCCTTACAATACTTGAGGGATACCTCACCCTCACTAATCAGAATATATAATATTGAAGTAGAAGAAACTCTCTCTAGAGCAAGTGTTTACAAATTGAAGCTCTAATATGCTCTCAAGGATTTTTCACGTTTTTAATCGAAAACGAGTAAGAAATGATTTTAAGGATTGATTCACGTTTTGAAGTATGATGATCAGTTTTTGATTCAAGGTCAACCGCAAATAAGGACCCAACTTTGGTATTTATAAGTTTCTCAATTAATAGAGCCGTTGGAGGTAGTTGGGCATGCATTTAATGCATTTAATATAGCCGTTGGACGTTGTAAGGATGCGTGTAATCGATTACATATCTCAGGTAATCGATTACATTGTTGTTCCAACGTTTTCTGAACTTTCTGGGCTCTGTGTAATCGATTACATTCTTGAGGTAATAGATTACATGGCTTCTGACTTTGCTTGTAATCGATTACAATGCTCATGTAATCGATTACATGACTTCGACTTCTTTGTGTAATCGATTACAATATTCATGTAATCGATTACATGGCTCGTCGAACGTGTTCTTTGAGTTTACGGGTTTTGTGTAATCGATTACATTATTGGTGTAATCGATTACATGGCTTCGACTTTGTTTGTAATCGATTACAACATCAATGTAATTGATTACATTACTCGTCGAACGTGTTCTTTGCCTTTTACGGGCTTTGTGTAATCGATTACATATATTGTGTAATCGATTACATGGCCTCGACTTGCTTTGTAATCGATTACATTTACAATGTAATCGACATGATCTTTTCTGTTTGATGTGTAATCGATTACAAACATTATGTAATCGATTACATTAGCCTTTGAACACATTTTTCAAGTCCAATAACGCTTGTAAGTCATTTCCAACACCTCAAGATACTTGATTAAACATAAATCCTTTTAAGAGTGTTAGATTTAAAGTTGAAACTCAAGTTTTATTGAAAGTCATGTTTAACTTTGAAATTTCCCATTTATTTTGAAATCACATATTGAAAAACCATTTGAGAAATCTTGAGAGCATTTAACATTAATATCCTAAGTCTAAATAAACCTTCTGTCTTCTTTCTTTGATCTTGATTTTTCCTTTTGCGCTTGATCTTCTCTTTTGCTTTTGTTATCATCAAAAACCTTTTGACATGCCTTAGAGACATAAGCATTCACACAAATCACGTATTGTTTTTTCAACGTTTTCTCAAAATAATATGACTTCTCACTACTTTTTCTACATTTTCTTACTCAAGAAAACTTTTTCGCAATATATTCCACAAATTCACCACTTTATTGAATTAAATCAATATTTCTAATTTAAAATTTCTTAATCACACTCCAAAACCCAAAGGATAAGTTATACGTTAGAAAATCTCAAGTCACTAACATTTTCTCCATTATTCAAATCTAAAAAAAATCAATTCTCTTTAAAATAAACTGAGGTTCAAACACTTTCAACCTCTCTTTTCCATTCATAAACGAAAATTCTATTTTTTTTTTCAAGTGACAAAACACTTTGTTTTCATTTCTTTAATCCTTGTACTAAATCAATTATATTTCGATTTTGAAATCACTTTGTCTCACAAAACTAAGGTAATACAAGCCTTGAAAAACCGTGGTGCATGGCCATTGAAACTATTATATAATTTTTCCTTCTATATCAACTAAGTTCCATTCATGTTTTTACACCACCAAAACCATTAAAATTCCTTCAAAAAAAATCGTGAACACTTGGTCTTTGAAACCAACCCATCTTTTCTTTTTCCTTCCTTTTCTAATCATTCAATTTTACCATTCATGAAAATTTTAGTTTGAAAACACCTATTTTGAGGTGTTGAGGCCGAAACCCTCATGGTCATTGGAACCAAAAATTTATTTTTCTTTCATCATCAAATCATGGCATACATGTATATATTCATCATATCATATAATCAAGTATACCTTAAAGTAATAAAAATCACATAAAGCATGCAAACACAAATAAATAATTTAAAACACATAAATACCCACACATAATTACACAACCAAGGATATGAATCCTCACATGAATTCACCATCCATCAAATACAAGATTCATCTATCACCACTATACTTGGTTGGTGAGATGGATCTCCCTCTTACCTCTTGAAAAACCTCCCAAGCTCATTGGTTTGCTCCTTGAGTAAGTGATTCACCACTAAAAGCTTCTTAAACACAAAATAAAATACAAGTTTATTAGCATATTAAGCTTGAACAAGGAGAACCATGGATCATACATGGCTTAGAACATGAAAATAAGAGAAGTAGTGAAGTTTCCTTACATTTCACCTCAAAAACCTAAAACTTGATCTTGAAGAAAGTCATTGAAGATGAAAGATTTAGAGCTTGGACTTAACTACAAAGGTTCTTGGATTGATGTAAGGATGCAAGATATGTGGTTGTTTAAAATTATAGAGTGATGGAAGGTAATTTGGGTGCTTTGGCCAAAAATCACTTGAAGGGAGAGGAGAGAAACTTTTTTGTAAAAGCTTTAGGTTTTTGGATAAGACAAAGATGAATAATGAAGTGGTCTTGAAATTTTCTTATGGCCTTAAGCCATCAAAACTGAACCCCCCCCTCTTATACACTCAATGAGTGACAAATTTCACTAGCCACCATTTTGGGCATTGTTAGCCATTAATTAGATCAATGGTTAATATTAATGTAGCTTCTAAGTATAACTTCTATATTGATAAGACTAAATCTAGGTCATTGGATCTTTCTCCTTGAAATCCTAGCCATTAAATGTATCTCCAAAATGAAGGGTCAAAATCTTCTCTTCATACTTTACATCCAAGGGTCACAAACGGTCTTAGCCACTTTGTTAGACCAAATCTCCATCCTTGATTAAATCAATGGTGGATATCCAAAGGCTTCAACATTAAGCTTGCTTCTTATTGGTTTATCATAAAGTCGTCATAACCATTAATGTTGACTAAGTAGTATAATATTTATTTTTATCTGCTATTACCCAACGGACACAGTTAATTGTAGTTTTTATCACCCGATAATTAAATACACTACAAAACACAGTAAAAGAAAATTTCTAAAACTGTTTCTGATTTCGAGTTTAGTAAGATCCCCTGTCCTCTTCTCAATAGTACAAAATTTTTTGGCTCCGAAAATTTTTTCACTTTTCCAACCCCGCCTGGGTCCATATACAGCCCCCTAAGCCCACAACAGTCTAAGAATAATATTAAAATAATCAGAAAAACATAAAAATCTCATAATAATCCATAAAATCATAAAAATTATAAAACTTATGAAAATTAAATCAGATTAGAAAAAAGAATTAAGAATAAACAGCAATAATTAAATTACTGTAGATTTTTCCTGGCCCGAAAATTATTATTTTCCTAACACGGAGTAAATCATACAAAACGATTAAATATATTCATGAAATACTCAAAATAATTTTACAGTACACAAAAATCACTAAACAGTAGAATTCTGTTATTATTATCAATTAGTTAGAAAATTTGGGGTGTTACAATTCTTCCCCTCTAAAAAGAAGTTTCGTCCTCGAAACTTAATTTCACGCCCGCAAAATAAATATGGATATTGCTCTTTTATCTTATCTTTCAACTCCCATGTAGTTTCACCACTTACATCGTTCTAAACTACTTTAACCAAATGCAATTTCCTTACCTCGAAGTTGCTTTGTCCTTCGATCTTCAATCTTGACTGAAAACGTTTCATAGGTTAAATTAAGGGTGATCACGGGTTGGGTCGGGTTTGGGGGAGAAAAAAATCTAAACGAATCATGTGAGTTCGGGTCGGGTCGGGTAAAGGGAAAAAATTTGAGTAACCTGAACCGAACCAACCTGATTAGAATCGGGTTGGTTCGGGTTGGTTAATCGGGTTGGTCGGGTCACCGGATCGGGTTGTAAGAAAAAATAAAAAAAAACTGGAATATAAGCAAAACGACATCGTTTTATTGGGTCATCGGGTCGGGTCATCAGGTTGAGTGACCCAACCCGTTACCCGAACCGATATTCAACGGGTTTATTAAATTTTACCCAAACTGACCCGATTACCCGAACCAACCTCGATATATGTGGTCGAGTCGGGTCAGGTTAGTCGGGTTGGCGGGTTGGTGGGTCGGGTTGTGCACCCCTAGGTTAAATTTTCCTTTAGTTGTACGGTGTCTAGTTCGATAACATGAGTAGGATCAGAAATATATTTTCGTAGTTGTGATACGTGAAATACATTGTGAAGATTTGATAGTAAAGGTGGTAATACAATCTGATAAGCTACCGGACCTACCCGACGAAGTATCTGATACGGCCCGATAAACTTTGGAGTGAGTTTCCTTAACTTAATCACTCGTCCAACTCCAGTCATAGGTGTCACGCATAGAAACACATGGTCACATTCTTCAAACTCAAGCGGTCTTTGTCTTTTATCAACATAACTCTTTTGCCGAGTCTGAGTTGTCCTCATCTTGTCTTGAATCATCTTTACTTTCTTAGTTATCTATTGTACAAATTCTGGCACTACAAAAACACTTTCACCATCATGATACCAACATAACGGCGTTCTGCATCGTCTCCCATTCAATGCCTCATAGGGTGTTATCCCTATGCTCGAATGAAAACTGTTGTTGTATGCAAACTCTATGAATGGCAAAAATTAATTCAAACAACTAGTTTGTTCTAGAATACAAGCTCTCAACAAGTCTTCTAATGACTGAATCGTCCTTTTTGACTAACCATCTGTTTGTGGATGGTAAGCAGAACTTAGACGTAGCTTTGTTCCCATCGCTTCTTACAAACTATTCCAAAACCTCGATGTAAATCACGGCTCTCGATTAGAAATAATACTGGATGGTACACCATGAAGTCTAACAATTTTATTAATGTACACTTGGACTAACTTTTCCAATGAGCACTTAATATTAATCGACAAAAAGTGCGCCGACTTTGTAAGCCAATCAATAATTACCCTGATAGAATCGTGACCTTTCCGAGTCTTTGGTAGTCCTGTTACAAAATCCGTTACTATGTCATCCCATTTCCATTCAGGAATAGGCAAAGGTTGCAACATTCCCGATGGTCTTTGGTGTTCCACCTTAGCCTTCTGACAAACTAAATAGGATGATACATATTTAGTGACATCTTTCTTCATTCCTTGCCACCAATATAGCTTTTAATAAGTCTTGATACATCTTTGTGGCTCCTGGATGCATACTCAACTTACTCCTATGGGCTTCGTCCAAAATCAATTTCCTAAGTTCTGGATCGTTTGGCACACAAACTCTTCCTTTAAACTTTAGAATTCCATCAGCACATTCGCTAAATTCCAATACTACTCCTTGACTCCTTGCTTCCTTTGCTTTTTACAAATACTGGTCACTGTTTTGTCCTACTTGTATTCTATCCATTAAAGCATTTGAAATGGTGATCATGTTTAAACACATCTTCCCCGGTGTCAATTTCACAGACAAACGCATATCTCGAAATTCTTTGATAGCACTGTATTTTATACATTTTATAAACCTCTCACTAGGTTTTTTAAGGTTCAATTAAGCTTAATTTAGTTAGTTTTGACATATTTTATGATATTAGACCTTATTTGATCATTGAAAGAATTATTGCATGAATTAGTTTTAATTTATCTTTTTGGATGTGTTCAGTAAAATGGCTATAACTTGAGTTATAAATATCTGATTGATGTGATTTTGGTCTTGTAGGAAAGCTAAGACAATTTCCCACAACTTTTATGCAGATCTCAAAGGCCAAATCACACATTTGAATAACTCAAATTGGAGTTGAAACAAGAACTAGGGTGCTGATCCTGATAGCTTGACCTATGTGTACTATTAATGCCATATTTCGGGATAGATATTGTCAAATAGGCTGAAATTTTGATTCTGAATAGTTGAGATCTATATCTACAACTTTCATGTTAAACACTTTTCAAGAATCGGAGGTCTAGTAGGTGATATTGGGCTTGAAAGACAGAATAGAGGTGTTGGAATTGGGCTTGAATACTCTGCAGTAATTGGCCCATATCATGGGCTATAGATGGCCAAATGAGGTGATTCTGGTGTCCATTTTGAAGCCAAGATCAAGCCCTACAACTTTGATGAAGACCACATTTGATCATTCTGACGTATTCAATGACTTCAGAGCTAAATAATTTCAGAGACAAGGAATCTCCATAATTTTCCACTCACCAAAAGTCATTTGGCATTTTTCACTCATTTTTCACTCATCCACTCACTAATGACTCAGCCCTCTTGTCATTTTGTATCTATAATCCTCTATAAAAGGGGCCTTGGTAGATCATTGAAGGTGTTAGGTGTTAGGTACTAAAATGATGTTAGTTTGTTACTAGGTTTTCTTGTAGTAATTTTCCTTTGTTCTAAATTGAAGTCATGTTCTTCTTCTTCTTTTTCTCTCTTCCTTTCTTCTTGTCTATGAGTAACTAAGTTTCATTTTGCTTGGGTGAAAGAGTGAAGCTCTTGGTAATGAAATAAGGTTAAATTAATTTCTCTCTTGTGCTTAAATGATATATTTTCAAGTGGTCATTATACGTATTGTATTTTGTTTCCAATCAATTTAGAAACCCTCCTTGTAAAGTGGAGTTCTTGATTTGTTGTAGACAAGAGATTGACACAATGAATACTTTAATCCATTTACAAGTATTGGTGTTAGAAACTCTCCTTGTAAAGTGGAGTTCTTGATTTGTTGTAGACAAGAGATTGACACAATGAATGCTTTAACCCATTTACAAGTGTTGGTGTTAGAAACTCTCCTTGTAAAGTGGAGATCTTGATTTATTGTAGACAAAATTTTGGCACAATGAATGCTTGATCCCATTTATGAGTGGCGGTATTAATAGATGATTAAAGGAATCATAATATAATTACGTATATAATTTTTAATGAACTTTGAATGTTGTATTTTCCGATTAGAACCTCCGTTATGTGTGGATTCTAATGGTGGTATAAAAAGAATTAATCTTATTCTTATTTTATTTACCAAGAGTGGATCTCTTAACTCAAGTAAATATTTTTATTTATTGTGACAAAATATTTACTTTACCTTAATTAATTTTTTTGCATCAAGTCTTTGTGGTTCGACCTCGGACTCACCGAGAATTTATTACTTGAGATAACCTGCACTTGGGTTTGCAACGCAACTTTTAATACTACATCATTCTTCTATCAGTTCCTTCTCCTTAATCATCATAACAGAAGTACTAAGCATTTTTCTATTTAATGCATCCGCTACAACATTCACCTTTCCGGGATGATACTGTAACTGAAAGTCATAGTCCTTCAGAAACTCTAGCCAACGCCTTTGTCTCATGTTCAACTCTTTTTGGTCAAATAGATACTTCAAACTTTTATGATCACTAAAGACAGTAAACGTTGCCCCATAAAGAAAATGTCTCCACACTTTAAACGTAAACACTACAGCTATCAATTCTAAATCATGAGTCGGATAATTCCTCTCATGCACTTTCAACTGCCTCGATGCATATGCTATAACCTTATGGTTCTGCATAAGTACACAACCCAATCCTTGGTGCAAAGCATCACAATATACTTTGAAAGGTTCATTCGGATCAGGTAGAATCAAAACCTGTGAAGTAGTTAGTCATCTTTTCAACTCCTAGAAACTTTCTTCGCATGCATCAGTCCATACAAACGGTTAATTCTTTCATGTAAGTTGGGTAAAAGGTCCTACTATCTTCGAAAACCCCTCAATAAATCGACGATAGTAATCGGCTAATCCGATAAAACTACGGATCTCCGATACAGTCTTTGGCCTTTCCCATTCAATAATTGTTTCCACTTTTGAAGCATCAACTTCAATTCCTTCCTCCAATATAACGTGTCCCAAAAATTGAACTTTGCTTAACCAAAATTCATATTTGGACAACTTGGCATACAACCTATTCTCCTTTAGAATCTGGAGAACTACTCTGAGATGCTCAGCACATTCCTCCTAACTTCGAGAATAGATCAAAATGTCATTAATAAAGACAATAACAAACTTATCCAAGTACGAACAAAAAATCCTGTTCATAAAGTCTATGAATATGGCAGGTGCATTAGTCACACCAAACGGCATCACTTGATATTCGTAAGGCCTATAACGTGTCTGAAATGCAGTTTTGGGAATATCCTCCGCTTTCACACGTATCTGGTGATAACCAGAACATTAGTCAATCTTGGAAAATATTGCAGCTCCTCGCAATTGATCCATCAGATCATTGATTCTTGGAAGTGGATATTTATTCTTAATTGTAATCTTGTTCAACTGTCGGTAGTCTACACATAGACGAGAAGTCACATCCTTCTTCTTTACCAACAATACTGGAGCTCCCCATGGTGATACACTTGGTCTCACAAATTGTTTTTCTAATAAATCCTCCAGCCGTTTTTTAAGCTCTGCCAACTCTACTGGCAACATCCTGTCAGGCGCCATAGATATACGTCCAGCTCCAGGTACTAAATCAATAGAAAACTTAATTTCTCTTTCTGGAAGTAGTCCAGGTATATCTTTAGGAAATACCTCAAGAATTTCATTAACTACGAAAATATCCTTCAAGACATCTTCACACTGAACCTCCAAAGAAGATATCAATAAGTACCCCTGATCTTCTTCCTTCAAACAAGCTTCTACTTGAGTAGCCGTTAGGAATCTAGAATCCTTAAGCTCAGGAAAAACTAATGTCTTACTAGAACAGTCTATCAAGATATGGTTAGTAGACAACCAATCTATTCCTAAGATTACATTAATCTTGGAAAGAGGCAAACAAATCAAGTCCACATAAAAGATTCTATCCCTAACACATACAGGGCAATTCAAACATACTTTTGTAGTTATCACAGGCTTATCAGTAGGAGTAACAACACTCAAATCATAAGGCAATGTAATCATGGTCAACCCCAAATGCTCCACACAATCACATGCAATGAAAGATTGTGTTACTCCGGAATCATATAACACTATTAAAGGATTACCTTCGATGACACACTCCTCCATAATCAAGTCCTCAGATTTCGCGGCTTCTTCCCCGCTCATGGTATACACACAACCACCAACCTATGGCCTCGCAGTACGAACACTCCCCACCGATGGTTCTGCCTTCAACTGATCACATTCTCTGGAGAAATGTCCAGGCTTTCCACATCTATAACAGATAACTCCTTTATGTTGACAATCTTTGGTGAGATGATCTTTCCTACACTTGAAGCATTTAAGTGTAGAAGTTCTAGCTTGACTTGCCTTACTGCCACCAGAACTTCCTCCAAAAGATTGTTGTCGATTCTGACCTCTTGCCATTTTGGTATACGGTTTCTGCTGATAACGGTTGCCATCGCTACCCTTTCCTCTTTGGAACCATGTAGGTCCAAAGTTCCTATTCCTTGGCTCATGTTGACGATCAATTTCTTCAACCTTTTGACACTTATCCAATAATACTGGAAACTGGTCAATGTCTAAGGTTGTTACAGCTCGCTTAATGTCAAATTTCAACCCCTCTTCAAATTTTCTGCACTTCCATTCCTCATCCGGGTGCATCTGAAAATACCTAGAAAACTTAGACAAACTTTTAAATTTTGCAGCATATTCACTTATGGACATCACCCCTTACCTCAAACTAAGGAATTCTATCTCCTTAGCATGACGAACACTAGTAGGAAAATACTTCCCCAAAAATTTCTGCTTAAAGAGCTGCCACGTCATAACTCTTCCTTCAGCTTGAATCAATCTTCAGGCTCCTGCCCACCAAGCTTCTCCATCTCCTACTAACACAAAAGTTACGAAAGTAAGCTTCCGCTCATCGGTACAACCCATACCTTCAAATATCTTTTCTAGTTCTTTGATCCACATATCAGCTTTCTCTGGGTCAAAATCTCCATAAAACTTTGGTGGATTGTTTCTATGAAATTCCGACAAACTCTGAGCATCCTCAGTTGCTCTTTGGTTTTGCTACACAACGACATCAGTCATCCATTGCATTGCTGCTATAGTTGCAGCCATGTTTTGCTTATCGTTGCCCACATTTTCAAATCTTGCTCTAGTATTCACGCGTCCTCTTCCTCGTCCAGCCACTATGTTTTCTCAAATCAAACTAAACAACACAAAGAAGAGTGAAAGTCAATCTTCAAACAATATTGTTTTTTTTTTTTCAGAAAAACAAACATAGAGAATCACACAACTTAAGCAAGACAGACCTAACCACAAACCTAAAAAAATAAAAACTCTAACTTGGGCTCTGATACCAACTAATGTAACACCCACCGTAGGGTATCACATTTATGTTACTTAATTTCCAAATTACCCTTTCTTTCTAAAATATGCTTTGTAATGTAAATACGAGTTGTAAAATTTCTTAATATTAATAAGATAAACTTAGCAGAAAATACAAATGTTACAACATCATCATAAATAATTTCCATCATATATACATAAGTCTTAGTACTGTCATACTTAAATATTTACAGACCAGGTTCTCAAAGTATTTAAACATTATTTAAAACTAGCATACTTCCCAAGTACTACTAAATAGCAAAACCTTCAGACGGGTCCTCCTTAGATTCCTCAGCAGGTAGGAATCCGACTTGACTCGAAGTCCTACGGATAGATGTCCGCGCAGACGACACGATACTAATCTCACTAGGAGTATAGTAGTAAGCTCCCCAGTACTGCCTGATGGACAACGGAAACTCTAAGTGTACATTAACATTTACATTGAAATAAGAGTTCCCTCAATAAAGCCTACTTAGGGTAATCTTCAAGTCTCCTATATAGTAAATACACGCTCTCTCTAGGTCCACATGCCACGCTTCCGGTCTTCCATGAAATTTCAACCTCTTATATCCTAGGAAACTAGGCATTGCCATCTTCTTAGAATTCAGCTTCCTCCACAAGAATTTGCTCCTCTTCATCTTCTTGTTCAATTCCTTGCTCAACGTCTTTAAATATAAATACAACACAAAATAGGCATACAAAGAGGTGAGATCACCTATGCCAATAACAACATGGTAGCATGGAGATAACACATACAATATACCATACGGATACATCATACCATAATTATAATTATGCCATCAACATTATTTATCATCACAACAGATGTAATAAATAATAATTACGATCATACCCTTAATAATATCCAAATATTCAACAATTCAATTATTATAAACAATAATTACGATAATGCCCTCAATATTTTTCAAATATTCAACAGTTCAAATATCACACCGATATCAATACTCAATAATTATGCATGTGCACATAGACTCAATTTCCTACTCCATGGAGCTAAAACTCAGGTCGGAGAGAGTGATCGAAAAGATCTGTCTGTACCAACATGCCTCAAACCACGTGCTATATATATTTACACATCTAGCATATACACGACAGTCTTTATCAGATCTTGATTAAGAATAGTGTCTCGATCAGGATCATCGGTGTGTTGCATCGGTTAAACCCATGGTACAGAAGAGTTACCAACTGCCCACTGTAGGCAACCCGCACCCCGACACCCCCAAGGTCAACAATTTACTTACACTACGCATATCATACCCACTCAAGAGGTGTATTCTCTCCTAGGCAATTAGCCTCATACAGTCCATCGGACCTTTCTAATGCATGTACAATGCACCATTCTCAGTTCAAATTTATCATCTCATATTCAGGGTTCACACATTGGTCTAATAGTATCTTTACTGTATTTTCATCATGTAATTATAATTTCACGTTTTCTCAATCGCGCAATATTTGTGTCGCATTTTCAAATCACGTATTGATTTTTCAACGTTTTCTCAAAATAATATGACTTCTCACTTCTTTGTCCACATTTTCTTACTCAAGAAATCCTTTTCGCAATATATTCCACAAATTCACCACTTTATTGAATTAAATCAATATTTCTAATTTAAAATTTCCTAATCACACTCCAAAACCCAAAAGATAAGTTATACGTTAGAAAATCTCAAGTCACTAACATTTTCTCTATAATTCAAATCTAAAAAACAATCAATTATCTTTAAAATAAACTGAGGTTCAAACACTTTCAACCTCTCTTTTCCATTCATAAACAAAAATTCCATTTTTTTTCAAGTGACAAAACACTTTGTTTCCATTTCTTTAATCCTTGTACTAAATCAATTATATTTCAATTTTGAAATCACTTTGTCTCACAAAACTAAGGTAATACAAGCCTTCAAAAACTGTGGTGCATGGCCATTGAAACCATTATATAATTTTTCCTTCTAAATCAACTAAGTTCCATTCATGTTTTTACACCACCAAAACCATTAAAATTCCTTCAACAAAAATCGTGAACACTTGGTCTTTGAAACCAACCCATCTTTTCTTTTTCCTTCCCTTTCTAATCATTCAATTTTACCATTCATGAAAATTTTAGTTTGGAAACACCTATTTTGAGGTGTTGAGGCCGAAACCCTCATGGTCATTGGAACCAAAAATTTATTTTCCTTTCATCATCAAATCATGGCATACATGTATGTATTCATCATATCATATAATCAAGCATACATTAAAGCAATAAAAATCACATAAAGCATGCAAACACAAATAAATAATTTAAAGCACATAAACACGCACACATAATTACACAACCAAGGATATGAATCCTCACATGAATTCACCATCCATCAAATACAGGATTCATCTCCCACCACCATACTTGATTGGTGAGATGGATCTTGTAACACCCCGAAAATTATTTAGTTTATCATTTACCATCATTTCATAACATTTATGAATTTTGGAAATTTTTGTGAAATTTTCTGGAAATGATGAATATTTTAATATATTTCTCATTTTGCGTGCACATTGAGCGGAGCCGGGATAACGAAATGTTTTTCCTGAGGCGGGTAAACCTTGAACTGTCAACGTGTCGACAGGGGATCTTACTAAACCCGAGGTCAGGCACAGTTTGCAAGGTTTTCATTTTACGAGATTTTATCTGATAAATAAAATCACTGTATCATAAAATTATTTGATGAACAATAAAATATTATTTTCATCAACTATAATTTGTATTCACTGAGAAAATAATTCTAACAGTGTAATTAATTATCTGTCAGATGTATTTAATTAAGGAGACAAGCTTACTATGCACTTTATCGAGAAGAGCGCGAAGCTTCTCAAGGAAGCTTTGAGGGAAGCTTCTAGGAAGTTTCTTTCCCAACCACTTTTCTCTCTCCTCCCTTTTTGGTGCTGCACGGTTAGCTAGGAGGGATATTACATTTTCATTATCCCATTTTCTCTCATTCACGCTGATCACTCTCTCCCTCACGCAGCTCTCATTTCCCTTCCTCTCTTCTTCCACCCACACACCTCCATTATTGAACTTTCAAGCTTCCCCTGCTCAAGCCAACATAAACCATTGTTTCACCTCACCATCTTCAAGTTTTCTTCTTGGTGGAGCTTTTCTTTATTCCTCCATTTTCGTGGTTGGCAGCCCAACACCAAAGCTTCAAGCTTTAAGGTAAAGCTCTCAACTTTTTTCTCCTTTTCTCCCCATTTTCATGTTCCATGGTCACATTGGTGACTATGGATGCCATTTCCACTCGTTGATCTTGATTTTTATGGATTTGAACACCAAGGTTTTGGTGGTGGTGAAGAACGAAATTATTAAGCAAAAAGGAGCATCTTTTTTTTGTGCTTCTCTAAGGTAAGAGGAAGACACTCCTCCTCAACCTCTATTAGCATTTAGAAATGTTGTCTGTGATTGATAGTGAGGGAACCCTATAAAGGGTCATCCTTTGTTTGCATGTTGTTTGTAATGTGTTTGTACTATTAGATTGTTTATGTGTATATTAATGTATCTAAATGGATTGGAATGTATAACATGGAAGGAAATAACGTCGGATTGGTTCTCGGATGGCCACAGTTTTGAGCCCAAAATTTGGAGATTTTTTGTGAACAATTGTAACAATTTAGACTTCTGACCATTTAGTACAATGTCAATACCCGTCGAATTTGATCTTCTGACCATTTAGCACAATGTCAATATCTGTCGAGTTAGAATGTCAATATCCGTCAAGTTAAAATCTCTGACCATTGAATAGAGAAACTTCTCCAACGTCAATATCCGTCGAGTTAGTGTCAATATCCGTCGAGTTAGAATTTCTGACCCTTGAATAGAGAAACTTCTCCAATGTCAATATCCGTTGAGTTAGAATTTTTAACCATTTAGTAGAGAAACTTCTCCAATGTCAATATCCGTCGAATTAGAATTTCTGACCATATATTACTTTCGTCAGTTCCATACTTGGAAGATTTCTCCAACGTCAACACTCATCCGTCGAATTAGGATTTCTGCTAATTTTCTGATATATTCGACAGCTATATACATCATTTGACAAAACTAACCTTCTAGTATATTCGACAGTTTTTGATCTCCATTCGATAGAATCTTCATTCGACCGAAATTGATTTTTATCCATTCTTGTCAAAATTGTACCCTAGCCATTTTCGTCACCAAATCACCTTATGACTAACATCTTTCATCATTCTCTCATGTTATTTTTCGTCGAAAGGTAGCCTCAACTGTACACTAGATACATTGTCTCCGTCGAATCCAAATGTATAACTTATCACCTAACACCTAGTGATTAAATTAATGGTAATAGGATGCAAGAATTAGCAAATTGGAAAATGAGATTCATAAATTTTAAAGAACCAAGAATGGAATTGTCATAAGACTTGGGATAATTTTAATTAGGGTAAGAACAAGAGAGTGTGAGACTTTGAGATCTTAGAATAACTTTCTAAGTGTATATGAATAAATTACCTAAGAGAATTTAATTAATTAAGAGAATTTAATTAATTAAGAGAATTCCTTTAAAGACAAACTTTGTAAGAACAGCTAAACTTAAGCAAGAATTTCATAATACACCTTAAAAATGTATTAATTCATTTAATTCTAATATTATGATATTGTGGGTCCGTGTGAGTGACCAATGATTGTGTTGATTCTTGCTTTGGGCTAATTGTGGCATATTATGGAATTGTATGTAATAATGATCATACATGATTATGCATAGAGTCTGTATGCATTGTGAATGTTCGTTGGACTTTGTTAAGGCCTTTAGCCTAGGAGTTGAATCACACCTATGTGCGAGTGCAAATAGACAAGTTTGGTCCTGTAGTTGACCTTGGGGGCGTCGGGGCGCGAGCGTCTCACTGGGGGCAGTGGTAGCTCCTCTAGACCGTGGGACAAACCGATACACACGCACCGACGATCCTGACCGTGGCACAGCCCTATATCAAGATCTGTGTAGAATGTCTTGTAAAATGCCATGATGTGCACATTGATAAATTGAGAATTATAGCACTTGAGGGCCTCGACAGCCAAGAATACAGACATACCTCCTAATCGTTCTCTCCGACTGTTTTGTGTCTAGCTCCATGGAGGAGGATTTTGACTATTGTATGCATGTGCATAGTGAGTCCATGCATTATCTGGAATTTATGGTTCTTATAATTTGGAATTGTTGTCTTATTGTTATATATAACTGCCTGGAACTGCTTACTTGTTTATTTCTGCTATTCAATGCTTATGATTATTATTTGGAAATGCTATGTGGGCGCTTTGCGCTGTTTTGTTTCTTGTTGCTATAATTGGTAATAATGGTAGGATATCTTACCTCTTCCCTGTCTTTCTATTATTTTCCATCTGTATATTGTGTTCTATCGAAGACGACGGCAAAGAAGGTGAAGTTCCCGATTTCCCTGGCTTTTAGCCCGATCGCGATTAGCGTCTAGTGTCGGATCATGGCGGCGCACCAGAGTTGATTTCTGGGTTATGTACGTCTGATTTTCCTCGGAGGGCCAAACTGCTGGTACATTAACTTGAACTCCGAGCGGTTCATCTACGAGGGAGAAATGTCGATCTCACAAGCTTGGAGGCATCATGATTCGTACATCTTCACGGGCAGCATGTGTCTGGAATTCTACTTGCCCATCCGGGAAATGTGGGGTGACCGCCACTACACCTCACAGGAGGATACTTTTGTTTCCACTGCTCGGGCCTCGACCCATTATTCAGTGGCTCCTATGGTGGTTTCCTCTGATGAGGAAGACCCCGAGGAGGTCCCTGAGGATGACCTCCCAGAGGATCCTGAAGAGGATCCTAACACGATTCTTCCTTATCTGAGGGACTGATGCAGCTGGTAGTTACTGATGGCTGCCAGTGTTTTTATTTTGGGGCATGATGTCTTTTGTAGTGGGCTGTATATTTCTGATACCGTGGGGATGTGTATGTGTAATCCTTTGGGGCAGGTATAGTTTTGCTTTTTGATATACCAGGCTTTGTAACCAAACAGTTTGATAAATATATATATAAATATGCAATGTTAATTCTAATGCATGCTTTACTTCTGTGTCATTCTTCATTTCCATTTATGTTTTGTCACTGTGATTATTAACTATTGTTATTATTATTGTAATAAAGGATAATAAAAATATTCACCAATTTAATTACATAACTATTATCAAGTAAATATATATTATATTAAAAGGAACTGGGTCTTAACTTTTGTAATTTTATTTCTGCATTGTAATTGACAATGTGACGTTCCCTTCCTAAAAGGGGCGTTACATTAAGTTGGTATCAGAGCCCAAGTTTATGTTTCTTTGGGTCTTGTGATTAAGTCTGTCTTGTTTGTGCTGTGTGTTCTCTGAATAGTAAACACAAAGGTGTATTGTTTGGTATTCCTAGTGGATGCAATTGACTTTTCTGTGTCTCAGTTAATCCAATCTGAGAAAGTAAGATGGCGCGAAGGGAAGACATGGCAGCAACTATTGCGGCGATGCAGAGGATGGCTGAGGCCGTCTCACAACAAACTGAACAGGCCACTCAGCAACAAGAGAGAGTTGCGTAACAACAAGAGCGAGCTGCTCAATAGCTAGAGGCTACTGCAGATGCTTAGAATTTGGCAGAGTTTCGACGCCACAACCCTCCTCAATTCGAAGGAGAATTTCATCCAGACAAGGCTAGTCTGTGGATCAAGGAGTTAGAAAAAGTCTTTCGAGGGATGAACTGCGCTGAGGACAAGAAGGTGAACTATGCTACTTTTGTGCTAGTGGGCAATGCTGAAAACTGGTGGAATGGAGTACAGAGAATGCTGGAAGCTGTAAATCGAGAGATTACTTGGGAGTTATTCAAGGAAAAGTTATTGGATAAGTATTTTCCTGCGAGTGCAAGGCATGCGAAGGAGTCAGAATTTCTTAACTTACGACAAGGGAATATGACCGTTAGTGAGTATGCGGCCAGATTTGAAAACTTGTCACAGTTTTCAACGTACTTTCAGAATCAACCAAATGAAGCATGGAAATGCCGAAGATTCACGGAAAGGCTGAGGTATGAGGTGAAGAAGGCTGTGATCACCCTGAAGATCAATGAGTTCTCTGAACTGTTGGACACTTGCTGTGATGTAGAGGCTCTGGAGCAATCTAGAGATACGAGGAACAGAAACTTTGGGCCTACAAGGTTCCAGAGAGACGGCGGTAACAGTTCTAACCACTTCCAGAAGAAGCCGTATTCCCGACCAATGGGAAATCAGCAACAAACCATGGGTGGAAGTTCTGGTGGAGGTTTTTCTAGGAACCGGACCGGCCAGAACATGGCGTATCCTTCCAAATGCCTGAAATGTGGGAAGGATCACCTAACAAGGGATTATTCTATCAAAGGAATCATCTACTTCAGATGCAGAAAACCTGGACACACCTACAGAGACTGCAATCAAGCGAAGGTTGAACCTTCAATGAATGCTACAAAAGCCAAGAAACCACAAGCGGCAGGACGAGTTTATACCATGAGCGGAGCTGAAGCCTTCTAATCCGAAGACTTAATTCAAAGGGAAGGCATCATAGAAGGTAACCTCTTAATTGTACTGTATGACTCTGTGACAACCCATTCTTTCATATTATATGACTGCGTGCAAAGACCTGGTCTACCTGTGTCGTCTTTTTATAATGTTTCTAGTGTACTTCGATTGAGTAAATGTGTTCCCAAATCTGAGCCATAACAGTGCGCCAAGTGTAGCACAATTAGGTGAGAACTTATCCTATGAAACATTTTGTTTGAATCAAGGAAAGATGGTTTGACGAATCAATTGAAAAACGACACCATTTTCTCCAAGATCAACTTGTATTCTGGACTATCATCTAGTTCGCTCAAAGATTTGTCGTTGTCCTTGTTGGTGACATTCTGATCTATTCTTGACGTTTGGAGGAAACGTACCGAATCTCTTGGAGTGATTCTTCAAATTCTGAAGAAGAAGAAGTTACGCGTAAAGTTGTCTAAGTACGAATTCCAGTTGGAGGCAGTTCAACCTTTGGGTTATACGATCTCAAGGGAAGGAATTGTTGTGAACCCATCGGAACTTGAAGCATTTCTTCAACGAGAAAGAACAATGACCATAATGGAAATTCATAGCCAGATGAAATTAACTGGTTAATATGGGAGACTCGTCATAGAATTTTCGAAAGTGGCACAATTTCTCATCAAACTCATGCATGAGAGTCAAGTTTGTAGGATTGGTGCATATGAGGAAAGATTTTCAAGGATTGAAGAGACACTCGACTACCTTGTTGACAATGATTCTGCCCAATCCCAACGAACCTTTTTGGGATGCCTAGTGATGCTTCGCATTGGAAGTTTAGAACGTGCACTTGATCAAAATAGAAGGAATGGTAACGTACGCTTAGAGACAATCGAGAATACATGAGAAGGATTACCTTACACCAACTCAGAGTTAGCTTTGTAGTTGCATTGAAGATCTAGAAGCATTTTCTACAAGGAGAAATTCTCAATGCCTATGGTAATCTTAAGAGCCAAAGGTATTTTGGTCCTATTGGAATGAGTTGAACATGAGGCAGAGATGATGATTAGAAGTTCCAAAAGATCTTGATTTTTTTTTGTTTTAGTATAATCCCAGAAGAGGCAAATGTCGTACCGGACGCCTTAAGAAGAAAATAAGCTTAGTTGTCTACTACAGTAAGCAAGAAGAATAAGTTCGATAGAGCCACTCAGCGATGTACAGTTGTTTGGAGAGTTGGCTGTTGGATGGCTGACGACTCAAGGAGCGTAGAATCTTTTATTGATCGGCCTATGATGTCAACACGTTTTTGCCCGTTAATATAAGATACTCAATGGAAGGAAGCAACCTTATTGCTAGTGATTGGGATTGATCCAGCTGAAGATACAACACGAGAACTAGGAGACAAAATGAAAGAAACACAGTCGCGTTTGTTCTAAGATATGATGAATTTCGAGGACGAAATTCCTTTTTAGAAGGGGAGTGTTGTAACACCCCAAAAATTATTTATTTTATCATTTACCATCATTTCATAATATTTATGAATTTTGAAAAATTTTGTGGAATTTTTTGGAAATGATGAATATTTTAATATATTTCTCATTTTACGTGCACATTGAGCGGAGCCGGGATAATGAAATGTTTTCCCTGAGGCTGATAAACCTTGAACTATCAACGTGTCGATGGGGGATCTTACTAAACCCAAGGTAGGGCACAGTTTGTGAGGTTTACGTTTTACGAGATTTTATCTGATAAATAAAATCACTGTATCATAAATTTATTCAATGAACAATAAAATATTATTTTCATCAACTATAATTTTTATTCATTGGGAAAATAATTCTAACAGTGTAATTAATCATTTGTCAGATGTATTTAATTAAGGATACAAGCTTATTATGCACTTTATCGAGAAGCGCGTAAAGCTTCTCAAGGAAGCTTTGAGAGAAGCTTCTAGGAAGTTTCCTTCCCAACCACTTTTCTCTCTCCTCCCTTTTTGGTGCTGCATGGTTGGCTAAGAGGGATATTACATTTTCATTCTCTCATTTTCTCTCATTCACGCTAGTCACTCTCTCCCTCACGTAGCTCTCATTTCTCTTCCTCTCTTCTTCCACCCACACACCTCTATTATTGAACTTTCAAGCTTCCCCTGCTCAAGCCAACATAAACCATTGTTTCACCTCACCATCTTCAAGTTTTCTTCTTGGTGGAGCTTTTCTTTATTTCTCCATTTTCGTGGTTGGCAGCCCAACACCAAAGCTTTAAGCTTTAAGGTAAAGCTCTCAACTTTCTTCTCCTTGTCTCCCCATTTTCGTGTTCCATTGTCACATTGGTGACTATGGATGCCATTTCCACTCGTTGATCTTGATTTTTATGGATTTGAACACCAAGGTTTTGGTGGTGGTGAAGAATGAAATTACTAAGCAAAAAGGAGCATCCTTTTTTTGTGCTTCTCTAAGGTAAGAGGAAGACACTCCTCCTCAACCTCTATTAGCATTTAGAAACGTTGTCTGTGATTGATAGTGAGGGAACCCTATTGAGGGTCATCCTTTGTTTGCATGTTGTTTATAATGTGTTTGTGCTATTAGATTATTTTTGTGTATATTAATGTATCTAAATAGATTGGAATATATAACATGGAAGGAAATGACGTCGGATTGGTTCTCGGATGGCCACGATTTTGAGCCCAAAATTTGGGGATTCTTTGTGAACAATTGTAACAATTTAGACTTCTGACCATTTAGTACAATGTCAATACCCGTCAAATTTGATCTTCTGACAATACCCGTCGAATTTGATCTTCTGACAATACCCGTCGAATTTGATTTTCTGACAATACCCATCGAATTTGATCTTCTGACCATTTAGCACAATGTCAATATCTGTCGAGTTAGAATGTCAATATCCATCGAGTTAAAATCTTTGACCATTGAATAGAGAAACTTCTCCAACGTCAATATCCATCGAGTTAGTGTCAATATCCGTCGAGTTAGAATTTCTGACCCTTGAATAGAGAAACTTATCCAATGTGAATATCCGTCGAGTTAGAATGCCAATATCCATCGAGTCAGAGTTTCTGACCATTTAGTAGAGAAACTTCTCCAATGTCAATATCCGTCGAGTTAGAATTTCTGACCATTTAGTAGAGAAACTTCTCCAATGTTAATATCTGTTGAATTAGAATTTCTGACCATATAGTACTTTCGTTGGTTCCACACTTAGAAGATTTCTCCAATGTCAACACCCATCCATCGAATTAGGATTTTTGCTAATTTTCTGATATATTTGACATCTATGTACATCATTCGACAAAACTAACCTTCTAATATATTCGACAATTTTTGATCTCCATTCGACAGAATCTTCATTCGACCGAAATTGATTTTTAGCCATTCTTGTCAAAATTGTACCCCAGCCATTTTCGTCACCAAATCACCTTATGACTGACATCTTTCATCATTCTCTTATGTTATTTTTCGTCGAAAGGTAGCCTCAACTGTACACTAGATACATTGTCTCCGTCGAATCCAAATGTATAATTTATCACCTAACACCTAGTGATTAAATTAATGGTAATAGGATGCAAGAATTAGCAAATTAGAAAATTAAATTATATTGAGATTCATAAATTTTAAAGAACCAAGAATGGAATTTTCATAAGACTTAGGATAATTTTAATTAGGGTAAGAACAAGAGAGTGTGAGACTTTGAGATCTTAGAATAACTTTCTAAATGTATGTGAATAAATTACCTAAGAGAATTTAATTAATTAAGAGAATTCCTTTAAAGACAAACTTTGTAAGAACAACTAAACTTGAGCAAGAATTTCATAATACACCTTAAAAATGCATTAATTCATTTAATTCTAATATTATGATATTGTGGGTCCATGTGAGTGACCAATGATTATGTTGATTCTTGCTTTGGGCCAGTTGTGGCATATTGTGGAATTGTATGTAATAATGATCATACATGATTATGCATAGAGTCTGTATGCATTGTGAATGTCCATTGGACTTTGTTAAGGCCTTTAGCCTAGGAGTTGAATCACACCTATGTGCAAGTACAAATAGACAAGTGTGGTCCTGTAGTTGACCTTGGGGGCGTTGGGGCACGGGCGTCTCACAGGGGAAAGTGGTAGCTCCTCTGGACCGTGGGACAAACCGATACACACGCACCGACGATCCTGACCATGGCATAGTCCTATATCGAGATCTGTGTAGAATATCTTGTAAAATGTCATGATGTGCACGTTGATAAATTGAGAATTATAGTACTTATGGGGCTCGGCAGCCAAGAATACAGACATACCTCCTGATCGTTATCTCCGACTGTTTTGTGTCTAGCTCCATGGAGTAGGATTTTGACTATTGTATGCATGTGCATAGTGAGTCCATGCATTATCTGGCATTTATGATTATTATAATTTGGAATTGTTGTCTTACTGTTATATATATAACTGCCTGGAACTGCTTACTTATTTATTTCTGCTATTTAATGCTTATGATTATTATTTGGAAATGCTATGTGGGCGCTTTGCGCCGTTTTGTTTCTTGTTGCTATAATTGGTAATGATGGTATGATGTCTTACCTCTTCCCTATCTTTCTATTATTTTCCATTTGTATATTGTGTTCTATCGAAGACGACGGCAAAGAAGGCGAAGCTCCCGATTTCCCCAGCTTTTGGCCCGATCGCGATTAGCGTCTAGTGTCGGATCATGGCAGCGCACTAGAGTGGATTTCTGGGTTATGTACGTCTGATTTTCCTCAGAGGGCCAGACTGCTGGTACATTAACCTGAACTTCGAGCGGTTCATCTACGAGGGAGAGGTGTCGATCTCACTAGCTTGGAGGCATCATGAGCCCATCTTCACGGGGAGGCATCTATGATTCATTACCCATTTATGATTATTATAATTTGGAATTGTTGTCTTCTATTATATATATTCATGCTTATGATTATTATTTGGAAATGCTATGTGGGCTTTGCGCCATCTTGTTGCTATAATTGGTAATGATGTATGATGGAATTCTATCTTTTTATTATTTTTGTCCATCGAAGACGACGAGCAAAGAAAAGCTCCCGATTTCCCCCGACTTTTGGGGTGAAGCGCCACGGATCATGGCGGCCACTAGAGTGGACACGTCCGGAGGATACATTTGTTTCGAGCGGTTCATCTACGAGGGAGAGGTGTCGATCTCACTAGCTTGGAGGCATCATGATTCACCCATCTTCACGGGCAGCATCAGCGTGTGTCTGGAATTCTACTTGTCCATCCGAGAAATGTGGGGTGAACGCCACTACACCCCACAGGAGGATACTTTTGTTTCTACTGCTCGGGCCCCGACCCGTTATTCAGTGGCTCCTATGGTGGTTTCCTCTGATGAGGAAGACCCCGAGGAGGTCCCTGAGGATGACCTCGGGGAGGATCCTGAAGAGGATCCTGACACGATTCCTCCTCATCTGAGGGACTGATGTAGCTGGTAGTTACTGATGGCTGCCAGTGTTTTTGTTTTGGCGCCTGATGTCTTTTGTAGTGGGCTGTATATTTCTGATACCGTGGGGATGTGTATGTATAATCCTCTGGGGCAGGTATAGTTTTGCTTTTTGATTTGATAAATATATATATAAATATGCAATGTTACTTTCAATGCATGCTTTACTTCTGTGTCATTCTTCATTTCCATTTATGTTTTATCACTATGATTATTAACTATTGTTATTATTATTGTAATAAAGGATAAAAAAAATATTCACCAATTTAATTACATAACTATTATCAAGTAAATATATATTATATTAAAAGGAACCGGGTCTTAACTTATGTAATTTTATTTCCGCATTGTAATTGACAATGTGACGTTCCCTTCCTAAAAGGAGCGTTACAAATCTCCCTCTTACCTCTTGAAGAACCTCTCAAGCTCCTTGGTTTGCTCCTTGAGTAAGTGATTCACCACCAAAAGCTTCTTAAACACAAAATAAAACACAAGTTTGTTAGCATATTAAGCTTGAACAAGGAGAACCATGGATCAAACATGACTTAGAACATGAAAATAAGACATGTAGTGAAGTTTCCTTACACTTCACCTCAAAAACCTAGAACTTGATCTTGAAGAAAGTCCTTGAAGATGAAAGATTTAGAGCTTAGACTTAACTACAAAGGTTCTTGGATTTATGTAAGGATGCAAGATATATAGTTGTTTAAAATTATAGAGTGATAGAAGGTAATTTGGGTGCTTTGGCCGAAACTCACTTGAAGGGAGAGGAGATAAATTTTTTTATAAAAGCTTTAGGTTTTTAGAGAAGACAAAGATGAATAATGAAGTGGTCTTGAAATTTTCCTATGGGCTTAAGCCATCATAACCGAACCCCCCCTCTTGTACACTCAATGAGTGACAAATTTCACTAGCCACCATTTTGGGCATTGTTAGCCATTGATTATATCAATGGTTAATATTAATGTAGCTTCTAAGTATAGCTTCTATATTGATAAGACTAAATTTAGGCCATTAGATCTTTATTCTTGAAATCCTAGCCATTAGATGTATCTCCAAAATGAAGGATCAAGATCTCCTCTTCATACTTTACATCCAAGGGTCACAAATGGTCCTACCCACTTTTAGACCAAATCTCCATCATTGATTAAATCAATAGTGGATATTCAAAGGCTTCAACATTAAGCTTGCTTCTTATTGGTTCGTTATAAAGTTGTCATAACCATTAATGTTGACTAAGTAGTATAATATTTATTTTTATCTGCTATTACCCTACGGACACAGTTAATTGTAGTTTTTATCGCCCGATAATTAAATACTGTACAAAACACAGTAAAAGAAAATTTCTAAAACTGTTTCTAATGTCGGGTTTAGTAAGATCCCCAGTCCCCATCTCAACAGCACAGAATTTTTTGGCTTTGAAAAATTTTTCACTTTTCCAGGCCCGTCTAGGCCCACATACAACCCCCTGGGCCTATAACAGCCCAAGAATAATATTAAAATAATCAAAAAAACATAAAAATATCATAATAATCCATAAAATTATAAAAATTATAAAACTTATGAAAATCAAATCAGATTAGCAAAAAAAATTAAGAATCAACAGCAATAATTAAAATATTGTAGATTTTTCCCAACACGAAAATTATTATTTTCCTGACACGGAGTAAATCCCACAAAACGATCAAATATATTCACGGAATACTCAAAATAATTTTACAGTACACAAAAATCACTAAATAGTAGAATTCTGTTATTATTGTCGATTAGTTAGAAAATTTGGGGTGTTACATTAGTCATTGTTATTTCTTTAATTTTGACTATTGCTTGTTGCTATGGGTGGGGATCTATAATGACTCTATCGGGCTAAAAAATACTTGCTATGTGATGCCCTCTAAAGCTGTCTCTATTTTTGTTTTAGCCACAAAACAAAAGGGGTTTTATTGCCTTATTGCTTCTTGGAAAGCATCATTGTCTTGGCTACTTATAAAGTTTCCCTATCTCCATAAAGGAATTGTTTTCCTAAACTACACTTGGAATCCATGTCTTTCCTAACCTAGTTAGCAATCATGTTAGAGTCCTTTCTTGTGTTAGTGTAAATTACTCCTTTCCTCTAGCTCTGATAGGTTCAACCTTTAATGTGCTACATATCATTTATAAAAATATCTCTTAAGTTCTTTTATCCCTCCAAAAAGTAATATTTTTTCCCTAGAGCTTGAAATCATATTGTGATACCTTGTTTACAAAGAGGCTATTCCATAGTGCAGCCATATTTTCCTTCTCTGTGATACCTTGTTTTCAAACATTTTGAATCTACCTTTTTATGTTGAAATGTAGTATCATAGCAAAATGTAATTAATGTTGTTGCGCATTTATCCAAAATGCTAGCATATAGTTTTCCCTTTTGTTAAGAAGTCTAAATATCAACTTCTCCTGTCTCTATTTAATTTACTTAAGATCTCATTTTAACTAAAAGTGGGTGGTTATTGCAGCATCCTAGAAATTATTAGTTCTGAAATGTTTTTCAAACTTTTCAACATTTGGTCAGAGATGCTACTCAGTTTTTAAATTTTTAACACTATATGTATGAGATTAATTAATATTATAGATGCCCTCTACTTTTGACACTATATGAGATGAAATTATGAAATTAAGATTTTTGGTTTGTTGTTACTCATTGGTGTAAAATAGAATTGTGTAGTCACCAGAGCTTTATTGTTGTTACTTTCTTGCATTTGTTTTGTTAGTTATTGTTGTTAGTGTTACTTATCTGTGTAGTCACCTGAATTTTTTATTTTGTAAAATAGAGAAGTATGACATTTTTGTCTAATTGAAAACTAAAAAGTAGGACATTATGTGTGTGTATGTGTCTGAAGTTTGGTGTCAATATGAATTATGAAATATGAATTCTGCTTTCATAGTTTCACCAATCTAGTGCCAAGAAGAAAGTATCTTTCTATGAATGTGTCATATGAATTTTGTTCTGATGTTCTTTAGATTGATTCTTGTCTATTATTTTATTTTTATGACATATGCATCTGATCAAACACACACTGCTTTACAAAAAGCCTGCGAGGTTACCTTCAATTACACAAAGGAAATTGAAAAGGGCCTTCTTATAGATACTCATTAATTATTACTCAAATAATATATGGGTTTACATGTTGCTCCCTCTCCCTGTCAAGTTTGCTATAAGTGCCACCCTTACTAACTCTAGTTGACAATTGTTCATTGCTTTTGGACTTATTTGTGAAACACTTCAAATTCGATTCCAATAGAGGTAATCCATCAAAGCCCAATTTTTTTTAACTTTTTATTTGAATTTTATTTTCTGGTTGATGAGTTGTCTTATTATATTAGGGTTTTGTTCTTCGTTTCTATTTCTACTCTGTTGTGATTGATCAGAGCAAAACAATGAAGTTGACTTGCAGAGAATGGCTGCAAAGGAGCAAAAGATGTTTGCTTATGAAACCTTAGTTGCTGCCACCAAGAATTTCCATGCTATTCATAAGCTTGGTGAGGTAGGTTTTGGACCTGTCTGCAAGGTAAAATCAATCAGCAATTTTGTTAATTTATTTGTCTTTGGTTGGTAGGGAAAATGGCAGGAAAAAAAGAACTGAGAAAGCTTTCAATTCAATTGGTTAAAGTACATGTTTTCTAAGAATGAATTCAGACAGAGCCTTTAGGATTTTGGAATATTGAAAGTTCTCTCTTCTAAATCAACAGTTGGATTCAATAAAAAGACTTTTAATTCCTAGAACTTGATTACTTTTCTGGTATTTATTTTCCCCTCTTGCAGAAAGTTCCACAAAAATAAAAATGGATCCTTTTTTGGTTTTACTTGGTAAACCAAAAACCTTAGATCTAAGACCTATTCTAACTTCTAATTTGTGGGATTTGTTTTTTGGTTTGCACCTTTTTTTTACTTATAAGGGGAAGCTGAGTGATGGGAGAGAGGTTGTGTTAATGTTTTCAACTGTAAGCTTCGGGTAATTGGAGAAATTTAAACATAATTTCACCTTCCTCATTTTTTTGGGGGTTGGGGTGAATAGAGTGCTATTAGGAGTTGAGGACATTGCAATTGTTAAGTATTTGTTTAGTACCTTTATTTGTCACTATAATTCAACTATCAAACTTGTTAAATAGGTCATTATTATGAAATATACAATTTTATTGAGTTACAAGCTCCTTTTGGCCTTGGAGCATAGGCACAAAGGCAAGGCACTACCATTTAGGTTTTCACTTTTTCTAGTGTTAGGTTGATATATCTGCAAATGGTTGTCTGCCTGAGTATTTAAAATTCTATGCAGTGGTCCTTCTTTTTCCTATTTTGTTATTTAGTTCAGTTCAGATATTAACCTTATTTATTCTTATTTTCTGATGTAAAATAGTACCTTGGGCTCCTGGTGGTTTGAAGTTTACTCGCAACCCAACTCCACCTCTGGGGGTAAGTTATTATGGTTATACATTTAATTTATCTTTTCTTTTATGTTTGTATATATGCCTGTGTGTGTATATGGAACTTGGATCCTCTCATTTGAGACTCTTACATTACAAGTTCATTTGATGAATATGTTGGTATTCCCCTCTTACTACTACAGTTTATGGTCGGTCTCAATTGTTGGGCATTTTACTTTGACCAATCAACTATTTCAGATTATGTAAGTTTATTTATGGAAGCTATAATGAATATAATAAAGGAGAAACGTTTTGGAAATGACTGGGGTCTTGATTTGACATTTGTTTTTACATAGAACTCTTCATCTTGAGCAGATGGGTGCTTTAATTCAAGTTGGTTAGCCTTATATAATTGCCATCAAAATTAGAAAATCAACCTCAATCAGTAAAAATGATAAATGGCCTCAATTCCTCGTATAGTTTTTGGGATTTCTATATACACACTCAATCAAGTAACTCAACCTTTTATTGATGCAGGAATAGTAATTAGTAAGTGGGGAAAAAGTTAGAACAGACAAAGATAAAAACTTGGTCAAGAACTACAAACCTCTGCACCTCCCCTTCCATAGTAACTACCAAATAGTGGCTATCTCCACAAGCAATTTGCTTTATCCTTAGACCTTGTAATGTTCTAATAGGCTGAGGAATGAACAAATCACTAGAATTACCATGACCCAACCTCCCAAAGTCTCCCCTGAAAATTCAGAATATAATATGCTTGAAACTTAATAATACCATTTATAACCATATATCAAAACACTATTTTTGATGTGAACAAAATTGTTTCAAAAATTGCAGGGTGATTGAAAACAAGACGAAACATATGCGCTCCTTTTTATAATAAACTAAGCATTAGTTTATCTGTAGTATAAAGTATTGAAAATGGTTTCTCTTATTGCATATTCAACTTTGTTGTTTGCTTCTCATGGGAACCAGATTGGACTAGTGAAGCTCATACAAGGGTACCACCTAACAATTTTAGCCTCCAATGGCCATTATATATCGACCAACAGTGTGGGCAAAAAGTCTACTTGCATTACTTGAGTTGTATAAGTTAGAGAGAAGTTTACTTGCAAAATGTAATAGTAATTAATGGTATCCATAAGATATTGTAACTACTTCATATACTTTAAACTATTTTGATATCTTTTATACTTACTTGGATAATTATAATGACTAATGATTTATTGTGATTTTTGGTAAATTTTGATTTTGAATAATTATATGCATGCAAAATAGAATTATTTTTTTTTATAAAATGAAGGTGTCTAGTTGTGATAAATCCTAACTAGATGCCTAATTTTTTAAAATATTTTTTAAAATATTAGAGACGGATTTAGAGATGAAAAAATTTATCTCTAATTTAGAGACAGAATTTTTTTGTCTCTAATTAAAGAATTGAGACGAATCTCATAATTGAAAAGCAACAAAATTTTAAAATTTAGAGACAAAAAAAATCAGTCTCTAAATTAGAGACAGAATTAAAATTTTCATCTCTAACAATCAGAGATGCCACTTTTGGCGATGAATCAATTTCCATCTCTAAATATTTAGAGACGGAATTTTCCCTATTTAGAGACAAATTTTCCGTCTCTAAATCTGATTTTTTTAGTAGTGCCAATTTAGTATTTGTTCGTTAATAATAGGCATATGACTCACTGTTGATAATGTGTATAGTCAGAAAAGTGTTGAAATCTAAGTCTGAACACTGTATGAATATGAATTTGGCAGATTGTATTTTTGTTTGGTCTTTTTTATTTTTTGAAGTCTTAATTTATTCATTAACTTAAGTTTATAATTTGTGGTTCCTTAGGCTTAGGGAATTTTAAATGACAAAATGAGATCAAAATGATAAAGTTGGTGCATGCCTAGGACTTATTTTATACTGAAATTAGGGAGTAGATTGAAGAAGTTTATAGCCTCTGTCTTTAAGTTGTGATGCTGGTTCAACCTTGTTTTGGCTTAAAACTTGAATCAGTGAACTCACTTGAGGCCAAGTGAGTGAATTTTAATGCATGATATAGTTTGGTGTCTTGTAAGTAAGGTTGACTATTGGTATAGCTGCCGAACCTGCTTGGCGGTTATAGTTCATTTGGTGTGAAAAATATGTGTGTGTTGGCAGCTTGTGTTCATTAAAGAATAGATGTGAGTAAAAAATGCTTAGATATTTTTTGATTGGGTGCTGTTGATTCGTTGGGTTGACATTAGGGAGTTTTGTGTTTTGAAAATATCTTCCAATATTACAGTTGTAACCAATATAGTTAATTAATTTGTTCTTCATTTGTGCTTTAATCTTGTTGTATTTGTGAAATTCGAGACTTGGTCTTATGTATATGCATATTACTTCCATGGACAACTCACGGCCAAGACGGAGGTGTAATTTGTCCAACACCAATCAGGTAACCAACTTGGTTAATATAGAAAAAAACTGTTATACGTGTTTGACTTTGCAAATATGTTGACCAATTTATTCTCATAACGCAGAAGTTGTGATTGAGGCATGTTTGCACACCAAGGTTGTTGATTAACGTGAATAGCATATTGACAGATGCGTAGAAGTCTCGAATTAGGTCCACCCCATTCAAGTCACTATTATATATGCCCAAGAATTTAGAAATCAATTGTGTATTGTTGTGGAAGTTAGTATGTAGATGGGTTGAAAGAGGTGGGGAATTTAGAGTTAGGGGTAGGGTTATCCCATTTAGTCGTTAGATGTGTGCTTAGCACTTAGATTGCCAATTATGGGGGAAAAAATAAATGCACGTGACGATGGAGTGGGCCGTACTCTGGCCTTATTTAAGGAGGGAGACATAACCATTGGTACGATTTATCATGAGCTTTATCAGCATGTAGGGAATGACGATGTGGATAATTTTTATCGACTTTATATCTTACTTGCTTTTAGGGAGTTCTATTTTCCTGTTACAGGTGTCAATGTGCATTCTGCCTTCATTCACCTGTTAGATGACTTCGACTCCCTGGATAATTAAAGCTGGGGTTTAGCGGTGTATGATTTCTTGGTGGACGACCTGACCTGAGTTGCACGTGCAGTGAATGAGGGTAAGAATATCTGCCAAATCCATTTAATGGGATGTGCTGCACTTCTGCAAGTACATGTTCTGTAATTTACTATACTTTCTAGTTGTTATAATTATTTTCATGCATTATTGCAGCTTTTTTTTTCATGTTGCGTCATTTTGATAATGAACATATGCTTTTCACCAAGGTTTGGGCTTTTGATCACCTTTCATTGCACCCCACATCAACAGTTATAAGTACTCATTCCTTCCCATGTTACTTGAACTGACATGTGTTTAGGGTGAGGGAGGAGAAAGTATACACTGCAATTGAAAAAAAAAAAGGTAACATACAACTTTTAACCATGGTAATCCACCTTCACCATACTTGTTAACTACGTATCTGTTGGTTATTGACATGTAGGTAAATGAATATTTAGTTGCATCGAGGGAAGAGCATAAGATTGACATAGTCAGGGATGCAATGGCACAGGAGCAGCAACATAGTGTTAAACATTGGCAGCCGAGGCAATTTGATGTAGAGGACCTTGCGAGTGATATTTCCCAAGTGGTTGCTGAGAACATGCAAATGAAGAAAATGATTTCTATTCTAGAGACGGAAGTGAGCACACTGAAATAGCTATTATTACATCGTTCAATGCCTCCACCATCTAGTCATCCTACTGGTAGTCCAATGTATGACTAGGATGCTCAACCATTGAATCGTATGAGCACTCCTTTCTTTGGAATCAGTCAAGGTGATGAGCATAGCGGTCAACAACCACCTACACGTGGCATCCCTTTTGTGCCATTCATGGGATGCAGCTCTGCCATTGTTCATAGCATAGGGTTGGATGGTAGGAAATTGATGGAACTAAGAGGTAAGATGTCACATGAGACTCGGGATTAAGTTAAGGACTAACAAATATGAAAATAAGGGCCTCTGTTCGTAAAATTTGTGAAAAATGTTGATTGATCTGTAGGTAGGGATGAATTATAGTAATTTGTTTCAATCTAAGACATAAACAAAGGCAATGATAAAATTTCCATAAAAGAGGGCTTCTATTCAAAAGCACCGGATGCACTAATCGCCAAACACATATACAAAAAAATAAGCTATTTGGGGGGTTTACAGGTGCCCTTGTTGGCTACTTTGATACACACCCGAACCCAGTCATAGACAACCCCAACTCCAATATTTGCACTCTGGTTAAAGCTCAGCCTAAGAAGTGTGTGCAAGGCAAATGCACCCAAACTCCTTACACCGAACTACAAAAGAATAAGAAGACAGTGCCTTAGTGTTGTAGAAATTATATAAAAATATGCATGAATCAACATCGTTTTGCCTAATGTGGCTATTGTGTTGTGGAATTCCCCTTGTACTCAACCACAACTATCATCAAAGCATATATATGGTCTAGGATTTTTTATTAATTTTGGTTAAGTTATGTATATAATTTGTATAAAAATATGCTGCAATGACTTGACTTGTATTTAATGTAATAGGAATCGTAACTTTGTTGAAGTGGTTAATATACTTGGTTAATGCAAAGTAATTGGTTAATATAGTGGACAACAGCAGTTAATCTCTATGAGTTTCTAGTTAATCCAAAAATGAGTTCCCCGTGATGGAGGTGAACTTGTTACAAATCCATGACTAGTTAAAGTTGAGATGTGTAATGTTATGGTTAACACGTTGGGAGTAAATGGTGAATTTCCATGGTTTTATGGTGAATCTCATTAATTGGTGATTCCAAAATAACTGGTTAATACATTACGCAAAAGTAGTTAATCTCTATGATTTCTGGTGAATCCAAAAATGAGTTCCCTATAAAGGGGGTGAACTTGTTACAAATCCATGACTAGTTGGAGTTCAGATGTGTAATGTTATTTTTAACACGTTGGGAGTAAATAGTAAATGTCCATGGTTTTGTGGTGCGTCTCATTAATTAGTGAATCCATGAGTAATTGGTTAATACATTAGAAATAAGTGGTTAATCTATATCAATTTTTGGTGAATCCAAAAATAAGTTCCCTATGATGGGGGTAAACTTGTTACAAATCCATGACTAGTTGGAGTTGAGATGTGTAATGTTGTTTTTAACACGTTGGAAGTAAATGGTGAATGTCCATGATTTTGTGGCGAGTCTCATTAATTGGTGAATCCATGAGTAACTAGTTAATATATTAGAAATAAGTGGTTAATCTATATCAATTTCTGGTGAATCCAAAAATGAGTTCTTAATAATGGGGGAAAACTTGCGACTAGTTAGAGTTGAGATGTGTGATGCTGCTTTTAACACGTTGGAGTTGTGGTGAGTCTCATTAATTAGTGAATCAATGAGTAACTAGTTAATACATTAGAAATAAGTGGTTAATCTATATTGCTTTTTGGTGAATCTAAAATAAGTTCCCAATAATGGGGGTGAACTTGTTACAAATCCATGACTAGTTGGAGTTCAGATGTGTAATGTTGTTTTTAACACGTTGTTAGTAAGTGGTGAATGTCCATGGTTTTATGGTGAGTCTCATTAATTAGTAAATCCATTAGTAACTGGTTAATAGATTAGAAATAAGTGGGTAATCTATATTAGTTTTTGGTGAATCCAAAAATGAGTTCCCCATGATGGGGGTGAACTTTTTACAAATCCATGACTAGTTAGAGTTGACATGTGTAATGTTATTTTTAACATGTTGGAAGTAACTGGTTAATGTCCATGGAGTTGTGGTGAGTCTCATTAATTAGTGAATCCATGAGTAACTAGATAATACATTAGAAATAAGTGGTTAATCTATATGGGTTTCTAGTGAATCCAAAAATGAGTTCCCAATAATGGGGGTGAACTTGATACAAATTCATAACTAGTTGGAGTTGAGATGTGTAATGTTGTGGTAAACATGTTGGGAGTAAATTGTCAGAATACTATGGTTTTATGGTGAATCTTATTACTTGGTGAGTTCTAATATAACTGGTTAATATAGTAGGAAAAAGTCATTTATATTTATCAGTTTCTGGTTAATCTAAAATTAGTACCTAATAGTGGGGGGTAAACTAATTACAAATGAAGTACTAGTTAGAGTTGAGATGAGTAATGTTGTGATTAACACGTTGGGAGTAAATGGTGATTGTCCATGGTTTTGTGGTGAATATCAAAAATTGGTGAATCCAGGAGTAAATAGTTAATACATTGGAAATAAGTGGTTAATCTATATCAGTTTCTGTTGAATCAAAAAATCAGTTCCCATTTAATAGGGGTGAACTTGTTACAAATCCATGACTAGTTGGAGTTAAGATGTATAATGTTGTGGTAAACATGTTAGGAGAAAATTATCAGAATATCATGGTTTTGTGGTGAATCTCATTTGTTGGCGAGTTCCAATATAACTTATTAATATAGTAGGAAAAAGTGATTTATATTTACTAGTTTCTGGTTAATCTAAAAAACAATTCTCAATAATGGGGGTAAACTAATTACAAATAAAGTACTAGTTGGAGTTGAGATGTGTATTATTGTGATTAACATGTTGGGAGTAAATGGTGATTGTCCATGATTTTGTGGTTAATATAAAAAATTGGTGAATCCAAGAGTAAATGGTTAATACATTAGAAATAAATGGTTAATCTATATCAGTTTCTAATGAATCCAAAAATCAGTTCCCATTTAATGGGGGTGAACTTGTTACAAATCTATGACTAGTTGGAGTTGAGATGTGTAATATTGTGGTAAACATGTTGGGAGTAAATTGTCAGAATACCATGGTTTTGTGTTGAATCTCATTACTTGGTGAGTTCCGATATAATTGGTTAATATAGTAGGAAAAAGTGGTTTATATCTACCATTTTCTGGTTAATCTAAAAATCAGTTCCCAATAGTGAGGGTAAACTAATTACAAATGAAGTACTAGTTGAAGTTGAGATGTATAATGTTGTGATTAACACGTTGGGAGTAAATGGTAGTTGTCCATGGTTTTGTGGTGATTATCAAAAATTGGTGAATCCAGGAGTAAATGATTAATACATTAGAAATAATGGGTTAATCTATATTAGTTTCTGGTGAATCCAAAAATCAGTTCCCATTTAATGGGGGTGAACTTGTTACAAATCCAAGGCTAGTTGGAGTTGAGATGTGTAATGTCGTGGTAAACACGTTGGGAGTAAATTGTTAGAATACCATGATTTTGTGATGAATCTCATTACTTAGTGAGCTCCAATATAACTGGTTAATATAGTAAGAAAAAGTGGTTTATATCTACCAGTTTCTGGTTAATCAAAAAATCAGTTCCCAATAATGGGGGTAAACTAATTACAAATGAAGTACTAGTTGGAGTTGAGATGTGTAATGTTGTGATTAACACGTTGGGAGTAAATGGTGATTGTCCATGGTTTTGCGGCAAATATCAAAAATTGGTGAATCCAAGAGTAAATGGTTAATACATTAGAAATAAGTAGTTAATTTATATCAGTTTCAGGTGAATCCAAAAATTAATTCCCATTTAATGGGGGTGAACTTGTTACAAATCCATGACTAGTTGGAGTTGAGATGTGTAATGTTATAGTAAACACGTTTGGAATAAATTGTTAAAATACTATAGTTTTGTGACGAGTCTCATTACTTAGTAAGTTCTAATATAACTGGTTAATATAGTAGGAAAATATGGTTTATATCTACCAGTTTCTGATTAATCTAAAAATTAGTTCCCAATAGTGGGGGTAAACTAATTACAAATGAAGTACTAGTTGGAGTTGAGATGTGTAATATTGTGATTAACACGTTGGGAGTAAATGGTGATTGTCCATGGTTTTGTGGTGAATATCAAAAATTGGTGAATCCAGGAGTAAATGGTTAATACATTAGAAATAAATGGTTAATCTATATCAGTTTCTGGTGAATCCAAAAATCAGTTCCCATTTTATGGGGGTGAACTTGTTATAAATCCATGACTAGTTGAAGTTAAGATATGTAATGTTGTGGTAAACACATTGAGAGTAAATTGTCAGAATACCATGGTTTTGTGATGAATCTCATTACTTGGTGAGTTTCAATATAACTGGTTAATATAGTAGGAAAATATGGTTTATATCTACCAGTTTTTGATTAATCTAAAAATTAGTTCCCAATAGTGGGGGTAAACTAATTACAAATGAAGTACTAGTTGGAGTTGAGATGTGTAATGTTGTGATTAACACGTTGGGAATAAATGGTGATTGTCCATGGTTTTGTGGTGAATATCAAAAATTGGTGAATCCAGGAGTAAATAGTTAATACATTAAAAATAAGTGGTTAATCTATATCAAATTTTAGTGTATCCAAAAATCAATTCCCATTTAATAGGGGTGAACTTGTTACAAATACATGACTAGTTGGAGTTGAGATGTGTAATGTTGTGGTAAACACATTAGGAGTAAATTGTCAGAATACCATGGTTTTGTGGTGAATCTCATTACTTGGTGAGTTCTAATATAATTGGTTAATATAGTAGGAAAAAGTAGTTAATATCTGTAACGCCCCTTTTTGGAGGGGAACGTCACATTGTCAATTACAATGCGGAAATAAAATTATATAAGTTAAGACCTGGTTCCTTTTAATAATATATCTATTTATTTACTTGATTATAGTTGGGTAATTAAATTGGCAAGTATTTATTTTTTTTCTTTATTATAATAATAACAATAATTAATAACCACGGTGACGAAACATCAATGGAAATAAAGAACAAAAGCAGAAGTAAAGCATACACTGGAATTAACATTGCATCTTCATATATATATTCATCAAACTGTTTGGTTACAAAGTCTGGTATATCAAAAAGTAAAACTATACCTGCCCCAAAGGATTATACATATACATCCCCACGGTATCAGAAATATACAGCCCACTACAAAAGACATCAGGCCCCCAAAACAAAAACACTGGCAGCCATCAGTAACTACCAGCAATATCAGTCCCTCAGATGAGGAGGAATTGTGTCAAGATCCTCTTCAGGATCCTCCGCGAGGTCATCCTCAGGGACTTCCTCGGGGTCTTCCTCATCCGAGGAAACCACCATAGGAGCCACAGAGCTACGGGACGGGGCCCGAGCTGTGGAATCAAAAGAATCCTCCCGCGGGGTGTAGTAGCGGTCACCCCACATCTCCCGTATAGGAAAATGAAATTCCAGACGTAGGCTGATACAGCAGGTGAAGATCGGTGGCTCGTAACGCCTCCAGGCCAAAGCTAACGACACGTCTCCTAAATAGACGCAGCGCTCAGAGTTAAAGTTGATGTGCCAGCACTCTGGCCCTCCTAGGAAGGTCAGACGCACATCTCCCAGAAATCTGGGCGTGCGTGCCTCCATGCTCTTCAGTAGTCGCTAATTGAGATCAGGCCAGAAGCCGGGGAAATCGGGAGCTTCCATTTCGTTGCAGTCGTCTTCGATGGGACGTAATATACAGACAAATAGTAATGGAAAGACAAAAAAGAGGTAAGACATCCTACCATCATTACCAATTATTGAAACAAGAAACAAAATGGCGCAAAGCGCCCATAGAGCATTCCCAATTAATAATCATAAACATTAAATAGTAGAAAAAAACAAATAAGCAGTTCCAAGCAGTCATGTGTATATTTAACTGTCAGATAACAATTCCAAGTCATAATAACAAAGAAATGCTAGATAATGCATGGACTCACTATGCACATGCATACAATAGTCAAAATCCTACTCCATGGAGCTAGACACAAAACATTAGGAGAGAATGATCAGGGAGACATGCCAGTATCTCGTCAGCCATAAAACAAGTGCATTCCAAAAAATAATCAGTCATTTTGCACAACAAGGCTTTATACGGCGACATTCCCACAAGATCTCGATATAGGACTGTGTCCAGTCAGGATCGTTGGTGCATTTGCATCGGTCTGTCCCACGGTCCAAAGGGGCTACCACTACCCTCTGTGAGACGCCCGCGCCCCGACGCCCCCAAGGTCAACTACAGGACCACACTTGTCTATTCGCACCCGCACTAAGGTGTGATTCAACTCCTAGGCTAAAAGCCTTAACAAAGTCCAACGGACATTCACAATGCATACAGACTCTATGCATAATCATGTATGATCATTATTACATACAATTCCACAATATGCCACAATTGGCCCAAAGCAAGAATCAACATAATTATTGGTCACTCACATGGACCCATAATATCATAATATTAGAATTAAATGAATTAATGCATTTTTAAGGTGTATTATGAATTCTTACTTAGGTTTAGCTTTTCTTACAAAGTTTGGCTCTAAAGGAATTCTCTTAATTAATTAAATTCTCTTAGGCAATTTATTCATATACACTTAGAAGGTTATTCTAAGATCTTAAAGTCTCACACTCTTTTGTTCTTACCCTAATTAAAATTATCCTAAGTTTTATGAAAATTCCATTCTTGGTTCTTTAAAATTTATGAATCTCAATATAATTTAATTTTCAATTTGCTAATTCCTGCATCCTATTACCATTAATTTAATCACTAGGTGTTAGGTGGTAAATTATACATTTGGATTCGACGGAGACAATGTATCTAGTGTACAGTCGAGGCTACGTTTCGACGAAAAATAACATGAGAGAATGATGAAAGATGTCAGTCATAAGGTGATTTGGTGACGGAAATGTCTGAGTTACAATTTTGACAAGAATGACTAAAAATCAATTTTTGTCGAATGAAGGTTCTGTTGAATGGAGATCAAAAACTGTCGAATATACTAGAAGATTAGCAGAAATCCCAATTCGACGGATGGGTGTTGACGTTGGAGAAATCTTCCAAGTGTTGAACCGATGAAAGCACTAAATTGTTAGAAATTCTCACTCGACGGATATTGACATTCTAAGTCGACAGATATTGACATCCTAACTCGATGGATATTGACATTGTGCTAAATGGTCAGAAGATCAAATTTGATGGATATTGACATTGTACTAAATGGTCAGAAGATCAAATTCGACGGATATGATCAGAAGATCAAATTCGACGGGTATTGACATTGTACTAAATGGTCAGAAGATCTAAACTCGACGGATATTGACATTGTACTAAATGGTCAGAAGTCCAAACTCGATGGATATTGACATTCTACTAAATGGTCAGAAGTTCAAATTGTTACAATTGTTCACAAAGAATCCCCAAATTTTGGGCTCAAAACCGTGGCCATCCGAGAACCAATCCGACGTCATTTCCTTCCATGTTATACATTCCAATCCATTCAGATACATCAATATACACAAAAACCATCTAATAGCACTGACACATTACAAACAACATGCTAACAAAGGATGACCCTCAATAGCGTTCCCTCACTATCAATCACAGACAACGTTTCTAAATGCTAATAGAGGTTGAGGAGGAGTGTCTTCCTCTTACCTTAGTGAAGAACAAAGAAAGCAAGCTCCTTTTGTCCTTGAAATTTCGTGCTTCACCACCACAGAACCTTAGGTGTTGAAATCCATAAAAATCAAGATCAAAGAGTGGACATGGCCATGTGACCATGGAACACTAAAATGGGGAGAAAATGAGAAGAAAGTTAAGGGCTTTACCTTAAAGCTCCAAGCTTTGGGGCTAGCTGTGAAGTACAAAAATGGAGGAATCAAGAAAAGCTCCACTAAGAAGAAAACTTGAAGATGGTAAGGGGAAACAATGGTCTTTATTGTTGAGCAAAGAAAGCTTGAAACCAACAATGGTGGTTGTGGGTGTGTGCAGCCGTGTGAAGAAGAGAGAAAGGAGAAAGAGAGCAGACATGAGGGAAAGAAAATGAGGGAAGTGAAAAATGAAATATCCCTCTTAGCCAACCGTGCAGCACCAAAAAGGGAGGAAAGAGAAGAGTGGTTGGGAAGGAAACTTCCTAGAAGCTTCCCTCAAAGCTTCCTTGAGAAGTTTCACACGCTTCTCGATAAAGTGCATAGTAAGCTTGTCTCCTTAATTAAATACATATGACAGACGTTAATTACACTGTTGGAATTATTTTCTCAGTGAATAAAAGTTACAGTTGATGAAAATAATATTTTATTATTCATCGAATAATTTTATGATACAGTGATTTTATTTATCAGATAAAATCTCGTAAAATGTAAACCTCGCAAACTGTGCCTAGCCTCGGGTTTAGTAAGATCCCCCGTCGACACGTTGACAGTTCAAGGTTTACCAGCCTTAGGAAAAATATTTCATTTTTCCCAACTCTGCCTAGTGCATACGCAAAATAAAAAATATATTAAAATATTCAATATTTTCTAGAAAATTCCACAAAAAAATCATCAAAATCACAAATATTGAAAAATGACTATTTATCATGAAACAATCAATTTTATGGAGCGTTTGACTGACTCTGCTCAGTGCGCATGCAAAATGAGAAATATATTAAAATATTCGACGCTTTTGGAAAAATCTAGAAAATTTCCTAAAAATCATAAATATTATAAAACGATTTTCTATAATGAAGTAAGCGAATTTTCGGGATGTTACAACACTCCCCTTCTAAAAAGAAATTTCGTCCTCGAAATTCATCATATCTTAGAACAAACGCGACTATGTTTCCTTCATTTTGTCTTCCAGCTCCCAATACTAGGTCGATAGCAAACTCTATCTCTCGTGCCGGTGGTAACCCAGGTACATCCTCAGGAAAGACTTCGGGAAACTCATTCACCACTGGAATTGTGTTCACATCAACCTTGTTCTTGACTTTCAAAGAAGACAATAGCATGTATCCATGAGCTCCTTCTTTCAAGAAAGCTTGAACTCGGTCGGCTGTCAGAAATCTAAAATTCTCATATATGGGAAAAACTATGGTCTTCCTGGAACAGTCTAACAGAACATGGTTGGAAGACAACCAGTCCATCCCTAAGGTAATATCTAGTTGGGAAAGAGGTAAACAGATTAGATCGACTGAAAAGGTTCGACCTTCAATAACCAATGGACAGTTTAGACAGACTTTGGTAGTAACTACTGGTTTATCAGTGGGGGTAGAAACAGTTAGGTCAAAAGGTAAGGTAGACACTGGTAAACCAAGTCTTTGCACACAGTCATATGATATGAAAGAATGGGTTGCCCCAGAGTCATTCAGTACAGTTAAAAGATTACCTTCTATGGTGCCTTCCCCTTGTATCAAATCTTCGGATTCGGAGGCTTCAGCTCCGCTCATGGTATAAACTCGTCCTCCAGCTTGTGGTTTCTTGGCTTTTGCAGCATTCATTGAAGGTTCAACGTTTGCTTGATTGCAGTCTCTGTAGATGTGTCTAGGTTTTCCACATCAGAAATAGATGATCCCTTTGATAGAACAATCCCTTGTTAGATGATCCTTCCCGCACTTCTTGCATTTAGAGGGGTACTCCACGTTCTGGCCAGTCCGGTTCCCAGTAAAACCTCCACCTAAGCCTCCACCCATGGTTTATTGCTGATTTCCCATTGGTCGGGAATAGGGCTTCTTTTGGAAGTGGTTAGAACTGTTACCGCCATCTTTTTAGAACCTCGTAGGCCCAAAGTTCTGGTTCCTAGTATCTCTAGATTGCTCCAGAGCCTCTACGTCACAGTAAGTATCTAGCAGTTCTGAGAACTCATTGATCTTCAGGGTGATTACCGCCTTCTTCACCTCGTACCTCAGTCCTTCTGTGAATCTCCGACATTTCCATGCTTCATTTGGTTGATGCTGAGAGTGTGTTGAAAACTGTGACAAGCTTTCAAATTTGGCCGCATACTCACTAACGGTCATATTCCCTTGTCGTAAGTTGAGAAATTCTGACTTCTTCGCATGTCTTGCACTCGTAGAAAAATACTTATCCAAGAATTTCTCCTTGAATAAGCCCCAAGTAATCTCGCGATTCGTAGCTTCCAGCATTCTCTGCACTCCATTCCACCAGTTTTCAGCATTGCCTACAAGCATAAAAGTTGCATAGGTCACCTTCTTGTCCTCAGCGCAGTTCATACCTCGAAAGACTTTTTCTAACTCCTTGATCCACAGACTAGCCTTGTTCGGATCAAATTCTCCTTTGAATTAAGGAGGGTTGTGGCGTCGAAACTCTGCCAAGTTCTGAGCATCTGCAGTAGCCTCGAGCTGTTGAGTAGCTCGTTCTTGTTATTGTGCAACTCTCTCTTGTTGCTGAGCAGCTTGCTCGGTTTGTTGTGCAACGGCTTTAGCCATCCTCTGCATCACCGCCATAGCCGCTGCCATGTCTTCCCTTCACGCCATCTTACTTTCTTAGATCGAATTAACTAAAAACACAGAAAAGTCAGTTGCATCCACTAGGAATACCAAACAATACACCTTTGCGTTTACTATTCAGAGAACACACAGCACAAACAAGACAGACTCAATCACAAGACCCAAAGAAATATAAACCGGGGCTCTGATACTAACTAAATGTAATGACCCTTTTTGGAGGGGAACGTGACATTGTCAATTACAATGCGGAAATAAAATTATATAAGTTAAGACCCGGTTCCTTTTAATAATATATCTATTTATTTACTTGATTATAGTTAGGTAATTAAATTGGTGAGTATTTATTTTTTTTCTTTATTATAATAATAACAATAATTAATAACCACGGTGACGGAACATCAATGGAAATAAAGAACAAAAGCAAAAGTAAAGCATACACTGGAATTAACATTGCATCTTCATATATATATTCATCAAACTGTTTGGTTACAAAGCCTGGTATATCAAAAAGCAAAACTATACCTGCCCCAAAGGATTATACATATACATCCCCACGGTATCAGAAATATACAGCCCACTACAAAAGACATCAGGCCCCTAAAACAAAAACACTGGCAGCCATCAGTAACTACGAGCAATATCAGTCCCTTAGATGAGGAGGAATCGTGTCAGGATCCTCCGTGAGGTCATCCTCAGGGACCTTCTCGGGGTCTTCCTCATCCGAGGAAACCACCATAGGAGCCACAAAGCTACGGGACGGGGCCCGAACTGTGGAATCAAAAGAGTCCTCCTGCGAGGTGTAGTAGCGGTCACCCCACATCTCCCATATAGGAAAATGAAATTCCAGACGTAGGCTGATACAGCAGGTGAAGATCGGTGGCTCGTGACTCCTCTAGGCCAAAGCTAACGACATGTCTCCTAAGTAGACGCAACGCTCAGAGTTAAAGTTGATGTGCCAGCACTTTGGCCCTCCTAGGAAGGTCAGACGCATATCTCCTAGAAATCTGCGCGTGCGTGCCTCCATGCTCTTCAATAGTCGCTAATTGAGATCAGGCCAGAAGCCAGGGAAATCGGGAGCTTCTGTTTCCTTGCAGTCGTCTTCGATGGGACGCAATATACAGACAAACAGTAATGGAAGGACACAAAAGAGGTAAGACATCCTACCATCATTACCAATTATAGCAACAATAAACAAAACAGCACAAAGAGCCCACAGAGCATTCCCAATTAATAATCACAAACATTAAATAAAAGAAATAAACAAATAAGCAGTTCCAGGCAGTCATGTGTATATTTAACTGTAAGACAACAATTCCAAGTCATAATAATGAATAAATGCTAGATAATGCATGGACTCACTATGCACATGCATACAATAGTCAAAATCCTACTCCATGGAGCAAGATACAAAACATTAGGAGAGAATGATCAGGGAGATATGCCAGTATCTCGTCAGCCATAAAAACAAGTGCTTTCCAGAAAATAATCAGTCATTTTGCGCAACAAGGCTTTATACTGCGGCATTCCCACAAGATCTCGATATAGGACTGTGTCTAGTCAGGATCGTCGGTGCGTTTGCATCGGTCTGTCCCACGGTCCAGAGGGGCTACCACTGCCCTCTGTGAGACGCCTGCGCCCCGACGCCCCCAAGGTCAACTACAGGACCACACTTGTCTATTCGTACCCGCACTAAGGTGTGATTCAACTCCTAGGCTAAAAGCCTTAACAAAGTCCAACGGACATTCACAATGCATACAGACTCTATGCATAATCATGTATGATCATTATTACATACAATTCCACAATATGCCACAATTGGCCCAAAGCAAGAATCAACATAATTATTGGTCACTCACATAGACCCACAATATCATAATATTAGAATTAAATGAATTAATGCATTTTTAAGGTGTATTATGAATTCTTGCTTAGGTTTAGCTTTTCTTACAAAGTTTGTCTCTAGAGGAATTCTCTTAATTAATTAAATTCTCTTAGGCAATTTATTCATATACACTTAGAAGGTTATTCTAAGATCTCAAAGTCTCACACTCTCTTGTTCTTACCCTAATTAAAATTATCCTAAGTCTTATGAAAATTCCATTCTTGGTTCTTTAAAATTTATGAATCTCAATATAATTTAATTTTCCAATTTGCTAATTCCTGCATCCTATTACCATTAATTTAATCACTAGGTGTTAGGTGATAAATTATACATTTGGATTCGACGGAGACAATGTATCTAGTGTACAGTTGAGGCTACCTTTTGACGAAAAATAACATGAGAGAATAATGAAAGATGTCAGTCATAAGGTGATTTGGTGACGGAAATGTCTGAGTTACAATTTTGATAAGAATGGCTATAAATCAATTTCTGTCGAATGAAGGTTCTATCGAATGGAGATAAAAAACTGTCGAATATACTAGAAGATTAGTAGAAATCCCAATTCGACGGATGGGTGTTGACGTTGGAGAAATCTTCCAAGTGTTGAACCGATGAAAGCACTAAATTGTCAGAAATTCTCACTCGACGGATATTGACATTCTAACTTGACGGATATTGACATCCTAACTCGACGGATATTGACATTGTGCTAAATGGTCAGAAGATCAAATTCAATGGATATTGACATTGTACTAAATGGTCAGAAGATCAAATTCGACGGATATGATCAGAAGATGAAATTCGACGAGTAATGACATTGTACTAAGTGGTCAGAAGATCTAAACTCGACGGATATTGACATTGTACTAAATGGTCAGAAGTCCAAACTCGACGGATATTGATATTGTACTAAATGGTCAGAAGTCTAAACTCGACGGATATTGACATTCTACTAAATGGTCAGAAGTCTAAACTCGACGGATATTGACATTCTACTAAATGGTCAGAAGTCTAAACTCTACGGATATTGACATTCTACTAAATGGTCAGAAGTTCAAATTGTTACAATTGTTCACAAATAATCCCCAAGTTTTGGGCTCAAAACCGTGGCCATCCGAGAACCAATCCGATGTCATTTCCTTCCATGTTATACATTCCAATCCATTCAGATACATCAATATACACAAAAACCATCTAATAGCACTGACACATTACAAACAACATACAAACAAAGGATGACCCTCAATAGGGTTCCCTCACTATCAATCACAGACAACGTTTCTAAATACTAATAGAGGTTGAGGAGGAGTGTCTTCCTCTTACCTTAATGAAGAACAAAGAAAGCAAGCTCCTTTTATCCTTGAAATTTCGTGCTTCACCACCACAGAACCTTAGGTGTTGAAATCCATAAAAATCAAGATCAAAGAGTGGAAATGGCATCCATAGTCACCAATGTGACCATGGAACACAAAAATGGGGAGAAAGGGAGAAGAAAGTTGAGGGCTTTACCTTAAAGCTCCAAGCTTTGGGGCTGGCTGTGAAGTACAAAAATGGAGGAATAAAGAAAACCTCCACCAAGAAGAAAGCTTGAAGATGGTGAAGGGAAACAATGGTCTCTATTGGGTTGAGCAAAGAAAGCTTGAAACCAACAATGGTGGTTGTGGGTGTGTGCAGCCGTGTGAAGAAGAGAGAAAAGAGAAAGAGAGCAGACGTGAGGGAAAGAAAATGAGGGAAGTGAAAAATGAAATATCCCTCTTAGCCAACCGTGCAGCACCAAAAAGGGAGGAGAGAGAAGAGTGGTTGGGAAGGAAACTTCCTAGAAGCTTCCCTCAAAGCTTCTTTGAGAAGCTTCGTGCGCTTCTCGATAAAGTGCATAGTAAGCTTGTCTCCTTAATTAAATACATCTGACAGATGTTAATTACACTGTTAGAATTATTTTCTCAGTGAATAAAAGTTACATTTGATGAAAATAATATTTTATTATTCATTGAATAATTTTATGATACAGTGATTTTATTTATCAGATAAAATCTCGTAAAACACAAACTTCACAAACTGTGTCCGGCCTCGGGTTTAGTAAGATCCCTCATTGACACGTTGACAGTTTAAGGTTTACCAGCCTTAGGGAAAATATTTCATTTTCCCCTGCTCTGCCTAGTGCACATGCAAAACGAAGAATATATTGAAATATTCAACGTTTTCCAAAAAATTCCACAAAAAAATCATCAAAATCACAAATATTGAAAAATGACTATTTATCACGAAACAATCAATTTTTCAGAGCGTTTAACTGACTCTGCTCAGTGCGCACGTAAAATGAAAAATATATTAAAATATTCGACGCTTGCGAAAAAATCTAGAAAAATTCCTAAAAATCATAAATATTATAAAACGATTATCTATAATGAAGTAAGTGAATTTTCGGGATGTTACAATATTTACAAGTTTCTAGTTAATCTAAAAATCAGTTCTCAATAGTGGGGGTAAACTAATAACAATTGAAGTACTAGTTGGAGTTGAAATGTGTGATTTTGTGGTTAACACGTTTTGAATAATTTGTGAATGTCCATGGAGTTGTGGTGAAACTCATTACTTGGTGAATGCAAATTAACTGGTTAATACATTAGGAAATAGTAGTTAATATCTATGAGTTTCTGGTTAATCCAAAAATCAGTTCCCAATGGTAGGGGTAAACTAGATATTTCTTTCAACCTCAATTATTCTTAAGGCTGCAGGTAAAAATACATAAATAAAGTAAATACACAAAAATACACCTGGATTACAAAAAAGCCATTTATCGCTTATGTATCAAAGTATATATCCATGTACATTATCAATATTGTGGCATTGCAATAATACATTCCTACCATTCACCCTTAAAAAAATATACATCTTCCTCCTCTACATGTAATTACATGCATTCTATACGCATTACATGTGAATTATAAACCACTACAACACAGAAACAATCCACTTAAAAAGGCAAAAAAACTACTTAAGTGGGTTCCTGGTGATACATTATGATCTATTTTCATGGTTGCCACAAAAAATGTTTAGACCAAATCACAGTGTAAGTGCACTTTCACCAATTTGCACTTAAGCCATTGTCAGCACACTTTGCCCATATAAAAAATGAAGAAGACACTTTGCACTCATTATCCTTTATACCAAAAAAAGAAAATCAACTTACAAAACAACAATGGATTGGATTAGTGCTAAAGTATACCTTTGAAGCATGTATATAACGCTACCCTGTATAATTTATACAAATTCATACTTGTACTATGTCACTGATTCCCAGCCTGTGTATCTTCAAATTACCTTGCATTACCATTAACAAATAAATTGGTGTATGACATTTGACTAGGACAACCTTGGATTAAAACATATAAGCATGTCAATTTCAATTAATACAATGAATCTAATGAGCATATATTGGACATGCCTGTGGCCTTTGACTGACATCATGATCAATTCCTTTTAATAATGATAAAAAAAACCAGTTGATGAGTTATGTGATAGTTGTGAAACCCAATAGTTACCATCACACACTGGTGCTGCAACATTTGCACTCAGCTCAACAACTGTGGACTATTAAGCAATAATATACCAAACATCTATTCATCAAAACAAATAATTTAAGTTTAAGTAGCTTAAAACTTAACAAGCATTTCAACAATGATTACAAATGATATACAGTTTTGGTGTATACACACACCACAGTACAATCATCACGACATTCTCCATAGTTGTTCATTTCTATAGATAGCTCTATGCGTAACTTATTTCCATTCATCTGCCTCGAGCTTCCATCAATGCATTCCTACATAAACAAAGTAAAATAACTTAATACATTAATAAAAATGGATGCTAATCAATCTAAATAAAATATGTACATAATCAAAGCATCCTATATAATAATAATTAACAAATTCACATCTATATACCTCAATTGTCAAAGTTTGATGATGCTGATCCTTTCTCTTTCTCAATTGGCGGACTACTTGATCAACTTTAGATAATTTTCTTGAAGGTTATCACCCTTGCATGTTGTTCTACCAGCTTGCTTAGATGCATCCATCGACTGCATCTTGCTTTTATATTCACATAGTCCATGGTGGAGAGCATCTGTGAAATCCTCAAACTCTGTAGCAAATTCAGCCACCTCATAGAAATGCTTGCATAATTTATCAAACCTTTGCATTTGTGACTTCAACAAAGTCACATCATAACTGCTCTTTATGTAAGCATGTCTCCATCTTATGTTTTTGCTCCATCTTCGTAAAATATACTTTGACGATACTTCTTGAACCATTTCATTACCAAGGACACAAAGTGAATGTCTACACATAATTCCTTTAAACTCAAACAATAAGCAGTTGTAACTAACATCATGACTGTCACAATTAAATAACACCTCAAAAATAGCATTCTTTTCTAACCCTCTAACCACTATATCCGCCTTCACATGGTAAGTAGAAAGCATTCCCTCCACATGCTTAAGGGACACAAAATATTCCATTCTTCCTCTAAATTCATATTGGACCTCAACAAACTTTGCATGGGTGTACTCAGATTGAAACTGCCTTTCAATGGGTGAGTTTGACCCACATTGAATTGTGGAGTCCATTGATTTAAAATCTGCCTAAAATTCTTTTTCCGCCTTTCTTCTTAGAGCATTATCATATTGCTTCACAAATTGCTACAAGCTTGTCTTTGAGTTGATATATTCGTCAAAGAAAGCATGTATGCTCTCACTGCGTTGTGTTGTTGACATCCTTGCCCAGAAATATTTCTTTAAGAAAATTAGCACCCATCTATGCCGCTCCATGTACAAACCACTCAACTAATTGATATCTTCTAATTCAAATTCTTTAATGAAAGTAGACCATTTTTCTTCAAAATATTCCACTGTTAGGGTATCATAAACAGCTACTTTTATCGTATTCTTGATATTGTTATATTCAATGCAACCTTTCAGCTTCTCAGGGATTTTTTTTCATTATATGCCATAGGCACCACCTATGTCAATTAGTTGGAAAGACTATCTCAATAGCATTTTACATAGCCCTGCATTGGTCTGTGACAATACCAACAGGTGCTTTACCTGACATGTAATGAAGCCATGATTCAAATAGCCACACAAATAACTCCGTGTCTTTAGCTGAAATTAGACAACGTCCAAGCAAAATTGATTGGCCGTGATGATTCACACTGACAAAAGCAACAAATGGCATGTTATATTTATTTGTCAAATATATTGTGTCAAAAGTCACAATATCTCCAAATGACTCATAGGTAGCTCTACTTCTAGCATTTGTCCAAAATACATTTTGCACATGAAAATCTTCATCAGCATTTATATCATAGAAAAAATTACTATTCTCCTCTTGCATCCTCACAAAATATTTCTTCAAATCATTCCCATCACCTTCCTTGCCAATTCTATGTCTTTCCTTGTGAACATAACTTCTAGCATCTTGCTCATTAAATGATAAGTTCTCGTACCCTCCCACCTCATAAGCAAGAAACCAGACTGTCTTATGTATTTTCATCCCTACATCATCATTCACTTGGATTGTTCTCTTCATGTGCATGCTAAGGCTCTTATTAACTTTCAACATTCTAGCCTTCGTAGGGCTAAGTTCATGAGAGTGTTCAAGCATAACCATCTTGATGTACCATAGTCCATCTCCCATTTTCTTAACTGTAATTTTTACTTCACAATTTGTCCTTCTAGTTGGAAGTGTCTTCAAAGTGTTTGGTATTGTTGACACATGTTTTCCCTGTCGTGAACATGTTAGCATAATGTACTTTACCTTACCATCATCTCTTTTTTTTGAAGTTCTATTTACGATACCAAACCCCATTTTGTAAGCATATTTCCTATAAAATTCCTTAAAATCCACCTCTGATGGAAACAACATCCCTCTTTTTGGCTTATAACTTTCAAATTCGCCATCCAAGGCATCACTCATAATGAAGTCACCTTCACATGCTTTGATCTGTTGATATTTTAGTGTTTTGATTGCCTTATGCTTGATCTAATTGGACTCCACTTGCGCTCAATTGTTAACATTTAGCAAAGTTTCTAGATTTCAAGCTTAATCGGATCTTTATTATGAAACTATGCTTAAATATGATTATAAGTAATCATTAATTGAATTGTGTCTTGCAGGAAATCATTGAATAAAGGAGTCCTAAAGTAGAAAAGATCAAATATGGAAAAAACAGCAAAACACAGCCCGTGTCATGAAACACAGGGGGGCGTGTTACTATCTGGAAATTGAAAGGAAGGGCCTTGAACAAAAACACGGCCCGTGTTATGAAACACAGAGGGCTTGTGTTCTTCTCTGTTTACGTGTTTCCATGACAGTTTATTAGCAGAATCAAACATAGGGGGACCGTGTTATGAAACACGGCCCGTGTTAGCATCTCAGAAATCATAACTTTAAAATAGAGCGAGGGTTATGGGCCCAAAGGATATAAATAACGTTGCCTAGAGCCCCTAAAGGATGTTTGGGCTGGGAGCAGCTAAGCGGCTGAAGAGGATTCAAAGAACAAGAGAGAGGAAGATTCGATCAAAGATTGGAGTCTCGGGTTCGAGCAATCGGAGATCAATTAACCTTGACCTTTAGAAACAAGTTTGATCTTCAGTCTTCTTTTGCACTTGCATTCTAAACTATTTCTTCTATTTTTTTTTCTATTTTTGAATTTGCCATGTGTGGCTTAACTTATTGATTAGTTAAGGGAAGATGAAACTCCAGTTTTAATTATGTGAATCTTGCATATTTCTTTATATCAATACAGTTATATTTTTATTCATATGTTTCTATTCTTAAATCAATATAAAGGTCTTTATATTCTTGCCAAATTTCAAGAGTGGTAAAAATAGGATTGCTATGCGCGGTTGCGGTGGTAAAACTAGTGAAACATATGATCAAAGTAATTTAATCCCGGTGTGTGATTAGATCTTAGTGTGATTGGTTTTTTAATTCTTAATGCAATCATTAGGTAGGTGTACGAGCAGTTGCTTTACAAATAACTAATGGTTAAGGTTTGATTTGAGCAGTTGCTAAATTAAGCGAAACTTAAGGAAAATTGGGGATTTATCTCACAATCACATGAGAACATAATTGATTATGTTAGTATAAAGAGCATGTAAATTAGCATAATCATATAAATCTAGTGGTGGATTCCATCTCTTAACCAATATCTGTAACTTGATAATTCAATCTGTGTTTACTATTTTTGTTTTAAGTTTGATTTATACTTTTAATTTTAATTAACAAAACCTCATTTTTACTTTTTGTTGTTTATTGTTAATCAGAGTTTAATTTAGGAATTAGATTAGTAGTGTCAACTGAATTAGTTCTTTGTGGATCGACCCTTGCTTACTACAATTGGTTACAAGATTTTTATATTTTTTATGGAACTTGGAACCTATTTTTGATATAAATCTTAATCATATTCCACATCACACCAAATTTTGGCGCTGTTGCCGGGGATCGAACCCGGGTCACTTGCGTGAAGGGCAGGAATACTCACCAAAATTTGGTGTGATATGGAATATGATTAAGATTTATATCAAAAATAGTTGCCAAGTTCTACCAAAAATATAAAAACTTTACAACCAGTTGTAGTAAGCAAGGGTCGATCCACAGAGAACCAATTCAATTGACACTATCAGTCTAATTCCTAAATTAAACTCTGATGAACAATAAACAGTAAAAGAAAAAGGGGGTTTTGTTAATTAAAATTAAAAGTATAAATTAAACTTAAAACAAAAACAGTAAACACAGATTTGATTTACCAAGTTAAAGATATTAGTTAAGAGATGAAATCCACCACTAGATTTATATGATTATGCTAACTTACATACTCTTTATACTAACATGATCAATTATGTTCTCATGTGATTGTGAGATAAATCTCCTATTTTTCTTAAGTTTTGTTTAATTTAGCAACCGCTCAAATCAAACCCTAACCATTAGTTCTTTGTAGAGCAACTGCTCTTACACCAACCTAATGATTGTATTAAGAATTAGAAAACCAATCACACTAAGATCTAATCACACACCTGGATTAAATTACTTAGATAATATGTTTCATTAGTTTTACCACCGCAACCGCGCATAGCAATCCTAGTTTTACTACTCTTGAAATTTGGCAAGAATATAAAGACTTTTATATTGATTTAAGAATAGAAACATATGAATAAAAATATAACTGTATTGATATAAAGAAATATGCAAGATTCACATAATCAAAACTAGAGTTTCATCTTCCCTTAACCAATCAAGAAGTTTAGCCACACATGGAAAATTCAAAAATAGAAAAAAAAATAGAAGAAAAGCATAATTCAGAATGAAAGTGCAAAAGAAGACTGAAGATCAAACTAGTTTCTAAAGGTCAAGGTTGATTGATCTCTGATTGCTCGAACCCGAGACTCCAATCTTTGATCGAATCTTCCTCTCTCTTGTTCTTTGAATTCTCTTCAGCCGCTTGGCTGCTCCCAGCCCAGACATCCTTTAGGGGCTCTAGGCAACCCTATTTATATCCTTTGGGCCCATAACCTTTGCTCTATTTTAAAGTTATGTTTTCTGAGACGCTAACACGGGCCGTGTTTCATAACACAGCCCCCCTGTGTTTGATTCTGCTAATAAATTGTCATGGAAACACGTAAACAGAGAAGAACACGGCCCCCCTGTGTTTCATAACACGGGCCGTGTTTTCGTTCTAGGCCTTTGCTTTCAATTTCCAGGGAGTAACACGGCCCCCCTGTGTTTCATGACATGGGCCGTGTTTTGCTGTTTCTTCCATATTTGATCTTTTCTACTTTAGGACTCCTTTATTCAATGATTTCCTGCAAGACACAATTCAATTAATGATTGCTTATAATCACATTTAAGCATAGTTTCATAATAAAGATCCGATTAAGCTTGAAATCTAGAAACTTTGCTAAATGTTAACAATTAAGCACAAGTGGAGTCCAATTAGATCAAGCATAAGGTAATCAAAACACTAAAATATCAACAGATCAAATACTCCCACACTTAACTTTTTGCACTCCTAGGCAAAACTATATGATTAAACACCTACTTCCAAGGGTAATAAAAGTGTCAAGCAAAGAGCAGAGACCTAAACACATTAATTCTTTCAAAGAGGCTAAACAACTAGGAATTTCCTTTCTTAGCAATCCAAACCAGCAAGTTAAGTTATTCAGATATTAGGGTTAAATCAACATGATAAATCCCCACCGATATACTCTCTTTCGCTCAAGTGTTTTGGGCTTGTATTTACTCTACTTCTCTATCACTTAGGCCACATGCACACAAAGATCAAAAAGTCTTTGATTAGGTTGTAATGGGGTCAGGGATAAGGTAAGATACATCAACGATAAGCAAAGTTAAACCATAGGAAATAGAATAGCAAAGGGGAATATATTCAATCATTATAGTGAAAATTACCCCAGCATTTTTCACCCTCAATCTCATTTTGTATCTTTTCCTTTTCTTGCCTTTCTCCATACAACAATCAGATTTTTTTTCCTTTTTTTTTATTACATCACATCCAAGCATCTTAACAATTTGCCAATATACTTTTTTTTTGCAACATAGTTGGGCAAACACATTGTCAAATCCCCCCACACTTATTCAAAACAAATTCCTAACACAATTACCAAGCTCTTCTACTCCCTAAAGTAGGGTAGCAAAATGATTTTTCACTTTTAAGCTTGTATTGAACTATGATAGAAGGAAAGGAAAGATCAATTAGGCTCAAAGGGGTTAACAATGGATAAAAATGCAAGGATGGCTATTTGGCCAGTAGCTAACAGAAAGAAGTGTCTTTGTCATGTCACTGGTATACAATGGTCATTTGCAGCTTAAAAGAGAGTGAAGCCAAATTCTGAAGAACACATAATCATGAGCATAATCACACAACAAAGAACCAAGATGGCCTAAAATTAGCCATTCACAACAAGGCCCAAGATCTCACTAGGTTTCAATCTACCATTTTGAATTTAACCCCGAATTTTTTTTTTGAATAACTCACAAGACAGATTTAGAAACAAGAAAGTCAATTCCTATAAGCTTAGAAACTTATTAACCAAAATTAATCTTGTGCTCATCATTCAAATCATTCGAAAAACCATTGGAGAGGCATGCATCATATATTCAATTAAGATCATTCATTACCCCCCACACTTAAAGGTGATAGTGTCCTCAATGTCAAAGCAAACAGACCAGAGAGAAATAAAATTCAAGAATCCAACAGTGCACAATCAAAATCATCCAGAAATAAATGGAATCCATAACGAACATTCATCAATAATAGTTCAAAAATATCCAATTACAAAACCAAAAGGTGAACAGCAGCGAATCAACATAAACCATCAGAAATAAAAGAAGGAAATCAAGATAGGGGTAGGGGATAAAATGTCCTTTGGAGCAGGGTATCGAGTTTGCCATCAATGGCAACCATCTGCTAAGCAGTAAAGTCCTCTAATTCTTAGAAATGATCCTCTAATCACTGAAACTGAGCGGCATGGTCCAATTCAAGATAGCCAATACGAGCTAGAACCTCAGTAAAAGATGGAACTCAAGCGGAAGGTCCAGCCTCTGTAGCAAATGGAGGAATAGCCTCTTCGGGTACTGATGTAGTATCATGCTCTGGTGGTGTAGGTGTCTGAGCTCTCAGAGGAAGGATATCACAACTTGGACCAACTAGATGGAGAGCACCATGCTGGTACACACACAGCAAATCCAGATCAATGCCACATTGTTCAGCTATGGCGGTGATGTACCCTCTAATCAAAATTCGTCCAACTTTAGTGGACCCAATATGCTTTAATTGATTGCATAACCAATAACCCCCGTTAACTTTCTCCCCCCGAATCAAACAATAAATGAAAAATAACTCAGTGCGACCAATTACTCTTTGACTCCCCCCTTGCACAGATAGTATTTGCCAACCATTTTTGAAGGTACCGAAAGGAAGTGGATCACAATTTGGAAGCTTTAGAATATTTAGGGTCAAAAGAACCTGAATCTACAACAGATAAATCAGACCAAACACGATCTTAAGGAAAGTCACGGGGTATTCGATTATGCCCTACTGGAAAATCAAAAATGGCACTAAACTAATGAATGTTCAAGTGAAAGGGGGTGCCTACAAGTTTAAATGAAATCTAACCAGGCCACTGATCCTGATCACTAAGGGGATACAACTTACAAGAAAAAGTTGAAAGAAATTTCGTAGTCAATTCAGCATACGTGGGTCTACATATCTTTGCAAACTCATTCTACCTAATGTTACACAATAACCTATCTACCTCATCATACAAATCAATAGCACGCAAGGTTGCCTCATCTAAATACCTAGTGGGTACAATTTCTTTTCTATCCAGAGGATGGACATTTACCTAACGAAGGGGCTCAACAGGGGGAAATGGAGGAGCCTTTGCACGCCTAGAGGAGGTATGATGGGGGTGATGAGAACAAGAAGCAGCGGTGGTCTTCAAGCATTTCTTGGGACCCATTACTGATGAAATCAAAAGAAATGGAGAAAGGAGGAGAATAGGTTGGTACCGTGAACTTGGGAATGGTGGAGGAAAAGGAGGTTGGCAACGTAGAGGAAGAATGGAATGTGAGAGAGAGAAGATTGGGTGTGGGAATGGAAGAAAATAAGGGAAAAGAATAAGATGTGAGCTAGAATAGAAAGAATTGGGAAGAAAAAGAGAGGGGGGAAACGGCGCTGGAGATGGGAGAAAGGAAGGGGAAAGACAAATGGGGAAGATTGAATTCAAAACCCTAAGTAACAAGGGGAGAAATGTGTTTGCTGTCACGTAAACACAGGCCGTGTCTTTGGACACGGCCTCCCTGTGTTTCTCTTGGGTTCACCAAATGCTTGTTTCTGTTGAGAAACAGGGGCCACATTATAAAACATGGCCACTCCGTGTTTGGCTCTAGAATTCATGTATATTTTGTTGTGTGAAAAACAAGGGATGTGTTTTGAAACACACCCCCCTGTTATCCACTGAGTTGACAATCCTACAGAATACTGTAAAAACCCACTGAATCACTAATGCCTAAGAGTTCTCAAAACACCCAAAAATGTAAAATATGGTCTCAAACATGCATCAAGCAAATAATTCATGCATTCAATCATAGTTGCTGCAGTGCAAAACACAAGGATACCAAAGAAATCAGTCCAGAAACATACCAAAATTAACCTATTCTAAGAAACTAATTCAAGAAGTGATTCAAGAAAATAATGAAGAAAAGAAAATAAAAAGGGAATAAGGAAAGCAAATCTGATTCAGTGATGATGGGTTGCCTCCCATCAAGCGCTTAGTTTATTGTCCTCAGCCCGACATTGGGACACCCTCATTGATCTTTATAATGTGGATGGTAGAAAGTCAACAATTTAACTTCCACACTTTTCGGAAGCTCATAGAAAGACTTGAGACAGTGTTTATTGGCCTTATCAAATGAAGTAGGTGAAAAGACTCCACCAGGATCCCATTGGTTGAAACATGATGACCAAGCTATAGTTGAAACAATATGAGAGTTTTCACCAGGGTCCCATTGGTTGAAGTGTAATGACCAAATTAAGCTTTCAGCATGAAAGCTTCCACCAGGGTCCCATTGGCCTTCCGTAGTTTCCTTGGGTTCACCACTGGAAACTAATATGTGTACTTTATCCACTTTATATGCATTGTTTTGTATTGAACCATGGTCCAAAAACAAAATCCACTTCATCAGTGACCATTATCCGGTTATCTTCTTCCTTCTTTGAAAACTCTTCAGTGGCCTGTAATTCCACCTCCCTTTGGGTCTTAGATTCTACTTTGTAAATAAAATCATCAACTTTAAGGTCTACAGAAATCTCAGCACGACTAGCACATATCATATCAGTACATGAGTGTCAATGAATATAATTATTGAAACCAATAAAATCAGGAAATTCATCACACAACTCATCATACTGTCTCTCCACTACCTTAGGAAAGGGTTCAAGAATACCTACCTTGGGGGCCTTAGAGTATTCCCCCTCCTCACTTACCTCTTCAGGCTCTATTTCTTTCTTGTCAATAGCTTATGGAGGAGAGGTGGGTTCATCTAACGTCTTCCCACTTTGCAATGTTACAGCACTAGGATCTTCCTTCACATCCTCTTCGGGTTGTGAGGGAAGTCTTCCAGAAATTAGGCTCTGCATCTTGCTGAATTCTATGGCTAACTGCCCCAAAGAGTTTTGCAGGTCATCGCTTATGGCCTTTGTTTCTTACTAAAATTGAATGTTATTACTAGCCATTTGTCTTATTAGCTCCTCCAATGAAAGTTCAGGTTGCCTAGGAGCTTGAACTTGTTGCTGCCCATGACTCAAGTTAAGATGATCCCACCACCCTGGATAATATGTATTGGAGTAGAGGTTGTAATTGTCGGAAGGTTCAGAATATCCTCATACTGCCTCTACCTCCTCATTTGTGTCTACTAGGAAAGTGGGACACAAATCAGTGGGATGTTTAGGTGATAAGCAAATCGCACAAGCATCCATGATCAATGGACATCAATACCTACAAACACTCAGAAAGAAAGAATCAAAAATTAAAAATAAAAACAAAAACAAAGTAAAAATAGGAAACAAATCAATAGCGCAATTGGAAAATTAGTTCCCTGGTAATGGCGCCAAAATTTGGTGTAATGTGGAATATGATTAAGATTTATATCAAAAATAGTTGTCAAGTTCTACCAAAAATATAAAAACCTTGCAACCAGTTGTAGTAAGCAAGGGTCGATCCACAGAGAACCAATTCAATTGACACTATCAATCTAATTCCTAAATTAAACTTTGATGAATAATAAACAATAAAAAGTAAAAAAGTGGATTTGTTAATTAAAATTAAAAGTATAAACCAAACTTAAAACAAAAACAGTAAACACATATTGAATTACCAAGTTAAAGATATTGGTTAAGAGATGGAATCCACCACTAGATTTATATGATTATACTAACTTACATACTCTTTATACCAATATGATCAATTATGGTCTCATGTGATTGTGAGATAAATCTCCTGTTTTCCTTAAGTTTTGCTTAATTTAGCAACGGCTCAAATCAAACCCTAACCATTAGTTATTTGTAAAGCAATTGCTCTTACACCTACCTAATGATTGCATTAAGAATTAGAAAACTAATCACACTAAGATCTAATCACACACCGGGATTAAATTACTTAGATCATATGTTTCATTAGTTTTACCACTCTTGAAATTTGGCAAGAATATAAATACCTTTATATTGATTTAAGAACAGAAACATATGAATAAAAACATAACTGTATTGATATAAAAGAAATATGTAAGATTCACATAATCAAAACTAGAGTTTCATCTTCCTTTAACCTATCAAGAAGTTTAGCCACACATGGCAAATTCAAAAATAGAAGAAAAATAGAAGAAAAACATAGTTCAGAATGAAAGTGCAAAAGAAGACTGAAGATCAAACTAGTTTCCAAAGGTCAAGGTTGATTGATCTCTGATTGCTCGAACCCAAGACTCCAATCTTTGATCGAATCTTCCTCTCTCTTGTTCTTTGAATCCTCTTCAGCCGCTTGGCTGCTCCCAGCCCAGACATCCTTTAGGGGCTCTAGGCAATCATATTTATATCTTTTGGGCTTATAACCCTCGCTCTATTTTAAAGTTATGATTTCTGAGACGCTAACACGGGCCATGTTTTCGTTCCAAGCCCTTGCTTTCAATTTCCAGAGAGTAACACGGCCCCCCTGTGTTTCATGACACGGGCCGTGTTTTGCTGTTTCTTCCATATTTGATCTTTTCTACTTTAGGACTCCTTTATTCAATGATTTCCTGCAAGACACAATTCAATTAATGATTGCTTGTAATCACATTTAAGCATAGTTTCAAAATAAAGATTCGATTAAGCTTGAAATCTAGAAACTTTGCTAAATGTTAACAATTAAGCGCAAGTGGAGTCTAATTAGATCAAGCATAAGGCAATCAAAACACTAAAATATTAACAGATCATGCTTCTTCCACATTATCAACAGCCTCAAATGTATTGAGATTATTTGAACCCTCCATCAACTTCGATTTTGGGTTGCTACACACACCTGTAAATTATCAACTATATACTATTATGTTACAAACATATTTCATATTTCACCAACCTCTAGATTTTATTATGGCAAAATAGGAAAAAACAATGGAAAGTAAACAAACAAATGACAATAGATAATGAGGATAGAGACACATTCGAATGGGTCTATTCTATAAAAGCCACACTTATACATAGAGATGAAATGAAGCTTAAAAAAGGAGCTTGGAACTATCTAGTCCAACAAAACAACTTATAACTGTAGTCATGTTAATTTTTTTCACGTGTGCTCAAATAAGTCTCAAATGGCTCAATGGCAATCTTAAAGGGTATAAAAACATCATTCAAAACATGTCATTACTCTTTCTCTTCTAAAACAGGATATGTTTTACCTCTACAGCAAAGCTTAGGTAAGAAATTAAGGATGCAAAGAGAACTATCTATAATTATTTCATTTCCACACTTTAGGAGGTAAGAGCCTTTCATGAGGAACCATTTCTCTGCCACTAACTCAATTTAACCATTTCTCTGCCACCAACTCAATTTAAATACTTAATGGTTGCTTTTTTTCCATACAAAAATAGATAAAAAATAATTGTTTTACACTTCTGCTAAGATCAAAGAACATATCTTCTCAATTGCTCAGATATAATGTACACATTTGAAGCAACAAACATTGCATAAGTGCAAAAATAGGTGGTTGTTTTAGTTAATTCTATAGACCTATGATGCTAACACCAAGAACACGACTAACAACACAGTAATTTGATGAATTTTTTTAGCAAATGTATGAATCTAACATTAACAACATACATAATTAAATGAACCAGAACAAACATCTAAGCAACGAAGAAAGAGAGACTTTTACCTAGCGTATTACTTTGACCATATGAAATACTAGCGAAGAGTCACGGAGAAGAGAATGGCCATGGAGAAGACAACGGCCATGAAGAAGACAACGGCCACTAAGAAGACAACAGCCACGGAGAAGGCAACAGCCACGGAGAAGGCAATGACAGGACTAAGTTTTATTTTGAGAGTGATAGCTGTGAGGAAGAAGCAGAATTTATACGAATGGGAAGAGAAAGAGGACGATAGCAGCTGTGTTTGAGACACTGAGAAAGACAGTGATAGAGAAGATGGTGAAACTGATAGCAAAGAGACGAGAGTGGCATTTGAGGGCGGGAGATGAAAGCCTTGAGAGACAAAATTGGGAGGGAATACAAAGTGAGAACGCTGCTGTGAATCACGTTCTCTGATGAATTAAAAAAATATGGTCATGTGACATACAGTGGATAGTAGTTTGAGTCTTTTGGATGGACGAATAGCGCGATCGTTTGCATAATAAGGTTGATGGCATGTAATGATGAACAATGATAGAGACCATTCAAATTCAAACACGAAGAGTGTAGTAGCATTAATGATGAGAGAAGAAAACTGCGAAGATTAATCAATTTTAGTAAATCCAACCAATTGGGTATAAAATGCCAAGTATATTAAAAAGGAAGGAGCTTGATCTAATGGATAAAAATGATTAAGAATGTAACAAGGTGGTTGCTCTGGTGCAACTAAAAAGTGTGTGCCATCAGTGGCATCTCACTTTCTCCCAATGCTGTTTTAACACATAATCAAATAAGTTCAAGTCATCAATCCATGTAGTATGGGTATTTTGAAAATTTTATTTGCTAGACTCCCCTTAAGGGTTGTTTTACAAATTTGTAAAAAAAAACATATTATCCTTGTAGGCAATTATAACTTAAAAATGAATATTAATTATTTATTATTAACCTTTTATAAAATCTGATTCACATTTTTCTAATTAAAAACAATTTTGTATTGATTATAATGATGTTTGTAGGCCAATTTGAAATGGCATGACACTTGTTTAGATGTCATATGCCAAAAATTACAGTCGATCATGCACATAACATAATATTAATTAAAACATTAATATTATTTTTACACTTGAATGAAGATTGCTATCAAACACTCAAGCGTTTTTACCCTCGAGTATTTTGTGCGTGAAAAACCAAAATTAAAAATTAAAAAAAGGATAATATTATGTTTTTATAATTAGAAAATTATATAATTAATATTAAAACCAAAATTTAATTAGAAAAATGTGAATCAGATTTTATAAAAGGTTAATAATAAATAATTAATATTCATTTTTAAATTATAATTATCTATAACGATAATGTGTTTTTTTTTAACTTGTAAAACAACCCTTAAGGGGAGTCCAACAAATAAAAATATACAAAATATCCCTATTACATGGATTGATGATTTAGACTTATTTGCTTATGTGTTAAAACAACATTGGAAGAATGTGAGATGTCACTTATGACACACACTTTTTGATTGCACTAGAGCAACCACCATGTAACAATCTAATAATGAAAAATTGTTCTCGCCAAAATCAAAGTAAAAATCAGGTCCAACTTTATTAAATATATATAGATTACATTGATCTCCCTTAAATTTAGTGTTTATACACTAACACTATTCTTGTTTTGGAACTTGCACCTACCTCTCTTTGATATTTGCATACGGACTTTGTGTAGGTTTTGTACATAAAGTATCAGAGATATGTGTAATTTATTAAACAAAGAAGGGTGTTGGGGTGTAAAAATTGACATAAAATAAAGGATGTAGTTGTAATTTCTCAAACAAAAGAAGTGTCATGTGTAATATGTGCTAACCTCAAGGAAGGTTAACGTAATTACCCCTAAAATCTAATTAACAAGCTTGCTTCTCATCTGAAACGCCTCTCTATTTTTTATTGTTTTCCTACCTTTATATATAGAGAGAGTGTGTATTTAGTGAAATGAATATTTATTATGAGAGGTGAGATGAGTGAATTTTGACTATTGAATCTTATATGAATGGTCAATATTAAAATGTAAATGTATGTGACTTTTTTAAGTGGTCACATGATCTTTAAGTAATTTTTAATATTGACCATCCATGTATAGTTGTATGGTCAAAATTTACTCTTCTTATTTTCTCTCAATAAAAACTCATCTTATCAGATATGTCTCATATATATATATAGGGTATGATTTTGGGTCATATGTGTATTTTTCCAAAATTTCTTGCCAATTGAGTGTATTATGATTTGTGGAGTATTGAGATTTTATTTTGGACAACGATACATACAAAAAAGTTATTTTGTAGAGAAAATGACATAAATCTTGAAATGTGTGGCTCCAAAATTTTCATTCACTACTTTTCATCGTGTACAATAATTTTGCCATGCATTTGTTGGTTTGTGAAAATTTTATACGTTAAAGTTCTGTACATTTAACTTTTCCCTTTTATTTTATTTTTAATAATACAATTTTGTCTTTACTTTCAAAATTTTGTAAAAGGTTATAAAGTGCTAAATAAACTTTCAAATAATTCCAGCAGTACTTAATTATAGTTCAATAAAACTCTATTACAAATAAAATGGAAAAAGGCAAACTCTGATTATACTTCCACAAGTTACTTTCATTATATATTTGATATTAATTAAGAACACTATTAACCATGGATGTGAATTCCATTTTTTTTTGCTCACATTTCACTCAAGTTATTAGGGATATTTACCAACAAAAGATTTCCCTAATATGAGCACTTCTTGCAAAAGTCCATCAAGTAAATTTTGCAAATATAAGACATGGCAAATCATCTAATCATGTTTGTCCTACCAAGATATTTCTCCAAGAAGTACAATAAAAATGAAAAGATGGGTCACACAACACAAGGAAAAACATCATTTAACACATCTGTATAAAACTTGTGCAAGTTCTAAATAATGAAGAGCTTATCAAATACTAATAATATTATGCTCCAAACGTATAGCAATAAAATAGAAATATCTATTTAATATGAAATTTTATAGCATAAAATAACATTGAGAACCAACTAGCCTATTCATATTTAAGGTGAAATTTTTGCAAGTTCTAGTCTAGCCTATTTACTTCACATGTCACAATAAACATCATGAGCAAGACATTCTGCAAATAAACATCATATTTAAAATCAAACTCTAAGATTGGAAAAAAAAAAATTACATCTCAATAAAGTTAAGGCATGTTGATGTTAGATTGTTCCATCCAGTAAGATGCTAGGAAGTAGGAACCAGTGTACATGGAATGGATACGCGCATACTCAAATGCTTGAGACCATCGATGATGGCCTTGGCTTCCTCTTTGGTGGCCTTCTCTTGTCTTTACACTTCTACCAAGAACTTTTGGAGCAAAGAAGCTGTCATAATTCCATTTTCAGAGTATTGTTTGAATTGTCTTAATCTCCTACAGTGTCTCCGAGTCGGCAAGCTTGAAGCACCCGTTGACGCACTTGAATGCACAAAGCACCACCAAAGGCAAGCCATAGCCCACCGAAAGCGACGATAGAGCAAGATAGTAAGAGAGAGTGGGTCAGGAGAGAGATAGAGAGAGGGGAAACGTGATGTCACTTGAATTTTTAGTGAAAAATTGTAAGCTGTTGAATTTTGTACAAATCAAAGGACCACACACACACAGATGTGATTTCCCTCTTGCATTTTATGTTGTTCATTTTCTTTGTTTTTGAGTTATAGGTTAAAAAATGACATGAATATAGTTATAATTTCTTTGCTTTCAACTTTTGGTGTTATTAATGCATTAAATAAAAATATAAATAATGCATGGTATTTGAGCTTTTAAAATTTATCCATTATTCGATTTTTTTTTTTAATTTTACACTCATTCACTAATGTTGTGTAATATTATTTGAAGAGTTTGATTATGATAATAATTATTTAAGATTACAAACTCTTTTAATAATGTAGTATAACATAATTAGATGGTGTAAAATAATAATTTTAAAATGAGCACATCTTCGTAACCAGTACACCAACTCCCTTAGATTGATCCAAGCATGTTTTCGTAAATTAAAAACTTTAAAGTGGGCAAATATAGATTTGAGATTCTATAATCACACATTGAAACACATACTAAAAGGCTTACTATATTAAATTCCTTTTGTTCTCAACTGCATTTAGATAAATACCTAAATAAGGTTGACAACGGTGGATTCCTTCGATACATGGTGGTTGTGACGGTGGTGCGAAGGGGTGAGTATCTAGAAAAGGTATTCCAATGCTCAAGTTAGATTGTGCACAAGGTGGGTAGAGTGTTTGGAATTAAATACATATCTTTGCTACCTTGTGAGATATTTATAGGAGCGTCTTGGTTAATAAGAGTTGTAGATAAATCTAAATTAAATCTTGTTAATTAGGATAATAATCCATGAGATTGTTATCTCTTATAACTGAATCTCCTATTTATATGGGATGTAATTAATATTCATATTTATGAGGAATTCTGTGAGAGATTTGATCCTCATAAATAGGCAGATTTACTTATCTAATAGCATACATAAATATATGAGATCCAAATCTAGTGGGTCAAGTTTCTCATGAACCGTTAACCCGAAACTCGGTCTAGAATAGTTGTCCCCAACTTGACACTTAGATGTGACAGTTGAGTGTCAAGATATCTGTGTTCAACAGGAGCAAACGACACGCATGAGACAAAGGGATCCAATTCATAACATAAATGATGGATATCACAATGTTTTTTTCATAGGGCCGAGGTCTGTGATATGTGGTAGAATGCCCCCAGTGTTAATAAATAAGGCTGGGATCTGGAATGGATCACTCTGCTTAAAGTCATCACACCGTCATTCGAGATTCATAGTAGGTTGCTCCCATACAGATTTTGTTCGTGGGCCCATTTAATTCTGAAAGTAATATGATTTTGAACCGAGATTCGTATTATGATTTATCATAATATCATGATGCAAGTCCATGATCCAGTTTATATATTCCCGTAAAATGTCATACGTCATTTCAACTCTGAGCATTTTGAGCGTTATCCTTTCAACTACTCTTCTTAGAAATAGTACGCCACATGGTTGGAAGATATTGGAAGCTGCCGTTTAGGACTAGTAACATTATGATTGCCGTTTTTCATATTTTAAAATGAAAGGGAGAGATGTTTTTCCCTAATTCATGGTAACAGTTGGGTTGCCCTCCGCATATGTAAAAGGGAGTGAGGGGATAACCCCTCACTTTCTTCTCTTCTTCCATTTCTAATTTCACGTTCGGCGAACCTAGGCGATTTTCGGTGAGACTCCAGCGACCATTTGCTTACAATTTCAACCTCCCAACACTTTTTTCTTCTAAAAAATAAAGTACTTCATTTTTCTACTTTACTTTTCTTCCACATTCTTTCACTGTGAAAGGAAAAATGTCACAAAACAATGGGGAGGAGAGCGTTTCCTTGAAAATCCTTAGTGCTCTGCTGTCTCCACTACCTTGGTGCGGCGGAGACGTTTCTTTCATGGTAAGGATTCTGATAGAGGTCTGAGGCCAATAACTGGGATGGATATCCTGGAGGCATTATGGAGGATGGATCGTGCTAGAGAGCTTGCTTGGCAAAGGCTAACATGTCTGTTTTCCAAGCTCATGATAGAGTTAGGGAACTTCAGTGAGTCTTCTTCTAATGCTAATATGAGTGCAGCCTCTGTAGATAACGCTACCAACACAAACATGGCACATTAGAGAACGGCTCCTACATAATCCAGAGAACTTGTCTCCCCAAGAGATGTTGGCCTATACCAATGGGTCGACTGAGAAGTCCTAGGAACTCCTTCGAGCGTAGAGAGCTCGGAATATGCACGTAAAAAGAAAGAATACTTACACTTAACCAAGAATAGGTTAAGAAATAGAGGATATGCCATATGTGCTCCGACTGACTAAGAAAAAGTATGTTCAATGATGATAGAAGGTGATCACTTCATCTATATGTATGATGTGCTATTTACACAAATCGGAGTCCAGCTTCCATTCTCCAACCTCAAGATCAGAGTCTTAAACCACCTACGGGTAGCTCCAACACAACTACATCCAAACGCATGAGGTTTTATCAAGATGTTCAAGCTCGTTTGTAGGATTTTTGAATGGTCGTACTCCATCAAATCATTTTTCTTCCTCTTCACCTGGTTTTCATCCTCCAGGAATAGTTTTCAAAAAGGGTAGGTCACCATACGTGCACAAGTAAGGCGGAAGGTGTTCAAGCCCTACCATAATTCTTTTAAAAACTTCAATAAGGACTTCTTATAAGTTGAAGGAGCTTCGAGGTCGACACTTTTTTTTGTTACCCTGGATGGCGAACCAACGATATACTTATATTAGACCCAAGCAGTGTGGGACAGGAGCTTGGAGGAAATAGAAACTCCGATGTCCGCGTTGTCTGAGGATGAGGCCGACTTCCTCAACTTCCTCGTTGAGTGGGCCGACAAGGATATGGTTATCTATTGTAAGGATGTCCTAGATGAGCTCACTGACTCAATAAAACCATTATTAAGTATCTCATCCCACATATATTTGATTGACTTGTATTTTTAAATTTTTTCTAAGTGTTGTAACATATATCTTTCCTATTTGCAAAGAGTATGGTACTTACCGACAGTCTCAAACTTCTCACCATGTAACTGGCTATAAGGAAAGCGGGGGCCTCGAGGTTTGGATCACGGCCCACGGTTACCATTCCACCACCTCAACTCATAGTGGTTGTTCCTCCTCCACCACATGTTGTATAGGAGGCAGAGCCCGGTTCTCCTACACAACCTCTTCAGTCGCGAAAAAGAAAAGCGGACAGCTAAATGAAGCAAAGGGGAAAGAGGTCGGTGGCTGAGGTTACTCCTATTGACCTTACTTTTGGCCGAGAGTCTAAAATCCTAGAGGGCGCACCCCTACATTTTTCTCTAGGGTCAGTTTGGGGTAGAGGGGTTAATCCTGGGAGGATCATTGATAACATTCATCTGTCCCCTACTGACCATGATGTCTTAATAGAGTAAGATTTGTTGGAGCTTCTCTGGGATACGCAGGTGCGAGCCTTGCGAAACACCTTAGTCCTCTAGATTTTGGAATCTGCTTTTGAGTTTGTTCGACAGACTAGGGAGTTGGAGAAAGAAATGGACACCCTCTAGGGTGGAAAACAGGGGCTCGAGCTGGCCATTGCTAAAAAAGATAGGCAGTTAGCCTAAGTCAATAAAGAGCTCGGTTTGCATAGGGCCAAGATCTCCAGGCTCTAAGCCAGAGTTTCCCACATTTTTTAGGAGGTTGTTAAAGTAGCCAAACTTCGGGCCCAAATTGTTGTGGGGGTTGCTCGGGAGATTGTTTAAAAAGATCAAATTTCTTCCGCCGAGGCTATCCTAACCGCCTTTTGAACATAGAATGAGATTCTTTGTTAGTCTGAGGCCAAGCTGCAAGATGATATTCTGATTATTGAAGATGAATGGGCTAAGTAGGTGGATGAATTATTCTCTAATGCTCTTGATCAACTTCGTCTACTAAACCTAAACCTTGTTGAGGAGGGGACCGATTCAAGGAAGGTGGTCCGAGATGGTCAAATAGTGGACGCCATTCCCAAAACCACTCTGCAACTCAAGTCCCTGAGATGGCAGAGGTTGTCGAGGAAGAGGAAGGGGAAAATTCAGAGGGCAGCCCAGCAGAAGAGGTCGTGGCGGCTGATGAACCTACCCTTGAGGAGCTCATTCTAGAAGCTTAATTTTTCTTTTGTTTTTCTTCATTTTACCCCCTGCGTGGGGTTCATTTTGTTTTGTACTTGAATAATTCCCGGTACTTGAACAACTCATATTCTTGTTGTCTTTTATTTTTTCCTCACCTAGATGGGTCCAATGCTTGATCTCGGTGATTCCATTTATACTTAGCATACACTCTAACTTTTATTCGACCGAGATAGGTCTAAAGCTCGATCTCGATGTTTCTCTTCTACACTTAGCAAATGCTTGTGTTTTTCCCAACCGAGATGGATCCAAAGCTCGATCTTGGTGGTTCTATTTTAAGCTTAGAGAACGTTTGTGTTTCTTCTAACTAAGACAAATCGAACACTCGATCTCGGTGGTTCTTTTACGCTTAGTGAACGCTCGATTTATTTATCAGAGATGTTTCTCCACTTTTGTTAACACTTAGTCAAATTTTTTAGTGTGAAACTACGAAGTTCAATTTTGACGTGGAAGCCTCTTGGAGTGACGTCCGCATATCCCGAGCAATGGTCTAATACATTTAACCTCTTTAAACCTTTTTTAGGCTTATGGGTCAAGTTTAATACTGAAATTATAAAGTTTGATTTTAACATAGAAGCCTCTTGGAGTGGCATCCACTATCCTGGGCTACGGTCGAATGCACTTAACCTTTCTAAACTTTTGTTTATGGGTTAAGGTCAGACTCATTAGGGTACATGTTAAAAGCCTTAAATGCACTCATTGAACTCAGATACTAGTCAAGTGGATTCCTCTGTTTGACCTTTATATACGCATTAGAACAACTGATCCTAATTAGACCTTGTATTCCTCAGACCACTCCAAGGTGTGATAACCTTATGGGTTGCAATAGTCATAGATGAATAAAATAATCAAAAGTGTTAAAGAAATAATAACTAATTCATTCATGTCAGAACTTGTCACTTACATGATAAAAATAACAATTAAAGGTAACTAACTGTAATATTTCCTTAGCTTATCAGCATTCTAGAAAATTCTTGATAATTTTGCTAGAGAGTGTTTCTAGAGTATAGGCTCCTAATTTTGTATGGTCCTTCCTAATTATGAGCTAATTTCCTATCTTTCATATTTTTACCTCCAATATCCACCCTACGAAGTACGAGGTTGCCAGGATTAAATCTTCATGGAATCACTTTAGAATTATATAATGTTGCAATCCTTTGTTTAAAGGTGGCTTCATGAACATGGGCAATGTGGCGTTGTTCTTCCAGCAAGTCTAATTCATGGCAGATGAGGTTTAGGTTGGTCTCAAAAAATTTTGTCTCCTCTAACTCGGCTCTCCTATTTCCACCAGGATCATAGCCTCGCAATAATAGGTCAATTTAAAGGGTGTCTCTCTTGTGGAGAAATAAGGCGTGGTTTGATATGCCCATAAGACATGATCGAGTTGTTCCACCTAATTTCCCTTAGCATCATCAAGTCTTTTTTTGTTCCTTTAAGTATGACCTAATTGGCAGCTTCAACTTGCCCATTGGTTTTTGGATGTTCCACTGAGGTGACATGTTGTTTGATCTTGAGACCGACTAAACAATCCTTGAACTTCTGATCTTTGAACTGGGTATTGTTATCTATGATGATAGATTCTGGGATACCAAACCTGCTGATAATATTCTTATAAGTGAACTTTTGGATTCGCTCAGAGGTGATGGTGGATAACGATTCTGCCTTAATCCACTTAATAAAATAATCAACAAGCACCACTAAGTACTTGACCTGCCCTGGTGCTTAGGAAAAAGGACTTAGGATATTTATTCCCCATTGATAAAAAAGGCCAAGGGATAGACATCTTAGGTAATTCTTTTAGTGGGATAGCATAGATATCTAAGTGCCACTGGTATTGATCATATTTTTGTACATGCTCTTTATTGTCAACTTCCATACTAGGCCAATAGTATACATCCCTTAACGCTTTCCATGCTAAGGACTTTCCACTGAGGTGATGGCCAAAGCTCCCTTTGTGGATTTCAACCAAAACATACTCTACTTCCTTAGGATAGAGGCACTTAAGGAAGGGAGAAGAAAACCCGCGATGATACAACTGGTTGTCTAGGATAGTATACTAAGCCCCTATCTGTACTATTTTCTGGGCTTCTTTCTGGTTTTCAGGTAATAAGCCATTGCAGAGGTAGGCAACCATTGGCATCACTTAGGTTTCATTAACTTCTAGTGGGAGGACTTCATTATTCGTAATATTGGGAGTAAGGTATCTTAGATCACGAACCTATTATTGCCAGGGCTCTTGGCACTAGCAAACTTTGATAGGATGTCAGCTCTGAAGTTCTATTCCCCTGGGATATGCTCTATCTTGACACTGTCAAAACTTTCCATCAACTTCTTGACTTTGGCTAAGTACTTCTGCAATAAGGGCTCCTTAGCCTGGTATTCACCCTAGATCTGGAATGTTGTCAACTACAAATCACTCCATAGAGTTATATATCTGTAGCCCTTATCTCTTTTGCCATGTTAATGCCCATCATGCATGCTTCATATTCAGCTTGGTTATTTGAAGTTTAAAACTCAAACCTCTGAGAATGTTCTAACATGAGTCTAGCTTCATTTTCCAATGTTACTTTGGCACTACTCCCTTTGGGATTCGAAGATCCATTAACATAAATGGTTGAGGAATTTGCTCTGGGATGGCTGGAATCCGGTGTAAGCTCTACCAAAAAATTAGATAAGACTTGAGCCTTTTATGGCTTGTCTTGGCTCATAAGTTATACTGAATTTGAATCCTCCACCGACCAAACAATCATTCTCCTGGTAAGATCTAGCTTATGCAGCATCTGCTGGACTGGTTGATCTGTCCTCACTATCATAAGGTGACACTGAAAGTAATGTAATAATCTTCTTGCAGTAATCAATAATGTTAGGGCCAATTTCTCAATTTTTTGATAGTAGATCTTGGGGCCTTGCAGGACTTTGCTGACAAAATAAATAGGCCTCTGATATTCATCAGTTTCTCTTATTAGGACTGAACTAACTGCCTCATTGCTAACAGAGAGGTAGGTATAAAATGTTTTACTAGGATCCGGTCATGCCAAAATCGGTCATGCCAAAATCGGTAGGTATAAAATGTTTTACTAGGATCCACTCAAAATTCTTTCACTTTTTTTAAGGTTTTGAAGAAGGGAAGAGATTTTTTAGTGGTCTTGGTCAAAAAGCAAGTAAGGGCCACTATCTGACCTGTCAATTGTTGCACCTCTTTCACGGGTTGCGGGCTACGTATGTTGAGGACAACATGTAATTTTTCTGAGTTAGCTTCAATACCTCGATTTCCTAACAAAAATCCCAAAAAAAATTTGGCTTGTACACCAAAAGCGTATTTATCCGGGTTCAGCCTCATGTTGTGCTTCCATATTTGGGAGAACACCTCTTCCATATCTTTAACATGGTCAATGTTCGTTGTTGTCTTGACTATCATGTCGTCTATATAGACTTCTAGCATCTTACCAATTTGATTTTCACAAACTTTATTCATCATTCGTTGGTAAGTTGCCCCTGTGTTTTTGAATCCAAACAGCATGACATGATAACACTAGCTTCCCATCTCGGTAATGAACGCGGTCTTGTCTTCATCCTTTGGGTTCATGGGAATTTGGTTATATCTAGAATAGGCATCCATGAAGGAGAGTAGCTGAAATCTAGATGAATTGTCCATCAATTTGTCAATATTGGGAAGTGGATAAGGGTCTTTTGGGCATGCCTTATTCAGGTTGGTGTAATCGACCCACATACACCACTTCCCATTTGTCTTTTTTTACCATAACCACATTAGAGAGCCAAGTTTTATAAGATACTTCCTTGATGAATCCAGTGTCCAAGAGTATTTTTGCCTACTTTTGGATCACTTCTTGCCTCTCATGTCTGACTTTTCTTAATCATTGGGCCACCAGCTTTGCATCTTTCATGATAGAAGGCTCGTGGCAAATGAACCCTGGGTCTAATCCAGGTGTATCCGCAAAGGTCTAGGAAAAAGATCTTTATTTTTTGTAAGAAACTCGATTAGCCAAGCTCTTTCCTCCTGATTCAAATGTCCTTCAATCTTAATCACTTAGTATGGCTTGGCACTAAGTTGAAGGGGCTGAAGCTCTCCATCAAGTTGAGGGCGTATACCACGAATCTTTTCATGAACATCTAGTTCAATCAAAAGGACATTGACAGGGTCCGTAGTGACTGAAGTTGAATTGTTGTATTGGTCCGTGGTCCAGGGCTTCTTAGCAATTTTTAATCTTTCATTATAGCATCTTCTAGCTGTAGCCTAGTCTCCTTTGATTGTAACGACCGTGTCATGTTGGTCAAGAAACTTCATGGCTAAGTGAAGTGTGGAGATCACAGCCCCCAAGGCGTTAAGTGAAAGGTGACCAAGTATGACATTATAGGCAGAAAGACAGTCTACCACTAGGAATTTAACCTTAAGAGTTTTGAATAGAGAATCCATCCCCAAAATCAAGTAGGTATCAATTTATCCCATCAGGGTGATATTATCTCCAGTGAGTCTGATCAGCTCATCGGTATACAAGATCAATTCCTTCTTTGATAATCCTACTTTTTTGAATAAGTCTAAGAACATGATGTCAGCAAAGCTCCCTTGATTAACAAATATACGATGAACCTCGGCGTTAGTTTATTCTCAAGATCACCATGGGGTTGTCATGATCTGGGATAGTGCATCTATAATCCTCATCAGTAAACAAAATCGAATGAGTCTTTCTCAAGCTACTATTTGACTCAATTCCTAAGAGGGATGTCACGCTTAATATAGCTCAGAGTGCTTTCTTCCTTGCATTTCCTGACTCGCCGCCACAAATGAAGCCCCTTAAGATGGTGTTGATTATTCAAGTTACTTTGGCATGATGATGATTGTTATCCAGATCGTTGTCCCAAGAATGTGCCTTTTCTTGGTACTGGCATTACCCTGGGACTGGCCTGCGTTGAGATTTTCATTCCTCGCAGGAAAGCATATTCTCTGGTATGGTGGAGATAGGCTTTTCTAAGGGCTATAGCTCTGCTTCCTATAGTTCTAACCTCCCCTCTAATTATTGTTCTGAGATTGATGCATATAACGACCCAGGCGGCCATCTCGGATCAAAGACTCAATGGCATCTTGAAAGTTGATGCAATCTTATGCATTATGCCTATGACCTTCATGCCATGTACAGTGTTTAGACTTATCCCTCTGTGCATGTTTTTTCAAGAGGAGAGGTATTTGCGTGTCTCTGAACTCTGTGTTCATCACTTCTTAGTAGATCTGAGTCTGAGGTGTGTTGAGGGGTGTGTAGCTCTCATACTTTCCCTTTAGAGCTGGCTTCGAGTTCTGGCCTTGTTAGTTGGGTTGTCCAGGCTTTGGTTTATCATCTTCTCCTTTTTCTAGATGTTTCCTAGCCCGAAAAACATCCTCAGTATTGATATGCTTATTAACTTGAGCGCAGAACTCGTCCATAGTCTTGGACTCCTTCTTGGTAAAAGAAAAAGAAAGCGGCCCAGGGCAGAGTCCTTCCCTCAAGTAGTGTAATTCGAGTCTTTCATCCTAGTCACAAATATTCACAATGTCTTTGTTGAACTGGGATATAAAGTCTCAGAGAGGTTCCTCCTCTTCCTATTTAATTTGGGAGAGACATGAGATGGATTTCAGATGCACCTTACTTACTAGTTGTGAAGTACATCAAAAATTTCGAGGACAAGCCTTCCCAGTTAACAACGGATTTAGTAGTTAAAGTGGTGAACCATCTTAGGGTGGCTTTTTTTAATGAAAGAGGAAAAGTGTGGCATATGAGTAGATCATCTCCTCCAGTAAATAAGAGAACAAAAACATAAGCATCCAAGTGCTCCTAAGGGTTCATGGTCCCATCATAAGCTTCAATATTTGTTAGATATATGAAACGCCTAGGGATCTCATAGGCCATCAGTTTATCATAGAAACATTGGTTTTGTGTAACCGAGTACGTTATTCCTTGGTCCTCCTCTTTTTTCCCTGGACTGGTATTTCAGCACTCTAACTAGGTTCTATAATTTTGGAATATTCCGGATGACGTGCCCCGTCGTGGGCTTTATCCCTTCGATTTTCTTGATTCTTGTTTGGAATTTGGTTTTTGCCTTCTTTCTCCTAGTTGATAGCTTTCACCAAGTTGTGAATATGTTCGTCTAGAGTCTAGTGGGTCGGGTTACTAATGAACCGCTAACCCAAAACCCACTCTAGAACACCCTTCAATCCTAATGAGTGTTCAACAGAAGAAAATAAAAAAACCTTCATTTAGATGCTCATCAAGAAGTGTGAAAAAAACTTTCAAACTCAATTCCTTTTATTGCAAACTATAAACTAAATGACTTGTGAATTAATGTAATTTCTCTTTAGCCCCTTCTCTTGAAATGCTTGCCTGGCCTTCCAAAATAAGTAAGCTTAGAAAAGTTTTAATATAAAGAATAGAATTATCAAATATAGTGTTAAATTCAATAACCCGCATAGGGTGGCGCAGTGGAAGCGAACTATGTCTAGAGGACATGTGTTCGATCCCTGGTTAAACATTGTGGGAGGAGGATTATACCTTTTTGCTCTCATGAAAGGGAGTTGGGATATTGAAGTGGGCCATGCTCGCCCATGGCATGGGTTCATGACCGCTGATAACTGTCGAGACTATCAAATTATATCAATTTATAAATGATTCACCAAAACTACTTACAGTATAAGGTAACACCAGGTCAAGCCCGTAGATTACTCTAATTACACAAACAAATTAAGATGTTGATAAACAGGGGGAAGGGTGTGCAAGATTAATTAATAGAAAGCAATTAAAATAGTAAACAGAATTAGGAAAACAACTAATCCAAGGGAATTAACCAATCTTAATTTTAATCCATCCTTGATCACTACGGATCCATTCAATCATTAATTGAATTCTTGGTCTTAAATCACATCAAAAAGCCTCAAGATGATCCATGGATCATCTATTAGTATAGCATCCATAATTCGTTCAATCAATGTTAGACAAATTAAGCATCAATCTAATCCCAAATTAAACTAAAAATCAGAATCTAACCAAGCTAAACAATTCATCAAAAACTTTTGATACCTTGTTTAGTCTCTGCAATCCATTCTTAACACATGGTAATTATTTAATTATCATATGAACATCCTAATCAAATTAAGCAACTCAATCAGAATTGAACAAAGAGGAAGGAGAGAAACTAGATTAATAATTGAATGTAGAATAATTAAAATAGAATCTCATAATTAAGCATCAAGATTTTCAATTCCTAGGATTAATTAAAAGCTCTAGCCCTCTATGAATGAGAGGGAAGAACTATAGAAAAAGAGAGAAAACCTACAGAGAAGGGAAAGGAAAAGAAATGAAGAGAGAGAATGAAAAGTGCTAAAATGAGAAGATGTTTTTCGTTCTGTTGCTCTAACCTTTTAAACTAACTCCTAATTTCACCTTACATGATTATAATTCTAATAGGTATAAAGATGAGTCAATTAGGAATCAATGCGCCTAAGTCTCGTGTTATTTAGAGGCCTAAAACGTAAGTTATGCTCAATTAAGTGGCCCAACTTGTCAGCAACACGCCTCTGCTTTCCATCTTCAAATGCATGCCAAACACAATGTAATTAAACCTAGAAGTCTTCATAAGAGTTGTATAGTTGTGTCTTAGCTTCCATTTGGGCTTAGTTTGACATTCATTAGACTCTAGTAACTCAAGATATGGGCTAATGAGTGAGCATAGGCCAAGCTGTCAGGATCAGCATTTTGACTCTTGCTTCAACTTCAGTTTAAATTATCCAAACATATGATCCAACTTCTGAGGTCTCATGAAACTTGTAGAGATTTGTCTTAGCTTTCCTACAAGACCAGAATCACATCAATTAGATATTTCAAACTCAGATTATAGTCAAATTACTGAACACTGCCAAATAAACAAATTAAGGCTAATTCATGTAATAATTCCTTCAATGATCCAATTAGGCTCAGTATTATAAAATGTGACAAAACTAACTTAATTAATCCAAATTGAACCTTAAGAAGCCTAGTGAGAGGATCATTAAATGAATAAAATATATTACTATCAAATTCCTCCACACTTAGCTTTTTGCACTCCTCGACAAAACACATAAGACCAAAACTAGGGAACAAGGAAAAATAACACAAACTCAAAAGTTAAAAACTCTAAAAGACTCAATTTCCAATGATATTCAAGAATACAAAAGTTTATAAGCAAGAAGAGCAATCAAATATTCAAGGGATTAAAACATTCATGTGGTGTCATTTCTTCACATCTCAAATCAACAAGTAAGGTAACTTCAATTGAAAGCATGAATCAAGAATGATAGATCATCACAAGATACACTCTCAATCCCTCAAGTGTTTAAAAGGTAGGTATTTCACTCAATTCAATCCATAAAAAATTATACTACCATAAGCTTACTTATCTTCTACTTTTTCATTACTCAAACACATGCACACACAAATCAAGGGGACTTTATTTAAGGTTGTGATGGGGTCAAGGTAAGGGAAGCAAATAATATGGATATGGCAAGGTAAATACCTAAGAGAATAAGAGAGCATTGAGGAGGAATTCAAATGACAAACATAAAATTTTACCCCCAATTCCATATAATGTACATTCTCTTTACATATTCCTTCTCCTTTTTTTATCTCATTTCTTTTATAACCTTCTTGCATTTATTATTTTTCTTTTTTTTTTCAATTGGCTCTTTTTCTTTCTTTTTCTTTCACCAAACACTTTGCATATTGCACATCAATTTGCACAACCCCTACACTTGTACTATTAATTACCCATAAGCAAAAGAGCTCATCTAATGAAAATGAACCAATGCTCTCTCATTCCCTAAGGTAAGGTAAAAACATGATTTTTCACATAAGACAAATAATGAGCTAAAACAAAAGATAAGTAAATAGGCTCAAGGGGGTTAATCAAAGGGAAATGATGTAAGGTTGGCTATTTGACCAAAGTAGAATGCATCAATCATGTTTATGCATGCAAGTGAAAATACAGCCTCAAACAAAATCAAAGCAAGTTCTAGAGTGATCAATTGTCATGAATGAAAATCACACAAGAAAGAAGAGAATGACACAAATGCTAAATCCATCCATCAATAAGCTCAAAATCTCACAAGGTATGCATCTATCAAACACAATCTACCAATAAAACATTCAAAACTAAGCATGTGAAATTCAAGAAGGAAGCTAATTTACTCAATCATGTTATGAACCTTAAATTCCAATTACTTCAAACTCATAAACTTCACAAATCCCAAAACATCATCGAAAGGCAATTAAAAACATATTTTTTCTTCAAAATCAAAAAAGAAAACAGAAATAGAAAAATAGAATCAAAATAATAATAGTAAAATAGAAATAGGAGAAAATAGCAAAAATTAAAAATTAAAAACATAAATAGCAAAGAATAGTAGAAATAGAAAATTAAAATAGAAACATAAAAAAGTTGATGTAAACAATGAAAATGCAGAAATAGAAAATTAAAAATAGAAGATTAAAATAGAAACCAAATTAAACATAGAAAAATGAAATAAAACAAAAAATAGAAATAAAACAGAAAACGGAATGTAAGGGCATGTTTGGGAAATTTGAAAAAAAAAAAAGATTATCGATAATCGATTGGGAAAGAATCGATTATAATCGATTATTGTTATAATCGATTTATTTTTATGTTTAGATACATTAACTATAAAGTGATTTTAAGTTAATATAATTCATTTAGATGATATAAAAAAGAATAGTTTTTATGTATTAAATTACTAAAATAGCTATAGAATGATTAAAAAAATTATTTGATTGAGGACAAAATAGTATTTACATATTAAAGTGTAAGAAATAATCTATAAGCTAAAATTATAAGCTTCAATATTCAGCTTATGATTATTAGCTGAAAAAAACTTTTATTTTGCATTGAATTTCGTATAAAAGCTTTTTTTAAAAATAATCTTTTTACTCAAACATAATAATTATTTCACAAAACAGCTGAATGGGAAAGATTTAATCTTTCCCAAACATGCTCTAAATTCCTCTCCCACACTTACATTCTACATTGTCCTCAATGTAAAGCTCAAATCATCAATTAATCTAGGACAAGTAAAATAAGAGAGAGAGAGAGAGAGAGAGAGAGAGAGGGAGAGAGAGAAGAAACATCTTTATCAAGTGAGGTAGATGGCTTCTTGTAAGTGGACCTCCTCCAATATGTCCTCTTGACCTCCCTCATAGAATGGCTTAAGGCAGTGTCCATTGACTTTGAAAGCTTTGTTAGTGGCCTTACTTGTAATCTCCACCACACCATAAGGAAAGACCTTAGTGACTACAAACGGACCAAACCACCTAGAACGGAGCTTTCTGGGCATGAGCTTGAGGTGGGAGTTATAGAGGAGAACTTTTTGGCCAATTAAGAACTCCTTCCTTGTTAACATATTATCATGAAGAACCTTTGTCTTTTCCTTGTAGATCTAGGAGTTCTCATAAGCTTCCAACTGAAGCTCTTCAAGTTCTTAGAGTTGTAGTTTTCTTTAGGATCCGACTTGATTCAAGTTAATATTGCACTTCTTTACCGCCCAATACGCTTTGTGTTAAATCTCCACTAGAAGGTGGCATACTTTACCAAAGACTATCCTATTGGGAGACATCCCAATGGGTGTCTTAAAGGCGGTCTTGTAAGCCCAAATAGTATCCTCAAGCCTCAGGCTCCAATCCTTCCTATTAGGTTGTTTGAGGATGGTAAGGTGTGGAAACCTTATGCAAGACTCCATATTTCCTCATCAAAGCCTCCATGCTCTGGTTGTAGAAGTGTGAACCCTGATAATTGATGATAGCCCTTAGAATGTCAAATTTGTAGAAAATGTATGATCTAACAAAATCTACAATAACTTTAGAATCATCAGTCCGGGTGACTTTTTCCTCCACCCATATAGATACATAATCAATAGCCAATAATATGTAAACAAAACCAAAAGAAATAGGAAAAGGTCCTATAAAGTCAATACCCCATACATCAAAAGTCTCACAAAATAGTAAAGGCTATTGGGGCATCTCATTCTTGCGAGAAATATTCCTTGTTCGCTGGCACTGTTCACAAGACTTACAAAACATGTATTCATCATGAAAAATAGTAGGCCACTACAATCCAGAGTCCAAGACTTTCCTAGTTGTACATTGAGTCCCAAAATACCCACCACATGAAAATGCATGGCAAAAACTAAGAACAGACTAAAACTCATGATCAAGTACACATCTCCTAATAATTTGGTCACTACAAAACTTCCACAGGTAGGGATCATTCCACTTAGATTCACTTTTCAATTTATCATTCTGAACCCTAGTAAAACATGCAGGAAAAACACTAGCAACCAAGAAGTTGACCATATCTGCAAAACAAGGAGAGGTGATCTTACCTTGTAGCTGTAAAAGCTGCTCATAAGGAAAAAAATCATGGATGGGAAAGGGATCTGAGACTCTCTCAATCCTGCTTAGGTGATCAGCCATCGGGTTCTCTGCTCCATTCTTATCTCGGATCTCAATGTCAAACTCCTGGAGTAGTAACATCCACCTAATCAAACGTGGCTTAGCCTAAGGTTTCTTCAAAAGAAACTTTAGAGCAGCAAGATAAAAAAACATCACAACCTTAGAACCAAGCAAATAGGATCTAAACTTATCTAATGCAAACACAATAGCTAAAAATTCTTTTTCTATGGTTGTGAAATTCGCTTGAACAGTATCCAAAGTTTTTGAAGCATGGTAGATCACACGGGAGACTCTGCCCATTCTCTGTGCTAAGACAGCTCCCACAGTATAGTTAGAAGCATCACACATCAGCTCAAATGGGAGTCCAGTTAGGTGGCTGGATGATGGGGGTACTAGTTAAAGCCTACTTCAAATGATTGAAGCTTCTTTACATTTCTGGTCAAACAAAAACTCTGCATCTTTTTGCAAAAGGTTAGACAGCGAAAGGGCTATCTTACTAAAATCTCTAATAAAGCACCTGTAGAAACCTGCATGTCCAAGAAAAGAACAAATTTCCCACACGCATATGGGGTAAGATAAATGGCTAATGACATATATTTTCATAGGATCTACTTTGATACCATCACTAGACACTACATGACCTAAAATTATACCTTGCTCTGCCATGAAATGATATTTCTCAAAATTTAGAACAAGGTTAGTTGCAATGCATCTATGCAGCATTCTAGATAAGCTATCCAAACAGGAATCAAAAGAAGAATCATATACAGTGAAATCATCCATAAACACCTCCATGCACTCGCTTGAGAAAGTCAAAGAAGATACTTATCATGCACCGCTGCAAAGTACTAGGGGTGTTGTAGAGACCGAAGGGCATCTGCTTGTAAGCAAAACTGCCGAAGGGATAGTTAAAAGTGGTATTCTCCTGATCCTCAGGTGCAATATGGATTTGAAAGTAGCTAGCATAGCCATCCAAGAAGCAGTAATGTGATTTCTTGGCTAATCGCTCTAGCATTTGATCTATGAAAGGCAGGGGATAATGATCCTTCCAAGTGGCCTACGATGCGCGTAAAATACACTAAGAGCAAGTGCACTATATCGCCAAGTAATATAGGACTTGAGTCCCAGTTATCAATCCCACGAGGAGTAAGTGGCAATTACTAGATTTGTAAAACCCTTTGTTATCTAGACAATCAAAAGTGTATAAAGAAAATTAAAATAAAATTAAAAAAAACAAGTAAAGAAAATAATGAACAGTCAAGCAAAGAATAGATAATCAATGAAAGAGAAATTAGGGCGTAAAGTTCACTTATATCCAATTATTCAGATTTTCTTTTATTTATGATGTAATGTAATTCTTTTACCAATATTCTCTTACCTGCTATTGAATCTCAATGGGCATGGATGAAATAATATTTTATTCCTAAATTAAATCACCTATTTGGTCATTTAGTTGAATTGATTTGGAATGTATTAAGCTTCAATTTAAGAGATGAATTAACATACCTGTCAATTCTATTGGTAGGAAAAATTGATGTTTGTACATTCATCAATCTAATTCTATGCTTACCATATAGATCCACTCATTGAATGTGGATAGTCATCAGTTAAACAATGAATTAAAACATGTCAAAAATGATCAATTATGACAAGATTGAAAGCAATATGATAGATCCTAAAAGAAATTACCTTAATCAAATTAGAAATCAAACCCAAATAATTAGGAAGACAAGATCTCCCATAGCCCTAGCTATGGGTTTAGCTGCTCATGTTCAATATAAACAAACTCATATCACAATACAAACTCATGGAAACAAAACCCAAAGAAAGGGAAAACTAGAGAGAGAAAGAAATCAAAACCCCTTTAATGGAGATTGATCTTCAAGCCTTCAAGAATCGAATTCTCCCTTTGAAATCATCCTCCAAGGTCTGCTACCACAAAATTACTCTCTCAGGATTAGAGATTTTTTGCGTGATGTGCAAAGTGCCTATCTGTGTCTCTCTATGTTGAATTTGGCGTAATTTTTCTTATTTAAAAAAAATCACGTGGTCTGTTACGCAACCAGCGCTTAGGCGCTGGCTTCTGGGCACCCAGCCACTTAAACCAGGACACGCGCTGTTACTTCCTGCGTGCTCAAGCATTGAACATTGGGACACTAAAGTTACGCTACTGGATACGCTTTAGGCGCTCAGGTGCTCCAACACCAGAGCTCAAGCACTGGATGCTAATAAAATTTCCTCTTTTCCTTGCTTCTTTGAACATTCAGTCTTCTCCACGTATAATTACCTGACAAAAACACACAAAACACATAATAAAAACACAATACAATAATACTAAAAATATAACAAAACTTATGACCAAAGTTCAATAAGAAAAATATAAGAAGAACATGAAAAGCTAAAGAATGGAACCGTAAAAATATGACATATTGACAGTTCATCAACTCTCCCACACTTGAGCTTTGTTTGTCCTCAAGTAAAGAATAGGAATCAACAACAAGATCAAACTCAATATCAAGAAACATGAATTAAGCGAAATTCCATAATTTTAAAAAAATCAAGTTCAGCAATCAAATCCAATCAAGCAAGATCATTTAACACTTAAAACAATTAGAGGCTTGAGTCTAGCTTGTAACTGTTCTCTTTACCAACCAATTGAGGTCACTCATCTTTCCATCGCTCAAGTGTTTAAAGATAAAGGGATCACTCAAATTTCTCTTGAAAAATGTAATACCATAAGCTTGCTTATCAATTTCATCTCCACTTCCAAGTTCACATACAGTACAAAAATCAAAAGGATTTTCCTTTTGTTGTAACGATGCCAAGAGTATAATGAAAGGCATGAAAAAGATAAAAAGGGTAAAGAATGCTCATAAATAAATCAATACAAAGCATAATCAGGTTGAAAAGATGACAAATAGAGCATAACGCACAAAAATATAACACATTCTTACTTTCAACCTAATATTCTTATTATTCTTCACCAACAATCTTTTTTTTTCTCTTTTTTTGCTTTATTTTCTTTTATCAATTTTTTTTGACTTTTTTCAACCTTTGAAGACAAAAGCAACCTTTCGAGACTTTTTAATCAACACATTAGATGCTCCAAAGAATTCAACTTGATTATTCAATTGAGTATTCAAAGAAATAAATTTCAGGCTCAAATAGGGCAACTAAGGATTATTTTATCAATGTAACTCTGAAAGTCAAGAAAGAATAAAACCTAATTATCTTAATCATATTCAAATCTACACGTGAATCATTAAAGCCTCAACAAGATTTCAAACCAAGTTCTAGCGCACATCAATCAAGAAAAAACTCACTCCATAAGAAAAATAGGATTTTATTTATGAAAAATCTAATCATTAAGGCTCAAAACTCATTTTCTGACTAGAGTTCATAAAGAGAACAAAAGCAAGCAGACATGACTAATTTCCAACTAAGATGCTAAATTTTGCTTTGCTTCATTGAAAAAGATTGCTTCACACATTATCAGCTCATGATCAATGGAATCCCCTTTAAAACATATCTCCATTAACTCAAAATAAATCAAGACATCAACACACAATTCCAACTTGATTACTAGCAATACTCAAGTGCTCATCAATTTTTTTATTTTTTTTATTTTTTATTTTGCACAAAAATTTTAAAAGTACCCCCACACACTTAAGATAAATATTGTCCTCAATGTGGAAGAAAAAGAAATATAAGGGGTAAAGAAAAGAGCAACACAACCTGATGACAAATGCTACAATGTCAGGCGTAGAAGAAGCACAAGAGTCAGCACCACAATAGTATCTAAAATATCCCAAAATATATGAGTAGCATTAAAAAGAAAAACAAAATAACAAAAATAACAAATACAATTAAAATAAGATAAATAAAGAAGAAACACGGGTTACCTCATGTGAAGCACTTGTTTAACGTCATTAGCTTGACGTTGCCTTTTTCAGATAAATTAAGGTGACTTAAAACAAGAGAAATAGGATTATGCTTTCTTCTTTTCAAAGCAGTTCTTCCTCCCTTCGATAATGACCTTAGAGGTGCCTCCAAAAGAACTTTGAGCTTGATAAGGACTTGGTTGCTCTGGAAGTGCCTTAGCGCAAGAGATCTCGCTAACCCCTGGTGGTTTTAGTCTATCAACAAATGAAGGACCAATTTGTGAAGGAGCATGGATCATAGGAGGACCTTTATTTATTTCAGCAAGTTGAGTTTCCGGAAGGTCAACATCAACATTGTATGATGGCGGGGGGTCTTTGATAGCTAAGGTTTCCTACTTTTTCGCTTGAACAAAATTGATAGGGGCATGAAGATTTAACATAGGGGAAGATTTAGCCTCCCTAAATACATTGATGGTCATATAATCTTCATCCACTCTCAAGATGAGCTCACCCTAGGTACATCAATCACGGCTCTTGAAGTGGCCAGAAATGGTCTTCTAAGAATGAGAGGAATATTAGCGTCTTCTTCCATATCCACCACCACAAAATCAACTGGGAATATGAATTTTTTCACCTTCACCAAAACATCCTCCACCACACCGCGCGGGTAAGTGATAGATCTATCAGCCAACTATAGTGAAATGTTGGTGGGCTTTGGTTCTTGCATTCCCAGTTTCTTAAAAATAGAGAAAGGCATCAAATTAATACTAGCACCTAAATCACATAATGCCTTCACAAAATAAGAATTACCAATAGAGCAAAGAATAGTAAAACTCCCTGGATCTTTTCATTTTAGAGGTAATTTCTTCAAAAGAATAACGGAGCACTCCTCATTAAGACATACCATCTCAAATTCCTCAAGCTTGTGTTTCTTTGTAAGTATTTTCTTCAAAAACTTCGCATACTAATTTGCAACTTCTTGAAAATCTCCAAGAATTTAGCAAATTCATTATCTGGCTTAGTGTTCTTGAGCTTCTGAGGGAATGAGATCTTAGCATATGGTGATGGTTCATATACTGTGTGCTGCTCACGATCCTTCTTCGCTCTCTACCACTTTGGTTCTTTCTTCTTAACCTCTCTTTCTTTATTGACATCTTGAATTGAGACATTCGCTGACTCATTAAAAGTATCTCTGTATTCTAGCATTTCCTTCTTCTGGGAGGACTCTCCAAGTTCCTTACCACTTCCCAGGATAATTGCATGGACTTGTTCTTTTGGATTAGTTTCAGTAGTGCTAGACAATGTCTTTGGTGTCCTTGCTGTCATCAAAGTAGCCAATTGGCTAATCTGAGTCTCCATGTTCTTCATTCTGGAATCTAAATTTTGCATGTACTTCATTACCAAATCTTTAAAGTTTGGCTTCTCTACAGGTGCTTGAAAACCTAGATGTGGTTACGGAGCTCTCAGCTGATTCTCCTGATAGCCCTGTTGATTTTCTCATTTGAAATTGGGATGGTCCCTCAAACCGAGATTATACGTATTTGAATATGGGTTGTACTATTGCCGGTTAGAATTACCAACAAAATTGCTACTTCAGGCTTGGGGGTAAATGGACTACCAACTTGACAGTTTGAACTCGTATGACCTTGTCCTCCACATGCTTCACAAATGATTGGTGGGGCCACACTATTTGTTACCATCTGGTGTGACTGCTGGATTGTGAATAAAATAAGATTAAAATCAGTTGTCAAGTTCCACCAAAAATATAAAAAAAATCTTACAACCAGTTGTAGTTAGTAAAGGTCGATCCACAGAGAACCAACTCAATTGACACTATAAATTGATTCATAAATTAAACTTTAAAGAACAAATAATAGTAAAAGGGGATTTTGTTTATTAAAACTAAGAATAGAAATTGAATATAAAGCAATAACAATAAACATGATTTGAATTACTAATTTAAAGAGATTGGTTAAGAGATGAAATCCACTATTAGATTTATATGATAATGCTAACCTACATATCCTTTATCCCAACATGATCGATGTCTTTATGCAATTGAGAGATTAATTCTCTGTTTTCCTTAGGTTTTGGTTAATTTAGCAACCGCCCAAATTAATTCCTAATCATTAGTTAGCTATAAAGTAACCGCTCTTATATCTACCTAATGACAACATTAAGATTTAGAAAACCAATCACACTAAAGTCCAATCACACATCGAGATTAAATTACTTAGATCATATGTCTCACTAATCCTACCGCTGCAACCGTACATAGCAATCCTAGTTTTACCACTTTTAAAATTAGCAAAGAATACATAGACCTTTATATTAAATTAAGATAAAAAACATATGAATAAAAATACAACTATATTGAGATAGAGAAATATGTAGGATTCACAAAATCAAAACTGAGGTTTCATCTTCCCTTAACCAAATAAGAAACTTAGTCACGCATGGCAAATTCAAAATCTAAAGAAAAGCGAAAGAAAAACATTGTCAAGAATACAAGTGCAAAAGAAAACTGAAGATTAAACTAGCTTCCAATGATTAAGGTTGATTGATCGTCGATGGTTCAAACCCGAATCTCCAATGTTTGATGAAATCCCTATTTCTCTTATTCTTCATCTTCTCCTTAGTTCTTTGGTGGCTTCTATCTCAGACTCCCCCTTTTTGGAACCCTAAGCAATCCTATTTATAACTTTGGATACCTAGCTCCTCGTCCAAACTCAAAACTAATTTCCTGATACACAGACATGGGTTGTGTCCAATTACACCCCCCCCCCCGTGTTTAAGTCTACCAACATAAATTCCATAGAATTGGAAGTTAGAGAAGAACATGGCCTACCCCGTGTCTTAAGACACAGGCTGTGTCTTTGGGCAACTCAGAACTGGATCCAATTTGTGATGCCGGAGAAGGACACGGCCCCCCTTGTGTCTGGGGACACAGGTCATGTCACTTAATTTCTTCAAATTCTGCCCTGATTCTTCACATATTGTTTCTCCCTTTGCTTATAAGGGTGATGTTAATCTCCTTAAGTCTTTAGCTCTCTACTAAAGTGGATAGCAAACTTGGTTTGATGCTAATAGACTCTGTCACTCAAAAATCTCCAAAAAAACATAATGCAATTATGAGTGCTTATAAACACACTTAAGCATAGTTTCATAATAATGATCCAATTAATCTTCTTATCTGGAAACTTAGCTAAAAGTTGATAATTAAGCATATATGGAGTCCAATTAGATCAAAGACAAGGCATTCAAGATATAGAAATAATCAACAGATCACCATCAGAGTCTTAACCTTCTTTGTCAAAGCTTCCAATTGACTCAGAATGGCTATAGAAGAATCAATAGCATGCACACGTACTTGTTTCTTAGGAACCTAACATTCATTTTGCTATTGATAACTATTTAGCACCATTTCTTCAATCAATTCTTGGTTCTCAGTAGGTGTTTTCCTCCAAATTGTACTTCCCACAACAGCATCAATGAGTGAATGGTTGGCACGCGATAAACCATTGAAAAAAGTCTAAACCTGCTGCCATACGAGAAATCCATGGTGTGGACATCTCCTCAACAACTCTTGGAAATGCTCCCAAGCTTCATAAAGAGTGTCCATGTCAAATTGCACAAAAGATGATATGTTATTCCTTAACTTAGCAGATTTAGAAGGAGAAAAATACTTAACCAAAAACTGTTATGTCAACTGATTCCATGTAATAATGGAACCCATTAGTAGTGATGTTAACCATTGACTTGCTCTGTCCCTAAGAGAGAATGAAAAGAGTTGCAATCGGATTGCATCATCTGTCACCCCATTGTACTTTTTAGTATCACACAACTGCAAGAACTTGGCCAAATGCTTATTTGGATCATCCGAAGGCAATCCACTAAACTGAATCGAATTCTGAATCATGGAGATCAATGCTGGTTTAATCTCAAAATTATTAGCCGCCATAGCTAGTTTTATAATACTCCCTTTATACCCTTCGGCAGTGGGCATAGAATATTCAAGCATGGTCTACTCTGTTGGGGTAACTCTTTCTTCACGGTTTGCCTTAGCTATTGGTTGTCTCTCCATCCTATTTATATCTTCTATCACAGCTGCAATAAAAGACTGCTTCTTTAACTTGTGAGCTATTTTCTCAATTTCTAGATCAAATGCCAAATCAGGAAACTGAGAACGAGTAAGCATAAAAATAAAAATAAAACTGCGAGGTGACAAATTAATAAAATAAAAATAAAAATAAAAATAAAATAAGGAATAAAATAAAAAGACATCTAAATTAACTAGAGTTTTTCGCTTCTAATATTACCAAACTTATTCCCTGACAACTGCACCAAAAACTTAAAGCGCATAAAATACACTAAGAGCAAGTGCACTATATCGCCAAGTAATATAGGACTTGAGTCCCAGTTATCGATCCCACGAGGAATAAGTGGTAATTATTAAATTCGTAAAACCTTTTTTATCTAGATAATCGAAAGTGTATAAAGAAATTTAAAATAAAATTATAAAAACAAGTAAAGAAAATAATGAACAGTCAAGCAAAGAATAGATAATCAATGAGAGAGAGACTAGGGCGCAAGGTTTACTTGTATCCAATTATTCAGATTTTCTTTCATTTATGATGTAAGGTAATTCTTTTACCAATATTCTCTTACTTACTATTGAATTCCAATGGTCATGAATGAAACAATATTATATTCCTAAATTAAATCACCTATTTGGTCATTTAGTTGAATTAATTAGGAATGCATTAAGATTCAATTCAAGAGATGAATTAACATACCTATCAATTCCATTGGTAGAAAAAAATATTGTTTGGTCATTCATCAATCTAATCCTAGGCTTATCATATTGATTCACTCATTTAATGCGGATGGTCACCGATCAAACAATGAATTAAGACATGCCAAAAGTGATCAAGTTATGACAAGAATGCAAGCAATATGATAGACCCTAAAAGAAATTACATTAATCAAATCAGAAATCAAACCCAAATAATTAGGAAAACAAGATCCTTCATAACCCTAGCTATGGGTTTAGCTACTTATGTTCAATATAAACAAACCTATATCACAATATAAACCCAAGGAAAGAAAACCCAAAGAAAAGAGAAAACTAGAGAGAAAGAGAAATCAAAACCCCCTTTAATGGAGATTTGATTTTCGAGCCTTCAAGAATCGAATCCTCCCTTCGAAGTCGTCCTCCAAGGCCTGTTACCGCGAAACTACTTTCTTAGGATTGGGGATTTTTTTTGTGATGTGCAAAGTTCCTATCTGTGTCTCTCTGTGTTGAATTTGGTGTAACTTTTCCTATTTAAAGAAAATCACGTGGTCTGTTATGTAATTAGTGCCTAGGCACTGGCTTTTGGGCACTTAGGCACTTAGTCACTTAAACAAGGACAAGCGCTGCTACTTCCTGCGTGATCAGGCGCTGCCTGAGCGTTGGGACACTAACGTTATATTACTGGATACACTTTGGGTGCTCAGGTGCTCCAACACCAGCGCTCAAGCGTTGGACGCTGATGAAATTTTCTTTTTTCTTTGCTTCTTTGAACATCCAGTCTTCTCCACGTGTAATTACCTGATAAAAACATGCAAAACACATAATAAAAATACAATTAAACAATACTAAAAATATAACAAAACTTATGACCAAAGTTCAATAAAAAATATAAAAAGAACATGAAAAGCCAAAGAATTGAACCATAAAAATATGACATATTGATGGTTCATCTGGCTAGTTGAGCCTCCTATAATCAATGCAGACTCTCCAACTGTTCTACACTCTGGTAAGGATCAACTCATTCTTCTAGTTTGCTACCATTGTAACCCTGGATTTCTTCGGGACAACCTACACAAGACTCACCCAAGTGCTGTTAGATATGGGATAAATAATGTCAGTCTATAGTAGTTTGGTTACCTCTTTCTTTACCACATCCAGAATTAGAAGATTTAGTCTCCTCTAGGGCTGCCTCACTAGTTTAGCTCCATCCTTAAGTAATACCTGATGCATGCATGTGGAAGGGCTAATACCAGGAATATCTGCAATAGTCCATTTGATGGCTTTCTTATGCTCTCTCAGAATTTGAAGCAATCTCTCCTCTTATTCAGCAAGGAGGTTCTTGGCCATGATGGTAGGAAGCTGCTCATCATCCTCCGTGTATGTATACTTTATATGCTCAGGAAAAGGCTTAAGCTCTAATTTCGGTGGCTGCACTATAAAGGAGAGTAATCTAGGGGCTGCACTATTTTTGTAGAGTGAATCTCCTCATAATTAGCAGCTGTCGCATAATCTGTAGAAACAAAATCATCATCTCTCAAGAATGTAGAAATCTCAGCACAAACAACACATATCATATCATCATCACAATCAATACATGAGTAGCAATGGATAAAATCATTAAAATCAATAAAATCAGAAAATTTATCACACAACTCATCATAAGTTTCCTTAACTAAATCAACAATTAAATCAATATGAAAAATAAAATGCTCCTTCATGGGATGCTTCATAGCATCAAAAATGTTAAACTGAACAATAAAGTCTCCATACTCCATGGATAGAGTTCCTGCATGCACATTTATCTTGATCCTTGCTGTTTTGAGGAATGGCCTCCCTAGAATGAGTGAAGCCTTGTTGGATGATGACTTCCTCTCTATCTCTAGAATATCAAAATCTATAGGAAAAATCAGCTCATCAACCTTTACCAACATATCTTCAATTAACCCAGTTGGGTACGCATTGCTCCTATTAGCCAACTGAATCACAACACCTCTAGCACGTAAAAGGCCAAGTCCAAGAGAATTAAAAACAGACATAAGCATTATATTAATAGAAGCACCTAAATCTAGCATAGCATGCTTAAATCTATAATTGCCTATAATACATGGAATTGTAAAAGTCCCTAGATTCCTTGCATTTCTGAGGCATAGGTTGAATGAGGGCTGAAACATTTTGGCTCATATTGATTCTCTCATTACCCTTCAGCCTCCTCCTGTGGGTGTATAATTCCTTAAGAAACTTGACATATTTTGGAATTTACTTAATTGCATCTAGCAATGGAATATTGACTTCTACTTGCTTGAAGGTCTTCCTAGAAGCTCGCTATCCTTCTTAGCCTCATCTGTATTTTTGGACTGAGTGGCTCTCTATGGAAAGGGAAGGGCTATTGTAGGCTTCTACTGCTCATCAACAACCACTGATTTCTTCTTACCTCTAGAATTTTAAGCTGGTTCATTAAAAACTGATTTCATTACTGGTTGTTGCTTCCTTGCAGGTTGAGGTTCAATTGGTGCTAGTACAAATTTTCCAGATCTCAGCATGATGGCACTCACATTCCCTTTTGGATTTGGAATTATTTGTGAATGAAGTTGGCCAAAACCTTGGGCATGTAGATGACTCAATGAAGAAGCCAATTGACTAATCTGGGTTTCTAAATTCTATATAGTGGCCTCTGTCCTCTACTAGAACTAAATATTATTGGTGGCTATCTGCTTCATCAAATCCTCAAATGAATGCTTAGGTTTTGTGGTTGTTGGACTTGGTTATTACATAGGTGATGCGTGCAGATGTAGTGATTAAAATTTAGATAAAAATCAGTTATCAGGTCCACCAGAAAATAAAAACCTTACAACTAGTTGTAGTTAGTAAGGGTCGATCCACAGAGAACCAATTCAATTAACACTATCAAGTAATTCCCAATTTAAACTCTGATTAACAATAAATAGTAAATAGAGGGGTTTTGGAGTTTTGATGAACAATGAACAACTTCAAAGGCAATAACAATAAATTAACTGAAATCAACAATATAAGAAAATTGGTTAAGAGATTGAATCCACCACTAGATTTATATGATAATGTAAATCCACATATCCTTTTATTCCAACATGTTCAATTATGTTTTTATGCAATTGTGAGAGTAAATCTCTGTTTTCCTTACGTGTTGGCCAATTTAGCAACCGCTCAAATCAACTCCTAATCACTGACTAGTCATAAAGCAACCGCTCTTATAACTATCCAACAATTGCATTAAGATTTAGAAAACCAATCACACTAAGATCTAATCACACACCGGGATTAAATTACTTAGAACATATATTTCTCTAGATCTATTACCGCAACCGCGTATAATAAACCCAGTCTACCACTTTTATAACTGGCAAATAGCACAAAGATAATTATACCCACATGAACATCATACATTCCGCTAGATCTACTACCGCAACCGCGCATAATAAACCCAGATCTAACACTTTGAAAGTGGAAACAAGTATAAAAACCTTCATACCAACAATAGATTCAGAAATATATGAATAAAAACATAATTGTGTTGAAATAATCAAATATGCAAGGTTCACAACATTAATACTAGTGGTTTCATCACTCCCTTAACCAAGGGAGGTTTAGTTACACATAACTAGAAGGAAATCACAAGAAAAACTATGAAGAAACAAGAAGAAACTATGAGAGAAATGAAGGAGAGTCCAACTTCTTTCATGATAACCAATGGTGCCTTTATAAGAAGTCTAGGGTAACAAAATGACAAAGGGGAGTGGATGGATGAGTGGTTGAGTAGTTGAGTGGATTGATTTAGTGGATGAGTAGTTAAGTGGATGAGTTGAGTGGATTGGTTGAGTGGGTTAGTTGAATGGATGAGTGGAGTGGTTGAGTGGATGAGTGGAGTGGAGTGGGTTGGTTGAGTGGGTGAGTGGTTTGATTTAGTGGATGAGTAGTTGAGTGGATGAGTGGAGTGGTTGAGTGGATGAGTGGAGTGGAGTGGTTGAGTAGTTGAGTGGATTGATTTAGTGGATGAGTAGTTGGATGAGTGAAGTGATTGAGTGGTTTGGTTGAGTGGGTTAGTTGAGTGGATGAGTGGAGTGGAGTGGTTGAGTGCGAAAATTCCTTGGTCTGACTTGGAAGCCAAAAACGACCGATTATACTTCAGATTCATGAAAAGTACTCTTCATGAAAGTTGTAGATCTTTGTCTTGGCTATAACATGTATATCTGGATCATCCAATTTGGCTTCCTACAGCCCAAGATATGACCCAAATACCACAAGTTGCTCAAATCCAACTTCAGCACCTCTGTTCCGACTTGCAAGCCCAAACTGACCCATTAGACTTCATTCTTTCAAAAGGTGTTCTTCATGAAAGTTGTTTATTTGGGTCTTGACTATCAACTATCCAAATTTCAGCCCATCTCCATTATTACAGCTTGAGATATGATTTTATGAGTGCACACCGTTCGGATTCTAGTGATAGAACCTGTATTCTGACTTCCATGTAAACTTAGGTCTCTTAGACATCTATTTAAGACTTCGAGCTCTTCATCAAAGTTGTAGAGCTTCCTCTTAGCTTTCCTACAAGATAAAATTCATGATTATCAGATATCAGGAACTCAAGTTATGGCCAAAATACAGAAACAGTGTAAAATCTCAATAATGCTGAAAATATTCAATTAGGACCAATTTGAGCTCAAACTCACAAAATCATACCAAACTCAATCAATTAAGAATATGGAGAGTGTAAATGACTAAACATAAGGGTTTCTTAATAAATAAAATATGTGATTATCAAATTCTCCCACACTTAGCTTTTTGCACTCCTGGGCAAAACTCAAGACCAAAACAAGGACATAAGAGATTAACAAAATTTTAAATTCCAACGACATTCAAGAGCCCAAAATTTTACAATCAAGAAGAACAACCAAAGGTTCAAGGGATCAAAACATTCATGAGTTAACAATTCTCCACATCTCAAACCAACAAGCAAGGTATCTTCAACATGAATCGAGAATGAAAGATCTTCACAAGATTCCCTCTCAATCTCTCAAGTGTTTAAAAGGTAGGTATTTCACTCAATTCAACCATGAAAATTGCACTACCATAAGCTTGCTTATCTTCTACTTCTCCACTACTTAAAACACATGCATACACAAATCATGAGGACTTTATTCAAGGTTGTAGTGAGGTCAAGGTAACAGAAGAGGGTAAAATGGATATGAGAGGATAAATACCAAAGAGAATAAAAGCAAATGAGAGCTGAGTTCAAATAACAAGCATAAAAGTTCATCCCAACTCTAATGTATAACCCTTTACATATTAATTTCTCAATCCTTTTCTCAACTGTTTTTTTTTTTTTGCACTCTTTCCTTTTTCAACAATCATTTTGTACACACACCCCCACACTTGTTCAAAAACTCATCCATTAACCAAGCTAATGTTCTTTTATTCCCTACGGTAAAGTAAGAACATGATTTTTCATTTAAGGCAATAATGAGCTAGAAACAAGGAATGGTCAAATAAGTTCAAAGGGGTTAAGTAAAGGAAAATATACAAGGTTGACAGGAATCAGAGAATTTTCAAGAAGTCAAAAGAGTGCTTGATATCATATTGAAAACAAGGTTGGCTATTTGGTTAAACTAGCTAATTAAGAAAGAGGGCCTCAATCATGTTCATGCATGCAAGTGAAATGTAGCCTTAAAAAGAATCAAAGCAAGTTCTAGAGCGGTCATTAACATGAGTGAAAGTCACACAAGAAAGAAGAGAATGGCATAAATGTTGAATCCATCCATTAGGCTCAAAATCTCACAAGGTATGCATCCATCAAACTCAATTCATCAATTTAATCATCCATCACCAAGCATATCAATTCAAGAAGGGAGCAAATTTATTCAATCATGCAATGAACCTTTTTTTTTTTAAATTAAAAAAAATTAAAAAAATGCTAAAATCTCTCCCCCACACTTAATATAAGCATTGTCCTCAATGCTACACACATCCAAAAAAGGAGAAACAATGACAAAGAGAATGCTACACACATCCAGAAAAGGAAAATAAGCAAAAACGACTATACCACAATTGAAAGCAGAAACAAATCCATCAGTAAATCAAAAGTGCAAATCCCAAATTACACAATACAAGAGAATGAAAATACAATGAAAACTAAAGGGGTACATTTACTCATCATTCTTGAGGGAATGTCAAAAATCTACGAAGTTCATAAGGCACAAGTTCATATGAATGCGTCTCAAGAGTACAACTCTTTACTCAGGCCATCCATCAAGAACTTAAAATTTAACTTCTCAATTAAATGAAATCATTCCCAAAGAACATGGTTCAGTAATCAGAAGACCAAAACAACAATTTACAAATGAACTAATTCCTAGTTTCGCTTGGTTTCCACTGTATTTAATCCACACAAATATCAAACAATCCATGCAAACACACAATTAATCAAATCAAACACAAGGTTCTTTAAAGATTCAACAAACAGATACAAACATAATCTAAGAAACTAATAAAAACGCAAAATAAAAAGGGATAAAGAAAGCAAATCTGGTTAGGTTGCCTCCCAATGAGCGCTTAGTTTATTGTCCTCAGCCCGATGTTGTGACACTCTTATTGATCTTTATAATGTGGATGGTAAAAGGTCAACACTTTCACTTCCACACTTTTCGGAACCTCATAGAAAGACTTGAGATGGTGTTTATTAGCCTTATCAAGTGAGGTAGGTGAAAAGACTCCACCAGGATCCCATTGGTTGAAACATGATGACCAAGCTATAGTTAAGACAACATCATAGCTTTCACCGGGGTCCCATTGATTGAAGTGTGATGAACAAGCTATAATTGAAACAATATGAGAGCTTTCACCAGGATGCCATTGGTTGAAGAGTGATGAACAAATTAAGCTTGCAGCATAAGAGCTTCCACCAGGGTCCCATTGGCCCTTATTTTCTTTGACTTCACCACTGAAAAGTAATAAGTGCACTTTATCAGCTTCATGTGCATTGGTTCTACTTAATGATGGCCCAAAAACAAAGTTCACTTTAGTAGTGACTGTCATCGGGTGTTCTTCTTCCTTTTCTACAAATTCTTCCATGACCTGCAATTCCTCCTTCCTTTGGGTTTTAGATTCTGCTTTGTAAACAGAATCATCAACTTTCAACTCTGCAGAAATCTCAGCACAGCTAGCACATATGATATCAGTACATGAGTGGCAATGAATATAATTATTGAAACCAATAAAATCAGGAAATTCATCACACAACTCATCATGTTGCTCCTTCACTACATTAAGAAGGGGTTCAAGATTACTTACCTTGGGGGCTTCAGAGTTTTTCCCTTCCTCATTTACCTGTTTAGGCTCTTGGTCTTCCTCTGTAGTGGTTTATGGAGGAGAGGTGGGTTCATCTAACGTCTTCCCACTTTGCAATATGACAACACTAGGATCTTCCATCACATCCTCTTCGGGCTGTGAGGGAAGTCCTTCAAAATTTAGGCTCTGCATATTGATGAGTTTTGTGGCTAACTGCTCCAAAGAGTTTTGCATGTCATTGATTGCGGCCCTTGTTTCTTGTTGGAACTGTATAGTATCAATGGTAAATTGTCTTATTAGTTCCTCCAATGAAGGTTCAGGTTGCTAAGGATCTTGAACTTGCTGCTGTCTCTGAGGGAAATATGTTTGCCTTTGCTGAAATTCTGGAAGTTCACAGGCTGGAGGTTGATTATGAGGTTACTGTCCATAACTCAAGTTAGGATAGTCCCACCACTCTGGATAATATGTATTGGAGTACGGGTTGTAATTGTTAGAAGGTTCAGAATATCCCCATACTGCCTCTACCTCCTCATTTGTGTCCACTAGGAAAGTAGGACACAAATCAGTGATATGTCCAGGTGATAAGCAAATCCCACAAGCATCCATGATCAATGGACATCAACACCTACAAGACACTCAGAAAGAAAACATCAAAAATTAAAAATAAAATAAAAACAAAAATAAAAACAGAGTAAAAATAAGAAATAAATTAATAGCATAATTGGAAAATTGGTTCCCCGGCAACGGCGCCAAAATTCTGATGCGTGCGGATGTAGTGATTAAAATTTAGATAAAAATCAGTTGTCAGGCCCACCAGAAAATAAAAACCTTATAACTAGTTGTAGTTAGTAAGGGTCAATCCACAGAGAACTAATTCAATTAACACTATCAAGTAATTCCCAATTTAAACTCTGATTAACAATAAATAGTAAATAGGGGGATTTTGGAGTTTTGATGAACAATGAACAACTTCAAAGGCAATAATAATAAATTAACTGAAATCAACAATATAAGAAAATTGGTTAAGAGATTGAATCCACCACTAGATTTATATGATAATGTAAATCCACATATCATTTTATTCCAACATGTTCAATTATGTTTTTATGCAATTGTGAGAGTAAATCTCTGTTTTCCTTACGTGTTGGCCAATTTAGCAACCGCTCAAATCAACTCCTAATCACTGATTAGTCATAAAGCAACCGCTCTTACAACTATCCAACAATTGCATTAAGATTTAGAAAACCAATCACACTAAGATCTAATCACACACCGGGATTAAATTACTTAGAACATATATTTCTCTAGATCTATTACCGCAACCGCGTATAATAAACCCAGATCTACCACTTTTATAACTGGTAAATAGCACAAAGATAATTGTACCCACATGAACATCATACATTCCGCTAGATCTACTACCGCAACCGCGCATAATAAACCCAGATCTACCATTTTGAAAGTGGAAACAAGTATAAAAACCTTCATACCAACAATAGATTCAGAAATATATGAATAAAAACATAACTGTGTTGAAATAATCAAATATGCAAGGTTCACAACATTAATACTAGTGGTTTCATCACTCCCTTAACTAAGGGAGGTTTAGTTACACATAACTAGAAGGAAATCACAAGAAAAACTATGAAGAAACAAGAAGAAACTATGAGAGAAATGAAGGAGAGTCCAACTTCTTTCATGATAACCAATGGTGCCTTTTATAGAAGTCTAGGGTAACAAAATGACAAAGGGGAGTGGATGGATGAGTGGTTGAGTAGTTGAGTGGATTGATTTAGTGGATAAGTAATTGAGTGGATGAGTTGAGTGGATTGGTTGAGTGGGTTAGTTGAGTGGATGAGTGGAGTGGTTGAGTGGATGAGTGGAGTGGAGTGGGTTGGTTGAGTGGGTGAGTGGTTTGATTTAGTGGATGAGTAGTTGAGTGGATGAGTGGAGTGGTTGAGTGGATAAGTGGAGTGGAGTGATTGAGTAGTTGAGTGGATTGATTTAGTGGATGAGTAGTTGAGTGGATGAGTGGAGTGATTGAGTGGTTTGGTTGAGTGGGTTAGTTGAGTGGATGAGTAGAGTGGAGTGGTTGAGTGCGAAAATTCCTTGGTCTGACTTGGAAGCCAAAAACGACTGATTATACTTCAGATTCATGAAAAATACTCTTCATGAAAGTTGTATATCTTTGTCTTGGCTATAACATGCATATCTGGATCGTCCAATTTGGCTTCCTACAGCCCAAGATATGACCTAAATACCACAGGTTGCTCAAATCCAACTTTAGCACCTCTGTTCCGACTTGCAAGCCCAAACCGACCCATTAGACTTCATTCTTTCAAAAGGTGTTCTTCATGAAAGTTGTTTATTTGGGTCTTGACTATCAACTATCCAAATTCAGCCCATCTCCATTATTACATCTTGAGATATGATTTTATGAGTGCACACTGTTCGGATTCTAGTGACAGAACTCGTATTCTGACTTCCATGTAAACTTAGGTCCCTTAGACATCTGTTTAGGACTTTGAGCTCTTCATCAAAGTTGTAGAGCTTCCTCTTAGATTTCCTACAAGATAAAATTCATGATTATCAGATATCAAGAACTCAAGTTATGGCCAAAATACAGAAACAGTATAAAATCTCAATAATGCTGAAAATATTCAATTAGGACCAATTTGAGCTCAAACTCACAAAATCATACCAAACTCAATCAATTAAGAATATGGAGAGTGTAAATGACTAAACATAAGGGTTTCTTAATAAATAAAATATGTGATTATTAATAGGCTGCTGGAATTGCTTCCTATTTGGTCCAGTATAAGGTTGAAACTGTGGTTGCCAAGGTGGTTGCTGAAATGGATGCTTGTATTATTATGGTTGCTGCTATTGTGAGGTTACATTACCATATCTTAGATTTGGATGATCTCTCCATCTAGGGTTATATGTGCTAGACTATAGATCATATCTCGGCTGTTATTACTGCTAGTGTTGTGGTTTACCAGAAAAGACACCTACTGCGGCTACAAAGTGATCTTGAAATATAGAACCATCATCCTGAAGTGTAGGGCATGCATCTATGGGATGAGATGAACTAGAACAAATGCCACACATGCTTACATGCCCCTGCACAGGTAATTATTGTCCTATTGCCAACTATCTCACCAAGGAAGTCAATTCATCAAGTCTATGCTCCATTATTTGTTGGTCAGCATGAGACACATGAACCTCATTTACTCCTCTGGTTGAAGTAATCATCTAGGTACGAAACTATTGGGAATTGACATCTATGTTAGAAATTAAGTCTCTGGCAGTAACTGGAGTTTTAACAACCAATGCACCTCCACTACAACATTAATCATGCTCCTATCCATATGTAACAAGCCTTCATAGAAGTACTAGATCAATAGTTGATCACTGATCTGGTGGTAGAGACAGCTTAAGTGTAATTTCTTAAACCTCTCCTAGTACTCATACAAAGTCTCTCACGTCATTTGTCTTATTCCACATACGTCTTTTCTAATGGCAGCATCTCTAGATGCAAAGAAAAATTTCTCCAAGAATAGCCTCTTCATGTCATTCCAACACATTACTGAACCTAGTGAAAGGTAATAAAGCCAATCATTGGTTGCACCAACAAGGGAGAAAGAGAATGTTCTCAGCTTGATATGATCCTCAGGTATCCTTTCTAGCTTCATGGTTGAACAGACCACATGAAACTCCTTTAAATGCTTATGAGGGTCCTCACCTGCTAGACCATGAAACTTTGGCAACAAATGTATCTCTAGATTTAAGTTCAAAGTCAATATCAAGATTAGGATATTGAATCCCTAAAGACTGGTAAGTAACATCAGGAGCAGCTAATTCCTTAAGGGTCCTATTATGCATGTTATCACTCATAGTTGCAATACAACTTAAGCTCTCAGGTTCATTTGCAGTTTCAATATCAAATTCAAGTTAAGATGTAATTCTTTCACTAAGCCTATGAGTTCTATTAAGTATATGCAATGTCCTCTCAATGTCAGGATCAAAATCAAGTAAATGAGTTATGGAAGACCTAGACATGTAACATACAAAGCACAAAAACACAAAACATGCAAAATAGAAAACACAACACTAAAATTCAACCAAAATAAATCTAGTTAACCTATCTAGACATTTCTAAAAAATATGGGACCACCACAGGATGAAAACTACACAAAAATGAAACTAAAAAATGTAATAAAAAATCTTAAAAAAATTACAAATGTGGTCTAAACGATGAAATTTGGCAAAACCGGGTGTTACATCAATGTTATAGCACTTTGTTAGGTCATTTTCCTTTAAAATTGACTAAGTTTCAGCTCATTCTAAGCACATTTGTCAGTATACATTTTGGAAATTAACCCGAAATCACCCATTTTCACTTGAGAACTACCAAAACATAATAACAAAGGAGTTAGTGAAGGATTAACAATCAAATAAACTCCTAATAAGATTGATCAAAATCATAATAATCATTGACAATAGCGCCAAAATTTGATAATTGTCGAGGCTATCAAATTATATCAATTTATAACTGATTCACCAAAACTACTTGCAGTATAAGGTAACACCAGGTCGAGCCCGTAGATAACTCTAATTACGCAATCAAATTAAGAGGTTGATAAATAAGGGGGAAGGGTGTGCAAGATTAATTAACAGAAAGCAATTAAAATGGTAAACAGAATTAGGAAAACAATCAATCCAAGGAAATTAACCAATCTTGATTTTAAAATCCATCCTTGATCACTATGGATCCATTCAATCATTAACCAAATTCTTGGTCTTAAATCACATTAAGAAGTCTCAAGTTGATCCATGGATCCTCTACTAGTTAAGAATCCAGAATTCGTTCAATCAAGGTTAGACAAATTAAACATCCATCTAATCCCAAATTAAACTAAAAACCAGAATTCAACCAAGCTAAACAATTCCTCAAACACCTTTGATGCCTTGTTTAGTCTATGCAATCCATACAGTTATCATATGAACATCCCAATCAAATTCAGCATTTTAATTAAAATTAAACAAAGAGGAAAGAGATAAACTAGATTAATAATTGAATGTAGAACAATTAAAATAGAATCTTAGAATTAAGCATCAAGCTTGTCAATCTCTAGGATTGATTAAAGGCTCTAGCCTCCATGACTGAGATAGGAGAACTAACAGAAAAAGAAAGAAAACCTAGAGAGAAGGGAGAGGAAAAGAGATGAAGAGAAAGAATGAAAAATACTAAAATGAGAAGATGATTTTTGTTCTGCTACTATAACCTTTTAAACTAACTCCTAATTTGGCCTTACATTATTAGAATTCTAATAGGTACAAAGCTAGGTCAATTAGGAATCACTGGGCCTAAGTCTCATGCTATTTAGAGGTCTAAAATCAAGTTATGCTCAATTAAGTGGCTTAACTCGTAAGTAACCCACCTCTGCTTTCCATCTTCAATTGCATGTCGAAAATGACGTAGTTCAATTTAGGAGTCTTCATAAAAGTTATAGCTTTATGTCTTAGCTTCCATTTAGGATTGTTTGACATCCATTAGACTCCTATAACTCAATATATGGGCTAATGAGTGTGCAGAGGTCAAGCTGTCATGATTAGTATTCTGGCTCTTGCTTAAACTTCAGTTTAAATTATCCAAACGTATGATATAGCTCCTGAGATATTCATGAAAGTTGTAGAGATTTGTCTTAACTTTCCTACAAGACCATAATCATATCACTTAGATATTTGAAACTCAGATTATAGCTAAATTACTGAACACTGCCTAAAAGAAAAATTAAGGCTAATTTATGCAATAATTCCTTCAATGATCCAATTAGGCTTAACATCATAAAATGTGATAAAACTAACTTAATTAAGCCAAATTAAACATTAAGAAGCCTAGTGAGAGGGTAATTAAATGAATAAAATATATTGCTATCAACTACCCTAACTCCTTTTCATGTAGTAACCCAAGGTGTTAGCCTAGTGGTAGATGATCATATGATGTGTAGGTAGGCACACGGTCACAAGTTTGAATCCCAACTACGTCAATTTCTTAAGGCAAGCCGCAAGGAATATCCTTCTAAATCTCTTAGTCTCAACGTGGATGACTTGCCTTTGACCAGACTGGGGAAGTGGATTAGTTGAGGTGCGCACAAGCTTGCCAAGACATCACCTAACAATTTCTTAGGGTTTTTTTTAACATTTAATAATTTTATAATTTACCAAATTTAAAAGTTACGTGTTACGAAACTAACCTTCTACACCAAAATATAAATAAGCCAAATTGAGCAGTATGAATTAAGATCACTTTGTACTTTATATTAAATTAAGGATAGATCTATCTTTATTTATTCATTTTATAGATAAACTCACTTTAAAAAAACTTCTTTCCATAAATTTTTATGCAAAGTTGTAAAAGATGACACCCTACCTAATATTTGTAGAGAGTGAAGGAAAAAAAACTAAAAAGCGGATAGTGACTACATAAACAAAAATTGTGACTATATTATCAAAAGGCATGAAATATACATGACACCTTGTAATATTTTAAGGATTTTTCTAACAAATGCTTTAAGGGTATTTGTTAAAGAATCATGAAATAGAAAGTATTAAATGAAAAGTAAATTTTTTTAATTTTCTAATGTATTAAATGCTTTACTTTTTATTTAATACTCTATATTTTTTATTCTTTAAAATGTACTCTTAGGTCACTCGTTAGACAAGCCCATATTTTAATAAGTATTGGTCATAAGATTTTTTTAAAAAAATGAATATCACAAAACCTCTTTGCATAGAGGCAATGCGCCAGTTGAACTTGGACTCCGACCCTCATGGTTCTTCATAAAGTATGAGAAGTTGGTTAACTATTGCTATGAGTATGGCATGTTGGGCCATTTAGTGGATGATTGTGAAACTTTTGACTCGAAATAAATAGAGGAGTTCCCTTTTGGCTCATGGTTGCAATCGAGCCTAGGGAAGGACATGAGGTCACAAGCTACTAGAGAGCTTATGAATGTAAAATACACTCACATTTTAGATTTATTTATTATAATTTTTATTTAGTTTTTATTTATTTTATTTTAATTTTGAATAATTATCTATTCATTTAGTGGTATTTGAATTTATTTGAATTTCTAGGATAAATCATCAGATTTTGTACAAAAATAGACAATTCCTAAAGATAATAATTTGAAGAAGTATTATCCTATTCTTAGATGTCAGTTAGAGTTTTAATTAGGTTCAAAAGCTTGAAGACAACATGGATTGAAGAGTGGATAAAGATTCTCAAAGAGATAAGGTTTGTAGCAAAATTTGGATTCCAGCACCATCTTGACCATGCTTCAGTAATTGGACTATATCTTAGGTTACAGATATCACATCGATGTGCCATTTGTGGCGTTGGAAAGTTAACAGAAAATCCTACAACTTCTCTGTTGAGCATGAAGGATAATTCGGTCATCTGAAGGTTGAGATAATTCGTGGAAGTTAGATATGAAAAGCTCTCATGCTTTTCTATAAAATAGGGAAACAAATTTAGCAAAGGAGCTCTCTTTTGGTTCAAAAAATACATGAAAAATATAGAGTTTTGAAAGCTCAAAGGTAGCAAGGGGATGAGCCCTAGGAGAGGAGGAGGAGTCGTCATGGTTGTCATGGAGCTCTCATGGAGTTGGAGATCAAATCACCATTGAAGGTGCTTTTTGGTTTCTTCTCTACAGTTCTATCATGGTGAATTCTCTTTCCTCTTCCTATCTCTTCTTCTCTTTTATCATGAGTAGCTAAATTTGTGTGCTGTTAGGATGAAGATGTAACTTGATTCAATCGACATGTATTAAGATTGAATTTTTAATTTATTTCTTTGCTATTCAATTTGAGTGCTTATTATGGTTCTTAATTCTTTTATGCATTAGGCGCCCTTCATAAATTGATCTTGTAAGATGTATGTAGAATCAAAAGGTTTTTATATGACTTAAACCATAAATAATAAGTGTCATTGTCTATAATCATCCAAGAATGGAGGTTATAGGTTGTGTGGGAGACTTGTGGTAATTTTCGTGAGAATCCATAGAGTAAAGGTCGTGTCTTTAAGATTTGGGGTTTAGATAAAGAAATTGACTAGGCTTTGATAATTAAAAAGAATTAACTCACTGAGAAATTGAGTTTTGATTAATTAAGGGATTGTCTCCATCAATTGAATGACTAGAAATTAATTAGAATGAAGGTCTCAAAGCTACTTTATTGCCTATGATAAATTATTAAATTAAGTGAAGTCAAATCGCTAGTATCTTAATTTTGTGTGTTTACATCCTTAGTGTGCCTTGCATTTGTGTATTTTGTTCTTTCTTTTCCCTCTTAATTTCTTATGTTCTTGTGTGTTCTTGACTTTTATAATTTTATGTCTTTAACTGCTTTAAATTACTCTTAATTATTGGTTGCCTAGATAGTATTAATATTAGAGAAATGGTATTTGGTAAACTAATTCCTTTTGTGAATGATATTCTACTCACTCTTTATTACTTGTTCAATCCATTCACTTGTGGTAACATCACCTAAATTAATATACTCACTACGGGGGTGATCAAGAGCATAACTTGTTCTCTTCATCTACTGATTAGGGGGTAAGGAGTGTTGGAACGAAGGCTATAGAAGTTTCCGGTGCCTTAACCAAAGCCTAAAGTCCGAGTTGCGATACATAGAAGGGGGATTCAGCTGAAAACAATATCGAAAGTGGTATAGAAGGCTCAAGGAACCCTCTGGCAATCACAGATAGCACCAACATGAGGCAAAAGTTAGATGTAAGCCTATCGACAACAATTGGTGCAACTAATAAAATTGGCAAAAATGGGAAAAACTAGCTCAATCCAAAACTGGAAAGGCTAACACAGAGGTGAAACATGTGACAATAACCACGAAAAAGAGTTTAAATGATACACTGGGGGTAAGGGGTATGGATATTGATGAGGAATCTCTAACTCAAAAGGCTAAGGTGGAGAAGGGGAATGAGTTTATGACAGTTTCAGATATAACAGTGGAGGTTACTTTGCAACCCTACCATGACAAATGAAAATCTTAGTTTGGAACTGTCGTGGTCTTAGAAACCCACAAGCAGTTTTGACATTACACTTCTTAATGAGGCAAGTAAATCCTAAAATGGTGTGCTTGGTAGAAACAAAATTAATTAGCCAATTTAGAGTTCTCTCAGTTGAAATAGAGGTTAGGTCTCTCCCATGGTGTAGGTATGGACAACCAGGACATAAGGGGAGGCTTGGGGATAATGTGGCGTCAAGATATAGAGTCGAATATAGTGTCAAACTGTAGCCAAATAATGGACATGAGAATTAAATAGACCGATGTTAAGACTACTTGGCATTTTACTCTCTTTTATGGGTATTCTTCAGTGGCTAATAGGACAAACTCTTGGAACTTATTGAAGAGTCTTCAAACTGATGAGAATATCCTGTGGCTGGTAAGTGGGGATTTTGATGAAGTTCTAAACAATAGGGAGAAAGCAGATGCAACATGAGTTAAATGGCAAATAATAAATTTTAAGGAAGTAATGGATCATTGTGACCTGATTGATATGGGTTTCATAGGTTATCAGTTTACTTGGAATAATGGTAGAAAAAGGGAGGACAATATCCAAGTTCGGTTAAATTGCTTTGTGGCTAACATAGGCTGGGTTTTGAAATTCTCACATGCACAGGTACATCATCTTATATCTTCTCATTCAGATCATCTACCAATTCTCATTGATATGGATTGGTAGAAAAACCAAAATTCCAAAGTTAATAGAGAGAGAGGCCATACCGATTTGAGAAAATGTGGATTAAAGATCTAAGGTGTGAGGAGCTAATTGCTAATGGGTGGAAAGGAAATGCTAGTTCCATAGGAGAGAAAATTAAACAGCTTGGTCAGTCTTTGTTTATCTAGAATTGATCCACTTTTGGCAACATAAACATACAAATTAAAAGGTTCAGTTTGAATTTGAGGCTCTAATGGGTGAGCCTCAAGATGAGGTCAAGGTGAACAAACTCAAAGAGGTGAGGAAAAAGTTGAATGAACTCTTGCATAGGAAAGAAATCAAGTGGAGGCAATGGTCTTGGGTGCAATTGCTTAAGGAAAGTGATCTAAATACAAGATTTTTCAATGGTAGAGCTTCTATGTGTAAATAGAAGAATAAAATTGCTAACATCAAGGATGAGCAGGATAATTAACAGCGTGACCCGCAAGCCATTAAACTAGTTGTGACTTTTTATTTTCTCAATCTCTTTTCCTTATTAGACCCATCACAAATAAAGGATGTTTAGGCAGGTAACTTTATCAAGTTGGATGATAAGAGGTTTCAATTCTTCTCCTTGCTTTTCGCCCAGCTAGAAATCAAATAGGCTTTATTCCAAATGGGTCCCATAAAGCTTCGAGCCCAGACGGAATGCTGATAATCACATATTTTATTTATTAAGAAACCCTTATGTTTAGTCATTTACACTCTCCATATTTTTAATTGATTGAGTTTGGTATGATTTTGTGAGTTTGAGCTCAAATTGGTCCTAATTGAATATTTTCAGCATTATTGAGATTTTACACTATTTCTGTATTTTGGCCATAACTTGAGTTCCTGATGTCTGATAATCATGAATTTTATCTTGTAGGAAAGCTAAGAGGAAGCTCTACAACTTTGATGAAGATCTCGAAGTCCTAAACAGATGTCTAAGGGACCTAAGTTTACATGGAAGTCAGAATACGGGTTCTGTCACTAGAATCTGAACGGTGTGCACTCATAAAATCATATCTCAAGCTGTAATAATGGAGATGGGCTGAAATTTGGATAGTTGATAGTAAAGACCTAAATAAACAACTTTCATGAAGAACACCTTTTGAAAGAATGAAGTCTAATGGGTCAGTTTGGGCTTACAAGTCGGAACAGAGGTGCTGAAGTTGGGTTTGAGTAACCCGTGGTATTTGGGTCATATCTTGGGCTGTAGGAAGCCAAATTGGACGATCCAGATATGCATGTTATAGCCAAGACAAAGATCTACAACTTTCATGAAGAGTACTTTTCATGAATCTGAAGTATAATCGGTCGTTTTTGGCTTCCAAGTCAGACTAAGGAATTTTCGCACTCAACCACTCCACTCATCCACTCAACCACTCCACTCAACCACTCCACTCCACTCAACCACTCCACTCCACTCACCCACTCAACCAATCCACTCAACTAACCCACTCAACCAAATTACTCCACTCATCCACTCAACTACTCATCCACTAAATCAAACCACTCACCCACTCAACCAACCACTCCACTCCACTCATCCACTCAACCACTCCACTCATCCACTCAACTAACCCACTCAACCAATCCACTCAACCACTCCACTCCACTAACCCACTCATCCATCCACTCACCTTTGTCATTTTGTTACCCTAGACTTCTATAAAAGGGCACCATTGGTTATCATGTAGGGGGTTGGACTCTCCTTCATTTTTCTCTCAGTTTTTCTTGTGATTTCCTTCTAGCTATGTGTAACTAAACCTCCCTTGGTTAAGGGGGTGATGAAACCGCTAGTATTGATGTTGTAAACTTTGTATATTTGATTATTTCAACACAGTTATGTTTTTATTCATATATTTCTGAATCTATTGTTGGTATGAAGGTTTTTATACTTGTTTCCACTTTCAAAGTGGTAGATCTGGGTTTATTATGCGCGGTTGCGGTAGTAGATCTAGTGGGATGTATGATGTTCATGTGGGTATAATTATCTTTGTGCTATTTGCCAGTTATAAAAGTGGTAGATCTGGGTTTATTATACGCGGTTGCGGTAGTAGATCTAGAGAAATATATGTTCTAAGTAATTTAATCCCGGTGTGTGATTAGATCTTAGTGTAATTGGTTTTCTAAATCTTAATGCAATTATTGGATAGTTGTAAGAGCGGTTGCTTTATGACTAATCAGTGATTAGGAGTTGATTTGAGCGGTTGCTAAATTGGCCAACACGTAAGGAAAACAGAGATTTACTCTCATAATTGCATAAAAACATAATTGAGCATGTTGGAATAAAATGATATGTGGATTTACATCATCATATAAATCTAGTGGTGGATTCAATCTCTTAACCAATTTTCTTATATTGTTGTTTTCAGTTTATTTATTGTTATTATTTTTGAAACTGTTCATTGTTCATCAAAACTCCAAAACCCCCTATTTACTGTTTATTGTTAATCAGAGTTTAAATTGGGAATTATTTAATAGTGTTAATTGAATTGGTTCTCTGTGGATCAACCCTTACTAACTACAACTAGTTGTAAGGTTTTTATTTTCTGGTGGACCTGACAACCAAATTTTATCTGAATTTTAATCACTACATCCGCACGCATCAGATGCCTACTCTTTTCTTCCAGAAATATTGGCACATAGTCAGAGATGAGGTGACTACAGTGGTGCTCAAAGTTCTTAATGGAGGTATGTTTTACAATGATTTGAATAAGACATTCATTGTGTTAATACCAAAAATTTTGAACCCAAAAAAGATAGCTCAATTTCAACCAATATCCTTATATAATGTTATTTATAAGATTATTAGCAAAACTCTTTCCAATAGGTTGAAGGCAGTTCTTCCTTCATTAATTTCAAAGTCTCAGAGTGCATTTGTTTAGAACAGATATATCACAGATAATGTCTTGATCACTTACGAGCTTATTTATGCTTTAAAAAATAAGAGATCTAGGCAAGAGGGATATCTGGCAATGAAGTTTGACATAAGTAAAGCATATCTTAGTAAAGGTGTAATCAGGTCAGGTTAGTTCGGGTTTGGGGTATAAGAAAATCCAAATCAATCAAAAGTGATCAGTTCGATTTGGTTCGGGTTTTGCATTTTTTGGTCGAGAAACCCAAACCAAACCAAATCGATGAGATGCAAGTTGGTTTGAGTTGGGTCCACAGGTTAGGGTATTTTCATAAAAATATAGACAAAATAAAAAAAATCATGAAAACAAGGTCGGGTCGAGTTGGTTCGAGTTAATTCATAAGGAAAAGAAAAACTCTAATCGGGTTGGTTTGGGTTCCAAATCATGGAAACCGAGAACTGAACTAATCTTAATTGGTTATGGTTGGGTTTTACTTGATCAGACCCAATTACCCGAACTGAACTGAATTGAACCAAATTAATTAGTTTAGTTCGATTTTTTTATGTTCATCGGGTCGTCTGAACCAATTTACACCCTAACACCAAATGGTCAAATGGTCTTTCCTAAATGCTGTGTAGCATAAGGTTAGTTTTCCAGAAAGATAGGTTGAGCTTATTATGAGCTATGTATCATCAGTCTTATATTAGGTTCTCATTAATGGTTTTCCTAGGTCACAATTTCATCTTCAAAGGGGACTTAGACAAGGGGATCCTCTTTGCCCAAATCTATTTGTACTATGTTCTAAAGCGTTGTGATCTCTTTTACATCAGGTTGAATCTAGTCAAACACTTATAGGGTTGAGAATGTGTAGATATGCCCCTATGGTATCACACTTATTTTTCTCTGATGATTGCATCATCTTCTCAAAAGCAATAGGGGAAGATTATAGGGTGGTTTGAGATATTTTGGAGCTATATGGGTGTGCCTCGGGTCAACAAATTAACTTTGAGAAATCTACCATCTTGTTTAGCCTACATGTCTCAAGGGAGAGGAGAGCTCAATTAATGGGGCTTTCTAATATACATAATGTGGCCTTTAATGAAAAATATTTTGGCTTGTCGTTGATAGCTGCCTAGGCTACTAAATTAGAAGATATTTGTTTACCGAATCACCAAAAACTTGTAGTATGCAGTGTAATCGGGTTGAACCCTTAGATCATTCCAATTAATCAACTATATGAGGAAATTAGTAACGGGGGATTGGTTGCGGGAGTAATTAAAAGACAGTAATTAAAAGACAATAATTAAAAGACAGTAATTAAAGGACATTAATTAAAAGACATAAATTGAAATACAATAATTAAAAAAATAAAAGACAATAATTAAAAGACAATAATTAAAAGAAAGTAATTAAAAGGCAATAAATAAAAGAAAGTAATCAAAGGACAGTAATCAAAATACTGTAAAATATTGTAAACAGAATGAGGAAAAACAACTAATCCAAGGGAATCAACAACTCTTGAGTTTAATCCATCTTTGACCACTACGGACTCATTCACAGGCTAATTAGATTCTTGGTATGCTCTACAAGATAATCATCTAGCATTTGGTTAATCAACGTTCGATAAAGTTAGCATCCATTCAACTCTAAATCAACTTAATACTCACCATTTAACCAAGTTAGGCAATTCATCAAACACCTTTGGTGTATTGCCTAATCTCATGTGAAATCCTCATCCAAGCATGAATTCTCTACTAGGTAAGCACCTAGGATTTGGTCAATAAATGAAAAATGGATTAAGCATCCATTTGACCCTAAATCAACATCATACAAGAATTCATACCAGCTAGACAATACATCAAATACCTTTGATGCATTACCTAGTTTTTGCAAACACATGATGGTTAAGCAACTATCACATGAACACCAAAACTAAGTTAAGCACTCAGTCAAGATGTAACAAAATCAAGAGAAGGAGGAGAGAAATTTGATTAACAATAATAATGTAAACATTCATCACAAAGTCTCAAGATTACACATCAAGAGTGTTTCAATCCTTAGGATTGATTACAACACTTTAGCTCTCCATGAATGGAGAGCACAAAACATAAAAGTAAAGTGCAGAAAAATAAAGAGCAGAAAATGTAGAAGAGAGCAAGAGGAGAGGAGGGGAGAGGAAAGGAAGAAGGAGCAAGAGAGAAAAGTGAGGAGTGAGAACTGAATGGAGTAGTCTTAATTTTGGGATTTCTCTCCCACACAACAGACCCTAAAACTGAAATTATAGGTTTGTCCCTAGCTTAGACTCTTCCTCTTCCAATTAACTTTAATTGGACACCTAATGAAGGAGTTATGGCCAAAACATGTTTAATAGCTCCAAGATCCCGTCATCTTCATTTAAACGGTAAACACCCTATGAAAACATTACTGTTTAGATAAATGGTCTTCATGAAAGTTGACAAGTTTTTTCTCAACTTTCCAATGCTACCAGTTTTAACCTATTATGACTCCTATAGCCCAAGATACGGTCCAATCATTGCACACTATTCAGGTTCTAGTGACATCACCTCTGTTCTAATTTCTACGTTCAATATGATCCACTAGACATCCGATTCAGCTCTAGAGCTCTTCACCAAAGTTGTGAAGCTTCCTCTTGGCTTTCTTACAAGGTAAAGTTCATAATTTTTAGATGTCTATAACTTAAGTTATATCAAAAGTGTAGAAATAATGTAAAATTGCCACAATGCTAAAAAATACAACTAAGCACAATTTGAACTCAAACTTATAATTGGTGGCCAAAATTAATTGATTAAGCACAAGAGAGGTTTAAAATGCTGAATATGAAGGTTAACTACTATATAAAAATGGTCTTTATCAACCGTCAATGGTGGGGTTGTCTAAGAATAATGCTTTCCAGTCCCTAAAGGAAAGAGTGTGGAAAAGAATCCAAGGATGGAAAGAGACACTCCTCTCATCCAATGGTAAGGATATTCTCATTTGAGCCATGGCCCAAGCCATTCCAACATATTTCATAAGTTGTTTCAAGATTTCTCTCTCTTTGTTATGAACTAGAAAAAATGATGAGCAAATTTTGATGGGGAGACCAAACGAATAGGAGAAAAATACATTGGGCTAATTGGGAGAAATTATGCTAGCCAAAAGGTTGTGGGGGGTTAGGATTCAAAGATTTGCACACCACTAATTTAGCAATGCTAGCTAAACAACGGTGGTGGATCATTTGTAATCCCGATTCTCTAATGGGTAGAATCTTAAAGTCCAAATATTTTCCTAGAAGCAACTTTTTGGGGGCTCATATAGGGTTGGAGAAGCATCTTAGAAGGTAGGAATGTTATGTCCCAAAACTAATACTCCTAGTATATCTGGAATATATGTGAGTACTTAGAATTAGGCATGTCACGACTAATCTATTATCACTTTTTGATAATTAAATACACTAATTTTATTGTTAAGTTGAGCCTCGTGAGGGATAATAAAATCTCTGAATATAAAATACGCATAAGATATATGGTTATACACTTGATAATCCATATGTTCTTATACATATGTGCTCAAATAATACAAACAAAACCCTAATAAACATATGTACATAATAGTTTATATACAAATACTGCATGGTGATACATACAAAGTAATGGTCAAAATGATAGCTAAACCCATACTAAATCAGCATCTTCCTTCCTACTCCATAGGTGGATCTCGTGCTGAAATTATCATTGAAAGAGATGATGAATGGGGTGAGAATTCTAGAAAATTTCTCAGTAGTTCAAATATATAAAGCATGTCATATCTCTAGGTGCTTCAGGAAAATTAAATAAATCTTAAAATAATCATATAAAAAAGTGACTAATGCCAAAATGATTTGATTTCTCTTTCTGAGACAAAAATTCAATTTAAATATATCAACATCATTTATATATTCAATTAATATATCTAGTCTCAACACATAGATCTCTTCAAGAACAATTCAAGTACAAACTATATCTCTAGAATATTTACATAATTCTTCACATTGCAAACATTCAATATCAGATCTATGATTCAAATATACGATAAATTCATATTGATGTGTATCTGATCAACCAATCATAAATCATTATATAGGGCTCATCAATCATCATCATTCTAAGTTTATTTCCAAGTAACTCTAACCAAAACTATCACGAGTATCATTTAGGATCACCTCCTCTCCCGAGGATCACCTCCTGAATTTATATTTAAGAATTCAAGATTTTCCCCCCTTCCTGAGGATCATTTCCATATCACCCCCTTCTCGAGAATCATTTCCAAAATTCATATCTAAGTTAAGATCATCCTCCTTCCCGAGGATTATTTAAGACCATCCTTCTTCCCGAGGTTTATTTCTAGTATCCTTTAAGCTTTAAACACTCAAAGGTACACTTATTTTCTCATTCAGTTACTAGCTCAACTTTAATATTTTAAAGGAACAATTATCAATGTATCATTCAATGCTAGCTCCACTTTAATACTTTAAAAAGAGCAAATCATTTCTACTACACCTCAAATATATATATGTAAATAGAGGTCACTTTATCTAGTAACTTTCATCAAATCTCTAAACATCACATAATTTAAGGCATTCCTTTGAGTTTTCATACATTAGAGAGTTCTAATTACTCTAAACAGGGACTGATAATCGATTATGCTTCTCTAGTAATCAATTATCACTCTCAAACATGTCATTCTGGACGTGGATAATCAATTAGCACCTCTAGTCTAATCGATTATCACTCAAAATCTAACAATTCTGGGAATGGATAATTGATTAACACCTCTGGCCTAATCGATTATCACTCAAAATCTAATGTTTCTGGAAGTTGATAATTGATTAGCATCTTGGTCTAATTAATTATCCTGTACATTTTCACACTAGAAACAGTTTTAAAACACCATAACTACCATTTCTCCTAATCCTTCTTTCATCATATCATCAAAACCACAACACACATATATTCAATCTAAAAACCATGCGGTAAATCAATAAGAATCAATCCCATGGTATTCTATGTATCATCAATCACAAACTCTAATGGTTGTGTATGTATGTATCCATACTTAAAGCTCATCAATCACATATACATATATTTACAACCAAAATCATAAGGAATTCTCAACCAATTCATTCATACATGTTTTGAGAAAACAAGAAGAATGAGCATGGTAAAGATACACATAACCCCTACCTATTCTCCTTTGTTAGTGGTGAAACTTCATATTCTTTCTTGGTTTTCCTTCTTCTTCCTTCTTCCTTTTCTTTCTTTTCTTTCTTCCTTCTCCCTTATCTTTCTGTTGCTGCTTGTAACGTGTGAGTGAGTGGATAGAAAGTGAGAAATGAGAAGGTAAGAAAGTCAAAGACAGTGGAGATAAAAATAAAAGGATAAGAATGTATGACTTTCACGGCTAGGTGGAAGTGTTGTATCTCTTAGGGATATTTTGATATTCCATTAACGAGTTTTCTAAATTTCATAGGTATTATAGAAAATTTTATGACTTTATTTAGTCCCTGTATATTCTCATTATTCAATGATTTTCTATATATCATTAACTGTCACTTAAGCTCTATTACTCTTCCTTAAGTTAAGTTAAACCTAAGGAATTAAGCTAATAAGCTTACAAATATTTGCTTTAACTTGTATTCATTTTCAAAATAAGCTCTATCCTCTACTTGTCATCACCACAAAATCTTCTAATTTTTTGAGCTACTTTCCTATTTAATTTAGTCTTTAAACATTTATCTAGTGTTATTAAAAATGTCAAACTAATTCAGTTAATTCTCTAAATTTTACCATAACTCATTCTAATTATTGATGACTAAGAAATAAATTTTTTATATTTATTTTTATTATTTAAATAGCTTATGCTAAGTTCTGAGTTAATATGAATTATTTTTTCACGTTCTAGGTTATAATATTATGCCTAAATTAACTCAAAAAATCATTAAAATTAACATGTAACTAATACAAATAGTAATAAACTATTATATTAATCTTGAAGGCTAATAAGTTAGGGAATATGTTACAAGGAAAGTCTTAGAAATGGGAACTCTGGAGAATAGGAGATGGATCTCAGGTGAGAATTTGGCAAAGACCTATGGATACCCATGGAAAAACAGCTTCAAGGCTTATGAATATATACTTGACTATGGATGCAACACTTCAACATGTCCAGCAGCTGATTTATCCAACTTGTAGGACTTGGAATACCACGTTAATTCACGAGTTATTCCCACCTACAATTGCCAACAGCATATGTTCCATTCAATAAGGGGGCGGTAATCGTGTGGACTTGCCATATCGGTTCTTGAATCCTAAAGATATTTTTTTAGTTAAAAATGCTTATAAAGTGGCATGACAGGACCCTTAAAAGCAGAAAAAACAATGGTGCTACTAAGTATGAGAAGCTGCCAGAATTGAAGAGTGCAAACCATCTTTGGAAGATCATTTGGAAGTTACAGATTCCTCCCAAAGTCTGCATATTCATTTGGAGGCTTTGTAGAGATTTATTTCCAACCAAGACAAGGCTAGATCAGATAGGAGTGGATGTTGGCATGGGCTGTTATTTTTGCAACCACGCCATGGAAGATTTGAAACATGTATCCTATGACTGCCCTTTCATCAATACGGCTTTAAGTTCCAATCACCATGTCTTACTAAGGGATGGTGATGCTCATTCTTGGCTCCATACCATGGAGCAAGTGTGGCTGGATAGTAACGTGGAAACTCTTCACGAGTTGGCAATGTTATGGTACGAGTTATGGTATGAAAGGGACTTAAGTGGCATGGAAAAGCTCAAAGGGATGCGAAGCAAGTTGCTAGAATTGCACACTAAAAGTGGCTGGCATTCCACTGTGCCAAGGAAGATAACATGGAGCCTGGGCTTGTCACACGACCCCATCCAACTACATGGCAGGAACCCCTACAACATATGTTTAAGGTAAATGTAGATGTGGCCATTTTTTAGGAGCTCTCTGCATACGGATTAGGGATCATTATTCGAGATTGGAATGGATTCTTTGTGGCTGCCAAATCGTGCTTGAGACACAGATCAGTTGCAGCTTCTATAGGGGAGTTTCTAGCACAGCTAGATAGAGAAGGCTTGGCTTTTGCATGGGAAATGGGTTGCATATGAGTTATCCTTGAAGGAGACACTCAAACAGTATATACCAGCATAAAGGAAGATAATATGGACCTATCCTTACTGGCTCTATACTAGGTGATTTCAACTTTTAATTTGATTGCTCTTTTGTACCACGTACTTGTAATTAAGTTGCTAATTCTCCAGCCAACTATGCTAAAGGTAGGATAAAGATTATTTGTGTCTATTTTCTGTCACTTTGTATTTTTTTTATTTAAATTTTATTAAATATAAAATAAATTAAAATAAAAAATAAACATATAATTAAATTCAAAATATTTAATAAATTTTAAGTAAAATAATAAAAAATAAAATAAAAAATAAAAACAGGTGATCTATATTCTTAAAGATAATAACTCAACAACTTGGCTTAAGGAACTTCCAACTTTTATTAGTTCTCTTTTGAGTTTTGATCTTTTGAGACAATAAAATTTAATCTTTATATAAAAAAATGGGTAACGAACTTGGCTGGAGGAACTTCTAACTTTTATTAGCTCTCTTTCGAGCTTTGATCTTTTGAGACAATAAAATTTAATCTTTATTTAAAAAAAATATACATAATAAAAAGAAATGGTTAAAGATCCTCTCTTGCTTATAGAATCATTCGTTGGATAGAATAGATACAAACTTTGTTAAGTAATGACCTATAATGATAAGTTTATAGGATCAACTAATTTTATTTCAAATAAATTTTGTTTTTACTTTTGTGTTTAAATAGCATATACTATCAACAAAAGAAATTTTATATTGATATTTATTAATATTTTAACAAATTAATATTTATTACTATTTACTTATTTTATTAATTAAAATAAAAGTAAAATATCAAAATATTAATAAATATCACTAACAGACATTCTACTTTAATTCTTTACTTCTTATATTTCCCCAACATGACCTCTCTTATTATTATTTTCTTAAGCCGAAAGAAATTGACCGGTAGAACATCGGCACGCTAATCAAGACATATGGCAACATTCTGCCATGCCAACAATTAATATATGTATAGTTTGAATTTTCATTGTACAATATAATTTTTTATTGACAAGAAATTTAAATTTGAAAACAAGGCTCCACTAGTTTGAATAAGTTTGCTTATCCCTTAAAATTAGAGAAAAAGGAATGGGGTTATTACCACTCTAATTTATCTGTTCATATTCCTTCTTATTTGTTTATAATTTCAATTACCTAAAATATCTTTTATTAACTTGCGCTTCCAAGTTGAATTGTTTTTTTTTTATCACTTATACTTAACTATTTACTCACTTCAATTTTTAATATTTATTTATTTTTGTAAATAATTTTTTATTAATACATATAAAGAAAATTCTTAATTATATGATATGTGAACTAAAATACAAAGGAAATGCATTATCTTCTCTCTTCCTCCTTGCTTTTTTTTTTCGTTATTTTTTATTCTAATTTATTCAAGCAAATTTTTTTTTCTCATAGACAACTCAAGCAAAAATTTGCTTTTTTTGTTATATTTTTTTACAATTTATTTTCAAAGTTACATTCTATGCTTTTATATATATGAAAAATATTTTTCTTACAAGTTTAACTCTTGTAATATATGAATCGAATTTCAAAAGGTATTCTTCAAGAAGTTACATAATAGTTACAAAAAAGTTTATCAATATAATTTACAATCTTAAAATATTTTGTTATTGTTATTACATTAATTGAAACTTTACTAATATCAATTTGTTTTTTTCAAGTACATAAGCATTTAAATAGGCTCTCATATCCTTAACCCATTATTTAGCATACTTAATAAGTATTTTTTTTAATTTTTATATTTTAGTTATTTTAAGATTTTTTTAGAAATAGCTGCCTTTTATATCTTACATGGAAGGTCTCCCGTAAATATTGAGGTCCTATATAAAAATAGAGCTTAGAAAGGTTAATGAAATTGAGAAATAAATGTCTTACTAAAACAATATAACTACATTCGGTTATAGTTAATAATAACACATTAAAAATTAAGATAATAAAATAAGTATATATTATTATAATATATATAGTAAGCAGTTTGAAATAAAACATTTTTGTATAATAAAATTTTAAGTAATAAATGAAATAAATATTTCAAATTTAAATGTTTAAATAGTTAAAAATAAATAGTAAAAAATTTGAATTATTAAAAATATAAAATTAGTGAAGACTAGTTTAAATAATTAAATTTTTAAATAATTAAGAGAGTGTGTAAATAATAAACAAAAAGAAGTGAAAATAGTCCTAGATAAGAAAAACACATGTCATTACATTTTTTACCTCCTCCTTTTAAAAATTACACCAAATTAACTCGCTTAGTTTTAGGAGAAACGAAAAGTTTCAAATATCAACAAAAATTTGTCCGTTTGAGTTTTGACTAATTAATTAATAATTAATGCCAGCTACTTGCTTTCTATCCTTGAAGAGAATCTGTCCATTTTCCCCCAAATAAACAGAAAGGAGCACAAAAATACTAGCATCCAGCTGGTCTTTCAAATTTTGAAAATTCAAAAAAACTCAATCTTCACCTCACACTTTCCCCCTTTTCATTTTTCACAGCGCATATTTCCCCCAAAACCAATCAAAATCAAATCCCCTCTCATTCAAACCTCACCCCCCCAAAATCCAACCGTTGCAACAAAAAGCCACCAACTTTTTTCTATAAAAAAGAACCCAACCCACCCCTTCGTCCCCACACAAACAAAAACAAAACCCCCAAAATACAAAACCCTATTCAAAATTCAATTTCTGAATTTCCCTCTTCCTCCTTTTCTTTGGCATTTCTTCGAACACCTTGAACCTTTTAAAAAATGCGTGAGATCCTTCACATTCAGGGTGGCCAATGCGGCAACCAGATCGGTGCCAAGTTCTGGGAGGTGGTTTGCGCCGAGCACGGCATCGACCAGACCGGCCGGTACGACGGCGACTCCGAGCTTCAGCTCGAGAGGATCAATGTGTACTACAACGAGGCCAGTTGCGGCCGGTACGTGCCCCGGGCGGTTCTCATGGACCTCGAACCGGGCACCATGGACAGCGTCCGGTCCGGACCGTATGGTCAGATCTTCAGACCGGACAACTTCGTTTTCGGCCAGTCAGGTGCCGGGAACAACTGGGCCAAGGGGCACTACACCGAAGGAGCTGAACTCATCGATTCCGTGCTTGATGTTGTTCGCAAGGAAGCTGAAAACTGCGATTGCTTGCAGGGTATGTGTTGTTTCTTGTTCTTTAATGAAAGGTGGATACTTTTGTCTGTTTTGTGGTTCATTTTGAATTTGGTATGTGTTTTTTTTTTATTTTATTTTATGAAAGGTGAAAGTTTTGTGTGTTGTAAGTGTTTTGAAGGTGATTTTGAAATGGGTATGTGTTTGTTTCATGAAAGGTGGAGGGTTTTGTCTGTTTTGTGGTTCATTTTGAATTTGGTATATGTTTTTTTTTTCTTAATTTTATGAAAGGTGGAAGTTTTGTGTGTTGTAAGTGTTTTGAAGGTGATTTTCAAATGGGTATGTGTTTGTTTCATGAAAGGTGGAGAATTTTGTGTGTTTTGTGGCTAAGTTTGAATTTTGAATTGGGTCTTTTTATTTTTATTTAATATAAGCTTAAAACTGTGTATTTGAAAGTTTTTTGTGGCTGACTTTGAAAGGGTGTGTGTGTTTAACATGAAAGGTGGAAACTTTTGTGTGTGTTTTTGTGGCTCATTTTGAATTGGGTATTTTTGTTTTCATGAAAGTTGAAATGTGTGTATTTTGAAGTGTTTTGTGGGTGATTTTGAACTCGGCATGTGTTTTTCTTCCCTATGAAAGGTGGAAGCTTTCTGTGTGCTTTTGAGGTGTTTTGTGGCTGATTTTGAAATGGGTGTTTTTTGGCAGGTTTTCAGGTGTGCCATTCTTTGGGTGGAGGAACAGGGTCTGGAATGGGTACCCTGTTAATCTCGAAGATCAGGGAAGAATACCCAGATAGGATGATGCTTACTTTCTCGGTTTTTCCTTCTCCTAAGGTTTCTGACACTGTGGTGGAACCGTACAATGCTACTCTATCTGTTCACCAGCTTGTTGAAAATGCAGATGAATGCATGGTGCTTGACAATGAAGCCTTATATGACATTTGCTTCCGTACCCTGAAGCTTACCACACCAAGCTGTAAGCTTTTTTTTTTTTTTGGCACACTCCCTTTTGACCCTTTAGTCCATGCCTTTTCAATTTTAAGGAATGATTGTTCAATGATGATTGTTGTTGATTTTCTCTGGTGTAGTTGGTGATTTGAACCATTTGATATCAGCAACCATGTCTGGTGTCACATGTTGTTTGAGGTTCCCTGGTCAGCTGAACTCTGATCTGCGGAAGCTTGCTGTGAATCTCATTCCCTTCCCTCGCCTTCACTTCTTCATGGTGGGGTTTGCTCCTTTGACCTCTCGGGGTTCTCAGCAATACAGGGCTCTTAGTGTGCCAGAGCTCACACAGCAAATGTGGGATGCCAAGAACATGATGTGTGCTGCTGACCCTAGGCATGGACGGTACCTAACTGCCTCAGCTATGTTCAGAGGCAAGATGAGCACTAAGGAGGTTGATGAACAAATGATCAATGTTCAGAACAAGAACTCCTCTTACTTTGTGGAATGGATTCCACACAATGTTAAATCGACTGTTTGTGATATTCCCCCAACAGGCTTGAAGATGGCCTCAACATTCATTGGTAACTCTACATCAATCCAGGAAATGTTCCGTAGGGTGAGTGAACAGTTCACTGCCATGTTCAGGAGAAAGGCTTTCTTGCATTGGTACACAGGTGAAGGCATGGATGAAATGGAATTCACCGAGGCTGAAAGCAACATGAATGACCTGGTATCTGAATATCAGCAGTACCAAGATGCCACTGCTGAAGATGATGAGTATGAAGAGGAAGAGGAAGATGACTATCAGCAACATGACATGTGATTTTGATATTTGGTGTATTGCGGTGGCTTTAGATCAAGATGGATACCATGCCGCAACTTCCTGTTGCCGGTTCATTGTCTCTATATGTTGGGGATAGTTACTGTTCCGGCTAGCACTAGTTTACATTGAACTGTTTCTGGCTTTTATTTCTGTTTCTATTGAACCCGTTGGCAGGGAAGAAAAACTATATTGTTTAATATTATCTTAAAGAGTCAATCTTTAATCCAAATATAGTTCGTTGATTAATATTTGGTAACGGTTAGCACTCTGTATGCCCATATAAATTACACTTACTGCAGCAGAGGACTTGCAATCTCCTGAAACCTATCACAACCAAACCAAGCTCGAATGGATTGCTTGCATGGAATTCACAACCAAACGGGCCAGTGTCAGGAAGTTTGTTTGGACTAGTTTCTAGCGTTAATCAAAAAAATCGTTGGGGAGTCAATTTTTATAGACGTCTTTGAATTAAAATCGTTGCCGTGTTTTGCTTGCAGCAGAGGACTTGCAATCTCCTGAAACCTATTCACAACCAAACCAAGCTCGAATGGATTGCTTGCATGGAATTCACAACCAAACGGGCCAGTGTCAGGAAGTTTGGTCGGACTAGTTTCTAGCGTTAATCAAAATCGTTGGAGAGTCAATTTTTATAGACGTCTTTGAATTAAAATCGTTGCCGTGTTTTGCTTGCATGGTTCACAACCAAACGGCTAGTGTCATGAAGTTTGAAATGAATGTTAAATTCACTTTGGTTGGACTAGTTTCTAGCGTTAATCAAAATCGTTGGGGAGTCAATTTTTATGAGAGTCTTTGGATTAGCTCTGAAATAATTTTTCAACTAGAATTAATCAACGAGCTGTAGTGAAAATCGATAGGGAGTCAATTTTATAGGAAAACTTGTGTGCTTTGATTTAGTTGCATGGTTCACAACCAAAACGGCCAGTGTTTTGGTTGGAAATGAATGTTAATCTAATTCACTTTGGTTGGACTAGTCTAGCGTTAAAATAGGAGAGTCTTTGGATTAGCTCTGAAATAATTTTTCATCTAGAATTAAAATTGAACTTAGTGAAAAAATCAAAATCGTTAGGGAGTCAATTTTATAGGAAAACTTGCGCATTTTGGTTTAGTTGCATGGAATTCACAACCAAACGGCCAGTGTCATGAAGTTTGAAATGAATGTTAATTAACTTTGGTTGGACTAGTTTCTAGCGTTAAAATAGGAGAGCTCGTCTTTGGATTAGCTCTGAAATAATTTTTCATCTAGAAATAAAATTGAGCCATGATTAAGATGAAGATTAATTTTATGTATCTATAAAAAACTAAGTGGGTTGGAGAAAAGACAAATGAACTTGACACTTCGGGTTTTAACCTTTGGTATATCGGTAAGATAAAATCTAAAAATGAGATAGGCTTAGTATATAAGAATTGGAAGAATAATATTGTGGATGTGAGAAGGCTCAGAGATAGGATTATAACTTTGAAGTTTGTTGTGCAACAGGAAATTTTTAATGTTATCAGTGCTTATGCACCTCAAGTAGGATTAGACGAGCACTACAAGATAAAATTTTGAGAGAATTTAGAATGTTTAGTTCAGGGAATACCATTAGGAGATAAGATTTTTCTAGGAGGGGACCTAAATGGTCATGTGGGAAGCGAATTTAGGGGATATGAGGGTTTGCATGGGGGGTGTGATCTAAGAGTAGCTAATACAGAGGGTAAAACGATTCTAGATTTTTCAGAAACTTTTAATTTTACAATAGCTAACAATTGTTTTAAGCAGGAAAAATATCTTATCGCATACAGAAGTGAGAGTTCTTGCTCTCAAATTAATTTTTTTTCTAATAAGGAAATCTGATAGAAAGCTTTGCATGAATTGCAAAGTCATCCTTGAAGAGAGCTTGACTACCCAATACAGGGTTTTGGTTATGGATGTACGAGTTAAGATAAGAGTAAGGAAAAATTATCGAGACAGAGTCCCAAAGATCAAATGGTGGTAACTAAAGGGAGAAAAATAAGTGCTCTTTTAGAGGAGGATTATGGAGGAAGAGATTTAGGAGGTACAAGGTAGTGCTAATGATATGTGAGACAAGGGATACTCGGGGAATCAAAAGGCTTTGGACCCAAGGATAAAGAATCTTGGTGGTGGGACACAAGTGTACAAGATAAGGTTAATGTTAAAAGGGAATGTTATAAAGCTTGGAATGTGTGTAAAAATAATAAAAATTGAGAAAAATATAAGGCAGCTAAAAAAGATACTAAGAAGACAGTGAACGAGGTAAAAGATAAAGCATTCAATGAGTTATATTAATCTTTGGGTACCAAAGACAAAGAAAGGAATATTTACAGGCTTGCTAAAAGTAAGAAAAGGAAGACAAGAAACTTGGATCAAGTGAAATGCATTAAGGATGAAGAGGGTAAAGTCTTAGTTACGAAACAAGACATCAAGGACCGATGAAAGAGTTATTTTCACAAGTTACTAATGAGAGACATGTGACATTAGGGGACTCGGATATTCTAAACACTAGAGAAGAGGACCAAAATAAAACCTTTTATCGTAGAATTCAGGAGTTTAAGGTAAAAGAAGCATTGAAGAGGATGGATAATGGAAAAGCGGTCAGACCGAATAATATACATATTAGGGTATGGAAGAGCCTGAGAGAGAAAGGTATAAGTTGGCTCACAAAGCTGTTTAACGAGATAATGAGGTTTAAGAAAATATCAAATGAATGGAGGAGAAACACTTTAATTCCTATTTATAAGAACAAGAGAGATATACAAAACTGTGCAAATTATAAAAGGATTAAGCTCATGAGTCATACCATGAAGTTATGAGAAAGAGTAATTGAATGGAGATTAAGACAAGAAACTCATATTTTAGAGAATCAATTTGGTTTTGTGCATAGGAAGTCAACTATGGAAGTAATCTATCTTCTATGAAGATTGATGGAGATGTATCAGAGGAAGCAAAAAGACCTACACATGATTTTTATTGATCTAAAAAAAGCCTACGATAGGGTGCCGATAAGAGTTTGTGGAAGGCTCTAGGGAAGAAAGGAGTTCGTATCGCTTATATTCGAGCAATCTAAGATATGTATAATAGGATTAAAACTAGTGTGAAAACAAGGTGGGGTCACAGAAGATTTCTCTATAACTATAGGACTGCAGCAATGGTCAACTTTGAGTCCTTATCTTTTTACCTTGATCTTGGATGTGCTTACTGCCCATATCCAAGAGCCGGTGCCACAATGCATGCCTTTTACAGATGATATAGTCTTAGTTGGAGAGTCGAGAGAAAAAACAAATGGGAAGCTAGATCTATGGAGATGAGCTTTGGAAGATCATGGCTTCCGTCTAAGCAGGAGTAAGACGAAGTATATGAAATATAAATTCAGTAAGAAGCGTGCTAATACTAGATTAGCGGTGAAAATTGGAGACCATACCATACTACAAGTCACACGGTTTAGGTATCTTGGATCTACCATACAAAATGATGGAGAGATTGAGGGAGATGTAAACCATAGGATTCAAGCTAGATGGATGAAATGGAGGAATGCTTCAGAAGTTATTTGTGATAGCGAAGTACCTATCAAGCTTAAGGGTAAATTTTATCACACAACCGTAAAACTTGTGATGTTGTATGATATTGAATATTGGGTGGTAAAAAGCCAGCAAGAACATAAGATCAGTGTCGCTAAGATGAGGATGTTGCGCTAGATGTATGGCCATACAAGATAAGATAGGGTTAGGAATGAATGCATTAGAGAGAAAGCAGAGATAGCACCTATTGTAGAAAAGATGAGAGAATATCGACTTAGGTGATTTGGACATGTAAGGAGAAGACCCTTAGAAACCCTTGTAAGAAGAGTAGATCAGGTGGAGGATAGTCCAATAGCTAAAGGTAGAGGGAGACTGATAGTAATATATTTTATTCATTTCATAATCCTTTCATTGGGTTTCTTAAGGTTCAATTAGGCTTAATTAAGTTGATTTTGTCACATTTTATGATATTAAGCCTAATTGGATCATTGAAGAAATTATTGCATGAGTTGACCTTAATTTATCTATTTGGCAGCGTTCAATAAATTGACTATGATATGAGTTACAAATATTTGATTGATGTGATTCTGGTCTTATAGGAAAGATAAGATAATTCTCTACAATTTTCATGAGACTTCAAGAGCTGAATCGCACGTTTGGATAATTTAAATTGGAGTTGAAGCAAAAACTAGAGTGTTGATCCTGACAGCTTAACCTATGCGCATTCATCAGCCTATTTCTTGAGCTATATCAATTAACACAAAAATAGCCCAAATGAAAGGTAAGATCAAAATATACAACTTTCATGAGAACATAAGAGATAAATCAGATGTCTAGTGGGTCATATTGGGTTTGCAAGTCAGAACACAGGTGCTGTTGCTGGAACCTAAACAATGTGCAAAGATTGGGCCATAAGTTAGGCTGTAGGAGTTGGATTGGGTTGAAACCGGTGGCCTTGGAAATCTAAGACAAAACCCTTCAACTTTCATGAATACCACTTTTCAAAATGATGACTTTATGACAAAGTTATAGTCATGTGAAGACAGCTGAATTGGTTAGTGCAAGTAGGGAGACAAACATGACAATAATTTTCTACTCATCCACCCACTCATTAAACAACTCTATTGCCATTTTCCATTCATCTAACCACTCATTAAACAAGTTTGTTATCATTTGGTACTTTTCATGCTCTCTAAAAAGCTGTATTAGTTGCTCATTAAAGGTATATTGGGTGAGAAATTCAGACTATGTTCTTGTATTATTTGTTGTAATTTTCTTTTGTTCTAAATAGAAGTTATGTTCATCATCATCTTATTCTCTCTTTCTTTATTCTTGTTCATGAGTAACTAATTCTCATTTTACTTGGGTGAAATGGTGAAGCTCTTGGTAATGAAATAAGGTTAGATTAATTTCTTTCTTATGCTTGAATGTTATATTATCAAGTGGACATTATATGTATTGTATTTTGTTTCCAATCAATTTAGAAACTCTTCTTATAAAGTGGAGATCTTGATTTGTTGTAGATAAGAGATTGACACAATGAATGCTTGAACTCATTTACAAGTGTTGGCATTAGTAGATAATTAAAGGGGCCATAATATAATTACATATATAATCTTAAATGAACTTTGAATGTTGTATTTTTCGATTGGAACTTTCGTTATGCATGAATTCTAATTAAGTTATAAAAAGAATTAATCCTATTCTTAATTTACTTACCAAGAGTTGATCTTCTAACCCAAACAAATCCTTTTTAATTGTGAACAAGTTTTATCACATTTATTATTGTACAAATCTTTTCCTTACCTCAAAGAAGTTTTCTTCATCAATTTCCTGTGGATCGACCTCGGACTCTTGAGAATTTATTACTTGAGACAACCTACACTTAGGTTTGCAACGTATAATTCGTATCAAGATTTTAGCGCCATTGCCGGGGACTTGATTTGAAGAATAAATTTATTGAGGTTTTCTTTCTTTAAGTAAACTTCGTCAGCTAGTATATTTTTTCCTACTCTTTTAAATTTTCTAGTTGTATCATATTTAATGGCTGGTTTGTATCGCTTACTTGTACATTTTTAATGGTTGGTTTATACCGCCTACTTGTACATTTTCTTTTCTATTTTAAGTCACTTAGTTATGCTTAATTGGTATCATGATTCAAATTCTAGCCATTTGGTTAAAACTAATCCTAGTACTTTATATATTGATCTATTTGAATCACAATCACACACAATTGATCCAATGACTGAAAATGAAAGTTTACATGATAAACATGAAAATCAACCATTGCGAACCATGTGCGAATATTTGCAACCTCCTCGAAATTCTAGTTCATCATGTTTTATCTTTCCACTAAATACTAACAATTTTAGATTTAAGCCATGTATGATTTCATTACTTTCTAATTTCTATGGTTTAGAATCTGAAAGCCCATATTTACATTTAAAAGAATTTAAGGAAGTATGTATCACTTTCAATGATCAAAATTGTACTGAAGAGATTGTTAAGCTTAAATTGTTTCCTTTTTCTTTGAAAGATAAAGCAAAAACTTAGTTTAACGCTTTAAAATCAAGATTAATTAGCACATGACAAGAAATGCAAAGTGAGTTCTTAAGAAAAAAAATTTCAACACATAAAACTAATGCTTTGAAAAGATAAATCTAAAATTTTTCCTAAAATTCAAATGAAGCATATTTTCAATGTTGAGAACATTTTAAAGATTTGTTAAATTCTTGCCTATATCATGGTTTTGAAAAATGACACATTATAAGCTTCTTTTATGAAGGGTTAATACTTGAAACCAAAAAATTCATGGAAACAATGTGTAATGACGAGTTTCTTGATAAAGAACTTAAAGAAATTTTAGAATATTTAGATCATTTGACTGAGAATTCTCAATCTTAACATGGTACTAATCCTTCTGAAAATTTAATTTGATTTAACCTTGCAAGTGCTACTAAAGGAAAATATCACCTTAGTCAAGAAGAAAATATAAATGCTAGGTTCACTAGTTTGGCTAAAAAGATTGAAGTGATAGAATTAGGGAAAATGAAAGAAGTCAAATCTGTGTAAAATTTGAATGTCTAAAAATTTCTGTTTTTAAATAAGTTGTGCATGAACAAGTAAATGCAATGAACAATTTTAAAAATTCATTCACCTCTTCTTTTTCAGATTCATACAATCTGGGATGGAGAAATTACTCGAACTTTAGTTCGAGGAATAATAATCAGACATAATTTATGCAACCACCACCTTATCAGGCAAAATTGGACTTTCAAAATTCTCAAGGATATGCACCTTATGTCCCACCATATAGGAAAAACCTTGAAGGAACATTGCATGCATTCATGGAAAAGCAAGAAGTCATTAATAATCAAAACACTCAAGCCATGATTCACATAAAAGACACTCGCTAAATTTGCTTTTGCACTCACCATTCACGAGAAAGGAAAATTTCATTCTCAACCTCAACCGAATCCCAATGGTCAGTACAGTCTAAATGAGAGCAGTTCAGAAAACTAACAAATAGATCAAGTCAAGTCAATAATAACTCTTAGGAATGGAAGGGTTGTTGAAAAAAATTCCTAAACCTTATGAGAGAGATGATGAATCAATTCCTCAAGATAAGGAAGTGGTTGATAAGCCACCTAGCTAAAAGGAGACCAAATTCTCGTCTTCACCCTCATTTTCTCAAACATTAAACAATTCAAGAAAATTGAATCACAACACTAAAATTTTTGAAATTTTTAAACAAGTGAAAGTCAATATTTCTCTGTTAGATGCAATCAAATAGATTTCCTCTTATACCAAATTTTTGAAGGACTTATGCACTATTAAAAGGAAACTAAATGTGAAAAAGAAAGTCTTTTTAATTGAACAGGTAAGCTCCATTCTTCAAAACAACAATGCCTTGAAATACAAAGACATTGGTTGTCTTACAGTATCATGCATTATTGGAGAACATAAAATTAAACAAGCTTTACTTGATATTGGTGCTAGTGTTAATTTGCTTCCATATTCAGTTTATCAGCAACTTAACCTAGGTGAGTTAAAATCAACTTCTGTAACTTTTCTACTTACCGATAGATCAGTTAAAATTTCAAGAGGAATAGTGGAAGACGTGTTGGTATAAGTTGATAAATTCTTATATCTTGTGAATTTTATTGTCTTGAAAACTGAACCTATGGTTAATAGTTGCAAGTCAATTCCTATCATTTTAGGTCACTCATTTTTAGCAACATCTAATGCTTTAATAAATTACAAAAATGGAGTGATGAAGCTAGCATTTGAAAATATGACACTAGAACTTAATGTTTTCAACATGTGCAAGCAACCACAGGAAATCCATGACGAAAAGGAGGAAGTTGATGGGATGGAGGCCATTATAGATGATCATCTTCAAACAAGGAGTTCTTCTGACCCATTAGAAGTTTGTTTAGTCAATTCATTTAATTCAGATATGTAATTAGATGATGATATTTCTAAAATATGCTCTTTACTTGATTGTACATAGGTAATGTAATACAAAGGATGGAAGCTAAGATTCGAAGAGGTAAAATCCATAAATGATAATACTCATGAAGACGTATCCACACTGGAACTAAAGTAATTATCTTCTGGGTTGAAGTACACATTTTTGGAAGTAGAACAAAGCTTTCCAGTGGTAATTTCCTCAACCCTTACTAGAGAATAAGAATGTATGTTGATAGAAGTACTTAAAATGCATAAAAGTGTAATTGGATGAACATTAAAGGACATAAAAGATATTAATCCATTAATTTGTTCACATAAAATACACTTAGAGGATAATGGTAAAACATCTCAACAAGCTCAAAGAATATTAAATCCATACATGAAAGAGGTAGTTAGAGCTGAAGTTTTGAAATTACTTGATATTGGAATTATCTACCCTATCTCTGATAGCCGGTAGGTAAGCTCTACACAAGTTGTGCCTAAGAAATCTAGAATAATAGTGGTTGAAAATGAAAAAGGTGAATTAATACCTACGCGAGTCTCATCTAGTTGGCGTATGTGTATTGATTTTAGAAATTTAAATGCTGCCACTAGGAAAGATTATTTTCCCTTGCCATTTCTCTATCAAATTCTGGAAAGGGTAGCACGACATCCCTACTACTATTTTCTTGATGGTTATTCGGGCTATTATCAAATATCCATTGCATTAGAGGATTAAGAAAAGACCACTTTTACATGTCCCTTTAGTACTTTTGCATACAGAAGAATGCCTTTTGGCCTTTGTAATGCTCCGACAACATTCCAAAGATGCATACTAAGTATTTTTAATGACATGGTTAAGCATTATTTAGAGGTTTTCATGGATGACTTTACATTTTTTGGAAATTCATTTGAAATTTGTCTTGATAATTTGGAAAAAGTTCTTAAAAGATGCAAAGAAAAAGGACTTGTATTAAACTGGGAAAAATGTCATTACATGGTTACCTCAGGAGTAATGTTAGGTCATGTGATATCTTCTAAAGGAATTGAAGTTGATAAGGCCAAAGTTGAATTAATTGTCCATTTGCCTTCACCAAAAACAGTTAGGGAAGTTCGTTCATTTTTAGGACATGTAGAATTTTACAAAAGATTCATTAAGAATTTTGGTATCATATCTAGATCATTATGTAATCTTCTAATAAAATATGCACCATTTGATTGGACTCAAGAATGTCAAAAATCTTTTAAAAAATTAATTAGTCTTCTGACATCTACTCCTATCATGCAAACCCTTGATTGGTCTTTGCCTTTTGAGTTGATGTGTGATGCTAGTAATTTTACTATTGTGCTGTTTTAGGCCAAAGAAAGGAAGGTAAGTCTCATGTAATTTATTACGCAAGTAGAACTTTAAATAATGTACAAATGAATTACATCACTACTGAGAAAGAACTACTTGTTGTAATTTTTGCATTGAACAAATTTTGAGCTTATTTAATTGGTTATTCTATTATTGTTTTCACCGATCATGCTATTGATGAGCGCGCAAAAGATGCAGCTTTATGTTTTGAAAAGTTGAATTGTTTTTTCATAATTTACTCTTTTTACTGCTTGTTGCTCAAGTATGTTACAAAGTTTGATTTAGGTTTGTGATTGATAATAGTTGATCTAAAAGAAGAAGAATCCTCACTACTTTGATGTATTTTTGTAGGGAAGCATCTAATGATGAAGAAGATAGATTTTTGGAGGTAAATTCAAGGAATACAGCCTATCCACTCAGTGCCTAGGCGCCATGACTTTGGCATTTGGGCTCCCAAACCCATAGCAGAGGATTCTTTCTGTGTAGTGTGCATCTAGGCGCTCTCATTTAAGCGCCTAGGCGCTGGTCCTAACTGACACATTGTTTTATTTCTATGTAATGTGCATCTAGGCGCCCTAGATGCAACGCCTGGGCGCCCATATTAGTATAAAAAGCTGTTTAATCATAATCTAATACATACTTGGCTGTCAGAGCAGACACAGACAGGTACGAGCCAACCCTAGAAAAGGAGAAAGAGGCTTTCTAACCTATGGAGGAACTGGAATCTCTCCATATCATCAAAGCTGACTAGGGTGTTTCTTTTTTCTTCTTGTTGTTTCCATTGTTTACACCATGTATTGCTAAGTCTCTCTGGTTAGGGTGATGGATCTTTCTCAACTTATATCATTATTTTGTATATGAAGTAGCTAATCACATATTTTTCTTTATAAAGAATCCATACGAAATTGGAAGATGGAGTATGGGTTAAGCTTCTTGGTCTAATTGTCATATTCGTGGGATACCTAGGAATAGAATTTCACGAGTATGTGATTCCAGAATATCCATAAAATGTTAAATTCTTATTCTTGCAGATTTTAATCAAAAGATTAATTGATATTTATGGGTTTAAGAGGGTTTCATATTTCAAGGAATTGAATGTGAACTATTTTCAGGATTGAATAGCAAACAACATGAATGAAGGATTTGAATTAATCAATTGTCATTGCTCATAGGGAGATTAAGTGAAATCAAACCCTAACTGCTTTTATCCATTTGAAAACTCCAAATTTGATAATTTCAGTGATTTAATTTCTACAAGTAAATTTCATTCGTTTTACACTTTTTGTTTTGAAAGAATTCAATCAAAGTTGATTGTAGCCAAGTAGTGGAATTAGTGAAAACTCTGTGTTAACTTCAATGCTTGTGGGAACGACATTTACTCTCTCTATATTACTTATACGATCGAATGCACTTGTTGGAGAGTTAACAACTCTGCTAGATATTTAATGTCTAAACAGGATGCTAAACCTAGGTTGGTACAGTGAATTTTGTTGTTCAAGAATTCAACATAACAATAAAAGATAAGAAATGAGCCGAAAATGTTATTGCAGATCATTTGTCCAGACTTACGACAAGCTCACCTTTTGATATCACACCTATCAATGATTCTTTTCTCGATGAATTTTTATTTTCTGTCAATTCTATGCCTTGGTTTGCTATTATAGTCAATTTTCTTGTAACAAAAAACATGCTGCCTCAATGGACGCACCAAGATAGAAGGAAATTTTTGACTGAGGTGAAAATTTTTTATTGGAATGACCTATATTTGTTCAAATATTATCCTGATCAAATCATTTGGAGATGTGTACCCGACAGTGAGGTAGGTAGTGTCATTAAATTTTGTCACTCAGAAGAACGTAAAGGTCACTTTTCTTCAAAGAAAATAGCTGCGAAAATTTTACAATGCATATTTTATTAGCCCACTTTATTTAAGGACAACTATAAATTTTACAAAAGTTATGAAAATTGTTAAAAATTGGGTTCCATTTCTAAATGAGACATGATACCTCTGAACCCCTATCCTTGTCATTGAAATTTTTAATTATTGGGGAATTGATTTCATTGGACCATTTTCACCATCATTTGAATTTGTGTATATTTTAGTTGCAGTTGATTATATCTCAAAATGGATTGAGACGATTCCATGTCGACACAATGATCATAAAACTATTCTTAAATGTTTAAAAGAAAATGTCTTGAGTCAATTTGGAACCCCTCGAGCTATCATCAATGATGGGGGAACACATTATTGCAATAAACTATTTGAATCTTTAATGAAGAAATATGATATTACACACAAAATTATCACCCCTTATCACCCTCAAACAAATGGACAGGTAGAATTAGCAAATAGGGAGATTAAACAAATTTTGGAAAAAACGGTTAAGACAAATCATAAAGATTGGCCTTTAAGGCTAAACGATGCACTTTGAACTTACCGTACTACTTTCAAAACATCTTTAGGCATGTCACCCTATCAGTTAGTCTATGGAAAACGTTGTCGCTTGCATGTAGAACTTGAGCATAAAGGTTTTTGGGTCATTAAAGCTTTCAACCTAAACATTAATGATGCTTACAAGTTACGCAAATTACAATTAAATGAACTTGAGGAATTGAGAAATGATGCATATGAAAACTCAAAAATTTATAAAGTTAGAGCAAAAGCTTTTCATGACAAATCAATTTTGAGGAAATTTTTTAAATTGGTCATAAAGTTATGCTTTATAATTCACATCTTCACATATTCCCTAGAGAATTGAGATCTAGGTGGGGCCATAAATATTGAGAACCCTAGGAATTGTAATGTATTTAAGGTCAATGGATAAAGACTCAAACCATTTCTAGAAACCTAAGTTGTTGAGGTAGAATCCATCTCTCTTTCTAATCCTTGTTATGAGAAGAATTTATTTTAATTTTGTTGCTTTCCTTTTGTAGTTCTTTGTGACACTGGTTAAGTGGCGGATAATGGTACTCTGTGGCTCTCAAGTCGGTTTGTTTTTTAATTTTCCGTAATAACTTATTACTTTTCCTTTAAAATGGATGGCATTCTCTCGAATTTAAGAAAATGTTTTCCTTCTCTTCCTCAAAATGCTCTAACAAAAATCTACAAAGTTAGGTGTGAAAGATTGAGAATGTTAATGCACAAGGGCATCCCAGAGGATATACGCTGGATAATCGAAGCAAAGGTCCATTTGGAAGGTGAATTTTCAAATTCATTTACCTCATACATACCAGGCCTCTGTAAAAGTTCATATTCAAAAAGAAGAAGAGCAAAAAAATTACAAGTTTATCACAAATGTGCACGATAGAATTGTAACAAGCGATGTCGTTCTTTGGGGATGGTTTCCACAAACCGAGAAGATAAAATATACTTTATTAAGAATGGAGTGAGTAAGGAGTCATTAGATGATATCTTATTGACTCTTGAGATACATTCTTGTGGAGTTGTGCATCGTGAACTTCTTAATTTGTGGAATCTCTCCAAGGACGAATATAAGCGTTTCAGTCTTGGGATTCTAACTCAAAAAGACCTTATTTGTCAATTTATAAGAAAATTAGATGGAAAGCTTATCATTGACTCATAGAAGACATTTAAGTCGTTACTAGACGTAAAATCAGAGGAAGATATGAGACACAATCACAGCAACATTATCTTGTTCATCTCATAAAAAAAGGCACGATCGAAAGAGTACTATGCTCTTTATTGAGTGTGGAGCCCTTAACCTTAGGGTTAGACCCATCATTGACTTGGGTTGGACCTTTACATGCCGGTCCTTAAATAAGGTTTGCGTGTCATGCTCTGTAGAATTCATGTCTCACAACCCAATGTTTACCATTTAGGCATCGTGGGATTGATGGACTAAAAGAAGTGTCCCGTGTTGGTCTAGATTACTATTAGACTCGTGTTAGCCAAGAACGTTACAAGGCATTTGAGTTTGATCTGGGCATTTGTTTGCTTTGGCTCTCAGCGTTTAGAAGATAAGATGTACTGTGATCCTATGCACTCCATTCACAGATTTGTTGACTTTTGTTAGTTGACCGAGTCGATAGCGCAGGCACTCCAGGTCTTAGACTTTTGAAGACCACCACTATGGTGATCTTGGGCCACCGTTTGTGGAACACTGATAAGCTCTCCCACTTTAAATGTTGTGTTTATTGCCCTAGTGACACGTAATTCAAGATATGCCACTACTGCACTGATGACACGCAGTATAAAGATATGTCATCTTTGTTGAATAAACAGGCGTGAGAGCCTAGCCTCCAGTTTCGAACTAGTTCCAGCTCTTGTTTTATCTTTTCAAAAGAATAAAAATATAAAAAAAATGATGTTTCTTAATTTCAAATATTTCTGACAACAGCTAACCTACTCATATAGGTGCTATCATTACATTTTCCATTCTTTTCCCTATTTAAATGCTTCATTTTCATCAAACTCATAATCATTCAAAGGGAGAGTGAGTATAGAAATGGAGGGAGCTTTTATTCATCGATTTATAAATATCTGTGTATTTTGTGGGTCAAGTTTTAGGAAGGGTACAGAGTTTGTAGAAGCAACAGGCACTCTTGGTCGAGCGCTTGCTACAAGAAAAATTCATGTAGTATATGGGGGAGGTAGCATTGGGTTAATGGGGGTTGTATCAATCACTGCACATCTAAGAGGCAGTCAGGTTTTAGCTATCATTCCTAAAGCTTTAACTCAAAGGAACATCATTGGAAAAACAATTGGGAAGAAGCTACGAGTATCAACTATGCATGGATGAATGACTAAAATGCTTGACAATTCTAATGCATTCATTGCCTTACTAGGTGACTATGGTACTTTGACAGAAGTTTTTCAAATTGTCTTTTAGGCCTAACTGAACATCCACCATAAACCCATAAGTTTGTTAAATATTAATAATTTTTATGATGGTTTGTTATCTTTTCTTGACTATGTTGTGGAATAGAACTTTATCACACATTCGACAAAATGAATCCTTGTCTCTGCTTCCACTGTCGATGAGTTAATTAATAAATTACAAGCTTTTGTTTATGAACCTGATCTAGTAATAACTTCAGATAGATTAGTCAGAGGAAAGTAGCAAAGAACGTGGGTTTGATTTGACACTCCATCTATAACTTACCTTTACCTTTGGTTTTATTTATCGTACTTTGTTTCTGTTTAAATTTGTGTTAGGTTTCTCTTTTCCATAATAGCTATAATAGGTAATATCTTCTATCATTTACTCATCTATATTTTAATATTGAAGATAATGTTGTGATCTAGTTAGGGAGAGGATAGTTGACATAAAAAAATGAAAAAAAATTTAGGAAAGTATGTTTATTAATATGATTGTCAGTAATTTATTAACAACAAAACCAATTAAGTATAGCAAAGTCAAGAGTAAATTTTACTCGTGAAGTAATTTTACTCTTAAGACGCATCTTAATTGGGGAAGTAACTATTTTGTGTTGAATTAACAAAGTTTTATTGTTTGATTTCCTTTGAAAGATTCAAGTGAATGCACTCTCAATCCTTTGAAGTAATTGAAATTCAGGGATCATAACATGATTGAATAAATTATCTTCTTTCTTAAATTTTATATGCTTGGTTATGGATGTTGAATTAGTGGATTAAGAATGATAGATGTATGTCTTATAAGATTTTAAGCCTATTGATGAATGGATTAAACATTTGTATTATTCTTTTTTTTTCTTGTGTGATTTTCACTTATGAAATTGTTACTCTAGAACTTGCTTTGATTCTTTTTTAGGTTACATTTTCACATGCATACATAAACATGATTAAGGCATTTTTCTTGAAATAGCTACTTTAACCAAATAGCCAACCTTGCATATTTTCCTTTGCTTAACATCATTGAGCTTATTTGATCATTCCTTGTTTCTAACTCATTTCGTGCCTTAAATAAAAAAAACTATATTCTTACCCAACCTTAGGGAATACGAGAGCATTGACTTTGTTATTGGATAAGTTTTTGAACAAGTATGAGGGTGTGTGTGCAAAATGATTAGTGAAAAAGGAAAGAGTGGCCAATTGAAAAAAAAAAGAATATATTTATAAAAAAAACTGTGTAAAGAAAGCCCAACAAGGCAAAAAAGGGAAGGTAAAAGAATATGTAAAGGGAATTTACATTATGTTTAGTTGGGATAAACTTTTCATGTTTGTTATTTGAACTCAACCCTAATGCTTTTTATTCTCTTTGATATTTAACTTGTCATATCCATATTACCCCCCTCCTTTACCTTGACCCCATTACAACCTTGAATAAAGTCATCTTTGTTACTAAGTGGCTTCTAATACTCAAGAAGAGGGGTGAATTGAGTATAATTTTTTTTTAAAACCTCTTTTTATCAAAAATAAATATTAAAAACTTAATCAATAAATACACAGAAGGAACGAGAAGAAGAAAAGAAACAATAAAAATAGTAAAAAATAAATATGCAGTAAATTAAAATTACATAAAATAAAGAGATTAAGGAGAGAGAAGCAAGCACAGTATTTATCCTGGTTCGACCACTAACCCACTTGTGGTCTACGTCCAGTCCTCGAAAGCCGAGATTTTTTACTAAGTATACAAGCTTCAATAGGTGCTTGCTACCGTTACACAAAAGAACACTTTTCACACACAGGAAAACTCTACCCTTGTGTTAAAGCCTCAGCCTGCAGGGATACCTCACCCTTACCTTGAGAGACACCTCACCCTCGATACAGAATAGCAGAAAGTAGATGAAGAGAAACTCTCACTCAGAGTAGGTAATACAAATTGAAGTGCTAATGGAGCTCTCACAGAAATATCTCAAAATTTTTTAATCAAAAAGAGCGTAGAAAATAATTTTCACAAATTAGAGCAAGCAGAAAATAGTTCAGAGTAGTGGGCAATTTTATCCGTGACCCAAGGTTCCTATTTATAGAGAAAAACAAATGAAATAGTTGTTGGGTAGCATTAAAAGCAATTTAACCGAATTAAAAAGCTTGAAAGTTTCCATATCAGAGTTCGTGATCAACGTGTTTATTCGAATAGCTTGATATGTTATTCGAATAACACTGTTCCTGAAGCCATCGTGAAAAGCCATCTGATATGGGTTATTCGAATAACCATTGTGTTATTCGAATAACTTAGTTAAAAATAGAGTTTCTGAAAGAAGGGCTTTATTCGAATAACTGCTGACTTATTCGGATGGTGTCTTTTAATAAATCAGTCTGAAAACTTCTTTTATTTGAATAGCCAAAATGCTTTTCGAATAACGTTTTGAAAAACTTAAGCACGTAGTAGGGATTGAAAGTTATTATTTGAATAAAACAAATGGTATTCGAATAAAGATTTAAAAGACACAGAAGGCTGGAATGATTTATTCGAATAGATAAACTACTATTTGAATAAACTATTAAAAAACCAGTTCTTGGAAAAACATTTTAAAAACATTCAAGTTTCTTTTTACCCTCAATTTTATCTGTTCTTTCAAAAAACAGTGAGATATAAAAGTGAGCTCCGTACAAAAGATCCTAAGTCCTAAAGCTAATCTTATATAAACTTGGACTTGGTCTTTCTATCATCTTCATTTAGTCTTCACGTTTGTTATCATCAAAATAAGTCTTCAAAGGCATACATCTAAACACATTCTCCCCCTTTTTGATGATGACAAACTATCAATGAGAAAAGAGTTAGTGCATATAATTGGAATTCACAAAGAGGTATAAAAGCTTACTCCCCCTCTTTAATTATAAGAGGTAATGTATATCAGATATATGCGCAGCTCCCCCTTTCAATTTGAATCCAATCTCATTTTAAGTTTACCTGTCTTTTCTCAATTTAAATTCAAATAATCAAAATTTTCTCCCCCTTTTGTCATGAGTAAAAAGGAGGGGTAAGTCCCATAAATATATATCTAAGTAAAAGTGCATAAAAGGAAGCATACTCATATCAATAGATCACCAAGAAAATGTATTTATGCATTAATAATAAAAAAAATTTAATTACAAAAGCCAGAAATAAATAACATGAAGGCAAAAACAGAGATCCTAAGAACTAAGGTTCCTAGAAATAGGTATCCGGAGGTGGTGGTGAAGAAGCTGGTGCAGGAGTAGGTGCAGCAGATCGAAGGGCAGCAACCTCACATTCAACACCTTCTATTCTATCAAAAAGAATAGAAAATGTATGTTCCATATAGGCTCTATTATCATGCAAGGTGGCCATGATCTGCTCTAAGGTGACAGGAGCAGGTACATCAGCGTGGGCAGCAGGAGTGTCAGTTGGGTCTAGCTCATCCTCAGCAACCTCATCTGGGTACACCCAGCCTTCATCGGTTTGGATCATCTTCATTTTGCGTAAGGTGTGGGTGCCAAAGATGTTGTGATGCGTCAGGGCAATGGCTCGCTCAGTCTCCAAGACTTGAGGATACTTGCTCAACAAGGCAATGATGAGAATTCCATAAGGCAAGTCTGATTTTTCCTTGCCCTTGGCCCTCATCATGTGTTTCATGATAAACACAGGCCAGTTGATCTGATGGCCATTCTTCAAAAACCAAAGCATGAAGATGTCATCTTCGCTGAGGTAGGCGTAGTTGCCACCGTGGGGAGCCAAGATATGAGCGAAGGCATAATGTAGAAGCCTATCTTGGCTTTTCAGTATGCCACCCTTGAGACCCTTATCAGGCAAGGCTAGACCAGGCTTCAGCAGGTCCTCAATCGCCTGAAACTTGTTAAACTCTTCAAGGAAAGAGTTGTCACCATCTTCAACAAGGGCACCAGTAAACTGCAACCCAAACAAAGTCTTCCAGTCCTACGGTGTGATCATAATGTTCTAATCACAGACCTCGAAAAGAAGGTTTTGGCCATCAAATGCCAGATTGCAAAAGAACATCTTCACCAGAGCTGGATAGAGAGTAGCCCGGTGAGAGCAAAGCTGTAGAACTCCCTGGTTTTGCAGCAGGGTCAGAAAATCAAAACCACGGTGCTGCTGGAAGAAAGAGAGGTTAAGATACTTGGGTTGGACTAGGTTTTGCTCCAAGAAGTGCGTAATGAAGCGGGCACGGTGCTCTTCATTGGATGAGAGCCTTCGCAAGTCAAGTGGATTATTGCATGGAGCCGTCTTCGTGCGTGGGCTCTTGTTGGAGGAGGAGGCCATGGTAATTGGAAGAGAGAAAGAAGGCAGAAAGAAGGTGGAGGAAAGTAGGAGGGGAAAAGACGATGGCAGAGAAGGTGAAAAGCAGAAGAGAAGAGGGAATGAAACGGTTGGGCGCGCAGGAGCTATTTAAAGGGAGGCCCGTGTTTATTCGAATAAACAGAGGTTTATTAGAATAAACCTTCTTTGGAAACTGAAAGGACAAGCGCGCAGGAGCTATTGAAAGGGTAATTCTGCTAGGGTTTATTCGAATAGTGGAAGTTTCTATTTGAATAGATCATCAGGGAAAGCCAAGAGTTTTGATAAAACAACAGGCTTTATTCGAATAACTGTAGAAGTTATTCAAATGGACTGAAAGCCATCAGTCAAGACTGATAAAATAGGGCTTTGGTTATTCGAATAGCCTGAGGTTTATTCGAATAAACAGAGGGCAAAGACAGATACTAATAAACTAAGGAGTCTGGTTATTCGAATAAGGGGGGATTTATTTGAATAGACAGAGATGATATTCAAACAGGTTTTAACACACGAGCCAGTTTATTCGAATAAACTAAGTTTTTATTCGAATAAAGCTGATATTCAACACATTTTTGACAAGCAGTAAATAATTTTATTCGAATAAAAGCCTGTTCATTCGAATAAAACTAACAAAGAAGCACAGAAAAGAATACGTTCAAGACATTCAAATCATATATTCATAATATTCAGCAATAAAACATGCAATTATATATTGGATTGAACAATTATGCCCAATTCTCCTCGAATATAAGAGAATGCTTCTTTTGCTAAGGGTTTAGTGAAAATATCTGCAAGTTGCTTAGTTGTTTCAACAAACTCAAGAATGCAATCCCCTTTTTGTACATGATCTCTGATAAAGTGATGTCTTATCTCTATATGCTTTGTTTTGGAATGTAGAATGAGATTCTTAGAGATATTTATTGCACTAGTGTTATCACATATTATCAGGATGAGATCAAGCTGAAGACCATAGTCTAAAAGTTGTTGCTTCATCCATAGGATTTAAGCACAACAACTCCCGGCTGCAACATATTCAGCCTCAGCGGTAGACAAGGCCACACTATTTTATTTCTTGCTATGCCAAGAAACTAAAGAACTGCCAAGCAAGTGGCATATCCCACTAGTACTTTTTCTGTCCAATTTGCATCCAGCAAAATCAGAGTCAGAATAGCCTATTAGGCTACAAGAGGCACCCTTAGGGTACCACAAGCACATTTGTGAAGTGCCTACTAGATATTTCATTATTCGTTTAACAGCATTTAAATGAGATTCCTTAGGGTTTGCCTGATATCTAGCACACATACATACACTAAACATTATGTCTAGCCTACTAGCAGTAAGATAAATGAGAGATCTAATCATACCTCTATATTTCGTTATTTATACTGATTTACCTCATTCATCTTTGTCCAAGTAGCAAGAAGTGCCCATCGGAGTGGCCATGTGTTTAGCGTTTTCTATTTTGAATCTATTGAGCAATTCCTTGCAGTATTTGGTTTGACTTATGAATGTCCCTTCGTTCGTTTGTTTGATTTGAAGTCTGAGAAAGAATTTTAACTCTCCCATCATTGACATTTCAAATTCATTCTGCATTATCTTAGCAAATTCCTTGCACAGGAGATCATTAGTAGCACCAAAGATAATATCATCCACATATACTTGCACAAGAAGAATATCATGCTTTTTATTTTTAATAAAAAGGGTAGTATCGACTTTTCCTCTTGAAAAATTATTTTCTAAAAGGAACTTACTCAACCTTTCATACCAAGCTCTAGGAGCTTACTTTAAACCGTATAAAGCCTTTTTAAGTTTAAAAACATGGTTGGGTAGTTCATGATTTTCAAAACTTGGAGGTTGTTCAACATATACCTCCTCTTGAATAAAACCATTTACAAAAGCACTTTTGACATCCATTTGATATAATTTGAAATCCATGATGCAAGCACAAGCAAGTAACATTCTAATAGCTTCTAATCTAGCTACAAGTGCATAGGTTTCTTCATAATCTATACCTTCTTCTTGATTATATCCTTTAGCGATCAGCCTAGCTTTGTTTCTAGTTATTAACCCATTTTCATCAAGTTTGTTTCTAAAAACCCATTTAGTACCAATTATAGGGTGATTATTAGGTCTAGCAACTAATTCCCAAACTTGATTTCTTTCAAACTGATTTAATTCCTCATGCATAGCTAAGATCTAATGTTCATCATCAAAAGCTTCAATTAAATCCTTAGGTTCAATTTGAGAAACAAAAGCTAAGTGATTGCACGTATTTCTAAGAGAATTACGAGTACTTATACCTTTAGATACATCACCGATAATCTGATCAAGGGAATTATATTTTGAAGTTCGCCATTCTTTGGGAAGTTCCAAAGCTTGCGAATCTTCTTGTCTTTGTTTATCCTCTTGCTCCTTGATTTCTTTTTCTTTACTATCTAAATGTGTTTCTGCCAAGACCTCTACAACATTATCAATAACAAGATCCTTTCTCGATCAATTTGGGTCAGTTTCATCAAATGCAACATGTATAGATTCTTCAATAGTCATAGTTCTTTTATTATATATATGAAAAGCCTTACTATGATTTGAATAACCAAGAAATATACCTTCATCAGACTTAGCATCAAACTTGCCTAAGTTATCTTTTTCATTATTTAAAACAAAACATTTGCATCAAAAAATATGAAAATGTGAGACATTTGGCTTTCTTCTCTTATACAATTCATATGGGTTTTCTTTAAAATAGGCCTTATAAGGGCCCTGTTCATTACATAACAAGTTGTGCTTATAGCATCCGCCCAAAAGTACTTAGGAAGAGCAGCCTCATTAAGCATAGTTCTCACCATTTCTTCTAAAGAACGATTTTTTCTTTCTACAACTCCATTTTGTTGTGAAGTTCTAGGGGCAGAGAAATTATGATTAATGTCATGTTCACCACAATAATTTTCAAAAACATTATTTTCAAATTCGCCACCATAATCACTTCTTATAGAAGAGATTTGAAAACTTTTTTCGTTTTGAATAACTTTGGCAAGTCTTTTAAAGGCTAGAAATGCATCATTTTTATTTACAAGAAATAAAGTCCATGTAAACCTAGAAAAATCATCCACAATCACTAAAGCATAGTAATTTCCACCAAAGCTCATAGTTCTAAAAGGTCTAAATAGATCCATGTGCAAAAGTTGTAAAGGTCTAGTAGTTGAAACTATATTTTTTTTTTTACTTTAAAAGAGACCTTTATTTGTTTACCCTTTTGACATTCATCACATAATTTATCTTTTACAAAACTAAATTTGGGTAGTCCAATTACTAGCTCTTTAGAGACCAACTTCTTTAAGTGATCCATGTGAATGTGTGCAATTTTCCTATGCCATAACCATGAATCATCATTCTTACTTAAAAGGCATTTCGTATCATTTGAAGATATATCATCAAGACTAATCATATAAATGTTGTTTACTCTATGACCAATGAATTTAACATGCTTATCATTTTTATCTTCAATTATGCAACAATTTGAATCAAATATAACCTTATTTCCTTTATCACATAATTGGCTAATACTAAGCAAGTTATGTTTCAAACTTTCAACAAGCAACACATTTTCAATAGAAGAGTTAGGGTTCGTACCGACTTTGCCGATTCCAAGAATTTTTCCTTTGTTGTTATCACCATAAGTAACGTGTCCATGATTATTGGGAATAAGCATAGTGAATTTTGAGTTATCACTGGTCATGTGCTTGGAGCAGCCGCTATCGAGATACCAATTTGAACTCCTGGCTTTCAAGCACACCTACAACACATGTTTAGTTTTTAACCTTTGGTACCCAAACTTTTTTGGGTCCTTGTGTGTTAGTTTTGGGTATAGTACCCTTGGGAACCCAAACCATTTTTGTTCCAATTTTCTTATTTATGTTTTTCCTTACATTGCATATTGATGCACTATGTCCTTTCTTTCCACAGTAAAAGCATTTAATAAAAGGACTACTTGAAATACTAGAATGCACAAAGAAATTTTTATAGAGTTTTTGTTGATTTTTCGGGTTATAACCTATCCCGGCCTTTTGAAAAATCACTCTTTGTCTTCCTAATAAAGTATTTAAGTTATCCCTTTCATAGGTGAATTTAGAAAGAGTGTTCTTTAAGTCTTCAATTTCTTTTTCAAGCATATGGCATGAAGAACAAGATGAAGAAGTAGAAGCATGTGAAGAATGATTTGTGCATGCATCAATGATTCCCAAAGTTTCATTTTTAATTTTCAATTCTTATATTTCTTTATTTAAAATAAGAATTTGATTTTTTAAAGAAGAAAATGTTTTCTTAGAAGAAGAAATAATTTTTGTGAATTTTAAAGATTCTTCATGTAGTTCTTCAAAAGCATCTTGTAACTCATCGTAAGAAGGCAATAAAGTAGTATTAGAACTTACCTCATTTTCACTTTCTTCTTCTTCTCCTTTGGCCATGAGACATAGTTGAGCTTCCTCGCTATCTGAGCTGTTAGTTGAATCCATGTCATTTTCATCCCATGCTATATAGGCTTTTCTTCCTTTTCTTTCCTTGAAGGACTTCTTTTCAAATTTCTCCTTCTTCTTTTGGTAAACTAGGCATTCCATTTTCATGTGATCAGGTTTGCCACATTCATAGCAAGTTGGAGTCGATGAAGCTCCTTCGCCTTTGTAATGAGTCTTCTTCGGAGGGAAGGGAGGTATTCTTTACGTTCCCTTTTTCCTAAGAAATTTACCAAATTTTTTAACTAACAGACTAAGATTTTCTTCGCTTACCTCAATGTTCTCTGAGTTCTCTTCATTTTCTTCATCATCATTGTCGAATGTTGAGGAAGTGGCTTTGAGCGCTATCCCATTTTTCTTTTTATCGTTTTCTTCACTTTGACTTAATCTGTTTAGTTCTAGTTCGTGCTCATGAAGTTTTCCAAAGAGGGTAGCTAGAGTCATTGTGGACAAGTCTCTCGATTCTGAAATAGCTGTTACCTTAGGTTGCCAAATCCTGCTAAGACATATCAATACTTTGTTAATCAAATTTTCGTTAGAAAATTTTTTACCTACAGATGCAAGATGATTAACTATGTGGGTGAACCTCTTTTGCATTTCCTGAATGCTTTCTCCTTGGTTCATTATGAATAATTCATATTCACGAGTTAGAGAATTGATTCTCGATCTCTTAACTTCACTAGTACCTGATGCGTGAAATCCGCAAGTGTACGGTTTCGTCGTCAAGTAATAAAAAGATCGAATCCACAGGGATTGTGTATATGAATACCAATTAATTAATTAATTCAATTAAGTTAAACAAAAGAGAATATGATTGTTGATAAAGAAGAACGTAGTAACAAAACAATTAAATAAAAATCAAGAAAACAGAATTCAAAACAAAAATAGCAATTTATCAAGAAGGGGATTTTCAGATTTAAGAAAGCTTCCAAGATTGGGATACCACAATGATACAAGACAAATCCTAATTGATAATCCTTTTATTAAATCTGAAATTCAATTGAAGGTGAATTACCCAAAATTAGTTAATGTTCTCTTTCAAGATACATGATCTGTGCCCAATTAAATCAATTCCTACTTTCGTGGTAATTGAATTTAAATTGAACCCATTACGCTTTGTGGTAATTCATTGATTCCTCGAAAGGCTAAAATTACTCTCGTGATTTAGACCTTAAGTTCAATTCTAATGGTTCCAACACTTAGGTTCACCTCTCAGTACGTCCCTAAATGCCTATGAGATGCAAATAAGTGGCCAACAAATTCACATGAATAAAAGCAATAAGAATTGAATCAATGAATAATCAAGATTAATAAAAGGGAAAACAAAGTCAATTAATCATTATCAATGTATCAAAGGGCATTGCCCAATCCTAGAAACAAAAGTAACTACTCAGACATAGAGAAGAAGGAAATAGAAATCAAACTTAAAAACATCCCAAACCCGTAACAATGGAAGAAGAAGAAGAAGAAGAAGGATCAAGAACCCAAGCCTCCTTCGTGCCTCCTTTAGAACTAGGTTTCAATCCAAGCTCGAATACCCTAATTGCAATCAGAACATCTATTTATAGCTTAGGGCTTCTATGGGCTAAAAGCCCTCAAAAGAAATAAAAACAGAAAAACTAAAATTCTGCTGCACTGCGAACCACGGCCGTGGTGGTCACCACGACCAGGCCGTGGTGGTCACCACGACCAGGCCGTGGTTGATTCTGAGATAGAGGTTTCAATGCTGACTCTCAACCACGGCCGTGGTGGCCACCACGGCCAGGCCGTGGTTGAGTCTGTTTTAGTTTTCTTTATTTTCTTGATCCTCTCGAACCATGGCCGTGGTTCCCTCTAGAATGACCTTTCTTGCACCTTTATTGCTATCTATTAAGCTCCAACTTCAAATATGCAAGCATTCCATTCAATCTAAGGCCAATTCAACATTAATCCTGCACAAGAACACCAAAAACACCGTAGTTATCCGAACTAAGGGAAAAATAAACCAAAAAGGAAAACTAAAATACCTAAAATGCTCAAGAATGCATACAAAACAAGAACAAAACATGATGTTGTTTCACACACATCAGTACCCTCATGGGTAACTTGCAAAGTGTCCCACATTTCTTTAGCAGTTTTGCAATTTGAAATTCTAAAAAACTCATCATATCCCAAAGCAGTAGCAGTAATATTTTTGGCTTTTAAATTATATTGAACTTTTCTTTTGTCTTCATCAGACCATTTATTTCGTGGTGTTTCGGTCCTTACACCATTGACCTCATGTGTGGGTATAAAAGCGCCGTTTTCGACAACATCCCATACATCTAGATCAATAACTTCGATGAAGATTTTCATTCTTTCCTTCCAATATGCATAACCATTCCCATTGAAAAAGGGTGGTTGGTTTATGGAAGATCCTTCTGAAAAATCATTTGAAGAAGCCATATTCTCTTGAAGCTGCTAAGCTCTTTATACAAGAGTCTAGCTCTGATACCACTTGTTACCAAATGGCTTCCAATACTCAAGAGGGGGGTGCATTGAGTATAAAACTTTTTTTAAAACCTATTTTTATCAAAAACAAATATTAAAAACTTAATAAATAAATACACAGAAGGAACGAGAAGAAGAAAAGAAACAATAAAAATAATGAAAAATAAATATGCAGTAAATTAAAATTACATAAAATAAAGAGATTAAGGAGAGAGAAGCAGGCACAGTATTTATCCTGGTTCGACCACTAACCCACTTGTAGTCTACGTCCAGTCCTCGAAAGCTGAGATTTTTCACTAAGTATACAAGATTCAATAGGTGCTTGCTACCGTTACACAAAAGAACACTTTTCACACACAGGGAAACTCTACCCTTGTGCTAAAGCCTCAGCTTGCAGGGATACCTCACCCTTATACAAACCTTGAGAGATACCTCACCCTCGATACAGAATAGCAGAAAGTAGATGAAAAGAAACTCTCACTCAGAGTAGGTAATGCAAATTGAAGTGCTAATGGAGCTCTCACAGAAATATCTCAAAGTTTTTTAATCAAAAAGAGCGTAGAAAATAATTTTCACAAATTAGAGTAAACAAAAAATAGTTCAGAGTAGTGGGCAATTTTATCCGTGACCCAAGGTTCCTATTTATAGAGAAAAACAAATGAAATAGTCGTTGGGTAGCATTAAAAGCAATTTAACCAAATTAAAAAGCTTGAAAGTTTCCATATCAGAGTTCGTGATCAACGTGTTTATTCGAATAACTTGATATGTTATTCAAATAACACTGTTCCTGAAGCCATCGTGAAAGCCATCTGATATGGGTTATTCGAATAACCATTATGTTATTCGAATAACTTAGTTAAAAACAGAGTTTCTGAAAGAAAGGCTTTATTCAAATAACTGCTGACTTATTCGGATGGTGTCTTTTAATAAATCAGTCTGAAAACTTCTTTTATTCGAATAGCCAAAATGTTATTCGAATAACGTTTTGAAAAACTTAAGCACGTAGCAAGGATTGAAAGTTATTATTCGAATAAAACAAATGGTATTTGAATAAAGATTTAAAAGACACAGAAGGCTGGAATGATTTATTCAAATGGACAAGCTACTATTCAAATAAACTATTAAAAAACCAGTTCTTAGAAAAACATTTTAAAAACATTCAAGTTTCTTTTTACCTTCAATTTTATCTGTTCTTTCAAAAAATAGTAAGATATAAAAGTAAGCTTCGTACAAAAGATCCTAAGTCCTAAAGCTAATCTTATATAAACTTGGACTTGGTCTTTCTATCATCTTCATTTAGTCTTCACGTTTGTTATCATCAAAACAAGTCTTCAAAGGCATACATCCAAACACAATCTTGATTTGTGCATGCATGTGTTTTGAGTAGTGGAGAAGTAGAAGATGAGCAAACTTATGGTAGTATAATTTTTCATGGGTTTAATTGAGTGAAGTACTTACCTTTCAAAAACATGAGGGATTGAGAGTGAATCTTGTGAGGATCTATCATTCTTGACTCATGTTTTTCAATTGAAATTTCCTTGCGTGTTGGTTTGAAATGTGAAGAAACATTACCTCATAAATGTTTTGATCCTTTGAATCTTGGTTTCTCTTCTTACTTATAAACTTTTGCATTCTTGAATATAATTAGAAATTGATTCTTTTAGAGTTTTTAGCTTTTGAGTTTTTATTATTTTTCCTTGTTCCCTAGTTTTGGTCTTATGTGTTTTGCTCAAGAGTGCAAAAATAAAGTGTAGGGAAATTTGATAGCAATATATTTTATTTATTTAATAATCCTCTCACTAGGCTTCTTAAGGTTTAATTAGGCTTAATTAAGTTAGTTTTGTCACATTTCATGATATTGAGCCTAATTAGATCATTGAAGGAATTATTGCATGAATTGACCTTAATTTGTCTATCTGGAAGCATTCAGTAAATTAGCTATAATCTGAGTTATAAATATTTGATTGATGTAATTCTGGTCTTGTAGAAAAGCAAAGACAATTCTCTACAACTTTCATGAATACCTCAAGAGCTGAATCATATGTTTGGATAATTTAAATTGGAGTTGAAGTAAAACCTAGAGTGCTGATCTTGACAGCTTAACATTTGCGCATTCATCAGCCTATTTCTTGAGTTATATAAGTTCAATTGACACCAAAAAGCTCAAATGAAAGCTAAGACCTAAATCTACAACTTTCATGAAGAACACAAAAGTTGAATCAGATGTCTAGTGGGTCAGATTGGGTTTGGAAGTCAGAACACAGGTGTTGTTTCTAGAACCTAAACAATGTTCAAAGATTTGGCCATAAGTTAGGCTATAGAAGTTGGATTGGGCTAAAACTGGTAGCATTGGAAAGCTAAGACAAAATCCTTCAATTGTCATGAATATCACTTTTGAAAATAATGATGTTATGACAAAGCTATAGTCGCGTCAAAGCAGCTGAATTGTTTGGTGCAAGTGGGGAGACAAACATGATAATAATTTTTTACTCATCCACTCACTCATTAAACAAATCTATTGTTATTTTTCACTCATCCATCCACTCATTAAATAAGTTTATTGTCATTTTATACTATTTATGCTCTATAAAAAACTGCATTAGTTGCTCATGAAAGGCATCATGGGTGAGAATTTTAGACCATGTTCTTATATTATTTGATGTAATTTTCTTTTGTTCTAAATAAAAGTTATGTTCATCTTCTTCTTCTTTTTTTCTTTCTTCTTGTTCATGAGTAACTAATCTCATTTTGCTTGGGTAAAAATGTGAAGCTCTTGGTAATTAAATAAGGTTAGATTAATTTCTTTCTTGTACTTGAATGTTATATTATCAAGTGGACATTATATATGTTGTATTTTATTTCCAATCAATTTAAAAACTCTCCTTGTAAAGTGGAGATATTGATTTGTTATAGACAAGAGATTGATATAATGAATGCTTGAACCCATTTACAAGTGTTGGCATTAGAAGATAATCAAATGGACCATAATATAATTACATATATACTCTTAAATGAACTTTGAATGTTGTATTTTTTATTTGGAACCTCCGTTATGCGTGAATTCTAATTGAGTTATAAAAAGAATTATTCTTATTCTTAATTTACTTACCAAGAGTGGATCTCCTAGTCCAAGCAAATCCTTTTTAATTATAAACAAGTTTTATCACCTTTATTGTTGTGACAAATTTTTCCTTACCTCAAAGAATTTTTCTTCATCAATTTCCTATGGATCGACCTCGGACTCCCAAGAATTTATTACTTGAGACAACTTGCACTTGAGTTTGCAACATATAATTCGTATCAGAGACCAAGAAAGACTATAGGTTAAACGATTAAAAAAGATTTAAATTTATATGGCATTTCTGAAGACTTGGTTTATGATATGGTACAATGGTGTCGTTTGATCCATGTAGCCAACCCCACCTAGTGAAAAAAAAAAGCTTAGTTGTTGTTGTTATTGTTGTAATTAAAATTGAGCTTAGTGAAAAACTTGTAGGGTAGTAATCAAAATCAGTAGGGAGTAATTTTATAGGAAAACTTGTCCGTTTTGGTTTAGTTGTGAAAATCAATGTAAAGTGATTTGAAGACTAGTTTAGTTGTGAAAATCGATCACTTATGTTTGGACGGTATAAAAAATGCATATAAGTAAATTGCTGTAAGGGTATGAAATGAGTTAGAAGGTTATTTGTTTAAAGGTGCATGAAATATATAGTTCTGAAATATTCCTATATCTACTAGTGTGGTGCCTGATAAGTTTATTTGGGGAGTACAAAGTTAACTCAGCTTATGATTTTGTCAAAAGTGAGACAATTGAGTTTTTGCCTCTGCTAGTTCCATTGCTGAAAACTCAGGCCTTGAATGAAAAAAGATTTGGAAGATGAAGATTCAACCAAAGTCGTGCCATTTCCTATGGCGGTTTCTTATTGGTCTTTACCTGTAAGAAAGAGTTTGGAAGCAAGAGGTTTCAACATTGACACTGTGTTTAAGGAAAAAGTTCCTCTAAAGTGAGTTTATATCTAAAGTAAGAAAGTAAGAGTGTATTCACTCTTGGATCATTTAGTAAGTTAAGATCACAATGCATTTTATGAAATTAAGGATGAATATACCATTACTTGCTCTCTTTAGAGACAATCTCACTTTAAAGGACCTTATCCCCTTATCCAAGATGTGGTCAATCTGAAGAAACCCAAGTCCATGCTCTCAGAGATTGCATTTCGACAAGGAACCTTTGGTTCAACTCTCCTCGGCCTCCGTATTCTGCCTTTATATTCAACCCCAATGGAGAGGCTGTTGAGAAAAATAATAGATAAGTGACAAACAAGATTGAGAATCAAGACATTGAGGCACGAACAAATACTTTTCTTTAGAGAGTTATTTACCCCCACACGAAGTTTGTTAACAGGTTAAAGCAATAATACTCCCATGATACAACAAAACCTTAGTAAATTTTAAAACTAACAGTATTGAAGAATTTCATCTTCCTCTTATTCTATCTAATTTCTTGAACCACTTAATTAACCTTTTGTAGTAGTAGGGGGTGTCTTATTTATAGACAACCAATAAACACCATCAAAGAGATGTGTCTTAATTAAGATACACTTCCATGAGAAGACATATTTTTACAAAGGTAGTTATCCATGAAACCAATAGACACCATCAAAGAGAAGTGTTTCAATTAATACATTTTTCCATGAGAATATGTATCTTTACAAAAGGTAATTATCCATGAAAACTCATGTCCTTAGACTCACCCAAAGGTTCCATTGATTAACTACACCAAACCATGCATACCCTGAGTCATGCAATGGAAATTCGTAAACTATCATTATTTCCAACAATCCCCCACTAGATTACAAATTTCAAATATTAACTATACTGTTATGCATAAAGAAAGGTATCGTCAAATTTAAACATTTCGTTAGTTTAAACTTGTCAAAGTTCCAACAAAATGATAGGTGGCTATTTGCTTAACCCTTCACTCTTGAGTTAAAATCGGAAAAGCCATACACATAACCTATTTAATTTTAGAATGACAGATTTTGTATTGCTTTATCACTATTATGGCCACGTGCTCATCCTGGTTTCATGAATATTTACAAGAGTAAAACATTTAAACTCTTGTTAGAAGCAACACCACTTCTATATTCACATAGGTGTAATTCTACGATAATATAATAATCAATCCATTAAGAGTTTAACTCATCCTACTAAACTATTTAGCACTAAATCATGATTCTTAGTGCTTAGTCATTGAAGTAACTTGTTATTACCTTTTAAACCTAAAAGCTACCTTTAGCTAGATTAAGGTAGGGCTTCCATCACCAATGACAATTTTAATTGAGGTTTTAATCCCATTTTAATAGTGGTATATTTTACCATATCCCTTGATAAACCTTTTGTCAACGAGTTTGCTAAATTGTTACTTGACCAAACATAAGTGATGGTAACTATACCATCTCCTATTAGTTGCCTTACATACTCATGTCTTATGCTAATGTGTTTAGACTTTCCATTATAAACCTTGTTATATGCTCGAAACATGGGTGATTCACTATCATAAAATATCAAAATGGTTGGCATAGGTTGTGGCCACAATTTAATATCTAATAAAAGATTCATTAGTCATTATACTTCTTTTCTTGTGGTTACTAAAGCTATAAATTCAACCTCCATTATTGAATGAGAGATGCAAGTTTGCCTTTTAGAAGCCTAACTAATAGCTCCAACTCCGATGATAAAAATCCAATCCAAAGTTAATATGTTGTCACTAAGACTTGTGATCCACTTGCATCTGAATATCCTTCTAGCATAACGGGATAATCATTATAGAATAATCCCAAATTTATGATTTTCCTTAATTAACAAAAAATCCTAGAGATAGCTTTCTAATGGTCTATACTAGGGTTATTTGTAAACCTTGACAATTTACATATAATAAATGCAATATCTGGTTTTGTAGAGTGCATTGCATACATCAGACTTTCTATAGCAGTAGCATACTCTAATTGTGCTATTGCACTTCCAGAATTCTCAATTAGTTTGAAGTTAGGATCATATAGAGTATTGAAATCTTTAAACTTGAGACGTTCAAATTTTTCTAATACTTTCTTAATGTAATGAGATTGGCTTAATGTAAAGCCCCCTATTGTGCCTTTGCACTTTGATACTTAAAATAGTATCTACATCATTTAAATCTTTCATCTTAAATTTTGAAGTTAGATACTTCTTTGTTTCACGAACACCTTCTAAGTTTATTCCAAAAATTAATAAACTGTCTACCTAAAGACAAATAATCACTTTATAATTTTTTTGTAAATTTGGAAGTAAGTGTACTTATCCGCATTATTATGCGTGAAGCTATTTGACAAGATTACTAATCAAATTTATTGTGCTACTATTTAGGTGCTTGTTTTAAGCCATATAATGACCTAATTAGTTTACAAACTTTATTTTCATTTCCAGACAACACAAAAACTTCTGGCTACTCCATATATACTTCTTCATTGAGTTCACCATTTAGAAAGGTTGTCTTAACATGTATTTGATGCACATGCAACTTATAAATAGATGCTAATGCTAAAAGAACCTAAATTGAAGTCATCTTAACCATTGGTACATAGGTATTAAAATAATCTAGACCTTCTTTTTGTTTAAAATCCTTTAGCTACTAATCTAACCTTAAATGTTTACAATGAACCATCAGTGTTGTATTTCTTTTTGAATACCTACTTGCACCCAATAAGCTTTGATCCCAAAGTCAAATCTACTAGGATCCAAGTATTATTTGATAATATTGAGTTCATTTCATCATTTATTGCCTCTTTCTAAAATGCTGAATCTCTAGAAGTCATTGCTTCCCTATAGGTTTGAGGATCCCCTTCCACATTCAGCTTTATGGAGATCTTCATAATTACAGAGTCCTTGTTTCCTTCTACGAGGAACACTATACATTGTGAGGATATAAAGTCCAAACCTAGGTTCCTTTCTTTCCTCACCCTTTGACTTTTTCTTGGTTCTATAATAACATCATCACGAAGATGCTTGTTATTTTGATCACTTGAAATTCTTTCAGTGGAGATTTGTTGATCCAAGTGCGGATTTTCAAAGGAAGGGTTTAGATCATTGCATAATTTATTTTCAATAAACTTTGCATTTCTAGTCTCAACATTCGTATTAGACACTAAGTCTTATATCCTATATGCTTTTGAATTTTCGGCATAACCTACAAATACACCATTTATAGCTCTTGGCCCTAACTTAGTTCACTTTTGGTCAGGAACTCTATTAAAGGTCAAGCACCCCCACACTTTGAAATATTTCAAATTTGGTTTTCTATTTTTCCATATCTCAAATGGAGAAACGTTCATTTTCTAGATGGAATCCTATCATGGATATACCAGGCTATCAATAGTGCTTCATCCCATAAACTTTAAGGTAATTTTGCATCTAAAATCATTGAATTAACCATATCCAATAAGGTACGAATTTTCCTTTTCTAATAAACCATTTTGTTGCTGAGTGTAAGGTACAGAAGATTGAATGTACTGCACCATGCTTCTCACAAAAGCATCAAATTCAATAGAAAAATATTCTCAACCTCTATCATTATGAAGAAATTTAATTTTCTTTTCATGTAAATTTTCTACTTTCGATTTAAATGTTTAAACATTTCAAATGCTTCATCTTTATTTCTCATTAAATACACATAAGTATATATAGAGCAATTGTCTATGAATGTTATAAAGTACCACTTTCCACTTATTGTGAGGGTTCTATTTCATTCACAAATATCTTAATGTATTAACTTTAGAATTTTTATATTTTTTTCAACCTTAGGAAAAGGTTTCTTAAGGATTTTTGATTGAATACATATTTCATATTTATTCTTAAAATCATTATCACTAAGAATAATATAATTATTCTTATGCATATATTGAAGAGATTTAAAATTTAAATGTGCTAATTTAGCATGCCATAATGAACAAGAATCAACAATATAAGCAGAAGAATTAACTTTATTAATATCAATACTGAGTTTGAATATATATATACATCATTCTTAAGCAAGATACCCTTATCGGATTCTAAGATGACCTTAAATCCTTTCTTACAAAGCAAATTAGCAAACACTAAATTCTTTCTCAAATCCAGAACATGAAGAACATTCATTAAAGTTAATTTCTTTCCAGAAGTAAAATTGTTTGACTATTCCTTGATCGAACACCTTAGCTGAGTTGATATTGCCTATAAGCACCTCTCAGTTTGTAACTTCTTCATAACTTTTGAATTGTTCTCGATCATTGCATAGATGGACAATAGCCCATGAATTAAGCCGCCACTCACAATTCTTAGTATGTGTTGACCATATTGAGTTGGTAATTATACCAATATGTAGGCCTTGGACTCCTCCGGTGACTATCGCCACCAAGTCCTTCTCCTCGACAATATTTTCCTTGGAACTAGAAGCCTCCTTTGAGTGGTTTCCTTTCTTAAGAAGTTTGTAGTCTTTAATGTAATGCCCTTTTTTTTGCAATAGTAATACACTTTTTTTCTTTTCCTTATCTTGCTTGTCCTCCATATCATACGAGACCTTTCGGTTGCCTTTCGAAGTATTCTTTTTTTTGCCTTCACCTACAATATTCACTTTAGAATTTGTAAGAAGATACACTACATCGCGCTTTCAAGTTTCTTCCTCAATGTGCAAATACTTTAGTATCTTTTTAATAGTAAAATCCGCAGTCATATGTAGGAGTTTCTTTCTATACTCATTTTGTAACACCCACCTTAGGATGCCACATTTATGTTACATAATTTCCAAATTAATCTTATATAGATAACGTACATTGTAGGAAAAATACGAAATTCAAAATTTCTTAATAACATGAAAATAAATTTAGCAGAAAATAAAACATCACAATATCATCACAAATAATTTACATCATTTGTACATATCCAAGTCTCTGGTTATACATATACAAGTCTTTAACACTATCATACTGTACATATTACAAACTAGTCACTCCAAAAAGTTTAAACACTATTTACATTGACATCTTTGCCCAAGTACAACTAGGCAGCTGAGCCTTCAGAAGTAGCCGGATCCTCAGATGGATCCTCCTCAGACCCTCCGGGTGGGGGAATTCCAACCCGACATAAAGTCCGTGGAGCAAATGTCCGAGCGGACGATACGACACTACTCTCTCGAGGGGTGCGATAGTACGCTCCCCAATGCTGCCTGATAGATATAGGAAACTCTAACTGTACATAAATAGTAACAAAAAATAAGGGTTCCCTGACTGTAACCTACTCAATCTAATATTTACATCTCCTAAGTAACATATAGTCTCTCTCTCAAGGTCTTCAGTCCATGCATTGTCCCCGTCAATAAACGTCAGCCTCATGTAACCCAAGAAGCTAGGAATCTCTACCGCCATCAGAACTCGAAGTTCTCAACGGAATCTGGATCTTTTTCTGCTTCTCGCTCTACGTCTTGCTCAGTGTCTTAACAATACATAAACATAATACAACATATACATACAAGAGGTGAGATCACCTATGCCAATACCAGTATGGTAGCAATGAAGATAAACACATCCAAAATATCATACAGATGTCGTACTATAATTACAGTTAAGCCATTAACCTTATATATCATCATTGCACAATAATTAAAAGAAGAATTACAATTATACTACTTTCGATACTCAAGTATTCAATATAATAATTACCATAAACAAGAATTACACATGAGTAAAATTACAATGATATATCCTTTATGAATGCAACTGTGAATGCAATGTACACTGACTCAATATCCTACTCCATGGAGCTACAACTCAAGTCGGAGAGAATGACTGAAAAGACCTGTCGGCACCAACATGCTTCAGACCACGTGCTCATTTTCTGCACATCTAGCACATGCACGACAATCTTTATCAGATCATGATTAGGGATAGTGTCTCGGTCCGGATCATTGGTGTGTTGCATCGGTCTAACCCACGGTACAGAAGAGCTACCAACTGTCCATTGTAGGCAACCCGCACCCCAATGCCCCCAAGGTCAATCAGTGACCTACACTACGCTTATCGCACCCACTCAGGAGGTGTAATCTCTCCTAGGCAACTTGCCTTACACAGACCTTTCGACTTTTTCAATGCATGTATTATGCACCATTCACATTTTCTATTAATATCACATGTACAAGGTTCATATAATAATTTAATAGCAGTAATACTATAATTTAATCACGTAGTCATATTCTTGTATATTTTCATTCGCGACTCAATTCTGTCGCCTTTTCGAATCACGTAGTGATTTTTCAACGTTTTCCAATCGCGTGAATATTTTCTGTACGTATTAAATCAGAATTACTGTTTTACTTATTTTAATATTAAAACTTACTGTATTTCTCTCATACTTGCAAAATAGTCCCTCAAAAACACATAATTTACATTTTCATCCCTCAAAACAGTATTTCCACTTTAGTCCCACAAAATTTTATATTTACATAATGACCCCATATTTCCATAATATTTCCAATTAAATCCCTTTCTCATAAGATTTATAGAAATTTACAGTATAAATTCCACTCACATACAATATAAGTTTCTCTACAGTACACACTCTATATACTCACATATTATCAGTTCCTTCAGCATTATAACATACAGACAAGTATTGAAACAAAATCGTATCTCACAGATACTACACATACAAACCTAGAAACACAAGCAGACACATCTCAAATACAGTCTAAACATTCAAACACAATCAGGCACATCTCAATACAGTCCAACCAATACAGTCCTAGAATCTCAAACAATAGGGAATTAACCTCAAAATAATAGGTAAATAAATCCTCAAGGATTGTTCACCTAATAAACCATCCTCATACTACCAGAACATGGGTGGTAAGGTAGAGTCTCCTTCTTACCTCTTGAAGACAAGCTTTGTAAGCTTTCCTCCCTTGCCTTGAAACTTTGTTAATCTCCTAACAAGCCCTAAAATTTTCAAAAAAAATTAGTGAAGGATTATACAAGAATCAAGGTTGAAAACCATGGAAAAATCATGGTTAACAAATTTAAAATCAAACTTGGAATCATTAACTTAAAGCTTACCTCTTTAGGAAGAAGATTGAAGAAGCTTAGGACCTTGTGAAGAAGAAATGATTAGAGTAGGCTTTGAGCCAAAACAACCCAAAAGATGAGTGTTTAAAAGAAATGGATGGTGTGATTTTGGTGATGACCGATTGGAAGAAAAGGAGAATGAGAGTGAGAGGCGTGATTTCCCTTGGAACTTTGAGAGAATAAGCTTATATTTTGATAGGTAGAAAGTGGAGAGTGAAGACGTATTGGGGAGGCTGCTGGCCTTGTAATGTTTGAGAGACAATTGGCTTATATTTGAGAAATGAAAAATGAAGATGAATACGTGAATGAGCTGCTGCCAGCCGTGAATTACTTGTGATATTTGGATGATTTTACTTGAAAATTTTATCTAATTTTGAGTGCTAAAGACAGCTGCCCACCGTAGATGAGTTTGTGACATTTGAAGAGATGTATTTGCATGGTTATCCACTCCATCCACTGCCCCAAGCTGCTGCCGTTGGTGATAGACATGAGTGATATTTGCTTGAGCAAATAGCCATGCATTAATTGCACAAGTACTCTCTCTTCTCATTGGTTACAAGCTTGACTTTGTATGGTATTTGGACCTTCAAATATTACTTGAAATCTTCACAATTCTGCTGGATGGTTCTCGCCTTCTTGTTGGACGTCCATTCGCATGTTCTTTGGCTCATGAATTTCTTCTTTGTTGGGCCGTGAAATTGCTTTGGACCGTGAAGCTCCATTTTGCTACTCCAATCATTTCTGCTGGTCTATGGTGTTTTAGGTGAGTTTAAGTCCTTTAATTGATTGCTAATCCAAGCTAAATTTACCGCTATTGGGCCACAAATTTTCTTTCTTTGTTGGGCCTAAAATTTTCTTGCTCAAAATTTCTACTTGGACCATGAGTTTAGGTGCTGCTGTCCATAGTGGTTTAGGTGGGTTTTAAATCCTCAATTCATCATTAGTTCAAGCCTAATTACTAGTTTATTGGTTAGCCAATTAATTGGGTTTAATCTCCTAACCATTCTTACTTAATTCTTCAAGTACATAACTAATTTAATTTAACATATTTAGCTTGTATCTAATACATATTAATTATGCATCATCACCTCTAATTAGAATTAGGATATTAAAGTAAGGACTAAGTTATAACTAATCCTTAGTTAAGTTAGTTTACTTAATTGCTTAATTAGGTAATTAGGACAACTAAATTAAGGTAAGTTAGTTTCCTAAGAAAAAGTCAAGCAATTAATGTTGACTCAATCTTATCCATTAATCTTATCTATGGTGAATGTTACTTGATAGTTTTGTTAAGCTTTGTTTTACACCATTGATTGAATCCATGGTGAAGATCAAAGCTCCTAAGTCAAGCTTCAAATCTAATGGTCCACAAGAAAGTCTAAACTTCTTTCCTTGACCAATTCTCATTGGTTAGAAAAGTCTAACCAATTGTTTTGACTATATCCCATTGGTTCACTTTAATTTTACTTACAAGAAATGTTCCAAACACTTGTTCTATTAATTTAAAACTTATCGGGTCCAACGTTCATAGCAACGACTGCTATAAATACAATCACGGATACTTATCCATACAATATTATTATTTTACAGATAGATTTTAAAATAAAAAGATTCTTTTCTGAATCACTCAGATTCGGGTTTAGTAAGATCCCCCGTTTCCAAATGAGACAGATCAAAATTTCCCCGGCCGAAAAATATTATTTTTCCTAGCCAGGAGCAATCACAGAATGATCAAATATGATCTAGAACAGTCAAATTAATTTTATACACACAGAAAATGCAAAATAGTGTAATTCTGTTATTTATCATTCATATAGTCAGAATTTGGGGTGTTACAACTCTCCCCCTCTAAAATAAAGTTTCGTCCTCGAAACTTGACATACACTTAACACAAAAACGGATACTGTTCTCTAATCTTTTCTTCCAACTCCCATGTGGCTTCACCACTTACATCATTCCAAACTACTTTAACTAAAGCAATGTCCTTTCCTCGAAGTTGCTTTATCCTTCGATCTTCAATCCTGACTGGAACTGTTTCATAGGTCAAGTTCTCATTTAGTTGTACAGTGTCTGGTTCGATAATGTGAGTTGGATCTGGAATATATTTCTGTAGTTGTGATACATGAAACACATTATGAAGATTTGATAAAAATGGCGGCAGCGCGACTTGATAAGCTACCGGACCTATCCGACGAAGTATCTGATACGGTCCGATAAACTTAGGAGTAAGCTTCCTCGACTTGATTACCCGTCCAACTCCAGTCATAGGCGTCACACGTAAAAATACATGATCACTTTCTTCGAATTCCAATGGTCTTCGCCTTTTATCTGCATAGCTCTTTTGTCGCGTCTGAGCTGTCCTCATCTTGTCTTGGATCATCTTTACTTTTTCAGTTGTCTGCTGCACAAATTCAGGTCCTATTACAGTACTTTCACCATCCTGGTACCAACACAATGGTGTCCTACATCTTCTTCCATATAAAGCTTCATAGGGTGCCATCCCTATACTCGAATAGAAACTATTGTTATAGGTGAACTCTATCAATGGCAGAAATTCATCCCAACAACCAGTTTGCTCTAGAACACAAGCCCTCAACAAGTCCTCCAACGACTGAATTGTTCTTTCTGACTGACCATCAGTTTGTGGATGGTAAGCAGAACTCAAATGTAGATTTGTCCCCATCGCTTCTTGTAGACTAGTCCAAAATCTTGATGTGAATCGCGGATCTCGATCAGAAATTATACTGGATGGTATACCATGAAGTCTAACAATTTCATTGATATATATCTGAGCCAACTTCTCCATTGAGTACTTAATATTAATCGGTAAAAAGTGCGCTGACTTTGTAAGCCGATCAATAATTACCCATATAGAGTCGTGACCCTTCCGAGTTCTTGGTAGCCCCGTGACGAGATCCATTGCTATGTCATCCCATTTCCATTCAGGAATAGGCAAAGGTTGCAACATTCCTGATGGTCGTTGATGTTCCACCTTGGCCTTCTGACAAGTCAAATAGGAAGATACATATTCTGCGACATCCCTCTCCATTCCTTGCCACCAATACAGCTGCTTCAAATCTTGATACATCTTCGTGGCTCCTGGATGCATACTCAACTTACTTCTATGAGCTTCATTCAAAATCGATCTCCTAAGTTCTGGATCGTTTGGTACACAAACTCTCCCTCTGAACTTCAAAATCCCATCAACACCTTCGCTGAATTCTAATTTTGCTCCTTGACATCTTGCTTCCTTTGCTTCTTGTAAATATTGATCACTATTCTGTCCTTCTCGTATTTTATTCATCAGATCATTTGAAATAGTGATCATGTTCAAACACATTTTCCCTAGGTGTCAACTTCACAGACAATCGCATATCTTGAAATTCTTCTATCAATTCCTTCTCCTTCATCATCATAACAGAAGCATTAAGCGATTTTCTACTCAAAGCATCCGCTACCACATTCGCTTTCCTAGGGATGATATTGTAACGAAAGTCATAATCTTTCAGAAACTCAAGCCAACGTCTTTGTCTCATGTTCAACTCTTTCTGGTCGAACAGATACTTCAAACTTTTATGATCACTAAACACAATGAACATTGCCCCATAGAGAAAATGTCTCCATACCTTCAACGCAAACACCACTGCTGCTAGCTCCAAGTCATGAGTCGGATAATTCCTCTCATGCATTTTCAACTGCCTCGATGCATATGCTACAACCTTACGGTTCTGCATAAGTACACATCCCAATCCTTGATAAGAAGCATCACAGTACACCTCGAAAGGTTCGTTCGGATCAGGTAGAATCAACACTGGTGAAGTAGTCAGTCGTCGTTTCAACTCCTGAAAACTTTCCTCGCATGCATCAGTCCACACGAACGGTTGATTCTTTCGTGTAAGTTGGGTAAGAGGTCCTGCAATCTTTGAAAACCCTTCTATGAATCGTCGATAGTAACCGGCCAATCCGATGAAACTACGGATCTCCGATACAGTCTTCGGTCTTTCCCACTCAACAACTGTCTCTACCTTCGAAGCATCAACTTCAATTCCATCTGCCGATATGACATGCCCCAAGAATTGTACTTCACTCAACCAAAATTCACACTTAGACAACTTGGCATATAGTTTATTTTCCTTCAAAATCTGGAGAACCACTCTGAGGTGTTCAGCATGTTCCTCCTGATTTCGAGAATAAATCAAGATGTCATCAATAAAGACAACAATAAACTTATCCAAGTACGAACGGAAAAGTCTGTTCATGAAATCCATAAATATTGCAGGTGCATTAGTCACACCAAAAGGCATCACTTGGTACTCATAATGCCCGTATCGAGTCCGGAACGCAGTCTTCGGGATATCCTCCACTTTTACACGTATCTGGTGATAACCAGAACGTAAATCAATCTTAGAAAATATGGTGGCTCCTCGCAATTGATCCAACAGATCATCAATCCTCGGTAGGGGATACTTATTCTTGATTGTAACCTTGTTCAACTGTCGATAATCCACACATAACCGAGAAGTCCCATCCTTCTTTTTTACCAACAACACACGGAGCTCCCAAGGTGATACACTTGGTCTCACAAATTGCTTTTCCAACAAATCTTCCAATTGCTTCTTCGATTCACCAACTCTACCGGTGACATTCTGTAAGGTGCCATAGATATAGGTCCAGCTCCAGGTACTAAATCAATAGAGAATTCAATCTCCCTTTCCGGTGGTAATCCCGGTATATCTTCAGGAAACACTTCGGGAAATTCATTCACTACAAAGATATCCTTCAGAACATCTTCACAGTGAACTTTCAATGAAGATATCAACAAGTATCCTAGGTCTCCTTCCTTTAAACAAGCTTCCACTTGAGTAGCCGTTAAGAATCTAGAATCCTTAACCTCAGGGAAAACTAACGTCTTACTCGAACAGTCAATCAGGATATGGTTAGAAGATAACCAATCCATTCCTAAGATTACATTAATCTTAGAAAGAGGCAAACAGATCAAATCCACATGAAAGATTCTATCCCTAACACAAACAGGGCAATTCAAGCATACTTTTGTAGTTATCACGGGTTTATCAAGTAGGAGTAACCACAGTCAAATCATATGGCAATGTAGTTACAGTCAATCCCAAACGTTCCACACAATCACATGCAATGAAAGAATGTGTTGCTCCCGAATCATATAACACTGTTAAAGGGCTACCTTTAATAGCACACTCCTCCATTATCAAATCCTCAGATTTAGCAGCTTCCTCCCCGCTCATCGTATATACTCGAGCACCCGCCTATGGCCTTGCAGTACGAACATTGCCCACTGATGGCTCTGCCTTCAACTGATCACAATCTCGGGAAAAATGTCCAGGCTTCCCACATCTATAGCAGATCACCCCCTTATGCTGACAGTCTCTGGTAAGATGTCCTTTCCCACACTTAAAACATTTAAGTGCAGAAGTTCCAGTTGAAGTTGCCTTACTACCACTTGAACTTTCCCCAACTGATTGTTGTCGATTCTGACTTGTTGCTGGTTTAGTATAGGGCTTTTGTTGATAACGGTTACCACCGCCAACTCCGCTACCTCTTCCCTTTTGGAACCGTGCTGGTCCAAAGTTTTTAGTCCTTGCCGCCCGTTGGTTATCGATCTCCTCAATCTTGCGGCACTTGTCCAATAACACTGGAAACTGATCAATATCCACCGTCGCTAACGCTCTCTTGATGTCAAGTCTCAACCCCTCTTCGAATTTCCTACACTTCCATTCCTCATCGGATGCATCTGAAAGTACCTCGAAAACTTAGACAAGCTTTCGAATCTTGCACGCGTACTCGCTCACAGTCATTGCTCCTTGTCTCGACTAAGGAACTCCATCTCCTTAGCATGTCGCACATTCGCTGGAAAATATTTTGCCAAAAACACGTCTAAAGAGCCGCCATGTTACAACTCTTCCTTCAACTTCAATTAATCTTCGAGCTCCCGCCCACCAGGCCTCTCCATCACCAACTAGCACAAACGTCGCAAAAGTAAGTTTTTGCTCATCGCACATCCCATACCATTAAATATCTTCTCTAATTCCTTAATCCACAAATCGGCCTTCTCTCGGATCAAACTCTCCATGAAACTTAGGCGGATTATTCCTTCGAAATTCGACAAGCTATGAGCATCGTCGGTGGCTCTCGATTCTTTGTACAACAACTTCAAAGCAATCCTTTGTATTCTTTGCTATAGCTTCACCATATTCGATTGTCATTGCCGGCGTTCTCATTTTCTACTCTAGTATTAACACGCCCTCTTCCTCGTCCAGCCATTTCATCTTTCTCAAGTCAACTGGACAACACAAATAATAATTGAAGTTAATCTTCTAGTAATTATGGTTTCCTTTCCGACAAACATCATAGAGAAACACGCAACTTAAACAAGACAGACCTAATCACAAACCTTAAAGACTCTAACTTGGGCTCTGATACCAACTAATGTAACACCCACCTTAGGATGCCACATTTATGTTACATAATTTCCAAATTAACCTTATATAGATAACGTACATTGTAGGAAAAATACGAAATTCAAAATTTCTTAATAACATGAAAATAAATTTAGCAGAAAATAAAACATCACAATATCATTACAAATAATTTACATCATTTGTACATATCCAAGTCTCTGGTTATACATATACAAGTCTTTAACACTATCATACTGTACATATTACAAACTAGTCACTCCAAAAAGTTTAAACACTATTTACATTGACATTTTTGCCCAAGTACAACTAGGCAGCTGAGCCTTCAGAAGTAGCTGGATCCTCAGATGGATCCTCCTCAGACCTTCCGGGTGGGGGAATTCCAACCCGACGTAAAGTCCGTGGAGCAAATGTCCGAGCGGACGATACGACACTACTCTCTCGAGGGGTGCGATAGTACGCTCCCCAATGCTGCCTGATAGATATAGGAAACTCTAGCTGTACATAAATAGTAACAGAAAAATAAGGGTTCCCTGACTGTAACCTACTCAATCTAATATTTACATCTCCTAAGTAACATATAGTCTCTCTCTCAAGGTCTTCAGTCCATGCATTGTCCCCGTCAATAAACGTCAGCCTCATGTAACCCAAGAAGCTAGGAATCTCTACCGCCATCAGAACTCGAAGTTCTCAACGGAATCTGGACCTTTTTCTGCTTCTCGCTCTACGTCTGGCTCAGTGTCTTAACAATACATAAACATAATACAACATATACATACAAGAGGTGAGATCACCTATGCCAATACCAGTATGGTAGCAATGAAGATAAACACATCCAAAATATCATACAGATGTCGTACTATAATTACAGTTAAGCCATTAACCTTATATATCATCATTGCACAATAATTAAAAGAAGAATTACAATTATACTACTTTCGATACTCAAGTATTCAATATAATAATTACCATAAACAAGAATTACACATGAGTAAAATTACAATGATATATCCTTTATGAATGCAAGTGTGAATGCAATGTACACTGACTCAATATCCTACTCCATGGAGCTACAACTCAAGTCGGAGAGAATGACTGAAAAGACCTGTCGGCACCAACATGCTTCAGACCACGTGCTCATTTTCTGCACATCTAGCACATGCACGACAATCTTTATCAGATCATGATTAGGGATAGTGTCTCGGGTCCAGGATCATTGGTGTGTTGCATCGGTCTAACCCACGGTACAGAAGAGCTACCAACTGTCCATTGTAGGCAACCCGCACCCCAATGCCCCCAAGGTCAATCAGTGACCTACACTACGCTTATCGCACCCACTCAGGAGGTGTAATCTCTCCTAGGCAACTTGCCTTACATGACCTTTCGACTTTTTCAATGCATGTATTATGCACCATTCACATTTTCTATTAATATCACATGTACAAGGTTCATATAATAATTTAACAGCAGTAATACTGTAATTTAATCACGTAGTCATATTCTCGTATATTTTCATTCGCGACTCAATTCTGTCGCCTTTTCGAATCACGTAGTGATTTTTCAACGTTTTCCAATCGCGTGAATATTTTTCGTACGTATTAAATCGAATTATTGTTTTACTTATTTTAATATTAAAACTTACTTGTATTTCTCTCATACTTGCAAAATAGTCCCTCAAAAACACATAATTTACATTTTCGTCCCTCAAAACAGAGTATTTCCACTTTAGTCCCACAAAATTTTATATTTACATAATGACCCCATATTTCCATAATATTTCCAATTAAATCCCTTTCTCATAAGATTTACAGAAATTTACAGTATAAATTCCACTCACATACAGTATAAGTTTCTCTACAGTACACACTCTATATACTCACATATTATCAGTTCCTTCAGCATTATAACATACAGACAAGTATTGAAACAAAATCGTATCTCACAGATACTACACATACAAACCTAGAAACACAAGCAGACACATCTCAAATACAGTCCAAACATTCAAACACAATCAGGCACATCTCAATACAGTCCAACCAATACAGTCCAAGAATCTCAAACAATAGGGAATTAACCTCAAAACAATAGGTAAATAAATCCTCAAGGATTTTTCACCTAATAAACCATCCTCATACTACCAGAACATGGATGGTAAGGTAGAGTCTCCCTCTTACCTCTTGAAGACAAGCTTTGTAAGCTTTCCTCCCTTGCCTTGAAACTTTGCTAATCTCCTAACAAGCCATAAAATTTTCAAAAAAAATTAGTGAAGGATTATACAAGAATCAAGGTTGAAAACCATGGAAAAATCATGGTTAACAAATTTAAAATCAAACTTGGAATCATTAACTTAAAGCTTACCTCTTTAGGAAGAAGATTGAAGAAGCTTAGGACCTTGTGAAGAAGAAATGATTAGAGTAGGCTTTGAGCCAAAACAACCCAAAAGATGAGTGTTTAAAAGAAATGGATGGTGTGATTTTGGTGATGACCGATTGGAAGAAAAGGAGAATGAGAGTGAGAGGCGTGATTTCCCTTGGAACTTTGAGAGAATAAGCTTATATTTTGATAGGTAGAAAGTGGAGAGTGAAGACGTATTGGGGAGGCTGCTGGCCTTGTAATGTTTGAGAGACAATTGGCTTATATTTGAGAAATGAAAAATGAAGATGAATACGTGAATGAGTTGTTGCCACCGTGAATTACTTGTGATATTTGGATGATTTTACTTGAAAATTTTATCTAATTTTGAGTGCTAAAGACAGCTGCCCACCGTAGATGAGTTTGTGACATTTGAAGAGATGTATTTGCATGGTTATCCACTCCATCCACCGCCCCAAGTCGTCTTGTAGTTAGTGATAGACGTGAGTGACATTTGCTTGAGCAAATAGCCATGCATTAATTGCACAAGTACTCTCTTCTCATTGGTTACAAGCTTGACTTTGTATGGTATTTGGACCTTCAAATATTACTTGAAATCTTCACAATTTGGACGGTTCTTCGCCGCTTTGTTGGACGTCCATTTTGCATGCTGCTGGCCCGTGAATTTTCTTTGTTGGGACCGTGAAATTGCTGGACCGTGAAGCTCCATTTTGCTGCTCCAATCAGCTGCTGGTCTATGGTGTTTTAGGTGAGTTTAAGTCCTTTAATTGATTGCTAATCCAAGCTAAATTCTGCTGCGTTATTGGGCCACAAATTCTGCGTTGTTGGGCCTAAAATTCTCATTGCTCAAAATTTCTCTTTGGACCATGAGTTTAGGTGCTGCTGTCCATAGTGGTTTAGGTGGGTTTTAAATCCTCAATTCATCATTAGTTCAAGCCTAATTACTAGTTTATTGGTTAGCCAATTAATTGGGTTTAATCTCCTAACCATTCTTACTTAATTCTTCAAGTACATAACTAATTTAATTTAACATATTTAGCTTGTATCTAATACATATTAATTATGCATCATCACCTCTAATTAGAATTAGGATATTAAAGTAAGGACTAAGTTATAACTAATCCTTAGTTAAGTTAGTTTACTTAATTGCTTAATTAGGTAATTAGGACAACTAAATTAAGGTTAATTAGTTTCCTAAGAAAAAGTCAAGCAATTAATGTTGACTCAATCTTATCCATTAATCTTATCTATGGTGAATGTTACTTGATAGTTTTGTTAAGCTTTGTTTTACACCATTGATTGAATCCATGGTGAAGATCAAAGCTTCTAAGTCAAGCTTCAAATCTAATGGTCCACAAGAAAGTCTAAACTTCTTTCCTTGACCAATTCTCATTGGTTAGAAAAGTCTAACCAATTGTTTTGACTATATCCCATTGGTTCACTTTAATTTTACTTACAAGAAATGTTCCAAACACTTGTTCTATTAATTTAAAACTTATCGGGTCCAATGTTCATAGCAACGACTGCTATAAATACAATCACGGATACTTATCCGTACAATATTATTATTTTACAGATAGATTTTAAAATAAAAAGATTCTTTTCTGAATCACTCAGATTCGGGTTTAGTAAGATCTCCCGTTTTCAAATGAGACAGATCAGAATTTTCCCGGCCTGAAAAATATTATTTTTCCTAGCCAGGAGCAATCACACAGAATGATCAAATATGATCTCAGAACAGTCAAATTAATTTTATACACACAAAAAATGCAAAACAGTGTAATTCTGCTATTTATCATTCATATAGTCAGAATTTGGGGTGTTACACATTTCGTGTTGAAGGCAATTTAGAAATTATTGTCCCCACTTGTAGTGATTCTAGCACTATAACCTTTAGATCATGAAGCCTACTAACAAGGACTTGTAGTTCATGAACTTGATCCATGATGGGTATGCTATCAACCATTTTAAATTAAAAAAATTTCATCATGAGAAATTTATATGTACCTTGCCTTCATTGTTGTATTTCTCCTCTAATGACTTCCAAATCTCAATGGAAGACTTGATTGACATGTATAGATCATATAGGTGAGTGGACAAAGTGTTCAAGATGTGCCCCTACAAGTGAACTCATCTTTTTCTTGCTTTTTATTTTGTTGTGTCATTTTCTCCTTCTTCTCGAGACTTACATCCTTGGTAGGTTCATCTATTGGCTTCTAATTTGGATCCAAGACATAGACGATGTTCAAAACGTAAGAAGAAACATCATCTTATTTTTCCATTAGTTGAAGTTAGTGCCATCAAAACGATTCAATTTCACGAACTCTTGATTCATCACTTTGAAGACGATATTCGTCTCTTAAGCCATCTTCAAATAACTCTCTAAAATTGTTGGGAAAAATAATAGATGGGAGACAAACAAGATTGAGAATCAAGACTTCGAGGCACGGACGAATTGCTTTCTTTAGAGAATTATTTACCCCTACACGAAGTTTGCTAACAGGTTAAAGCAATAACACTCCCATGATATAATGAAGCCTTAGTAAATTTTGCAACTAGCAATATTGAAGAACTCCTTCTTCCTCTTATTCTATCTAGTTTCTAGAACCACTTAATTAACCTTTTGTAATAGTAGGGGGTGTCCTATTTATAGACAACCAATAAACACCATCAAAGAGATGTGTCTCAATTAAGACACTCTTTCATGAGAAGACATGTCTTTATAAATGGTAGTTATTCATGAAACCAATAGACATCATCAAAGAGACGTGTCTCAATTAAAACACTCTTCCATGAAAAGACATGTCTTTACAAAAGGTAGCTAACTATCCATGAAATCTCATGTCATTAGATCCACCAAAAGGTGTCATTGACTAATTACACCAAACCATGCATACCTTGAGTCATGCAACAGAAATTTGTAAACTGCCATTATTTCCAATAGAGGCGGCTCTATCAGCTTCTCTAACTCTTGCCAGACTATGGAGGTAGGAGTGGAAATGGGCTAGATTAGGTTAGACTTTGCTTAAATAGGCTTAGGTTTGTTTTGTAACATGTTGGCCCGAGCCTGATTTGTTGCCTGTTATAGGCTTTTTTGAGGGATTTCGCTTGGCCTGTTTATGAAAATATAAAATCTTGGCCTAACCCAAAAGCCTATTTAAAGACCTACATTACATGAAGACCTTCATATTAATCAAGAAACTTAAGTATTTTAATTTTTAATATGTATAACCTTTAACAAAATTATATTTTGTATAAAATAAATATATTATACTAATATATAATTAGCAAAATATGTAAGTATTATAACACTGTTGGGAGGGATCTTATAACACTATATTTTATACATTTTGTAATCCTCTCACTAGGCTTCTTAATGTTCAAATAGGCTTAATTAAGTTGGTTTTGACACATTTTATGATTTTGAGCCAAATTGGACAATTAAATAAATTATTGCATAAATTAACCGTAATTATCTCTTTGGCAATGTTTAGTAAATTGGCTATAATTTGAGTTGTAAATATCTGATTGATGTGATTTTGGCTTTGTAGGAAAGCTAAGACAATTCCCTACAACTTTTATGTTGAACACTTTTCCAGAATCGGACTCCTTGGAGGTGATATTGGGCTTTGAAGTCAAAATAGAGGAGCTGAAATCGAGTCTAAACACTCTGCAGTAATTGGACCATATCTTGAGTTCTATGCATGATTTTGGACTCAAACCAAAGCCGTTTTAAAGCAAATATTCAGGCCTACAACTTTCATGAAAACCACTTTCTCAAAAATGAAAAAAAATGACTGACGCAGTACCACAAGCATTTGCTCAATTATTAATTAGAAAAAAAAAAAAAGAAAAAAAAGAAAATACATCACAAACTTAGCCACTAAGTTTCCACTGTAGCTACAGTGGCCAAATTTGCCTATATAAAGGTAATTGAATAATTGAATTGAAAAATTTGGGGGAAGCCTCTGGGCTTATTTCCAGAGGAGGAGAGGAGGAATTCCCTCCTCTCCTCAGTCTCCCTTCACTTTTCCTTTCTCTCTCTTTTTTCTCTTTTTCTCTCTTTTAATCTATGTATAAATAAGTTTCAGTCTACTTGGGTCAAAGTGTGAAGTTCTTGGTAATAAAATAAGGTTAGATTTATTCTCTCTTGTGCTTTATTGATTTATCTTTTTAGTAATTATTATACGTGTTATATTTTATTTCTGATAATTTAGAAACTACCCTTGTAAAGAGGAGTTCTTGATTTATTGTAGACAAGATATTGGCACAGTGAATGCTTTAACCCATTTACAAGTGTTGGTAATAATTAAAGGAAATATAATATAATTACGTATATTATTTTATTTCGTATTGTATTTTGTTTCCAATCAATTTAGAAACCCTCCTTGTAGAGTGGAGTTCTTGATTTGTTGTAGACAAGAGATTGGCACAATGAATGGTTTAACTCATTTACAAGTAGTGGTGTTAGAAACTCTCCTTATAAAGTGGAGATCTTGATTCATTGTAGACAAAATATTGGCACGGTAAATGCTTAATCCCATTTATGAGTGATGATATTAATGATTAAAGGAAACATAATATAATTATGTATATTATTTTAATGGACTTTTAACGTTGTATTTTTCGATTGGAACCTCCACGTTGCGAGGATTCTAATTGAGTTATAAAAGGAATTAATCTTACCTTTTCTTTATTTACCAAGAGTGGATATTTTTACTTAAGTAAATAATTTTTACCGTAGTCACAAAATATTTACTTCATCTTAATCTTCAACAATTCCCTGTGGATCGACCTCGAACTCACCGAGAAATTTATTACTTGAAACAACTCGCACTTCAGCCAGAACGCAACAATTAAAAAGCGCAGCATCGGATCCCCGTTTAGACACCTAACTATATCTTAAGAAATTAGTCTCTTACCTATTAAGTGAGAGATATTTTAAAAAACTAAAAATAAATAAATTCTTAATTATATATATAAATATTAAATAAATAGACCAATCTAATAAGTTAAATAAACTTTTCAAAAATTCAATTCTTGACCTGTATAATTAAATAAATTTTTGAAAAAGTTTGAGCCTCACTTCTTTATTAAATAAGTTAAATATATGTAAGGTGAAAATAATTTAAGTTATAGGTCCTGATGGCCACCTGACTTATTCTCAACCCAAATTATGGGGGTGAGTTGCTAATTACCATAGCCCATGGTACTTGGATATCTCGAAACAAACTGCTCCGAAGGAAAAGACCTCCCACGAGAATGTTATCTCAAACTCACTCCAAGTGCTAACGAGTCACAAGGAAGCGTTCCAAGCAGAGACCACTTCGCTCCAACCATTTGCTACTAATGATGGCCAAGCCAAAAGGAGATGGCAACCACCGCGAACAGTTACCTTCAAGCTTAACACTGATGCTGCGAAATCCGGTGAAGACCAGTGGGCAATAGGAGCTGTGGTGAGAGATGGAGAAGGAAATATACTGGCAGCAGCCACCTGGAAGGTTCAACAAGCCATGTAAGCAAATTTGGCCGAGGCAATGAGAATGAAGATGGGTTTATCCTTGGTAGCTGAGCCGAGTTTTATGCGCATAGAAGCAGAATCAGATTGTTTAGAACTTATCTCTCTGTTCTTCGCCAAGACACCACATAGAATACATATTTTCAGCTTCTTCCTTGTGAGACTCCTTTATACAGTGCAGCTTCTCACGTGTTTATAGAAATGGTAATAAGGTCGCACACAATTTAGCTAAGCTAGCAGGGTCGTTTGGGGATATGGTGTGGTTAGAGTAAGCCCCTCTTCAATTTGTAACCCTGCTGTACTTGATGTATTGGCTTTATCCAGTTAATATGATTCCTCGTTTTGATCGTCCAAAAAAAAAAAAAAAGCACACCCTCAAATCTGACCCCGTAGATGCAGAAACCAGTAGTTAAATGTTGATCGGCCTCTATGTATCAAATTCTTTTCTTTTCTGCTCTTTTTTTAATATTCGAGATTCTTACAATGGGCAATGTCGTAGGTGTCAAGCAGAGGAAGACCAATTTATTATGAGCTAATAAATAATCTAATATATAACTAATTGTGGTTATTTGTCATCATCATACAATAAAACTATGTCAGTAAAATCATACAGTACATTAATAACTTCAATTTGGGCATGTTTCAGAAAAAGTAAGCAATCTTTAATGCAGAGTTGGATCAAAATCTCAATTTGCACAACAGAATACGCAAGAAAAACCAAATTAGATAGTTCTTTACCATACTACAATTGAGCAAAACCTAATACAAGAAACACTAATGTACAGACACAAGCTTCCAACTAGTTCCTTCCTGAAGATCTACTTCTTACCATCTTCGATGGCTTTATCTACAACAATTTTTACTTTACTATACTCAACATCTACAGGTTGCATAACACACTCCTCTGGCACCACTGGACGTCTATTATCAAAGATGGTCCAAAAATAAAGCACAATAAATGCTGTCAATGCTCCACATCCAGTACCAAATATCATTGCAGCAAGAACTCTTAAAAAGCAATCACTCCTTGGTTTAACCATTTGAGTTTCAGTGTTCTTAACAAGGACCGTCGGATCCAGAGGCTCTGAATGCATTGATTGTGGAAAATGCCTTAGAACAAAGCTCCACGAATAGAGAAAGCATACTTGAGAAGAAGCATTCCCCTTCGCAGGACTAAAGCCCACAAACATTTCTTTCTCCTTCAACACATTTGATAAGTCAATTGAGTGCCAAAGAAATGGATCAAATGGCCTTGAATTACCATGTTGACTCAATCTGACTTCTATGTGCCTTGAACTTGCTTCATAATCAATCCAAGCATGCAGTTTTTCTCCACTACTTAGGGCCAAACTGATAGAGGAAGTGTTACTTATTTTAGCTGGAACTGAATTACCCACATAAATGGCCACATTACAACTAGTAGAACCCGAATTTCTACCATCCCTTGAAGCACTAAACTCAACACCAATAACTTCAGATTTTCTATTCTTCAATGCAAAAGGAAACCCAGATGAACTTTTATCAAAAACATAACCTTGAGAACCATTTGGAACCATAACAAAAGCCAAGCCACCTCCATTGTCCAAGGAGATTGAAAATGAAAAGTAAGTTGAAAAGGACACTAATTGCCTTGATTTACCTTCAACAAGCTTGATGGGTTTCTTGTACATGACTCTCCTAGTGCCTGAACCCCCAGAACCAGAAAGATGAATCTCAGATCCACCATTGACAACCTTTGCGTTATTACCATAAAGGGCCACATTGGACTTAAATTTTGGATCTTTTTCAAAATCAGCAAAAGAAAACAGTGGAATTGGGTCAAAAGCTAGGGTTTTGAGGAATAAAATGATGAAAGTTAAGGCCTTGAAGTAATGGGAAGTGGTAAATGCTGCCATAATTGAAGTGGGTGGGTTTGAGATGAATCTTGCTGGGTCTGAGTCTATGGTTGGTGGGTTGATCCCAATTGCATCAAAAATGGAATTGCTGTGTTTAGGGTTTAAAAGTGAAGAAAGCAGAGGAAGGAAGTAAAGAACAATGGGGAAGTTGGGTTGGAGGTTGTGAAAATTAAATGCGTTTTACTGGTTTATGCAGCTTCGTGGTTCACTTTTTCTTAGTGGCAGATGTCCAAGGGAATATAATAAAGACAGATTTTTTGCACTTTGATGCTTTCCTTTTGCAATATTCCTCATCTGACATCTCAACCTGATAAATCACATTTTTCATTTAATTCTGATTTTTCTAAATTTTGGTGTCTTTATGGTTCACTCTCTTAATTGTAAATGTGCTAATTTTTTTTACCATGTAAATGTGCTAATTTTAGGTTTTGAGACATGAGATCATAACGAAACCTTCCTTTTCTAGCTGGCAAATGTATTTAACTATATTTGGTTAGATAACTTTTCCACTTAATGTAATACACACATGAGGTTCTAAAACGGAAGAAAAAAAAAAGACTTGTTGATTTTAACTAGATTCATGATATGAGAGGATACATGTTACATATGGTGTCGTTTAACCATTCAAGTACAAACGGAATTTTTCGGAAGGATTCTGATATCCTCCAAGAGAAAAAATTTTACACACATTATAATCATTAGATCTCTGTATTTTGTATTTATTATTATGTGAGTCCCATATAACTATCAAAGGTATAAGATTCACCTGGAAGAAAAATCTATGTATATATAAGAGTTTTCCAATTTTAATATTTTTATCTTATCTAAAAATAACATTGGTGATATTTTCTATTGAGTATAAGTTCAATTGATTTCTATGTTAACTTTTTTTTTTACATTGTAAAAAAAAAACTTTTTTTTTACATGATTTCTACAGTGACTTTAAATTTAAATGAAATGATAATAATCTCTGACTTCATATACGATGGACTCGGGAAGTTTGGTTACCTGTTTAGCCGGTTGAGGGAGTTGATTTTTTTATTCCCAGTTTGGTCCATGTGTTTTAGGTTTGTTTGTTTTTATTTTATTTATTTTAATCCCTGAACCTTGTCGGCAGGAAAGTGGGAAAAGGCGGCAAGCATCAATGCACACCGTATAAGTCATTGTCCCTAAAAGACTGTCCGAAGAACGAACACTGATTAATTGTTCTTATCTTTTGTCTTATTATTTAAATTATAATAAGTATAAATTAAATTAAATAAAATTGAGATATGTAATTAAATTTAAAATATTTATTAAAATTTAAATAAAAATAAAACAGAAATAAAAAATAAATACAAATCATTCTCATATTAGAAGAACCCAAAGTGGCAAGCCACAAGGGTACTGTACCATTTTCGCTTTGCACCTCTGGCCGAAGCTGTGTCAACCCAAACCAACTACAATTAGGGATGGCAATTCGGCGGGACGGGAGCGGATAATGCTTCCTCAGCTTCGGTTTTAGTCTCATCATGGGTATTTATTTATGATTTTCACAGGTAAGTAAGGGAATCTGTGGGTAGTTAATAATTTAAAATAAAATCTTAAAAATTATGAAAAAAACATAAAAAAATAAATTTTAACACTATATACTATAATTTTGTTCAATAATCTAAGATTTTTTCAAAATTAAAAGAATATTATAAATAACAAATTAAATTTAATTATATTTTGTAATAATCAATTTAAATAAATAACTATTACATAAATAGTATATATATTTTTTAACAAGTTTTATTATTATGGACTCATTTAATAAAAAATCATTTCAAAATAATAAAAAGATATGTATTTTCATCTCATCTCAAAGTAAAAAAATATATATATATATGATACATATTAGATAAAAAATATACTTAACTTGGTTTACATGGATTCTACCGGGCGAATAACACTATAATCTTCGCCTCTGCTCCAATTTATTAAATGAGTATCCATTTATTGCCCCATCATAAATAATTCTCACAAATTTTTACGGGTACGAATAATTTTATCACCCCTAACCACAACAGTTGATTGACAAACAAGACTGTCCTCTAAAAGCATGACCACCTAGCATTGGAATTATTATGGTAAAGATCATAAATTGCTGTAGTGGTTGTTTTTGAATTTAATAAATGGGCAATATTTCCTATCTTAGGAGTATTTATTACGGCATTAATTGATGACCGTGAAAGGTATTGAGTTAATTTAGTCATCCTCTAAAAGAATGAGGATCATCTGTTCTCTTTTTTTATTTTTGTTTTTTGTTTTTTATTTAAATTTTAATAAATATTTTTAAATTTAATTATATGTTTCTTCCTCATTTAAATTATTTTATATTTGTCAAAATTTAATTAAAAGGATAAGAAAGAGAACAAGAAATATAGAGAGACCATCTTCATCCCATTTGAAAGGGAGGTCTTAGTTGGTTACATTCCTGAAATGGAAGGAGTAGAAAATTGGATATTGTTTGATAAACCCATTGTTATCCCAGGTTAAGGTTGCGATCATTAGTTGCTTTTCGATCATCTGTTTTCCATATGTTGCCATTTTGTAGCTCACTTTGCAACTCCTCCAATTTGGTTTTTGCCTCCCTCAGACGAAGTTTTGATGACTCAATACACTCCTCACTTTTCATTATAGCTATCCCCAGTTCAGCTTTATATGATTTTGCCTTGTGTAACATGTATTTTAGTTCATTTATGTGGCTGATTCATAATGTGAAGTTATAGTCTGACAAATATTTCTTGATTAAGGGATTGATCATCAACAAGTGACTGTGGGATAAAGCTTTCATTGAAAGTCTCATGCAATGCAGCGAGTTGCTCCATGTATAATAAATCTTCCATGAGATAAATTTTAAGATAAGTGGATGGATTCGGTGTTAAATTGTTATGATTGAAGTGATCAAGCTCAACAATTAGTGCAGATGGCGGTGAGTGAGAAGTAAGTGGTTCATACTTGTCTGGTTCTGAGCCACTCCTCCATAGGGTATGAATGTCCAGTCCATTAAGCCTCTCCCCACTGTTTGATTGACTATGTGTGAGAGATTCAAGTAAAAATGTGGAGGATGCAATGGTATTCTGATCATTAACTAAAGAAGCTGTGCAAGGCGTGCTTTTTAGTATCTGGAAGTTGGCCATGAAGCGCATTTGGACTCATTGTTACATTGTTAGTGTTGATTGGTAGTCGTCTTAATTTTGGGAGCTTAAATCAGAAGCTTATGGAAATGGTCTCACTTACTTTTACCACTGCAGGTTAGAAATGCAGTGAAGGCATGCCACCAGAACGATGCAGAGCTTCTTCAATTCAGGACATTTCTCGAAATCGCTCAGGCTATCATCTCCACACGATTGGGATTTACTTCAATCTGATGGCTTCAGCTTTGATTTGGAATGAAGGACTTCCAAGCAATATTCTATGGGTTAATGAAGGACCAATTAGCAATTATGACAAACTGACTACGACCAGTTATTCTATGGGTTCATTGTCCATCATAAAAGTCACCAATAATCTCACAATATCAAAAGGGAAGATAAAGTATCAAAATAGAAGTTTTAATTCACAATAGAGAAAAATTATGAGACTGACATACATTTGGATGCAAGCATAGGGTTTAAACAAAAACTTACACAAATTATGTGAAATATATACATAACTAATCTTTTGTACCCGTGTACATGGACGGGTCAATTAGTAGATTTTTTATTTATGAAGTTATTTTTTGATATAGTTAAAAAGTGTTTCATAACAAAATTATATTTAATTAATTTTATTACAAATTAATGAAAAAAATCACTCCTATGATATAGTATAATATTTTTCCATGTAATTATTTCTTAAAAATATTTTATTAATATATTTTATTAACAAAATTATATTTAATTAATTTTATTACAAATTAATGAAAACAATCACTCTTATGATATAGTATAATATTTTTCCATGCTATTATTTCTTAAATTCAATATCGACATTAAAATATTTAAACATTACTAAACAATACATATAACAGAATAAAAACAGTTTTTTTTTTTAAATACAATCAATTTAAATTATCTCTAATAATAAATCATATTTTACTTAGTTTTATTATGTTCTTAAGTAAGAATTTTACCCCATACAAGATATACTGAAAACAATATCTTAAGAGGTATCAAATAATGTAGATATTAAAAAACCATAGCAAGCTAGTGATTGCATAAAAAATTGTAAGCCAAAGATAAATTATAGATAAAAATTATTAAATATAAATCATTCAATTAATTTTATTATATTTTCTTGTAAAGTTTTCTTTCCTATGATGAAGATATTACATGCTTTAATAAAAAGTATTAATCGAATGCGATGTAAATATTAAAATATTTACATATTTTAAAATAAAGCATATATATATATAATTTATTCTAAAAAATATGGTTAATTAATATATTTTATTAATTAATTTTATTAATTAATTTCATTATGGTTTCACATAAAATTTTTACTCTTGTGTGATGTACATATTTAAATATTGTACAAAAAAATATTTTAAAAGTAAACAACAAACTTTGTTATAAATATATGCTTTTTTCCAATATTTTTGTATAAAGAATTTTTTATTAATTTATTTTATAATATCATAAATTAAAATTTAGTTTAATTATATTATCATATTAATTCTTCTCCCCATTTTAGTTTCAGCCTAATACTCAAGTGCCAGGTAAAATTAGTAGTTATTATAATCAGACAAAAATTCAATGAGAATTTAAATATCATAACCTTCTTCTTTGTTGTCAGATACCAGAGAGGAATTGACATCCTAAGTCCTGATATATTAGATTTAGAATTTAAAATCCGAAAATAATCTTAGTAACAAAATTATTATAATAATTGAAAATATAAAATGATATTGATAATAATAAAAAAATCATTTGTTCTTAGAAAGTAAAAAATGCAATAAGTGAAAAAAAAATTATTCCAAAATTATTATTAACCCAGATACTTAGTTTTTATTTTTTAATCATGACACATTCTGCATGTTTGGAGCTTCAAAAAATAATAGCATACTATCACTTTCTCAAGGGCCATTGGGACAAATGATTATAATTTTTCTGGCCATCTAACTTTCTAACAAAGGTCAAGAATCTGACTTGGCGTATGGGTTAAGGATTTTAGGTGTGACTCGTTGAGAAATAAAGGTGTAACAATTTTTTTGAAATCATTGTATGTACGAAGTCTTTAAAAATATTTGTTGAAAAATTGTCGCGACCGGAGATCGCGGCGGGGAAAATAGCAACTCGAATTGATTTTAGAAATATGACAATGGAAAATGGAGTCGCCACCAATTTTATTTGAATTTGGAAAAATTGAAAAACCTTTCTTTGAAAATGGTCTTTCAAACCAGATTGGATTCGGAAGTCGGTTATCTTAGGGAAGGGTGGAAACTTAATCCCACAAAGACTTTAACGCACTGGCCGTCTAAGACATGATGCACCTTAAGTCAATTGTGCAAATTATTAACAATCCTGAAAATATTTATTTTACCCTTTTTTGCAAACGTTGTAACTAAAAAGCGAAACCACAAAATTGTGAAAATTTAAATTTGGCTTGACAGAAATGCGCTCCTACGTATCCCCGCAGTGCAATGGGGAACTCAAAGTTACGTAGTTCTTTATAAAATAAGTGTGGATTAATTGATTTTAATTAAAAAATTATTTTACTTGAAAGCGAATCCATTCTTCAGCATTGATTCAAGTTAGACTAAAATTTCTTCGATAAACCCTTATGATTCAAATGACATTGAAGATAAGATCGCTATTCAATCACAATCATTGATCATTATGGATTAAAAGATTTTATTATTATTTTTTTTTACTTTTTTTTATTATTTTTATTGTTTTATTTTTGGGAATACTCTTAGACAAATAAATAAACATAATTTTTCTTGAACCAAGTAAATATAACAAAATAAAATAAAAGCACAATATCACAAAACACATTATTTTTATATTTTTTTCATTTTTTTCATTTTTTGGCTTCCTATCAATCACAAGACATAAAACAATATATACAATTAAATTATGTAAATACTATCAACAAATAATAATCTTAAGTAACACAACGGATTAAACTCAAAACATTTTTTTTGATTTTTTTTATTCCCCTTTTTACTTTGTGATTTTTTTGCTTTTTTCTTATGCTTAACAAACACTAGAAAAAAAAGAAAAAAAACTAAAACTAAGACTAAAACTTTGATCTTCTATTATGTAAGAGCAATCAAACTTAAATAAACCTCCTTAACCATGACCCAAGATGATAAAAAGTTTTAACTTCTGAGAACTACTAAAGCCATTTACGTCTCTTTCTTTTTACTGTTTTTTTTTTTTTTTTACCAAAACTAACAAAGACCCTGTGTTAAAAAAAAAAGGAATAAAACACAGGAAAAGTAAAAAAACAAACTCGGTTTCATCGCAAATGGGGCAAGAGGCAAAAAAACGGAGACTCACCCCTCTCACCAAGTAGCAACGACGGTGATCTCGGACCGGGAGCAAGGTTGATGGCAAAGAACGGCGCACGGTGGCGGGAACGGTGGTAGTAGCGTGATCATCTTACGCCGCGCCGAGGGTGATGATGACGCACGGCCTGGCTGCGTGGCGAGGGACGGTGGCCGCCGGTTGGAGATGGGGATTCACGTGGTGTCTCGTTGATGATGGGAGTTCACGTGGTGTCTCTACGGGGTATGGTGGTGGTGTGGGTGATGGGTGGAAGATGATGGTTGGCTTGGGTATGGCTCACTTGAGTTGACTCGGTGGTGTTGGTTGGGAGAAGTGAAATGGGATGGAAGAATGGTGATGGTTATGGGAAGTTGATGGAGGTGAAGGGTTAGTTGAAGGTGGTGAGAGATAGATGGGTTTGGACGTGGTGCATGATGAAGATGAAGGTTGGCTTGCGTGGCTACGGTGGGAAGAGGAAGGTAAGGGTTGAGGGTGATGAAGGTGGAGAGGTGAAGTGGGGAGGTTGGACGTGAATGAAGAGGGAGATGGAGTTGATGTGGTGAGTGACGTTCACGGTTGAGAGGACGTGGGTTCGGGTGGAAGGTTGGGTGGTTTGTGGCTAGGAGGGTGAGTTTCACGTGTGGTGGAGGTTAGAGGGAGAAGATAGTAGAGATGGTGAGGAGTTGAATGAGGTCAGAAGGGTGGCTGTTGGTTGAGGTGAGGGGTACGGGTGAGGGTGGTAGAAGGAAGGTGATGAGCATGGGGAGATGGGTGGCGGCAAGGTTAAGTGCATGGGTGGTAAGGGAATGGATGGAGAGGGGTAGTGATAATGGAGGTAGGGGTTCACGTGAATGGTGGATGGATGAGGAAGGTTGGGTGGCTACGTGAATCCACGGTGAGGAGAGTGGAAAGTTGATGTTAGCCGAGTTGACTCGGTTGGGAGGGGGTGAGGTTGTGGACGGTGAAGATGGGAAGCAGGGTGCATGGGTTCACGGTGGATGGGTTGTTTGGACGTGGAGGAGTCACGGTTGTAAGGTGGGTGGAACTCGGCTGGATGGAGGAGAGGGGACGTGAAGTGGTTACGTGTGCATGGGAGTTCGCGGTGGAGCCGTGGGCGGTTGGGGAGGGCTTATGGGTGGTCTGTTGGTGGTGGTCATGGTTGCATGGTGATGGTGTGGAAGGTATAGGGTGTGAGGAGAGGTGATAACAGCAAGGGGTTTGGGTGTTGTTACGGGTGAATTTCACGTATGCATGGTGGAGGGATGAGGAAGAAGATGGTAGAAATGGTTGAAGGTGGTTGAAGGTGTTGGCAAGTTGAAGGAGATTAGCAGGGTGTAGTGGTCTTGGCAGAGGAGGCTACGTGAACTTGCGGTCTGTCATGGTTTTGTTGGTGGGGATATGATGAAGAGTGGTTGGGTAAGTATGGTTGGAGGAGGTGTGTGTGGTTGGCGGGAATGGTGTGAGATAATGAAGATAATGAGGATTGTGTGGCGAGAGATGGCTGCTGTGGTGGATTTCACGTTGAAGTTGGTGGCTGCCGTGGGAGAAGGGTTTAGGTGGAGGAAGGTGATGGTTGAAGTTGAATGAGTTAGGGTGTGTTGTGAGTAATGGAGCACGATGGAAAATGTGGTGTTAATGGTTGGAATGGTGACAGGATATGAGAGTGGTGGTCATAGAGATGGAGACTTGGGTTCCATGGGTGAAGATGCTGCTCGTTTTACGATGTTGGGGTCACGGTCTAGCAGAAGGGAGATGATGATAATGTTTATGAAGGGATGATGAAGTGGGTTGAAGATCATGAGAATGAAGGTAATGGGATGTGGTTGTTTATGGATTTTGGTGAGGGAGAAGCATCTTGCCAGTGAAGGTGAGGTTCAATGATGATTGCCTCGGAGTGCCCCCCTTCTCTTCTTTCTCTCAGTATCGAGTTTTGTTATCTATTGATGCTTATCTTTGTGGGTGAGTAATCGGTGGAGTGAAGTTGGTGAGGGTGAGCATTGATTGTGTGATGGTGATGGAAAAAATGGTGGGTGAAAGCTGGATGAGTGGAGGTTAGTGAGGAAAATGAGTGTGTGCCAAGTAGGTGAGTGGATGTGAGTTGGAACGTGAGTGTGTGCAGGTGAGGGAAAGAAAAAAAAAAAAAGAAAGAAAGGAAAGGTAAGTGAGTACAAAAGAAAAGTGGATCAAAACGTGAGTGGGTGCAAGAAAGTGTAAAAGTGAGTGAGTGTGGGAATAGTGCGGGAGGACATAGTGAGTGGGGAACAGTCTGCGGGGGACGTGAGGATGGAGCAAATGAGGCTTGTCCCTCTCGAGTGTCTCGTTTGTCTTTGCAAAGGAGTGAAATATGCATGATTAGAAATAGGAAAAAAAAAACGTAGAGTCAAGCCAAAGAAAATTGTTTCATGCAGCAAAATTTTTTTCTTTCTTTTTTTCTTTTTATTTTATTTTATTTTATACTTTTTTTTTATTTTATTTTTTTTATATAAGTCCAGGTCAAAATTGGGTGTTCACGCAGTTGCCCTCTTTACTTGTTTCTTATCGAGATAAAAGGAAAAATTGTAGTTTTTCATTTTATCGTCGTAAGAAACGAATAAAGAAATGAACTCCAATTTTGTCCGGCAAAGCACAAGATGTAAAACAAATGCGAGAATAACATGCAAAGCGTCAAAACGCTCAAGAATTAAAAATCATGGAGCTGATGCGCTCAATAAAAAGCTCGACAGAAAGTAAAATGCATGGAACCGATGCGTTTCGGTAATTTAGAAATGCATAGAATTGAGAGAATTTAAAATGCATGGAATGCATGGAGCCGATGCGCTCAAAAGAACTGACAGATAATTAAAGTGCATGGAGCCGATGCGCTCAATAGAATTTAAAAATGCATAGAATTGACAGAATTTAAAATGCATGGAATGCATGGAGCCGATGCGCTCAAAAGAACTGACAGATAATTAAAGTGCATGGAGCCGATGTGCTCAACAGAAAGTAAAATGCATGGAGCCGATGCGCTCAACAGGAATTAAAATGTAAGGAGCCGATGCGCTCAACAGAAAGTAAAATGCAAGGAGCCGATGCGCTCAACAGGAATTAAAATGCATGGAGCCGATGCGCTCAACAGAAGTAAAATGCAAGGAGCCGTGCGCTCAATGAAATTAAAGACGAGGAGCCGATGCGCTCAAAAGTAAAAAAGACAGAGCCGATGCGCTCAAAAAGTAAAATGACAGGAATTAAAAGACAGGGAGCCGTGCGCTAAAAGACAGAGCCGATGCGCTCAAAAAAAATCGACAGAATTAAAAGACAGAGCCGATGCGCTCAAAAGTAAATGTGAGCCGATGCGCTCAAAAGTAAAAGACAACGGCAATCGAGTCCCGAATTTAAAGACAATGGGCAATCGCTATGCCCGAAATTTAAATGGCAATGGCAATGGGCAATCATGCCCGAAATTTAAATGACAATGGGCAACTGCGGCCCAAAATTTAAAAGACAATGGGCAACTACGGCCCGAAATTTAAAAGACAATGGGCAACTGCGTCCCAAAATTTTAAAAGACAATGGGCAACTGAGTCCCAGAAAACAGGATTTTTTTTTCTTTCTTCTCTTTTTTTTTATTTTATTTTTTTTCAGAATTTTAAAAAACAATGGGCAACTGCGTCCCAGAATTTTAAAAGACAATGGACAACTGAGTCCCGAAATTTAAATGACAATGGGCAACTGAGTCCCGAAATTTAAATGACAATGGGCCACTGAGTCCCGGAATTTTAAAAGACAATGGGCAACTGAGTCCCGAAATTTAAAAGACAATGGGCAACTGAGTCCCAGAAAACAGGATTTTTCTTCTCTTTTTTTTTTTTTTTTTTACTTTTTCTAAATTTTATTTAAAAACATTTGAACCAAGGACGACTTCGGAAAGCTTTGACCACTCAAACTTCTTTCCTTCTTCTTCTCCTTTCTTTCTTTTTCTTTGTTTTTCACTTTCAACTCTCCTTTCAAGAAATGGGATGAACCATTGCTTGTGATTCCTTGAGAGAAAATTTTGCCCCAAAGTGTTTAACCTTGTTTCTCATTTAGTTGATTCCCGCAAGCGCTTGATAACTCAGTCCTTGTCTGCGTTGCTACTTCCTTCAACACACTTCTCCTTAATCCTTCAAAAATTTTGCCCAGTATGGCCAACTAAATGCAAACAAAATTGCCCCCGTGTAGCCGATCACACACAATTCAAAATTTCCCAGGTTTGGGTGCACCCTTCAAGGTGTTTCAGGCCAACTTCCTCTCGAGATTTTGCCCATTCATTTGCCCTAACTTTTGTTTAGACCGACCTTTCAGGTTTTCAGACTAACGGGCTCTTTTTTTTTTTTTTTTTTTCTTTTTAGCTCGGGTATCACCTCTTCCATCAATTGGGATTTTCCAAGATCTCTTCGATCTGAATTGGTCAATAAGCAATTACCATTAGATGGTCAAATCATGGTGTTGTACTCATGGTCACTTTACCTGAAGCATTATGTCACAGACACTCATGAATTCAAAAAGTACAACGGAAGGAAACGAACAACTTCAGATTGTTCTTAGAAGTTCGACTATAGAAAGGATATTATTTACAACGGTTAAAGACACAGGAAATAAAATCAAAAGATTTTTTTTCGCTTGAGTTAAGATTCGACAACTGGACATCATTAATTATCAAACACCCCCCACACTTACTCTTTTGCACGTCCTCGGGCAAAACCAAAACTAGGGAACAAACAAAACAAACTCAAAAGGTAAAAACTCTAAAAGACTCAATGACATTCAAGAATGAAGAGCAATTTATAATTCAAGTAATTAAAACATTCATGAGATAACACATCTTCACATCTCAAATCAACAAGCAAGGATACTTCAATTGAAAAACATGAGTAAAGAATGATAGATCCTCACAGAAATTATTCTCAGTCTCTCAAGTGTTTAAAAGGTAGGTATTTCACTCAATTCGACCCATGAAAATTGCACTACCATATGCTTGCTTATCTTCTACTTCTCCACTACTCAAAACACATGCACACACAAATCATGAGGACTTTATTCAAGGTTGTAGTGAGGTCAAGGTAAAGGTAGAAGTAATATGGATATGTTAAATACCAAAGAGAATAGAAGAGCACCATGATACAGTTAGAGTGGAGAAGATGTTTGAGAACATTGATCCCTAACTTTCTTAAGATTTTCTTAGTTTGTTCTCACAGGACAATGACCAATATCTAACTAATGTTTTGTTAAAGATCAATTGGTAGATTGAATTCCTTTAGGCTTGAACATTCTCCTTCTATTCCTGTTATTTCCAATCATCCACCCTCATTCTAGGTATGAATATATCACATGGTGCATTCTTTTGATTGTAGCAATAATCACTCTCTCTCTCTTCTTTTTTTTTTTTTTTTTTTTTTACGAAACATATTTTCTTTTTCTTTTTTTTTTTTTATAGAAACATATTTTCTTTTTCTTTTTTTTTTTTATATAAACAATCTGCACATGCACCCCACACTTGTTCAAAAACTCATCAAATAACAAAGTCAATGCTCTCTTATTCCCTAAGGTTGGGTTAGAACATGGTTTTGCTTTTAATGCACATAATGAGTTGAAACAAAGAATGGTCAAATAAGCTCAAAGGGGTTAAGCAAGTGGAAATATGCAAGGTTGGCAAGAATCAGAAAATTTTCAAGAAGTCAAAAGAGTGCTTGATATCATATTGAAAACAAGGTTGGCTATTTGGTTAAACTGGCTAAGAAAGAGGGCCTCAATCATGTTCATGCATGCAAGTGAAACGCAGCCTCAAAAAGAATCAAAGCAAGTTCTAGAGTGATCATTATCATGAGTGAAAATCACACAAGAAAAAAGAGAATGGTATAAATGTTGAATCCATCCATTAGGCTCAAGATCTCACAAGATATAGTTCTATCATTCTCAGTCCACCAATTCAACATCTATAACCAAACATATGATTTAAGAAAGAAGACAATTTACTCAATCATGCAAATTTTCCTGAATTTCAATTGCCACTTCCACACAAACTAGTTATCTACCCCAACTAAAATGCGTCTCAAGAGTAAAATCTACTCCCTACTCTGCCATCCTTAACTGGTTTAGAAAATTACTGACAAACATATTAATACATACACACACCTTTTTTTGTTTTTTTGTTTTTTTTTGTTTTTTTTTTTTTAGGCACACAACGATCCTTCCCCCCCAACCAGATCATAACATTGTTCTCAACGTGAAAGAGAGATATAGAAAAGAGCAAAACAACCTGATAAGAAGTGAATCAACGCCAAACAGAAATGAAGCACACAGTCAGTGCTGCATCTGACCCTGATAAGAAGTGAATCAACGTCAAACAGAAATGAAGCACACAACAAGGTCGGTCGTGATGTCGACCACGAAAAGAAATCAAATAATAAAACTTAAGTACTTCCACATTTGAATACTAATTAATTACTACCCTAAACTACTCCTTACTCTGCCACCAATTAAGATGCGTCTCAAGAGAAAAAAATACTCCTTACTCTGCCATCCTTAACTTTTGTTGTTAATTGATGACAAACACAACAAACATATTAACAAACACACTTTTTTGAAATTTTGTTTTTTTGTTTTTTTGTTTTTGTTTTTTTTTTATTTTTTTGTTTTTTTATTTTTTATTTATATTTTTTTATTTTTTTATATTTAGGCACACAACGATCCTTCCCCCCCCAACCAGATCATAACATTGTTCTCAACGTGAAAGAGAGATATAGAAAAGAGCAAAACAACCGATAAGAAGTGAATCAACGCCAAACGAAATGAAGCACACAATCGGTCTTTGATCATCGACCTCGATAAGAAGTGAATCAACGCAAGCGTAAAAGAAGCACATCTTTGTCGATTGCCACATCGACCCTAAAAAGAAATCGATAATAGAACTTTAATACTTCCACAATTTAATACTAATTACTACCCTACCACTCCTTACTCTGCCACCAATTAAGATGCGTCTCAAGATAAAAATTACTCCTTACTCTGCCATCCTTAACTGGTTTAGAAAATTACTGACAAACACAACAAACATATTGACAAACACACTTTTTGAATATTTTGTTTTTTGTTTTTTTGTTTTTTTTTTGTTTTTTTTTACACAACCATCCTTCTCCCCAACCAGATCATAACATTGTCCTTAATGTTAAAATATAGATGAGTAAAGGATAGAATTACCTGCTGGAGAAAGCGGACACAAAATTAAACAGAAACAAAGTACAATAAAATCAAACCGATTAAAGAGAAAGTGTCAGATCTGTCTTGCTTCTCTTTTTACTTCCTTCGCTGCTTCCTATTGACCAATCTATCTGAGCCAATACCTTATCAGGTACATACTCAAAAGCTTCCAATTTATCAATGAGCTCATCAATAGTGGAGGCAGAGATAAGAAGTTGTCTTGCCGAAGGAGTGATAAATTTCTGTTCCACAGCTTTGTCAAGAAAAAATAACAAAAGGTCAAAGAAATTATTAACATTCAACAAACTAATGGGTTTATGGTGGATGTTCAATTGGGCCCAAGAGACAACTTGAAAGAGTTCTTCCAAAGTACCAAAACCACCAGGTAAGACAATGAATGCATCAGAGTTGTCAAGCATCGCCTTCATTCGTTCATGCATAGAGGATACCTTAATTTCCAGTCCAACTGTCTTTCCAACGATGTTCGTTCGAATTAAAGGTTCAGGAATGATACCTAAAACTTGACCACCTCTTACAAATGCAGAAAGTGATATAGCCCCCATCAACCCAATGCAACCTCCCCCATATACTACACGAATGTTCCTTGCAGCAAGTGTTCTACCAACAGTGCTTGCTGCGTTTACAAACTCTAAACCATTCCCATAACTTGTCCCACAAAATACACAGATGCTGATAAATCTACGAACAGAAGAAGAAGTTCCCTCCATTTTACACTCACACTCCCTTTGAATGATTTTAAGTTGAAAGAAAGTGAAGGAAATGTAGTGTTTAAATAGGGAAGAGAATAGAAAAAGTAATGATAGCACCTATATGGGTAGGTTGGCTGTTGTCAGAAAAGTTTGAAATTAAGAATTTTTTTTTTTGTGTGACTTCAAGAAAACCATCAGGGTAAAGAAGTCTAGAAACCCCCGAAGGATCCCATCCAAAGGATCGTCTGTCCAAAATCAAAATTCAACAAAATCATACAAAGACAAAATAATAATAAATGATTTCATACCTTTATGTACAGGTTTCATGGCAGATCTTTATACTGCGTGTCATGAGTGCAGTAATACCAAGACGGCTCACCAATCTGGGCATTCTTCTCCCTCCCGCTTGTGGGATATTTTGGATTGAGCTACGACGCCACTAATTAAAGTGCGTAATCGACACGACTACCACCAACGACCACGGCCCGGTGAGAGGTCATTTGAAGAGCCCATGGCATTAAATCACAGGATTCGGCTCGAGGCATTGTCACGCGAGAATGCAAACACGGGACGCTTCTTTCACGTCCATCAACAAGCGAGCCTTTGGTAAAAAAACACGGGAATGCTTGCGCGCTCTCTACAAAGCATGGCACACGAACCTTATTTACGAATGGGCGTGCGAAGGTCCACCCGAGTCAATAACGGGTCTGCCACTCCACTGGCAGGGGCTCCTAATCTAATTAAAGACCAAGTACAACCGAAGTTTCGCCCCTTTTTTTTTCTTCTTTTCATTTTTTTTCTTTTTTTTTTTCTTTTGAAAGATAATATATACATGCTGTTGTGATTGTGGCTCACATCTTCCTCTGGTTTCACGTCCGAAACGGCTTAAACGCCTTCTATGAGTCGAGGATAAGCTTCCCATCCAATTTTCTTATAAATTGGCAAACAGGGTCTTTTTGAGTCAGATTCCCAAGACTGTAACGCTCTTGCTCGTCCTTGAAGAGATTCCACAAACTAAGAAGTTCACGCTGCACAACTCCACAAGAATGCGTCTCAAGAGTCAATAAGATATTATCTAATGACTCCTTACTCAGTCCATTCTTAACGAAGAATATTTTATCTTCTCTATTTACAGAAACCATCCCCAAAGAGTGACATCGCGTGTTGCAATTCCATCGTGCACACTTGTAACAAACTTTCATTCTTTTTGCTCTTCTCCTTTTTGAAAATGAACTTTTACCGAGACCAGGCATGTATGGGACAAATGAATCTGAAGATTCACCAGCTAAACGAACCTTTGCTTCGATTATCCAGCGTATATCTTCTGGGATGCCCTTATACATTAACAATCTCAGTCTTTCACACCTAGCTTCATAGACTTTTGTTAGAGCATTTAGAGGGAGAGAAGGAAAATATTTTCTTAGATTTGAGAGAATGACCTCCATTTTGAAAGGAGAAGAAATCAGTTATTATGGGAAAGCGAAAAACAACCGACACGAGAGTCACGAGTACCGTTATCCGCCATTTAACCTAAGCAACACGAGAGAACTCAACAACTTGATGTTCCAGAAATGGTTGAGTCTTGGTCCATTAACTTTAAGTACAATACCATTCCTAGGATTCTCAATGTCTATGGTCCCACAAGATACACGTGTTTGACAACAAAAGAAACGCGCCTCCTAGATCTCAATTTTCTAAGGAGTAGGTGCGGATGAGAATCTTAAAGCAAAACTTTATTGACCAATTTCCGCAACTTTTGCAAAAGGTGTGTCAAACCTTGAATAAAGAAGGCCAATAAAATCCATACTGCAAGATTTTCGCAGTTGTTGTCGCTGAAAAAAAATGACCTCCACGTGCTTCCGATAAAGTTTAATGGCACTACCTACCTCATTGTCGGGTACACAGCTGTCTTTTTTTTTTTTTTTTTTTTTTTCATAATGCGGATGGAGAAGACGGTAACATCATACAAGGAATGTCATGCATAAAATGAGATGAATGAAATGAAATGCATGATTTATTTTTTTTTTTTTATATATATATTTTTTTAGAATGCTAAAGATGCCATGCATGATTTTTTTTTTTTAGTCGAGGATGCCATGGAAATGCATGATGATTTTTTTTTTTTTAGAATGCTATGAAAATGCAAGATGCTATTTTTTAATACTGGAAATGTCATGAAAATGTATGATCTTTTTTTATAATGCTAAGCATGTTTATGAAAATGCAAGCAATGAATAACTTCCCTTTTTATTATTCTTTTCTTTTTGATTTTTTTTTTGCAAGAATGAATGATATAAGAGAAAAGAAAAAGAAAATACGCTCCCTTTTGTGCCCTAGCCAAGTGGAACCTAAGATTTGACAATCACTATGTTCAACCTATCAGTGCAAGATTTTCGGGACAGGTCTAAACTTCTAAAAGTCACGGTTCCCAGATTGCCCTTATCTATAAAGACAAGGTCCCAAATCATGAATTAATCACAAGTAGGAATAAACCCTCTCAATATGATTCGTCCATGATAATGGTAACAATCTGAGTGGTGTCTCAACAAATGTCAAGTGAGCATAAAGCCCTCAATAACAAAAGCCGAGACCCCTCCTACTCCTCGGGTTCGCATGGACTCGGGTATAGAGCCCAAAAAGTGTGTGAGGTAAGTGATAGTGATGTGTGTGAGGGAGCATACAAACTGTACAAAAATTTTAAAAGATAAAACTACCCCAACGAAACATATATACAATAACCAGCAAAGCAATCATCTATCCTAAGGTTTCAATAATTATGCACAATTAAGTACAAATTATATACAAGTATATCAGTCAAAACAAACACAGGGATAACGCTATCGAGATATTTACATAGAACAAAATAAATAAAATCCATTTACAAACAAGGATAAAAAGGGTAATCTAAATAAATGAAAATTATTAACAATTTGCACAACTAACAACGACAGGCTTCTCCAAATATCCCAGTGGAGTCGCGCATCCGTCGCGACCGAGATCAAGCGGGGGGAAAACAGCAACTCGAATTGATTTTAGAAATATGACAATGGAAAATGGAGTCGCCACCAATTTTATTTGAATTTGGAAAAATTGGAAAACCTTTCTTTGAAAATGGTCTTTGAAACCAGATTGGATTCGGGAGTCGGTTATGCTTAGGGAAGGGTGGAAACTTAATCCCACAGCACCCCTAACGCACCCGTCCTAAGACGGTACCTTAAGTCAATTGTGCAAATTATTAACAATCCTTGAAAATATTTATTTTACCCCTTTTTTGCAAACGTTGTAACTAAAAAGCGAAACCACAAAATTGTGAAAATTTAAATTTGGCTTGACAGAAATGAAATTCTGCTCCTACGTATCCCCTGGTGCAATGGGGAACTCAAAGTTACGTAGTTCTTTATAAAATAAGTGTGGATTAATTGATTTTAATTAAAAAATTATTTTACTTGAAAGCGAATCCATTCTTGCACAAGATTCAAGTTAGCACTAGGCTACTCAATAAACCCTTATGATTCAAATGACATTGAAGATAGCATCTGCTATTCAATCACAATCATTGATCATTGCATGGATTAAAAGATTTTATTATTATTTTTTTTACTTTTTTTTTATTATTTTTATTGTTTTATTTTTGGGAATACTCTTAGACAAATAAATAAACATAATTTTTCTTGAACCAAGTAAATATAACAAAATAAAATAAAAGCACAATATCACAAAACACATTATTTTTATATTTTTTTCATTTTTTTTCATTTTTTGGCTTCCTATCAATCACAAGACATAAAACAATATATACAATTAAATTATGTAAATACTATCAACAAATAATAATCTTAAGTAACACAACGGATTAAACTCAAAACATTTTTTTTGATTTTTTTTATTCCCCTTTTTACTTTGTGATTTTTTTGCTTTTTTCTTATGCTTAACAAACACTAGAAAAAAAGAAAAAAAACTAAAACTAAGACTAAAACTTTGATCTTCTATTATGTAAGAGCAATCAAACTTAAATAAACCTCCTTAACCATGACCCAAGATGATAAAAAGTTTTAACTTCTGAGAACTACTAAAGCCATTTACGTCTCTTTCTTTTTACTTTTTTTTTTTTTTACCAAAACTAACAAAGACCCTGTGTTAAAAAAAAAGGAATAAAACACAGGAAAAGTAAAAAACAAACTCGGTTTACCGCAAATGGGGCAAGAGGCAAAAAACGGAGACTCACCCCTCTCACCAGTAGCAACGACGGTGATCTCGACTGGGAGCAAGGTTGATGGCAGCAGCGCACGGTGGCGGGGGAACTGTAGTAGTAGCGTGATCTGGCCGCTGCGCTGAGGGTGATGATGACGCACGGCCTGCTGCGTGGCTGAGGGACGGTGGCTGCTGGTTGGAGATGGGGATTCACGTGGTGTCTCTGTTGATGATGGGGGTTCACGTGGTGTCTCGGCTGGGGTATGGTGGTGGTGTGGGTGATGGGTGGAAGATGATGGTTGGCTTGGGTATGGCTCACTGAGTTGACTCAGTGGTGTTGGTTGGGAGAAGTGAAATGGGATGGAAGAATGGTGATGGTTATGGGAAGTTGATGGAGGTGAAGGGTTAGTTGAAGGTGGTGAGAGATAGATGGGTTTGGACGTGGTGCATGATGAAGATGAAGGTTGGCTTGCGTGGCTACGGTGGGAAGAGGAAGGTAAGGGTTGAGGGTGATGAAGGTGGAGAGGTGAAGTGGGGAGGTTGGACGTGAATGAAGAGGGAGATGGAGTTGATGTGGTGAGTGGACGTTCACGGTTGAGAGGACGTGGGTTCGGGTGGAAGGTTGGGTGGTTTGTGGCTAGGAGGGTGAGTTTCACGTGTGGTGGAGGTTAGAGGGAGAAGATAGTAGAGATGGTGAGGAGTTGAATGAGGTCGAGAAGGGTGGTGTTGGTTGAGGTGAGGGGTACGGGTGAGGGTGGTAGAAGGAAGGTGATGAGCATGGGGAGGTGGGTGGCGGCAAGGTTAAGTGCATGGGTGGTAAGGGAATGGATGGAGAGGGGTAGTGATAATGGAGGTAGGGGTTCACGTGAATGGTGGATGGATGAGGAAGGTTGGGTGGCTACGTGAATCCACGGTGAGGAGAGTGGAAAGTTGATGTTAGCCGAGTTGACTCGGTTGGGAAGTGAGGTTGTGGACGGTGAAGATGGGAAGCGGGGTGCATGGGTTCACGGTGGATGGGTTGTTTGGACGTGGAGGAGTCACGGTTGTAAGGTGGGTGGAACTCGGCTGGATGGAGGAGAGGGACGTGAAGTGGTTACGTGTGCATGGGAGTTCGCGGTGGAGCCCGTGGGCGGTTGGGGAGGCTTATGGGTGGCTGTTGGTGGTGGTCATGGTTGCATGGTGATGGTGTGGAAGGTATAGGGTGTGAGGAGAGGTGATAACAGCAAGGGGTTTGGGTGTTGTTACGGGTGAATTTCACGTATGCATGGTGGAGGGATGAGGAAGAAGATGGTAGAAATGGTTGAAGGTGGTTGAAGGTGTTGGCAAGTTGAAGGAGATTAGCAGGGTGTAGTGGTCTTGGCAGAGGAGGCTACGTGAACTTGCGGTGCTGTCATGGTTTTGTTGGTGGGGATATGATGAAGAGTGGTTGGGTAAGTATGGTTGGAGGAGGTGTGTGTGGTTGGCGGGAATGGTGTGAGATAATGAAGATAATGAGGATTGTGTGGCGAGAGATGGTCTTGTGGTGGATTTCACGTTGAAGTTGGTGGTGCCGTGGGAGAAGGGTTTAGGTGGAGGAAGGTGATGGTTGAAGTTGAATGAGTTAGGGTGTGTTGTGAGTAATGGAGCACGATGGAAAATGTGGTGTTAATGGTTGGAATGGTGACAGGATATGAGAGTGGTGGTCATAGAGATGGAGACTTGGGTTCCATGGGTGAAGATGCTGCTCTGTTTTACGATGTTGGGGTCACGGTCTAGCAGAAGGGAGATGATGATAATGTTTATGAAGGGATGATGAAGTGGGTTGAAGATCATGAGAATGAAGGTAATGGGATGTGGTTGTTTATGGATTTTGGTGAGGGAGAAGCATCTTGCCAGTGAAGGTGAGGTTCAATGATGATTGCCTCGGAGTGCCCCCCTTCTCTTCTTTCTCTCAGATCGAGTTTTGTTATCTATTGATGCTTATACTTTGTGGGTGAGTAATCGGTGGAGTGAAGTTGGTGAGGGTGAGCATTGATTGTGTGATGGTGATGGAAAAAATGGTGGGTGAAATTTGGATGAGTGGAGGTTAGTGAGGAAAATGAGTGTGTGCCAAGAGGTGAGTGGATGTGAGTTGGAACGTGAGTGTGTGCAAAGGTGAGGGAAAGAAAAAAAAAAAAAGAAAGGAAAGGTAAGTGAGTACAAAAGAAAAGTGGATCAAAACGTGAGTGGGTGCAAAGCGGTGTAAAAGTGAGTGAGTGTGGGAATAGTGCAGAGGACATAGTGAGTGGGGAACGGCAGGGGACGTGAGGATGGAGCAAATGAGGCTTGTCCCCTACCGAGTGTCTGTCATTTGTCTTTGCAAAGGAGTGAAATATGCATGATTAGAAATAGGAAAAAAAAAAAAACGTAGAGTCAAGAAAGAAAATTGTTTCATGCAAAGCAAATTTTTTTTTTCTTTCTTTTTTTTCTTTTTATTTTATTTTATTTTATACTTTTTTTTATTTTATTTTTTTTTATATAAGTCCGGTCAAAATTGGGTGTTCACAAAAATAATAAGAGAATTCATCAGACAAAAATTCACACATAAATAACTCCTATTATAATCAATAAAAGAATGAAGATGGGGTAATACATTGATTCAGTTAGGGAAATGAATAGTATGAGGCTTAATAGATATGATTAAATAGTACAAAAATATGCTATTTGTAAACGTATAAAAATCTATTTCCTCATAAAAATGCACACTACATCTCAAAGATTCGTAGGAAAAGACGTTAATAATGATATACCTTTGAATGCTGCTGATAGAAACATCTAATGACTTAAAAAGCTACTTACAATATCCTAATGAAAAATCAAATGGAATAAGCAATAGATCAGAAGAAATCGATGGACCCAAAGTCGAGGGGTCCATCTTATACTTGGCCGCTATAACTTGCTGTTCTGAATGGATTTAGAAGGGTACTTATAGAAGGTATGATTTAGTGATTTCTTCCTTTCTGTAGCTGCGCTCCCCCGTTAGGGTCCGGTGGGGGTGGTACCTGTAAAAAAGACTCTGACACTCAAGTCAGGCTGTGTGCAAGAATGTTTCAGTAATTCAATAACCGTTACCTCTTTTAGGTGTACTTAGCCTGGTCTTTATGGAGCATGATTGGAATCATGGCATTCAATGCAGGTATTATTAGAATGTGGACGTTATAGTCATTTATTGAGAGGAGAGGTTATAGAATCAGAGAGATCCAAATCAGCAGTTACGAAAGTCAGTGTTGACTCCTTGATCCTCATCAGAGTTCTGTATTCCGAGGTCCTACAGTCCTTTCCGGAGCGTTAATGGAGCGATACAGCGGAGCGTGTGCCGGGTTGATCATTCTGGGTAGGATCTCGGTCCACGGTCCAGAACAGTTACCTCCAGCTTGGCGATTTGATAAGATAGCCAAGTGCCAAGGTATTTAGCTCTATAAAGCTTAGTGGACCACGCCCCGACTTTAGAGCTAGGTTTTGCGTCTCATACCGAGGCCGGCGTCCATTATGTAGAAATATCTCGGGTTGGAATGCGGTAAATCCTTACCCTTTATCCCAGGGCCTGGATCTTGTTGCATCTTGTGTTACTGGGATCCCTTGTGGTGAGATCTTTTGAAACTTGATAGAAACTCGAATCCTTATCTTTGGAAACTGTTGCTTCTGATTTAATTGAGAGATAAGGATCATTTAAAGGAGGATCAGTTTCAATATTTTCCAAATACCCGTTGCTCTCGTAACCAATAAGAAAGGGAGAGCACTTAATGCAGCTGATTTGATTTTGATTCATAGGGTTGGTCAAAGCTTCCTATTCTATAAATACAGAAGGTTCACGTTTGATACAGTCATTCCTTCCTGGAATTCCTTTGAATTTTTCCTTCTATTTTACAGAATGGTTTTGCTATTTTTCTTATACCTGTGCTCATGTTCAGAGGGAGTTAAAGAAGCTTTGCCTTCTGTGAAGGCCACCATTTTTCTGCTTTTCCCAAAATATTTGAAGATACTTCTTTTCCTGCCAACAACCTTGTTTCATTAGGAACTTTTCTTTCCCAGCGTAGTGAGGACGGAGACTTTACCTTCCCAGCATATGAAGATATGTCTAATTCATACTTCTTCGCTGGGAAGCTTTGTAGTCCCTGTCGTGTTGGAATGAAGATATGTCTAATTCATACTCCTTTTAGATAAGCCGAGGGGGACTATTGAGGTGGCTGCTTTCAAGCGACCTGGAACGATCATGAAACTGGTCTAGCTTAAGTGGAATGAACTTCTTCATGATCAACCCAAGCGCCATTCAGCCGAGGAGGACTCACCCCAATCTTTTCTTATCCTTGTGAGTGGAACCGATGAATGGAGTGGCTGAAATTCCCTGATCCCGCAGCAGTGTCCTGTTTCGGTTATCTTCGGTCTTTCGAAGCCTATCCACCTTTTCAAGAAGCCTCAACAGGGAAGAGACCGGTGTGAGCTCTAGAGAATCTGGATGTGAAGTACACAAGCAAGAAGTTGGCCTCCGAGCTCGTCAGTGCTGTTTAACCTTTTTATATCCCATGTTTTTCTTCTCCTTGTATTGATGTATGACGATGTATGAAATGAAATGAAATATCTGGTTGAATCATCCAACAACTTTTGACTATCTTTTTGATATGTGGAATTTATATTGTGCCGAGCTAAATCCAAAGCTCGCCCTATATAACATGTTGGCCCCAGCTCTATACTTTGTCGAGACAGATGAAGTGCAAAGCTTAAGCAATTTAACCGGGGTATTTGGTACCGTGAGGAAAATTACCTGGATATATAATGAGCCAGGGTCTTTAATGTTTTGTGAACGTTGTAGATACTAGGGTTATTTCGGTCTGCTGAGTAGCCGTCCCCTTAACTGCCATGACAGCGATGTGGGCCACGTGGCTTGCTATGGTTGAGAGGACATGCATAGTACTTTGCACGCCATAATGAACATCTTTTCAAATTCAGACTGGTTGGACAGAAATATCCCATAACTGTAGCCTCTATAAATAGGGTTTCGTCCTTCCTTTTTTTCACCTTTTGCTGTTTCCGCTTAAAAATTGGTGGTCTGAGAAGGAATCCAACAAACTTCACGGTTGTCAGCGGAAGTGTTGATGTTTTAAAGCTTCTACTAGCCTTTGTCAAGGTATTTTCATCCTCTAAACACCATTATTGATAACTTGAATGTTCGTACATCCTTCTGGTGGACTATTTTTCTTTTTCTTCTGTTAATAAAAATTTTGGGAATAGTTATTTCATCCCCCTTGTGAATGGCGTTGCCTGATGTTGCACCTTCCCCACTGCGCCGTGTGCGACGGGTGGGGGGTGTCCTTTCGAGGCTTAAGTTTCAGTGGGTGCAGAGGCCGATGCGTGGGTGTTCAATTTCCTGCTTACCCACTGTCATGTTTGGATGTTCGAACATCATTGGTTCTGACCCTAGGCCTTTATGTGTCTTCCAGGAAACTATATGACCAGAAGGAGGTGGTCAAGAGTTGAAGCTCTTGCCCCGGCCTTGGATCAACAAGCCGAGCAGGCGATTAGGATTCGCCGGGGTCCACTGTTACCCTGTACATGGATTGCTGACGATGCTTATGATAGGATATCCCGTTATGGGTTCAGGGTGGAACTGGACAAGCTGAAGGAGTATCTGGAGCTCACCGAGGGGGGTGAGAGGGACAATGAGTTCGTGATTTTGTCCTCGGAGAGAGAACGAGTATACTGGACCCGGGAGGAAGGTGAACACTTCATGTATCTCTACGAGGACTTTTTCACGCAGTTCGGACTACGGCTTCCATTAAACGATTTCCATATTTCGATTCTCCGGACTCTTCACGCTGCCCCCAGTCAAATCCACCCCAACGGTTGGACAAACATCCTGACCTTTGAAAGAATATGCCAGGTAGTGGGGTTGCGATGCTCTGATGGGGCATTCTTCTATTTCCACACACAGTATTCAGTCCTTGGATCCCGTGCTCGACAGCAGTCCTGACTCTCAGTTCGATCTCGGGAAGGAAGGACTGTATTCTTACCATACTTGGAGAGTTAGAAGGACTTCAAGGAGAAATTCTTCAAACTGAAGGCGGCTAGCGGTAGTCGTCCTTTCTGGCTGGGTAATGGTGAAGAGACAATATTCAACCTTTACTGGAACCCGATGACGTGGAGCATCCCTACTGAATCATTTGAGAGGGAGATAAATCAGCTTACCGATGAAGAGATTGAATGTGTAAACTTCTTCGAGATGTGGGTTGACGAGGTCGGCAAGATCCGTCCTAAAAATATTTTAGATAGTCCAGATGACGATGAGCTTTGGACCGTGCTAGGTAATGTCGACCGGTCGTGGTGTATATTTAAATGTCTAATGTTTTAATGCATCTGATGACTTGTTTCTATGTTTCGCAGAGAGTTTAGCCGAGATAGTGGATGGCGATTCTTTGGCGATTTTAGAGGCGCTGAGGGCAAGGAATTCTGACGTCCCAACGAGTCCTCCAGTGGGGTTCATGTCATCCCTTACGGCCACGGTGACCGAGGTTCTCTCTGAGGCGGTGGAACCTATCAACATGGACGATTCTCCCGAATCACCCCGAGGACGTAAGAGGACGGCATTGGAAGAAGGGCAGTCTAGTGGCCGGAGTAAAAGGAGAGCAACAAGAGAAACTTCTGGGCCAATAGAACTGTTTCATGAGGAAGCAGATCCCCGGGAGTTTATTGACTTCCACTTCTTGATGAAGAGGTTGGGGATTACTTTGCTCGACGTAGTCCAAAGGAAGCTCTGCTAGCTTTCCAAAATATGGGAATCCATATTGCTGCCGAGGCTCGATTTTTAGAGCATGCCCTCGAGGAACATGAACAAGAAATGGCAAACAAACTGGCAGCGGCCAAGAGAGGTGAAACCAAAGCTCTCAAAGACATGGAGGATTCCGTCAAGGCCAAGGATGAAGCTTTATGTCGGATATGGGAGCTGGAAACCGAAGTAGATGCTTTGAAGGATGTCAGTAAGGCAAAAGAGGCTACCCTGACTGAGCAGTAGAAGCAGATTGCCGCGCTCCGGGCTGAGAGTGATAATTCTCGAGCCAAGTCCCAGTAGTGTGAGGCTAAAATTACCTCTCTGCAGGCTGATGTCAACCAGCTGATATCGTTGTGTACCAAGATAAAGGAAGATCAATTTCGCAACGCTGTTAGCCAAGTTTAACATTTCAACCCTGGGGTTGCGTTGGTCTTAGATGGGCTTGACTCCGGGAAGGTGGTTCGAGGGGGATCTCTTGTAGCTCCCAGTGTGGTCTCTTCAAACTTGGCTGAAGACTCTAACTCCCGCGGTCCGGACTCAGCTGCAAATTAGGATTTTTTTTTTTTGAACCTTCTGCTCGAGGTTTTGTTTTATCTGTATCCCGATTTTTTGTAAACATTAACCCAAATTTAGGGCTTTACCAATTAACCTTGTTCTTGTTGATCGAGATGCCATATTCTTTATTCTTTGTAGAACTGCTTGAACCTTGGCTTAGGATCTGATGTCCAGATAAGTCCGGCATTTAAGATCCGTGCCAAAGGTAAGAAACAATGTCTGCGGTTCGTTTGACCAATTTGGCTTTTTAGGATACTGCGCGATGATGTTTTAAAAGACTGGTCCTTCCCGAGGTCCTTTCGTGCTTTTAGTTTGGTGCTATAATTTTCCCAACATAGGATTTTTCTATTGCACGAACTATCTAGCACATCTCGGTTGGTACCATAAAGTGATTGGATATTGTAAAATTCTCTTAAAAGCTTGAAAATTGAGTAGAAAAATAATACTTACTTTATTAAATATCACAATGTGCATTTCATAATAATTTGGCATATTAAACAAAGTTAACTAGGAGACTAGGCCTGAAAAGGCACTCAACTGTAGTACTTTCTAAGTTTGTCTGCGTTCCAAAAATTTTGTACCGGCTTCCCTGTCAAAGTCTCTAGGGTATAAGCTCCTTTGTCGGTGTTGATTACGACACGGTAAGGACCCTCCCAGTTGGGGGCTAGTTTTCCCTAGGAGGAATTCCTTCTTCCGACATCAGCTCTGCGGAGTACCAAGTCGCCCGGCTGGAATCTTCTCGGAATGACCTTCAAGTTATACCGGGATGCCGTTCTCTGCTTGATCGCGGCATCGCGTATGTGGGCAATGCGTCTCATTTCCTCCAACAGCTCTAAGTCTTCCCTGATTAATCTGGGGTTATCATCATGTAAACGCTAGCTTGGTTCTCCAATTTTCACCGGGATCATGGCCTCATATCTGAATATGAGTTTGAAAGGAGTTTCGCCCGTCAAGGAGTGGGGAGTAGTTCGGTAGGCCCACAGGACATGGTCCAACTGCTTGGCCTAGTTCCCTTTTGCTTCATGTAACCTTCTTTTTAATCTTCGGACGATAATCCGGTTTGCGACTTTGGCTTGCCCGTTTGTCCTGGGGTTCTCGACTGCACTACAATGATGTTTTATTTTTAACCGAAAAAGTAGTTCTTTGAACCCCTTGTCTTTAAACTGCGTCCTATTATCTGTCACAATTGACTCTAGAACCCCGAATCTGGTAATAATGTGACGCCAAGTAAATTTCTGAACTCGAGCCGAGGTGATGGTGACCACAGGCTCTGCTTCAATTCACTTGGTAAAGTAATCCACAGCCACAATCAAAAACTTTAGCTGCCCGGAAGCCTGAAGGAACGGACCCAGGATGTCCATTCCCCACTGATAAAAAGGTCAGGGTATGGACATTGTGGATAGTTCTTCAGGTGGGGCATGATAGTGATCCGAATGCCGCTGACACTTGTCACATACTTGAACATGTGCAAGAGAATCTGCTTCCATTGTCGGCTAGTAATAACCTGCCCTGAGAACCTTTAAAGCTAGGGCTTTCCCCCCAAGATGGTGTCCACAACTTCTTTCATGGACCTCAGCCAAAACGTATTCAGCCTTTTTCGGAGTAAGGCATTTAAGGAAGAGTAAGAAAAATCCACATCGGTAAAGCTGCCCATTATAGATGGTATACCTGACCGCGGTTCTCTTTAGTCTAGAAGCTTCCTTCGGTTCATCGGGGAGTCTGCCGAACTGTAAGTATTCCACCAATGGCATAATCCAGTCGCGCTCTTGTCCGTCAATCTGAAAAATTGTCATGTCAGTGATAGAGGGTTGTTGGATGATCTCCTAGATTACTGAGCAGTTATTGCCTGGACTCTTAGTGCTGGCCAGTTTGGATAAGAGATCGGCCCTAGAATTCTGCTCCCTTGGTATGTGCTCTAGCTGTACTGACTGAAAACTTGAGAGAAGCTGCTTTACTTTTAGCAAATATCTCTATAAAAGTGGCTCTTTGGCTTGATAATCACCTCGGATCTGGGAAGTCACAAGTTGAGAGCCACTGCAAAGTTTAAGTTTAGTGGCCCCCAAGTCTCTAGCCATTGCTAGCCCGAAAATGCACGCTTCGTATTCGATTTGATTGTTCGAGGTGAGAAATTCAAACCTGAGGGAATTTTCTATGGTAATCCCGTCGGGATTTTTTATTGTTACCCCGGCGCCACTTCCTTTCGGGTTTGAGGACCCATCAACAAACACGGTCCATTGTGTTTCCTCGGCTCTGTTAGTTTCCGAGGTTAATTCAGCTAGAAAGTTCGAGAGTGCTTGCACCTTGATTGCTATTCTGGGTTCGTAGGTGATCCCGAACTCGGAAAGCTCAATGGACTAGGCGATCATCCTTCCTGCCAAGTCCGGTTTGTGCAATATCTGTCGGATAGGCTAATCTGTCCTTATTACCACCGGATGGTATTGGAAGTATTATCTTAGTCTTCTGGCTGTGACGATAAGTGCGAATGCAACCTTCTCAATCTTTTGATATCGGAGTTTGGGGCCTTGTAGCACTTTACTCACAAAATAGACCTGCTTCTGGACGTTTTTGATCTCTCTGACAAGAACTGAACTAACGGCTTCCTCATGAACAGACATGTATATGTACAGCGTTTCTCCTGGCTCGGGTCTTGTGAGGATTGGAGGGGAAGACAAGGCATTTTTTAAAGAGATGAATGCGTCCTCACACTCCTGAGTCCACTCAAATTCGGTCTCCCTTTTCAATAATTTGAAGAGTAAGAAGGATTTATGAGCAGCTCCAACCAGGAAATGATTAAGAGCCGCGATCCGTCCATTTAACTGTTGTACTTCTTTCACACTCTGGGGGATGTGCATGTCAAGAACGGCCTTACACTTGTCGGGGTTTGCCTCGATTTCCCGATGTGTTAGCATGAACCCCAGAAATTTTCCTGCTTAGACCCCGAATGCACACTTCTCCGGGTTAAGCCTCATATTGTGCTTCCTAAGCTGTATAAACACTTCTTCTAGATCCGAGGTGTGTGATCCTAACGACGGGGTCTTGACTATCATATCATCGATGTAGACCTCTAGCATTCTTCCTATCTGATCTTCGAAGACCCTATTCATCATTCTCTGGTACGTGGCTCCGGTATTTTTCAAACCAAAAGGCATTACCTTGTAGTAGTAACTTGCCTTTTCAGTGATGAATGCGATCTTATCTTCATTTTCGGGGTACATCGGAATCTGATTGTACCCAGAGTAAGCATCCATGAACGACAGTAGCTAGAAACCGAAGGAACTATCAACTAACTTGTCCACATTGGGGAGAGGGTATGGATCCTTAGGGCATGCTTTGTTTAAGTCGGTATAATCCACACACATCCTCCATTTGCCGTTGAATTTTTTAACCAAGACAATATTCGAGAGCCAGGTGGTATACAAAATTTCCCTGATGAATCCGGCGTTCAGGAGCTCTTTTACTTGCTCCTCAATAACTTGCTGCCTTTCTGGGCCGACCTTCCTTTTCTTTTGGGAAACCGGCTTTGCATCTCGTTTAATAGATAAATGATGACAGATGAAAGCGGGGTCAATTCCAAGCATGTCAGTAGATGTCCAGGCAAAAAGATCTTTATTCTCTTGCAAGAGTTTTACCAATTGAGCTTTCTCCTGTTTGTCAAGGTTTGCCCTAATCTTAGTGGTTTGATTAGGTTTATCACCGAGCTATAACAAAATCAAGTCTCCGTCGGGCTGGGGTCTAGTGCCTCAGATTTCCTCTCGTGCATCCAATTCGGTCATTAAAACATTGACTTGGTGGGTTGGGATAGGTGTGCGCGTCTTCTTGTTTCTGGACGCCCTACTAACCTTCAAACTTTCGTTGTAACATTTGTGGGCTGCAATTTGATCACCCTTGACCGTGACCACTTTGTTATCCCGGTTAAGAAATTTCATGGCCTAGTGGGCGATAGAGACTACAGCGGCAATGTCGTTCAACGTAGGACATCCCAAAATGATGTTGTAAGCTGAAGGACAATCCATAACCAAGAATCTCACCTTTACGATTTTGTACGTGCTATCGTCACCCAAGGTTAGGAAAGTATCAAAATATCCCACCGGGGTGACCTTCTCTCTAGAGAAACCAGTAAGCTCGCCTTCATATGGTGTCAATTCAGACAAAGGAAATTCCAGTATTTTAAAGGCGTCCATGAACATGATATATGCCGAACTCCCCTAATCCACAAAAATTCGATGTACTTCGGCGTTGGATATTACTCTGAAAATTATTAGTGGGTCGTCATGATTCCAGATAATATCGTTGTAGTCCTTTTTGGAGAAGGAAATGGGAGGTGCACCATTATCTCGGGCGGGTGGTCTTTGAGAGGAACTTGACACGCTTAAGACCGCCGTCCGAAGTGCCTTCTTTCAGGAATTATTTGACATTCCTCCTCCGGCGAACCCTCCAGCGATGGTATGGATTAGTCTGTCTTTCCGGTATCCTTCTTCTTGAGCATCCTGGTTCTGTCCTTGTTTGTTCTCCCCATCTCGGCATGTCGGGGTTCGGTATCTTCTGGCGGGACTTCGGTTTCTTCCGGTCGGGCTGCGAGTTCTTTGCCGATGCTGGTTTGGACTCCGCCGTGGACTTCAGCTTCATCTCTGATCCCTTCTCCTCCCGTGGTCTTAATTACCACAAAAACCACTAATGTACTTCTGCAGACGTCCCTCTTTGATCAAGGACTCGATAACATCTCGGAGCTAATAACAATCTTCAATCTCGTGGCCGTAACTGTTGTGCCACCTGCAATGCTTTGAATGATCCCTCTGGGATTGTTTTTTAACAGGTGATGGCCTTTTGATATCCTGGAACTCGGTTTGAAGGACCTCCTTTAAGATTGTTTTGTGGAAATAGGTTTGCCCCAATGATTTAATATGTTAAGTTTTGATGATGACAAATACAAGACAAAAAGAATGATGCTTATGCTTTATAGTTGTACTTAATAAATGACAAATGTATCACAAAAGAATGTTGACCATATTACATAAATGTGTTTAATGAGATATATGTAACATTCATCATATAATATATCCAATAATATTTTATATGAGTTATAAATGAATTAATATTGGATATGTCTATGAAAGTCTTGTATGCATGTTAGACTAACTAGAGTTATACATTTATGAATCATGCATATGAAGATATTGAGCTATGAATTTGGACTAACTATATTTGGTTAAGTGAGTAATATTTTGTAGGATAGTTCAAGTACCAAGAGTGAGCATTGCAACAAGAAAGCAAAAGATCACAACTATGCTCAACTCAAGAAGAATGAAAATGAAAAGATGTTCTAAGCATTTGCAAGTTTTGAAGAGAAGATTTTCTTTGGAAGCTTGGATTACATCAAGAAGTGATGGTGGTAAAAGATCTAGTCCAACATCTTCAAGCTTAGCTTATAGGACTTAGATCTTGTGTAAAGGTAAAAAGGAATCACACTAAGCTCAAACAAGTTTTAAACATATTTATAAGTGTTTCTAAAATGTTTAAATGCCCAACAAACTATTTTTGGAAAGCTAGTATTGGTGGTATTTCAAATCTATGAAAAATAGTCAAGTTTGTGTTTTGTAAAACTGACATATACTTACTCTTTTGATCATAAATTTCAAAATACTTTGAGTTTTACTTTGAAACTTATCTCATTTGAAAATAGACTCAAAGATCTTTCCAATGACTAGTCATTTTCTTTAAATGGATAAGAAACGAAAAAGTTATGACCAATTAAAGTTTGAGTTTTGAAAATATGACCTTTGGTTACTTTTTTGATCATATCTTTCAAAATACTTTGAGTTTTGTTATGGAACTTCTTTCATATGAAAGTATACTCAAAGATCTTTCCAATGAATGGTCATTTGCTTTAATTGGATAAGAAATGAAGAAGTTATGACCTTTTAAAGTCGGTTTTGAAAATCAGAAATGGTGTAATCGATTACACAAGTCATGTAATCGATTACAACGTTGACAGAAGCCGTATAATCGATTACACAGAGTATGTAATCGATTACAAAGTGCCCAGAAAGCTTGTAATCGATTACATGAAGCTTGTAATTGATTACAAAGTGCCCAGAAAGCTTGTAATCGATTACATGAAGCTTGTAATCGATTACAAAGTGCCCAGGAACGTTTCTAACGGCTATAAACGGCTAGTTTTCATAGAAAATCATTTCTAAACACCTCCAACGGCTCTAAAACTCATTGGGCTATAAATAAAAGTGTTTGGGCATCAAAAACAAGTTGGAGAACATTCTGAAAATTACCCTTGAGCATTGAAAACGAAATTCATCATCTTTTTCTCTAAATTCTTTGTTTTGAGCTAAGTGTGTAAATCCTTTATACCCATTGAGCTTCAACTTGTATTATCCACTCTTGAGAGAGTTTTCTATCATCTATACTTTGTTCTTCAAGTTGTATATCTACTCTTCAAGAGAGTTTCTATTCTTTCTATTCACCTTGAAATCATTGTAAGAGGGTGAGGTATCCCTCAACAGAGAAAAGGGTGAGGTATCCCTTATAGTGAGACTCAAACACAAAGGGTGAGGTATCCCAAAGGTGTTGTGAGTGCTCTTCATTGTAAAGGTCATCAAGCACCTGTGAAGCTTGAAGAATTGGAGGCTCTAGCACAAGGGTGAGGTATCCCAAGGTGTAAGGAGTGCTCTTGTATGTACAAAGGTTTTTCTAGCACCCGTAAAGTCTAGGAGATAGTAAAGAAAATCTCAAGTTAAGCTTGAGGACTGGATGTAGGCCACAAGTGGTTGGTGGCTGAACCAGGATAAATTCTTGAATTTGATTCTCTCTTCCCTACACTCTTTAAATTCAGTATTTGGTAGAATATATTTATCTATTGCATATCTTGATGTTTTGATTGTTATAACTTGATATCTAGCTTATTTACTTAGTTCATCATATATCCCAAGTTGTATTTGAGTAATCCTCAATAGTTGTACATTTATTAGACTTATTCCGCTGCATTTATTAATTGAGTTATTCAAAATGCATAATTTGTCAAAGTTGCATTAAAACTAGGCATCACCCAATTCACCCCCCCTCTTGGGTAATGGTTGCCATGGCTAACATGTTTCTCGAGGGGTGTTCAAAGGAGTATACTCAGAATACTTGGGCCTATATCGCTCACCCTTGGAGGAATCTCAGAGCTGGTTAGAAGTGTGACTCTTTTTCTGGACTGGTTCACCTTTCTTAAGGCTCTCTTTGGCCCTGGTAATTTCTTCCAGTTCAACGTACTTGTTTGCCTGCAAGTGGAACTCATCTAAACTGGTCATCGAGGCTTTCTATACCCACGCAAGCATGACTGAACCTTTTTATGTATTCGCGCAAGGATTCATCACTTTTTTGGTAAATTCCAGAGAGAGAGTCAATCGACTTCGGTCGTTCCTTGACAGTAGTATAATGTAGCAAGAAACGTTGCGTGAGGTCCCCCTATCCTGTAATTTTTGTCCATAGGGTAACGAACCAATGAAGAGCATCCTTCTTCAGGAAGAGTGGGAAAGCACAGCATAACAATTCCGGGGTGTACCCGTAGAGCTGCATGGACTGAGTATAGGCATCCAAGTGCTCTTGCGGATCTGTGGTCCCGTCGTAAGGCTCCAAGTTGCTTGGGGGCTTGAAGTTCCTCAGGACCCTGTACGCCATTAAGGTGTTGGAGAATTGCTGCTGGCGGCCGGGGGCCAGGTCATTGTTTTATATGACCCCGGCGCCGACATGATGGGCTTCCCTTTCAACTGTGATCCGCTCTCCACCCTCATTGCCAAGCTGCGCAAACCTTTCTAAATTGTCCAAACGACCGCGTTGTTCTTCCAGCTGACGCCGTTGGTTGTCAATCAGTGCGGTCTGTTGGCGCAATAATTCTCGAAGCTCATTCCTCGCCATTCCGGATTGCATGTTGTCCTCATAATGCGAATGATCAGCATCCACGTTCGGGGTTCCTAGACGGGCATGCGCTGGGATCCTCACTCATTGATCTGCATTATTCTCTCCTCCAGTTGGGGGAAAAATGAGTTTATCCCAGACAGAGACCCTTCGCGAGGGGACTGGGCTTTCAGCTGATACTGAAGTTTCATGTCCCCCGTTGAGCGTCTCTACCAGAACAGGCCTACTCCTTACGACGGAGTTTTCTGGTGGTGCGTGATGCGCGTAAAATACACTAAGAGCAAGTGCACTCTATCGCCAAGTAATATAGGACTTGAGTCCCAGTTATCGATCCCACGAGGAATAATTGGTAATTACTAGATTTGCTAAACTCTTTGTTATTCAGACAATCAAAAGTGTATAAAGAAATTCAAATTAAAATCAAAATGCACAATTAAAGAAAAGCAATGAATAATTAAACAAAGAAAAGATAATCAATGAGAAAGAGACTAGGGCGCAAGGTTCACTTGAATCCAATTATTAATATTTTCTTTCAATTATGATTAAGGTAATTCTTTTGCCAATATTCTCTTATTTGTTATTGAATCCCAATGGTCATGGATGAAACAATATTCTATTCCTAATTTAATTCACCTATTTGGTCATTTAGTTGAATTAATCAAGAATGCATTAAGTTTCAATTCAAGAGATGAACTAACATACCGTCAATTCCATTGGTAGGATAAATCGATGTTTGGTCATTCACCAATCTAATCCTAGGCTTACCATATAGATCCACTCATTGAATGCGGATGGTCACCGGTCAAACAATGAATTAACACATGCCAAAAGTGATCAAATTCTGACAAGAATACAAGCAATATGATAAACCCAAAAAGAAATTACCATAATCAAATTAGAAATCAAACCCAAATAATTAGGAAAACAAGATCCCCCATAGCCCTAGCTATGGGTTTAGTTACTCATGTTCAATAAAAACAAACTCATATCAGAATACAAACTCATAGAAAGAAAACCCAAAGAAAAAGGAAAACTAGAAAGAAAGAGAAATCAAAACCCTTTTAATGGAGATTAAGATCTTCAAGCCTTCAAGAATCCTCCTTTGAAATTGTCCTCCAAGGTCTACTACTGCAAAACAACTCTCGGGATTAGGGATTTTCTGTGTAATGTGCTTAGTCTCTTCCGTGTGTGGTGTAACTCTTTAATTTAAAGAAAGTCAGGCATGCTGTTGCGCAACCAGCACTTAGGCGTTGGTTACTGAGCGCTTGGGCACTCAGTCACTTAAGCCCAAATGCTCTGCTGCTCCTCTTGCGCGCTCAGGCGCTTCTTCTCAGCGCTTAAGCGCTGAAACATTAATTCACCATTGCTGCATACGTTTCCAGCGCTCAGGCGCTACACACCAGCGCTCAAGCGCTGGTCTCTGTGAAATTTCCTTTTTTTCTAGCTCCTTTGAACATCCAAATTTCTCCAAGCATAATTACCTGACAAAACACATAAAATACTTAATAAAAATACATTTAAACAAAACTAAAAATATAACAAAACTAACAAACAAAATTCATTAAAAACAAATAAAAATAATATGAAAAACCAATGAATTGAACCGTAAAAATAGGACATATTGATGGTTTATCAGTGCGACAGAAGGAGGGTCGCGCTGAGCCGATGGGCCCTATCCGTGGGCAGGGGCAGCATGCGCAGCACTTCCTCTCCTTTGGTTTTGCCTTGTACTCACCATGATGAACGTGGGAATAGGAGTTTATCAGTTTCCCACAGACGGCGCCAAATGTTCTGAACGGATTCAGAAGGGTACCTGTAGAAGGTATAGTTTGGTGGTTTCCTCCTGGCTGCAGCTGCGCTCCACCGTTAGGGTCCGGCGGGGGTGGTACCTGCAAAAAAGACTCCGACGCTCAAGTCAGGCTGTGTGCAAGAATGTTTCAGTAATTCAATAACTGTTACCTCTTTTAGGTGTACTTAGCCTGGTCTTTATGGAGCATGATTGGAGTCATGGCATTCAATGCAAGTATTATTAGAATGTAGACGTTATAGTCATTTATTGAGAGGAGAGGTTATAGAATCAGAGAGATCCAAATCAGCAGTTACGAAAGTCAGTGCTGACTCCCTGATCCTCATCAGAGTTCTGTATTCCGACGTCCTACAATCCTTTCTGAGGCGTTAATGGAGGGATACGGCGGAGCGTGTGCCGGGTTGATCCTTCTGGGTAGGATCTCGGTCCACGGTCCAGAACACTTGCCATTCTTCTAGTGTTTACTGGATGATTTTTATTTTATTTCTCAAGCTAAAAAATTTAGCATCTAAAAATTGTTTCCAATGATTAATCATGATTTTTTTTTAGTTATTGGTTTAGAGATTAGTTGGTGTGTAAATCAATTTGCAAACATTCTTTAATTATAATTAGGCTGTACAATTTAGACTTTTTTTTTAATGCTAGGGAGGGACCAAGGCTCTTAGCAAACAGAAACACTCCTCAAAAGAGAAATTCCAGAATGATCATCCAAGAGGATTGGATGCTACCACAACCAGCGGCAGGTTTGATCAAGACGTGCAATCCTAACCCTAGAGAGAGGAAGAAATTTGCCAAGAAATTTACCACAATTTAGACTTCTGTATTTACATGCACATTACTCAAACAAATTGCTATTACATTTTGAGAAATTAAAGAATATAATTCAACGTAAAATCATTTTATACTATATTAATTTATGTGTTGCTATATTATTAAATGAGTTTGTTTATAACAATTATGAAAGGTTTAGATTTTTAGATAATGTAAAAATATATGAATAGATAATAATATAAAATTTTTACTTTAATAATATGTGTTTAATTTTAACGTACGTGTAAATTTTTTTATATTATCATATAATCTTATTTTAACATATCATTTAATAAGTTTAACAGTGATAATAATTATATGACATGTAAAATTCATTAAATGATGTGATGTGATAATATATCATTAAATAAAAGTATAAAATTATTTTATACTAATAATATATCACAATTAAATTATGATAATAAATCAAAATTAAACTCTTAAAACTATATGTAAGGGTTAAAATTAAAAACTTTAAACTTGTTTCCCATCCTCATTTATCATAAGAAAAGGAATGAGATTATTTAACTTCTGTTTTCTTCGTCTTGAAGTCTTTTTTATTTCGTCTCAACCCAACAAGAAATTTTGGTTCGCTCAGCAATAACTATATGCTTTAGAAAGAGGTCTATTACTCCTTTGGATCTATTTTAAGTGTCATTTTGGTGAAAAAATTTGAGTCTATTATAAGGTACATTTTTGCATATCAATAAAACATTAATTATTTTTTTTTATCTTTGTCTTTGTACTTTAAAAATCTAACTATTTATAGAAATTGAATGAATATAGTAAAGTGTGGCTATTAATTGAAATGAATAAGGGTAACTTAATAAAAAAATTTTACAATTAAGACTTGTTTTAATGTTATTTTAATGTTTCTTAATTCTTATGTATTGCATTAAAGTAACACTTAAAATAGATCGAAAGAAGTATTAATTTAAGTTGATTTATTTGAAATTTATGTAAAGGGTTTTTCTAGCGAAAGGGAATCTACGAAATTCCACGAATTACGTGGCACCCATTTTTTTTTAAAAATTTCAACCTGCTAAAAAATAACATAAACATTGGAAAAAAAATATTTGTCACGCAACACTGAAACATGTTCTCCTCCCATGACCACCGCCGTCAACACATAGACGCAGCACTAGCTCAAACAAGCTTTTCTTCTAGACGTAGACCATTTGTCTAGACGCAAACACAGGTTCAGACCATTGTTGGTCGCCGTTGCTATGCGTTGTTCCTCTTCTTCAGACGCAGATGCACCGGACATAAACACACCAACCGTAGAAGTACTGCTCTTCAAGTGAACCATTGTTGTTGAGTTGTCTTCAATTTCAATTTCAGCCTCCATTACAAGTAAAAGTTCATTCTCTGTTTTTCCTCTGTTATAGGATAGAATTTTTTTTAATGCCAATTGACTAATAAATCGTTAATTTATTTATTTACTTAATTAATCAATGCTTTTCTTTTTTTAATTTTGTGCATCAGTATGGAAGTAGGATTTGCATCACCCGAAGAATATGATATAAATGAAAGAACTCAAGATTATGACCATAATTTAGAATCACATGTTGACCATGAATATCAATAACCTAAAGTTGGGATGAGATTTAATTCTGAAGATGAAGTTACCAAGTATTACACAAATTATGGTCAGTGCAAGGGTTTTGGAATTTCTAAAATAAGCTAAAAAAATTGGAGATGATGGGAAGAAATATTTCACTCTAATTTAGGGTTGGCAATTTTACCTGTCTCCGTGGGTATCCACAGATAATACTCTTGACTGAGGCGGGTAATACCCGTCTAATTTCTTCTGCGGATATAAATACCATTTTGTGTTATTCCCGATTAATAAACGGGATGGAGGCGAGGGTGGTTCCTCCCGTACTCGTAAAAAAATTACACAAATATTTTATATAAAATTATTTAAAAATTTAATTATATAAATTAAAATATGGTAAAGTTATATAAATCAAAAATATTTTAAGTGTTTGACATTTTTTTGGATTAAGTTGTGTTGGACAAATTTTAAAAAATTATGGTATTATACTTTTTTTTTAATTTTTTTTTTAATTTTTTAATTTTATTGATTTTTTTTTACAATTTATTAAGTACCCACAGATATCCATGGATATTCGTTTACCTGCGAGAAAAAGATAAATAGATACCTGTATAGATATGGAGGCAGAGGCAGAGATGGATATTATTCACGGGGGTGGGAGGCTGCTACCCATCCCTGCCCCGCCCCATTATCATCCCTACTCTAGCTTGTAGTCATGCAGGGAAGTATGTAAGTAATCCAAAAAATCTTTTGAAGCCAAATCATATTACAAAAACACAATACAAGACTAAATTGAATGTTTCTGTAAGTTCAGGTGGAACAGTCATAGTTTCAAGGGTTGTGCTTGAGCATAATCATGAACTAAGCCTATGCAAGGTATGGTATTTTAAATGCAATAAGGATTTAGGGCCTCACATAAAAAGAAGATTGGAACTCAATGATCAAGTTGAGGTTAATGTAAGCAGAAATTTTCAATTTCTAGTTGTTGAAGCAAATGGGTATGAGAATCTCACATTTGGGGAAAAAGACTGTAGAAATTATATAGACAAAGTAAGGAGGCCATGGCTTAGGATTGGAGATGCTGAAGCAATTCAAAACTATTATTTTAGAATGCAAAAGCAAAATAGTAAGTTTTATTATGTAATGGATGTAGATGATGAAAGTCGATTAAAAAATGTGTTTTGGACAGATGTTAAATGTAGAGTTATGATAATAGTTAAATTTTTATATATTTTTCTTATAAAAAATAAATATTATTATAATTCACTATAATTAATTTTAATGGTTTTATGATATTATTATTTAATTATTGAAAGAAACTAATTTTATTTAATTATGATTATAATTATAAGATTTAAAAAAATGACAACTTCTAATAATATGAAAAAATCATGCTGCAAGTAGAACCAATAAGATTATCTCATTTTATGACTAAGTTGGTGGAACTAGAAACCCATACGCCACAGCAAGTTGGATTTGGGATCAAAGGAAAGATTATAAAATTGCAAGGTGCAACCACGATCACTAAAGCCAAAGAAGCAAGAGAAGAGGAAATAAAGGTGTAGGAAGCAACGAATAGAAGTGCTGGGCTCGGTGAAAGTAAGAATCAAATAAAGGAATAAAAGCAAAAAGTGGGCTTGCATGAATTATAAACCCATTGTTGTGAGTGAAGAAGTGCTTTAGTGAAAAGAGTGAAACAAAATAAAATTTATTAATTTTTAATCTATTTAATTTATTTATATTAAAATTAATTTAATTTATTTAATTAAAATAATATATCTTATTAGATTAAATTTAATAGATTAAATTTAATTATAAATAGTTAGTAATTTAACTAAAATATGTATTGGATATCCAATTAAAAATTAATCTAATGATATCTAATATATTTTATGTTTTTTTTAGATTAAAACAACTGAACTTTTTTCAGGCCCATAACACATATCGTGAAAGAAATATATTTTAGAGAGAGAATAAAATATTTTAGAGAGAGGAATTTTTTATAAAGAAAAAAAATTGAAAGAAATTTTTAAAGAGACAAATATTTTTGTAGAGAGTGAATGAAATTTCTTAGAAAGAAAAACATAGAGAGAGAGAGAGAGAAAAATTTTAGAGAAAGAGTGAAAAATTTTAGAGAGATAAACATTCTTCAGAGAGAATAAAAAATTTTAGAGAGAGAAATATATTTTAGAGAGAGAATAAATTTTTTAGAGAGAAACATTTTTTTTAAATGAGTGGGTTAAATATCCATCCATCCAATCTATTAAAATAGATTAATAGATGGATTGAATATCCATCCATTAAATTGGATCATGGATGGATTAGATAATATTAAATATTTTGTAATGGATTTTAAATAGATTAATGGTTTATTTTGAATCCATCCATTATGATCCGATCCAAAATCAAACCAATCTATCCATTTGATATTCAAAAGGAGAGATGGGCAACAGGGTTTTGGGGAACAACGCGCACGAAGCAGTCCGAGAGAAGGAGAAAATTTTCATTTTTTATGAATTTTTTTCTCTTTTTGTATTTGATACTCTTATTATAAGTATCTAATTTTAATTTTTAGGATTAAGATGGAATTTTAATATTTGTTTTAGATGATATAACTTTTTTAGGATTTTTTATACTATAATTGCATAATAATGATAATTATTGATCTGTAATTATTATTCAATTTAAATTTTATTAACTGTCTTGTAGTCAATTAGTAAATTTAAATTGATATATTTTTAATCACATGCTTAACTCCTGTAGTCTTAGGTGTGGGTTGTGCAAATAATATTCATTACTTTTGAGATCTAAGGATTGAATAGTTCATGTTATTTTAAATAATTTATGTCATAATTTGAATAGGTCGTGTTATTTTAGATGAATTATGTCAATAATTAGATTATAATAATCTCTAATAGTGATCAAAGTTTGTAGTCATAGACACTCCATAGAACAAAATTAATTCTCATTCAAGTTAAATTCATCTTTGTATAATTAGTGGTAGATTCGAAATCCTGAAATTGTTCTTTTATTGATCTTGCATTTTAATTTGAGTTATTTCATTTATATTAATTATTTAATTTGAGTATTTAGTTTAGTGCGTAATTTAAATTCTTAGATTAATTATATTAAATCAAAATCTATTTTTTTCCTTAAATTAATTTAGGTAGATATTAGATTTTATTAATTAATAATATCACTCCTTATGAGTACGATGACGCCTTATATTTATCGAATATTACATAAATCTTGTGCACTTACAAGTAAAGGGTAATTTTATTACTTAAAAATTTTCTACCAAGTTTTTAGTGTCATTGCCGGAGAATTGATTTTGTGATTGTTTTAATTTAATTTTTGCCTATTTTAACTTTTAGTCTAGGATTTTTTTATTTATTGAATTTTTAGTTTTGTTTATTTTATTTTATTTGTTTGGTCTTAATGTTTTTTTTTTTTATTTTTATTATTTTTAGTTTTTGTTAAAAAAGTTGGAGAAGACCAATTCTACTCAAGTTTGAGACTCTCCAAGTACTTTTGTTCTAACTCTTAATCTCTTTTTAGTTTGATATTTTGTTTAGTTTATGTTGAGGAGACGCTCATTGTCATCAGATTTAAAAGAATACGATCCTAAGATAGAGCGTACACATAGAGCACTTAGAGCACAAAATCAAACTGCAGTCATTGATACTAATTTAAATATGACAAATAATAATTGAGCACTTGGAGGTTATTTTACTCCAAATGCTTATGATTCTCCTGCTTGTGTCGATTTGCTTGAGATTGGGGTTAACCACTTTGAAATTAAGCCTAATATAATTCAAATGTCACCAATATTTTATGGGCTTGAGTATGAAAATCTTTATAAGCACCTAGATGCATTCTTAGAGGTATGTTCTACCTTTAATATCCCTAATGTTACTGATTATGCAATTCATTTCCGTCTTTTTCCCTTTTCTTTAAATGATAAGGCTAAAAATTGATTTTCTATATGTGATAACATTGCTACTTGGGATAGATTATCAAGAGAATTTTTAAAGAAATATTTATCAATTGGTAAATTTACTATAATGAAACGTGTCATCACCACTTTTCTCAAGTTAATAATGAACAATTTTGTGAGAGTTGGGAAAGATTTAAGGATCTTTTGCGTCGTTGTCCACACCATGAAGTTCTTAAATGGCAACAAGTGCAAAGCTTTTATTTTGGATTGAATGAACGCAACCAGCAAAGGGTTGACGTGTCGTATGGGGATACTTTTTTGCACAAAACCCTAGATGAAGCATGAGAGTTATTTGAGCACTTAAGTAAAAATTCACAATTGCATGTTTCGTCTTAATAGCCAAATATATCAAGGCAATTAGGGAATAAATAGGGAATTTCTAAGATTTCACACACATATGATATGGCAATTAAGGTGAAATCTTTATCTAAGAAAATGGATCAGGTGGATGCATTATCTAGGAAGATTGATCAAATGTTATCTTTGAGTAAAAAACATGTTAATTCTTCTAATGTGCATAATGTGTGTACCGTTTGTTCTAACTCTTCTCATACTTCATATGATTGTCTTGCTGTCTCACAATTTTCTAAATTTTCATTAGAGCAAGCTAATGCAGCCTAAGAATTTCCTCCACAAAACAACTCATATTCTAACACTTACAACCTTAGTTGGAGAAATCGTCCTAACTTCACTTGGAAGCAATAAGGTGTTGAAGCACAACCAGGGCAGCAACCTAATCAAGAGGGTCAAATTGGTATGACACCACCTCTTAGCTTTCAACCACAAGGGTATGCATCTAACTCATCTCAAGCATCAAATAGTAGTTCCAACTTGGAGGACAAAAATAGATAAGGTATTATCTTGTGTGACAAACTTGGATTTTAGGATGCGATTCATAGAATCTAATATGCTACTTTTAGACTCTCTCACTCAATCTATAGCAAAATTAGAGACTCAAATTAGACAACTTGCCATTGCTATAAGAAATAGAAAGGAGGGTAAGCTTCCAAGTCATCCCATAGAGAACTCGAGAGGTCAAACCCATGAACAAGTTAAGGCTGTAATGATTCTAAGGAATAGGAAAAAGATTGACAATAAGGTAAATAAGGGAAGAGTGCATGATACTGGGGAAGTGGAGAACTATGAAGAATATATAGATTCAAATCCTTCCTATTCTCCTAAAGCTTCTAATTCTATATATTTGATTCCATATGAGCCAAAAATTCCTTACCCTAAAACTTCAGATGCACCATTACCTTTTATGAAAGATAAGCAGAGGGAGAATATTCTTGAAACCTTTAAGCAAGTAAAGATCAATCTTCCCCTTTTGGATGTTATTCAACATATTCCTGCTTATGCCAAATTCCTTAAGGACGTGTGCACATTAAAAAAAAAATCTAAAGCACATATGTCTAAAATGGTTCATTTAAGTGAACAGATAAGCTCAATTTTGCATTTTAACACATCACCTAAGTTGAAAGATCCTGGCGTTCCTACTATTTCTTGTTATATTGGTGATCATAGGATTGATAAAGCACTCTTGGATCTAGGTTTTAGTGTTAATATGATGTCATATTCTATTTATGAAGAGCTAGGCTTGGGTGAGTTGCAGCCATCAAGTTGTTATTTGAAATTAGATGATAGGTCAATTAGGATCCCTAGAGGAAGAGTTGATGATGTCTTAGTGAAAATTGATCAAGGATTCTTTCCTGTTGATTTCATAGTGTTTGATATGGAACCCTCTCACTCATCAAAAGAGGAAATTCCTATCATTTTGGGGAGATATTTCTTAGTCACTACTGATGCTAGCATTTGTTGCAGGTCTGAGATAATGGATGTCTCAGTTATGAACATGAGAATTAAACTTAATATCTTCAAGCCTACTAGCCAATTTGCCGTGGAAGATAAATCTGAGTGTGCCTTTGTAGATGTGATTGATGAGAGAGTTAAAGAGATTATGTTGCCTATTTTGTCTAAAGAAACTTTAGAAAGTATACCTTCACATAGTGAGTTGGAGGCTTTTGACTCGAGAAGTGATGTAGATGGAGTTAATGTAATATTTTGTTATTCTTCATCTCTTGAAGCTACCTTGTGGGTAGTGAGGTGTGAACATTTACCTCATTGAATTGATTTGGATTTAATAGCTCTAGTTATAGATAAAACTTTCTTTTACTCTTTAGATAGTTTTATTTTATTGTTTGAGTCAACTTTAGTGCCTCCCAAAATTCAAAGCCTTTGTATAGGAATGTAAATAATGTTAGCCAACAAAATAAAAATAAAAATACAAAAAAAAGTAGTTTGCTTGTTTGTCTATTTCATTTCATTTTCTTTTCTTCTTATTATTTCTTTTCATTGCTAACAATTGTTTATTCTCTTTTCTTTCTTCCCTTGTAATTGCTAAGCATTTTAGGTATGCGACTCTTCCTCATTATTCTTTATTCTTTTTATCCCAACAATTATTATAATACATATTGGTGATTATTTCTTAAGTTTACAATTAATTTTAAACATTGAGGACAATATTTGATTTTGATTAGGGTGGGTGTTACTTGAGTATTCATTCATGTTATCATTATGCCACTTTTGTATGAACTTTTTTTTCCTATCATCTTACTCAAATTGTTTCAAATATTCACATAGCTACTTATGCATATCTCATTGTTAAAAAATTGAAATAATTAGAGAACTTGAAGATGAATATGTGGATACTATTTTCACCTAGTGAGTTTTGAGCCATTTATTTTTATTGTGAGAGTATTTTCTTGACCTTCTAACATTTCTTGTTAATGCTTATAATTTCTTTTTTTTCCTTACTAGATCGTTTCATTATTGTTATTTTTTTGTTATAGAGAAGTTTTATGTTATACTTGCATTTAATTTGATGTCATGAAAATTAATTGAGTTATGTATTTTCTTAAAAAATGATATTAGGTCATGTTTCTTATTTTGAGTCTTGAAATAATATTTTTTATTCTTTCATATATTACCTCTAGTTACTCCTTTGAGCCTGTTAATTAAGTCTTTCTTTCTTAACCCTTTTCCAAAGTGTTTCAGGAAAGAAATATTGTGATTGCAATATGGGGTGATATGAGAAATGTTATAAAAAATATATATATGAAGTGAAATGAAAAAAAATTAGAAAAGTCAGAAAAGAAAAAAATAGAAAAACGTGAAGTTTGAAAAGCTTAAGAAAAAGAGTGAAGAAAAAAATATTGGTATTAGAAATTAGCCGAATAAAGTGATTTAAAGAAAAAGAAAAGAGATGTTGAAAGTGTAGATTTGATTTTCAAAATATTCTTGGAACACTTTTGATTTTTATTATTACCCTTTACCCTTCATATTTTCCTTTTATCTGTATTACAAGCTTAATGAAATCCTATTTAATTTTAAGGGATTGCTTGGTTCTTTTAATGTACATGGTTAATTTAAATGTGTGATGTAAAATCTTTTTTTGGCATCCTTTCATGAAATGATATTTGTTTTGTTTCCTCGATGATCTTTCATTTATTTTATATGTGAGATATTTATTTTGATTTGTGCCAACTACTGTTTTCACATATATTTGCTATGAGTGATACCACACTTCTGAGTGATTTTCTTGTTGAGAGTAACTATTGTGAGGATTGCATGTGGTTGAAATGTGTTTTCATATAGGGATTCTAGTTATAATATTTGGAGACATTGAGTATATGTCATAGTAGCTATATTATTCACACACTTTGAGTTTGATGATGGTTGAATTTTTTGTGGCAATTGTGGTGTTCGAATGCATGACTGATATTCTTGAGTTAAGATGAAATTGTATTTAATTAAATTGATTGGAGATATTGTTTACTTTGAGTTTTTTTTGAGTTGTTTTTATTGCTAGGGACTAACAATAAATTGATTAGATGTTGTGATAATATCCTAATTTTTATATATTTTTCCTATAAAAAGTAGGCATTATTATAATTCAATATAATTAATTTTAATGATTTTTTGATGTTATTATTTAATTATTGAGAGAGGCTAATTTTATTTAATTATCATTATAATTGCAGAATTTTAAGAAAGTGACAACTTGTAATGATATAGAAGAATCATGCTACAATATACATCGGTTTAGATTGGATTAAATTAGTTACATTTTAAAAGTGGATCAAATCTAAATCGATTTAAATTAGATTGAATTAATCAATTTTTAACTAAAAAAAAAATTTTAAGCATAGAATATTATGTATTAAAAGTAATTTAATTTATTAAAAAGAAAAAAATAAAAATAAAAATAAAAATAACTCATTTTATATGTTTAAAATAATATTTAATCATATAAAGTGAAAGAAATATATAAAAAGTAAGAGTATTATAAGTAAAAATATAAACTTAAAAACAAATAAATATATTATATAATATTAATTCATTTAGATTGAATTGAATTAATTTTAAAATCAAAATAAAAAATCAATTCAATTCAATTAATTTTTAAAAAATAAAAAAATAACTAAATTTATTTAATTTTGATTTTTTTTATTTTTTAATTTTGTTTTCGATTTAGACTGAATTTGAAAATTTCTGTCGGGCGAAACTTTCGAACCAATATTAATCCTGCACCCAAGAAGAAAAAATCTAGCTGGTTCAAATAGAAACTAGAAGAAAATTATTTAGAAAATAGGATACCATTCTTCTCAGAAGTTGAAATTTAAAACTTGAAATCATAATCCAATGATGAAATAATCTTCTCTTCTTTGTCTTCTGGTTCAATTCAAACATTGGAGAATGGAGTTTCCTCATTGGTTCTTCTGGTGTCTTCTTATCCACACCCAATACTTCTATCGCCATTTGTCCCTGCAAACAGTGAAAATGTGTGATTGCAAAAGGCTGAAAGGTCACAACCACACACTGGTTGGCAAGAGAGTTGGCCTCACTTGACCCTTTTTCTTCCGTTATTTCGCTTTCGCAGAGCTTTGTTAGCTTTGCGTTTCATCCTCTACAAGATAAAGTTCATAACCGAACAATGGGCCAAAGCTCATAACACTTGAGATGTAGGACCACTAACTAGTTGTGTCCTAGTGGAGGCCCGTATGGCCACTGCTTCCCCTGCCTGCCCGATTTAAAAGCATTACAGAAGGACTATATTATTGCTTACCAGATGAAAAAAAACTTCAATATAACTTTATTTTCCTTCTTTTTGGGTCATGACTCCAATTGAACTTTGTTACCTAAAATGCAACAAGATACTAAGGAACACAAAAAGATTATGGCAACGAAAGTTAAAAGCAGCTTTTCAAGAAACCAAAGGATGAGCTTCCTTCATGATTCAGATAACATAAACAAATGTAATAAAAATGAATGCCCTGTTTGGTATGCGTAAGTGGGGAGGAAAAAAAGGAAAGGGGGTGAGGATTAACCCTTTCCCTTGTTTGGTATTAATCTATCAATGAAAAAGAAATTATTTGGATGGGAGTTTTTTTTCTATGGAGCCCGCAATATTTTCATCCCCGCATTGGAGGAAGGGATTGGGAGGGAAAGGAGATCAAATTTGACATTTCCATTTTACCTACATCTTTTTGTAACAATTTCATAATGTATGAGTTTTGAAGGGTAATAAAATAATATGATATTTATTTATATACATTTTTATTTTATTTTTTATGAAATTAAACAAAGAAAAGAAATACTTCTTTCTTTTCTATTGAGTGATATTAAACAAGAAGAGCGATTACTTCTTCACTCTCTCTTCCATTATTTTCTTTTCTTTTTCATCATGTTCCTTTTCTTTTTTTTTTTCGTCTATGATACCAAATAGACCCTTAACATCATAAATGACAAAACTTAATAAATTAAAAGAGTGGGGCATTATGCTTGGCAGAGGTGAGTCTTTGCTCAACTCGACTTCGTCCACACTCTTAGGGATTAGAACCCATACTTGCTTTTGTAAGAAAAATACCAAAACTTGCACTTGCAGTACCCCATCCTACACATGAATATTTTAAATTAAATTTATACAATAATTAATTATTATTTAAAAATTAATTCATTATCTCATATAAGTTAAAAAAATATGCTTATAATAAGTATTAAACTAAAAAAAATAATTAAAATAATTAATTTTATTAGTAACTAAACTAAGTATGATGTTTCTGTAAAAAAAAAAACCCTAAGAATAATGTTTATGTAGATGTGACGAGACAGATTAACCCCAACCCACACTCGTCTTACCCCATTGTGGGACGGGTTTTAAAGCCACTCCATGCCAAGTGGTGTAGGATGGGTACCCGTGTGATTGTCATGCCCACAGGTCCTGTTACCAACAATTGTAAAACTATTCACGGTCTACTCTTGATTCTTGAATATTCACCTTTAGTTTTAATCTTTCATATGATGGCCCGTTGGTTTTAGATTTACCCCAACATTTACCCCAACACAAAACTGGCGTTAGGAAGAAGAAAAATTGATCTTCCTTTTGTTGAACAATGTTGGAAAGTATGCAAAGTAAACTACAATCACATAATTTTTGTTGAACATAATGCCACTCATCTAAATCTCAAACAAACAGTCACTTAATTATTTCTTGACTTGATATTAAAGCTGTCATAACCACACTAAATTTCAATATAAGGTAGTAATACCAGGTTTTGTCCACGATTTTTTTAATATAAAAATTAAAGGTAAGGGAATGGCGCCTCAATCTAGGTTTAGGACTATACTCAATAAGCACTAATTAGAATTTTATAGATAACCCACCATCAAAAGATCAAATAAGTCACGTGCGGCGAACAACCACATAAGCCAAATGTTGGTGGTGTTCTTTAGGAGTGTAAGTGAGTGATTTGATTTGATTCTTGAGAAAAAATAAATCTGAACTATTCAAAATCAATTGGTTCAATTTGGTTTGATTTTCGTATTTTTTGGTAGCTAAATTCGAACCGAACATCTACAAATTGGTTTAGTTTGGGTGATCCGGTTAGTCATTTTTTTAACATAAAAATCAATTAAATAATTAGTTTTTCATAACAAAAAATAATAATAAACCTTTGAAAAAATTTCTAGAAATAGAATTAAACTTATTAATTTAAACACTAATAATTATTTCATGTTTCAGAATGTGTAGAAATAGAATCAAACTTATTAATTTGAACAATAATAATTATTTTATGTTTCAGAATATGTATTAAAAAGTTCATAAAGAGGGAACAAAGAAACATATTGATATTTGTATTAAGAAATTATATTTGAATAAGTTAAAAATTTTTTCAAGAGAGATTTAACTTGACAAGTTGTATACTACTACTATTCAATTAAAGAGGAAGTTGTAAGACTGCTAACCTAGATGTATATATGTAACCAATTGAACCCCTAAAGACATGAGTGAAGCTATTGGAGACTTGATTAGTTGAACTTTGAATCACCAACCTAACGAATCCAAAGTTTCCAGCCTTTGCAATTATATATTCATTCAAGAGAATGTTGTTAGGTTTCAAATCACAATGCACAATAGGAACTTTACTATCATTGTACAGGCAATCCAATGCACAAGCAGCATCAATATCTATATTCAGTTTCTCCATAAGGTTTAACCCATTTTCGTTTGCATGCTTTCTCTTCCCCTTAATCCAATTTTTCAAACTCCCATTACTTAAGTACTCATAAACCAGAGTCAGAAATTCATTATTTTTAAAGTCAATATTAGAGCATTTAAAGTCAACTCATCATTCCTAAACTTTCAAGTTCAGATGATGTTATTGTTGTTAACTTGTTACCTTCACTTTTCTGTTCTTTATGTATAGTAGGAAACAAATTGCCAGACATAGTATCAGTGTTACCACTATGGTTATGATGATGTAATGTCTGACATGCCTTCTTCCATGACCATGAGGCTCACATGCAAAATGCAAGCAAAGTTTTTTATTGCCTTCTAAAATGATAGCAGAGAGATTTTGAAAAACTCCACCACTAGAAATGGATCCTTCTAAATCATTATAAGAAAGGTTCAAAAGTTAAAGGATATGTAAATTTTGAAGTTCAATAGAAATGGATCTAGAGAGTTGGTTGGAGGAAAGATCCAAAGTTTCCAAGCCTCTCACCTCTCTAAGAGTTTTTGGAATAGCACCTGATAGCATATTACTGGCCATAAAAAAATTTTCTAAGCTCAGACAATTACTGAATAAGCTGGGGATGTCACCAAACAATTGTTAATTTTTCAATATATACTATGTCTAATATTGACTAGAGTTAATTTTATAATCCAACTAACTTATTTAAGAAACTGATGATGAAATAAGTTAGAAAATTAGTAATTATATAGACCATGACTAATTATTATTAATAAAGTTAAAATACTAGTGTCTCTTTCAGATATGACTAAACATCTAATTGTAAGAAATAACTAAATAAGTTTGTTAATAAAAATCCACTAATATCATGAAGTACTATGAAACCAAAACATGAGTTCATAATGCTTACCTAAAAATTTTCTGCAGCCCTAGGATCTCCAGGATTTTTATCAGGGTGAACTATCCTTGCCTGCAAAGGAAAATGAGGGTAAGCGGGGTAGGAGACATATCACCTCTCATCAAAGTGATAGAAATGAGTCAATTTTTATGTGGATAAAAAAGAAATGTTAATTCAGGAAAAAAATAAAAATGAAAAATATCAGCATAAATGTCATCTTCCACTCTTTCTAAATGTCAAATCCAAAAGTAAGTAAAAGAGAACCATTGTTTCCCCTTTGTGGTTGGTGAGCTACGATGCCGGTGAGCAAAACCAAACGTTTTGGCAGAGGATTTTCTGGCTTTCTGTATTGGACGAATGGCGCGGCCCGAGCTATGACAAAGCATATTTGGCCTGAGCTGTGGCGGAGCAGAACCTACAGTAAGTTGCGGTGTCGGTAAACAGAACTGAACGTTTTGACAGAGGAGTTTTTCTGGCCTTCTGCGTTGGACGAAGACGGCGTTTTAGGGGTTGAGAATTGAGAAAATATTATAAAAAGTCAAAAAAACAAGTAGTAGCCAAAAAATACTATAGCATAAATTAAAAATAATAATAAAATATATAAATATGTGATTTGGTTTGATTTGATTTGGTTCGATTTTAAAATTTCAAATCCGAGAACCGAACTAATTAAGTTTTAATTAGTTCGGATTTTACCCGAACCAATCAATATACCCAAACCAAACTAAATCAATTTAATTAATTTAGTTCAGATTGATCGAGTTCGTCGGATTATCCGAACTAATTTACAGCCCTAATGTTCTTGTCCACATTTGTATCCCAAAAAACTTATCATGTGAGGTTGCAAGTTAGCCTATGCTTGAGGTTTCATTTAATTGATTAAGCTTTTACAATCAATAGTTCATTCAAATCTATTGATAAAAGAAACATTCCTATCTTCTTTGTTCTTTATTTCACTGTGTTCAGATGTCATTACACATTTCTTCTATACACCACTTAATATTTCAAGCAGAATACTCAATAGCACCTTTGCAATGTGTATTATACAGTTATATCATTTCAAAGGGCAACTTGATAATTACCGCTGACCAACTCATTGAAACAATGGCTTCAGTAATTTTTTACATTAGCTGGAAGTTTGAATCTATCTTGCCAAACTCCGCTACCAGATTAGGTTTGGAACAATGTCTTCATTCTAATATATTTATTATACTTCAATGTTTATAAATAATAATAAAAAATGCATATTTTGAGATTGAAAACAATAGAACATATATAAGCATTTCATTTATCACTTGAAATTAAAATTTACATAACTTGGTGGAAAATGTAAGAGGAAATTCCTACATTTGTCATACAAATATACAATAAATAATCAAATTTTAAAAATTGTATTCTTAAAACTTTATAATCTATAAATTCTAAATTTACTAGAGTTTTGATATTACCAAGTGCCGAATTTTAATAAATTTATTATATATATATAGATAGATAGATATATATATTTGGTAGAAGTTATATATATTTATTAAAAAATATTTATGAAACTCCGGCTTAAGAAATCAAACCACTGAACCATAAACCACTATCATTTTCGAATTTTGGATTCAATAACCATTTTAATTTTCAAAACGATATTAACATAAATGCCATATATTGTATAATGTTTTCTTCTCTGTGAGACCACCGAAATGACGAAGACATTAACAATGTCCTTATCCACAGAAACCAGTGGAGATAACTTCTAGCAACCAAATTTTCGATTATAATTTATTTGACAAAATAGCAGTTTAAAACGACCTATGAAATGAAGATGGTTTTCATACATATGAGAATATCTTATATGAGCATGGTAAAATAAAATCAACAAATGCCCATCACATTGGAAAATACACAAATGATGATATATGTTATTTATTTCTTCTCTCTCTCAATACAGACAGTAAAACTTAGACATAATATCTAATATCAGTTAACACACAAAATTGATTGGAAATGGTACTGAACCTAAGGTATTCAAAAGGAAATGTTACTGAACCTCAGAACTCGGAAGAAAGTGTTTTTTCAAAAATAATTCAAGTAGCATGTACACTACGGATAAGAAAACTCTGTCCTATCATCCTAATCTCTAAGTCTGTAGTTGAAGAAGCAGCACAAACCCAAACCATGTTTTTTTAACTCAATCTCAGTAAGTTCATTCAAGATATCAATCCCTTTTATAGAGCTAGAGCAAATGAGGGATTCAGTCATGAAATGTGCATTAGCAATAGCATGTTGCAACTAACCCCTTCAAAATTTGGATCTTCAGCATTTAGATATCTCACATTTCAACTTGGGAATCAAGCACCGGTAAACAGCTTCCACCAATGTCCTGTTAATCTTACTAACGGAGAGTAAATTGCTTAACTCCCGCAAGACTCATAACACACATGTATGCACTAGGTAAGAATGCATTTAATTTTCTTTAAAAAATCCAGCTTCAACCACAAATGGAAAAAGCCTAAAGAGCATGAGGTGTGCAACTCTTCCAAATTTTTTTTTTCAATTTCAATTATCCAAAGTTGTGTACGTACATGTGTATTATGAGTATTGAGTACAGCAGAAAATGTGAAGCATACCGTTTCAAAAATAATATGGGGAGAGAACCTACAGGCATCAGTTTGTCTCTGGAGCAATTTCGCCGACATCTATGTCTACTATGTTCTCTTTTCCAAACAAAGTAAAAAGCACAGTGGCCTGCATAAAGAAGGTTAATTGAATCAATACAAAGAAGGGAGAAATTTTTTTAAAAAAAGAATTCAGGATATCTCTTGACACACTAATTCATACATTATTTACAGCCTTCACAGCCATTTAAATTTAGATATTGGCAGTCCAGCACTTTTCATCACATAAACTTGTTTGTCTTTCTTCTTTCTTTCTTTTTTTTTGGGACAAAATTATTTATGTCAATTTATTCTTGTCATGGAAGCAGCTCACCGTTTTGGTTTTGCGATTCAGCTTCTTGAGGGTGCCTGTAAACCCTGAAAATGCTCCAGATACAACTCGAACAGTGGAACCTGGAACAAGAAGCTTATAATCTTTTTGAGTAGATGAAGCATCTGTGACTGTGAGCTGGTCAGAAGTTTTTATGGATCGCCTTTTAGGCTTAGAATCAACAGTAGCATTTGAAACATCATCTGGTTCTAACTCTGTATTGGGAATCCCAGAGTGTAGGACAACATTTTTCTCTTCTTCCTCAAATGCTTGATCAGTTTTTTCTTGTTCTTCTTTTGCCTGTCTGAAGATTGCTTCCATATCATCAACAGATACTGGCTTTGGTTTGTTAATCTGTCTCTTTCTGCAAATTTGAAAAGAATTGAGAATTTCCAGTTTGGCAAAATAGGGAAAGATATGAATTACAGACATTAGATATAAGATGTTTTCAATATCTGAAATCAATAGTTACATGCATATGAAAGCCTAAAAAGCACACCACCCATCTGAAATGTTAGCAAAAAGAAAGCGTACCTATTAAACTTTCTAATCAGAACAAAGTATACAACAACAACAACAACAATAACAAAGCCTTTTTTCACTAAGTGGGGTTGGCTACATAGATCAAACGACGCCATTGTATCTTATCATAAACCAAATTTTTAAAAATGTCATTCAAATCTAAATCTGTTTTAATTGTTTCAACAATAGTTTTTCTTGGTCTCCCTCTATCTCTAACTATTGGGCTATCCTCCACTTGATCTACTCTTCTTACAGGGGCTTCTAAAGATCTTCTTCTTACATGTCCAAACCACTTAAGGCGAGATTCTCCCATCTTTTCCACAATAAGTGTTACCCCTACTTTCTCTGTAATGCATTCATTCATAATCCTATCTTGTATTATCTGGTCACATATCCAGCGCAACATCCTCATCTCAGCTACATTGATCTTATGCTCTTGCTGGCTTTTTACCGCCCAACATTCGATACCATACAACATCGCGAGTCTTATAGTTGTGTGGCAAAATTTACCCTTAATCTTGAGAGACACTTTTCTATCACAAATAACTCCTGAAACACTCTTTCATTTCATCCATCTAGCTTGAGTCCTATGATTTACATTTCTCTTTATCTTTTCGTCATTTTGTATTGATAGATTTAAGATACCTAAACAGTGTGATTTGTGGTATGGTATAATCTCCTATTTTCACCGTTAAGCTAGTATTAGCACACTTCTTACTAAACTTACATTCCATATACTCCGTCTTACTCCTGCTTAGACGAAAACCATGTTCTTCCAAAGTTCGTCTCCATAACTCTAGCTTCCCATTTGTTTTCTCTCTCGACTCTCTAACTAAGACTATATCATCTGCAAAAAGTATACAGTGTGACATCGGCTCTTGGATATGCACAGTAAATACATCCAAGACCAAGGTAAAAAGATATGGACTCAAAGTTGACCCTTGGTGCAGTCCTATAGTTATAGAAAAATCTTTTGTGACCTCACTCTGTGTTCTCACACTAGTTTTATCCCCATTATACATATTTTGAATTGCTCGAATATAAGCGATACAAATTTCTTTCTTCTCCAGAGCCTTCCACAAGATCTCTCTCGGTACCCTATCGTAGGTTTTTTCCAGATCAATGAAAATCATGTATAGGTCTTTTTGCTTACTCCGATACCTCTCCATCAATATTCGTAGAAGATAGATTGCTTCCATGGTTGACCTCCCAAGTATAAAACCAAATTGTTTCTCTGAAGTATGAGTCTCTTGTCTTAATTTCCGTTCAATTACTCTTTTCCATAACTTCATGGTATGACTCATGAGCTTAATTCTTCTGTAATTTGCACAGTTTTGTATATTTCCTTTGTTCTTATAAATAGAGATTAAAGTGTTTCTCCTCAATTCATTTGACGTTTTCTTAGACTTGATTATCTCGTTAAACAACTTTGTGAGTTAACTTATACCTTTATCTCCTAAGAACTTCCATACCTCAATAAGTATATTATCTAGTCCAACCGTTTTTTCATTATCTATCCTTTTCGATGCTTCTTTTACCTTAAACTCTTGAATTCTACAATAAAATATTTTATTTTGATCCTCCTCTTTAGTGTTTAGAATGTCCGAGTACCCTAAAGTCCCATGTCCCTCATTAAATAATTTGTGAAAATAACCCTTCCATCGATCCTTGATGTCTTGTTCCGTAACCCAGACTTTATTCTCTTCATCCTTAATGCATTTCACTTGATCTAAGTCTCTTGTCTTCCTTTCCTTACTTTTAGCAAGCCTATAAATATTCCTTTCTTCGTCTTTGGTGCCCAAAGATTGATATAACCCGTTGAACACTTTACCTTTCGCCTCGCTCACTGCCTTCTTAGTATCTTTTTTAGCTGCCTTATATTTTTTCAAATTTTCATCGTTTTTACACACGTACCAAGCTTTATAACATCCATTTTAACCTTAATCTTATCTTGTACACTTGCGTCCCACCACCAAGATTCTTTATCCTTGAGTCCAAAGTCTCTTAATTCACCGAATATCTCTTTTGCTACCTTCCTGATCCCTTTAGTCATCTCATCCCACATATCATTAGCACTCCCTTGTAAAGTCTCTTGTCTTCCTTTCTCTACTTTTAGCAAGCCTGTAAATATTTCTTTCTTCATCTTTGGTGCCCAAAAATTGATATAACCCGTTGAACGCTTTAACTTTCGTCTCGCTCACCTTCTTAGTATCTTTTTTAAATGCCTTATATTTTTCTCAATTTTCATCATTTTTACACATATGCCAAGCTTTATAACATTCCCTTTTAACCTTAATCTTTTCTTGTACACTTGCATCCCACAACCAAGATTCTTTATCCTTGAGTCCAAAGCCTCTTAATTCACCGAGTATCTTTTTTGTTACTGTTGAATCTCCAGCACAAGTAAGTTTTTGGGTCAAATTAGTTTTAGAATTAAAGACTTCAGGTAGAATTTAGTTAAGTTTTCATTGTTTTTGAGTATTATAGGTTTTTGTGTTCACTGGTTAATGAGATTTAAATTTTTGATTGAAACAGGTTTGGATTTAACTCAGAAGAAAGAGAAAGAGTTGCTCACTTAGTCCGTCGCCTAGCGATGAAAATGTGTTGCAAGGCAAAGCTTCCAGTCGTGCCATCGCGAGGCGAGGAATGGCCATTGCTAGGCGAGAAGATGAATGAAAGGATCATAGGCTTTGTTCCATGCATGCATCGCGAGGTGATATTTCTCCATCGCGAGGCAAGAATGTGGGCCATCGCGAGGCAAGGAACATCCATCGCGAGGCAATGGCTGGATGGAAGGACTTTTGATGCTGCTGTGGGTCTTGTTGTGAGCACGGGCCATCGCGAGGCGATGACCGTTATCCAGCCAATTTTAAAAAGCCAGACAAAACATTTTTTTACGGGTCTTTTTCTTTTTGGTTCTTTTTCAGAACTCTGAAATATTGGGGGTTTTTACCAAGAGCTCTGCTAGGGTTTCATCTTCTTCCACTTCCATTGATGATTCAAGCTTGGGAACAATACCTTGAAGAATCAATGGCTTCTTCATCTTCCATTTGTTTGATTTCTCTCATCTCTTTTCCTTTCATTATGAGTAGCTAAATCTTTTTGAGTTAGGGTTAGATCAACATTGTGGAAACTCTCATGTAATCTGTTTACTATTTCAATACAAGTTAATTTCATGTATTTAATCATCCTGCTCTTTGCTTAATGCTAATCAATACTTGATCACTATTGATTTGATTTTGGATATTTCTTCTAATTGGAAAATTGGTTGTAATTCTAGAATTGAGTTGAGTTGGCATAATTATGATTGAATATAGGAATATATCATTGTAATTATGTGTTCCACGAAATCATTGTTATTAATGCTTAATCTGAACTAACATTTACCTAAGGAATTGGGTTTTGTATTTTGAGTTAAAGGGACTTTGAATCAAGGAACTGATCTAAGTCTAATCTGTTGATTGGAACTTCAAATGTATGATTATCACTTGTATTGAGAGTAAATCAATAGCATAAGAGGGTAAACAATGAGATTCGGACCCTAGCCGATTTTCTCGATAGACTTTCTTCTCCTTAAAAATCTAAAAATTTTCTTTAATTTGTTAATTATTCTATTTTAATTCATTCCATTTATACTTGTTTAAAACCAATACATTTCAAGTTACCAAAAGTTTATTTTCAGTTCAAGTAGAAACACCCTTTTCTTTTGTGTTGATAAAACAATTACAATCCCTGTGGAGACGATATCTCTTTTCTCATCATTATATTACTTGTTGCAATTCGGTGCACTTGCCGAATTTGTTTTGTATTTCAACAGCTACCTTCTTGATCCCTTTAGTCATCTCGTCCCACATATCATTAGCACTCCCTTGTAAAGTCTCTTGTCATCCTTTCCCTACTGTTAGTAAGCTTATAAATATTCCTTTCTCCATCTTTGGTGCCCAAAAATTGATATAACTCGTTGAACGCTTTAACTTTCGTCTCGCTCACCGCCTTCTTAGTATCTTTTTTAGCTGCCTTATATTTTTCTCAATTTTTTATCTTTTTTACACACTTGCCAAGCTTTATAACATTCCCTTTTAACCTTAATTTTATCTTGTATACTTGCATCCCACCACCAAGATTCTTTATCCTTGAATTCAAAGCCTCTTGATTCACCGAGTGTCTCTTTTGCTACCTTCCTAATCCCTTTAGTCATCTCGTCCCACATATCATTAGCACTCCCTTATACCTCCCAAATCTTTTCCTCCATAATCCTCCTTTGAAAGATCATTTATTTTCCTCCCTTTAATTGCCACCATTTGATCCTTGGAACTCTGTCTTGACAATTTCTCCTTATTCTCATCTTAATCTGTACATCCATAACCAAAACCTTGTGTTGGGTAGTTAAGGTCTCTCTAGGGATGACATTGCAATCCATGCAAAGCTTTCTATCAAATTTCTTTATTAGAAAAAAATCAATTTGAGAGCAAGAACCCCCACTTCTGTATATAATAAGATGTTCTTCCCGCTTCCTAAAATAAGCGTTAGCTATTGTAAAATCGAAAGCTACTACAAAATCTAGAATCACTTTGCTCTCTGCATTAGCTACTCCTAGACCGTACCCCCCATGCAAACCCTCATACCCCCTACATTTGCTCCCCACATGACCATTTAGGTCCCCTCTTAGAAAAATCTTCTCTACTAATGGTATTCCCTAAATTAAACCTTCTAAATCCTCCCAAAATTTTATCTTGTAGTGTTTGTCTAACCCTACTTACGATGCATACGCACTGATAACATTAAAAGTCTCATGTTCCACAATAAACTTCAATGTTATGATCCTATCTCTGAGTCTTCTCACATCCACAACATTATTCTTCCAATCCTTATCTACTATTATTCAGTACAAAGTATGACTTCAAAAAATATATATTTTCAATCATTGATTAATTTGTCATGTAAACCGAGGGAAACAAGATAGAAATATCATTCAGATGATTACTTGTCTGAAATTGTTTTCTAGATTGTGATCAGAGCTCTTTACTATAACTAATCAATTAAATACATATATTCAACTTCTCAACTATCCTTATGCATCTTGCTTTGCACAAGAATCAACTATCCATAAAATAAATTTACAGATATTAGGCAACAAAATTTTAAATGACAAAAGATATAACTGCAAATAAGTGGCAATACATTAAACACAAGCAGCAGATGCTTACGTGTTTCCAACCTTCGAACCAACAAAGCCTCCAATCCCATCAAACTCTCTTATAAAGTCATGGACTTCTTTGTTGAGCACACATCTCAAAAAAATACAACCTGGGAACAGGGGCTTTGGTTTAATCGAGTAGGAACCATTCTTCAACCTCCTTTTCACGTGGATAGCTGGAGCATATACCTAAAACCAAACACTATCACATTGAAAAACAAAAAATATCATATGAAACATCATTTCTCATTTATTTTCAGTATATTGTCTTTCCATCTCATCAACTGGTGGTGTTGTTAGGCCTTGATTACAGAAAATGAATACCCCCCGAACAAACACCACCATGACCACCACCAAATAAGCATGGGTATTTCATAATGTCTGTCGTACTCGTGTCAGATATGTATCCAATACCATACCAGATACTCATATATTTGATAAATGTTTGTTTAATTTTTTTAACAAAAATCGTATCCATGTACCGTACCCATGTTATATCTGATACCCGTAGCTATATATGTGCATCATAAACCACCACCAAATGATAACAAATTAACAACTTTCTTCAGTTAGACAGAAAATCAATTAGCAAGCATTACTCTAGTACATATCTTTTCTTTTCCTGGTATCCATGATAAGTTGTTAAATATTTTATTAACTGCTGATTATATTTAATTAAATTTTAAATATTTATTATGAAATCAGCTTTCACAAGTCACTGTGTATACCATACACATGCTGATAGCATAGCAACTCCCTCAATTAGCTATAAATTTCCATTAAAATAGCCAGCCTCTAAACAAAGAAATAGAGAAAAAGCAATTTTCATAGAAATGAACCCAAAACTAAACCATTCCTGTCCATCGAAAAGCACAAGAAGAAAATGCAGTTGAATTAGCCATAAATTGAGAACCCAAAACAAGATTTTCGAAGCTGAGCATAAAACAACAACCTTAAACTCCATGTCGGGGAAGTTCCTAGCTAGGGAGCGAGCAAGTAGTTCCGCGGTGTACTGAGCCTTGACCCGAGAGACACGAACGACCCACCATTGGGGACCCAATTTGGCGAGGTTGTCGAGGTTGAGTTCCTCAGTCCATGAAGTTTTCTGCTTCTTGGGTTTCTTGATGAGCCTCTCTTCCACTTCTTCCCTCCAATTGGTGGTGGTTTTGCTCTCTCTTCTCTCGTTTTTGAGGCGCCTTCTCTCTCTCGCTGTGAGTTGTTGGGTTTCGGTGGATTCCAGAGCAGAAAAGATTGAGAGCTTGAAGGGTCTGGTTTGATGGAGTGTGAAGGAGAGAGAATGAAGAGACGGTGGAGAGCGAGTGTGGAAGCATGGATTCCATAGCTGAAGCACCCCTTTCATCTTCTACCGGCAAGGGGAGAATGCTATCAGCCTATCACTTTATTTTAATATTTGATAGTATCTATAAATTAAAATTTATAAATTTTTTATATGTATAATTATTTATTAAAAAATAATTTAATTAAATTTTTGTATAAACATAAATATTATTAATTAAATTTAACTTTTTAATTTTAACTATTAATTTATTTTAATAATAAATTAATAACTAATTTTAACTTAATCCATCGTATGAACTCCCATATTAGAATTCTCCCGGCAAAGATACTGTCCCGTCTTGATTTTTTTTTTCTCTACTTTTTTTATTACCCAGCTGAGCATGGGAACCCGGTACATTTTCTTTCACAATTTTCAGTTATTTTGTTCGTAGAATAAATAATGTGTTACCCAAAATAAAATATACGGTATGTTTGGATAAATTTTTGTTGTAAATAATATTCAGAGTTGATATTCAAAGGTTTTATATAGCTATAAGAATATTATAAAAGATTTATTATGTAAATATTACACATATTATTATTTTTTATATTTTATTATAATAATAGTTATAATTTTATGTAGCATTGACCCTATATATAAAAAGTATAAGACACTTGAAAATTAGACATAAGAATATAGAAAAATAATTTTTTTCTAATTTTTTCTTTATCTCTTGAGTTCTTTATATTTTGCTCTCTAATTTCATTTCTATTTTTTGAGTTCTTTATGCTTAATTTTAGAACACATTATCAACACCAGACTTCTATCATATGAGTGATGACTTAAACAACTTAGAAGTTCTATTGAAAAAGTTTGTCTTCTTATATATCTCTTTGGATTAATCTAATTCATTGCTTATAACTTCCTTCGTGTTAGTCTTACTATGAAATATTTTTATATTTCTTTTATAGAAATTTTATTATCAATATTATTTGACTAATACAATTATCATATTTTGTTTATACTAAATTTGTTACTATTGATAAATTCTAAAAGAAATTGTTATTTAAGCATCCTTGAAGGATTGTAAAAAATCAATGATTTTTCATGATCATCTTTTATATGAAGATTTATGGTTTAGTTCACGAAGAACTGTGATTGAATCTAAAAAGATCTATTTGATCTTAGTATAATTTGAAATAAAGAAATATGAGAAAGAACATCATCTACCATTTATGTCTCTCAAATATACTCCTGCAGTAGCAAAAAATGATAAATTTGTTTCAAGAAATATTTTGAATCAAGTTTATGCATTCTTGTGATTAAATACAAAAGCCAGTTATTGAAGAAAATCCACAAAGGTAACCCAATGAGTTGAACTACATTCCTTAAAGTGAATGCTCCGTATTATAATTTTGGGTATGACAGAGGTCGTGGTTGTAACATCCTCTCTAACCTATTAACCTTAATGATAGTTATAGTAGCTTATAAACCCTCATGTGAGTTATTTGTTAATTCTGGTAATTTTTTGAGTTAGTTTGAACATAATATTATAACACAGAACATGAAAAATAACCTAGAAATTAGGATAGAATGCTTAAAAGATGAAAATAAATATGAAAATTTATTTCTACGTCATTACTAATTAGAATGAATTATGATAATTTTTGAGAAATTAAATAAATTAGTTTGATATTTTTAATAAATAAAATAAGTGTTTAAAGATCAAAATTAAATAGGAGAGTAGCTCAAAAAATTATGAAAATTTATGAAGTTACTAAACAGAGAATGGACTTTATTTTAAAAATAATTATGAGTTAAGGCAGATACCTATAAATAAATACAGGTTAAAACAAATATGTATTAGCTACTTTTTTAAGGTTATATTAACCTAAAGAAAAGTAATAGAACCTAATAGCTATCAAACGATATGTACAGGAACTTAATGAGATCCTAGAATTTTTCATAACATTTATGGAAGTTAGAAAATTTATTAGTGAAAGATCAAAGTATCACTAAGAGATAAACATCTTACGTTCAATGATAACCACTAATTTTTTTGATCTTATCCTTCTATCTCTCCTACTCTCTTTAAGACCACACACTCACACACACTTTCACAATTAATTATCACTTTTCTCTCTCGGCTACAACAAGCAGAAAGAGAGAAAAACAAAGAAAGAAAAGAAAAGCTAGAGAAGAGAGAGTGGAGACCAAGAAGGAGCTTGAGAGGGGAGAGTGAGATATTTCCTTGATTGTCCAAGGAGTTGAAGGATTTGGATCAAGGTTTAGAAGATAAACCTCACCTAGAACTTGAGAGCTTCAAAGGCCACAACCTTGACATGAATGAAGAATGGAGAAGAGAAAGGAAAATACAAGCATCAAGGGAGCTAGGAGCTTAGGTAGGGGTGCTTGACTTTTCCTAGCTCTTCTTATTCCTTCTACATCTTGATTTTAATGATTAATTTAAGATTGTGATTATGCATAATAGATTTTGTGGAAAAGGGTTTTCGGGTTTATGAGGGATGTAAGGGTTTCTCTTCATCTCACGTGTTTCTTTTGTTTTCTATAGTCATGATAATATTTGTATTGATGTTGAATGCTGGAAAACTCAATGAAAAATGGTATTGCATGTAAGCTATTTGTTAGCTTAGTCTAGAGGGCCGAGACCTTGGAGGAGGTTAATGTGATGAAATTGTCAAATTTCATTACTAAATAATTGTTAATTGAAACATAGAAATTCATATGTGTGAATTCCATTTGAAACTATGATAGAATGGATATATGGAGCTAAATGTTGAGTGGTGGCCCTTGGCTGAGAAGTGAAGGAAAATGGATTCTTACCCAATTTAATACCTAATCTTGTAAATCAGTGGCAATTTGATGAGTTTTGTACATGAAGTATGTATATTGATTAATAGAGTTATGGTGTTGTTGCTAGGAAAGGTATCGGCCATGAATAAAAGAGATAACGACATGTGTTCCACCTACAGTGGTGAAGAAAGATAATGGCGTGTGTTTTTCCTGTCATGGCGAAGAAAGATAATGGCATGTGTTCCGCCTGAAGAAAGTTGGGAATATATGTTGGATATGAAATGAGCTTTCCAACATTACGGGAAAATAATAAGTAGCTAGAAAAGAAAATTATTTGAAATGCATCTGTAAAACTGAGATATCGATCTAAACATGTTAAACAACTCAACTAACATATTCAGATCAACACAGCGGAAGCCAAAATAGATCGAGAACACCTACCTCCCGCCATTGTAATTTTGATTCACCCTTCAACTCTGATCAGGTTTCTACTTGACTTTGGACCTTTCCTTGAACACCTGTGACTCGGTTTCTGATTTGCTTTCAAACTTTGTCACCCTTCTCCTTTGACCCGGTTGTCCTCTGGCTTTTAAACGTTGTCACCTTTCACCTATAACTCGAATACAGTCTTGGTTTTCCAAACATTTACTCGCCCATAACTCGATGGTGTTTTGTTTCTAAAGAGAGAAGCAGGCTTAGTCACCCAAAACTGAGAGCAGCACATTCAATTTATAGAGTTCTGGCCATCACAGAGCTCAACGAACGTGGAGTAGGGCGTGGGACCGTGGGAGCACACGATTTTCGCAGGCAACCGTTTCTAAACGTTAATATGATAATGGGTTTGATGGATACTGAAAATGGACCACATTCAGAACTGATTTCTTGATAAAATAGCAAAGGATCTCAATCTTATCCAATTCAAAAAACAGAGCACTTTCTATTCAAACTACAAACGGGAAATTTTATCATTCTCCCACTTGGTCCATTTAACCCATCATAAATCATAACAAGAAACAAAATATATGAATTATGGCGATAGGTCCTCTAATAACGAGTATTATTTTCCATGTATCACAATATATTAAGTCTCTCAATACCAGCCCTTAGCTTAATGAATAAACCATATGTTTATTCTAGGTCAAAATCAAATGATATTTCTCAAAATAAACAAATATGTGCATAAAAATACATGAGAAAACATCAAACTGAATAAGAGTTTAATCAAAATATAATGTACGTACAATGAAAATCACATTATGGAACCAAGTCCCATTCGTACTACATGATCCTTAAAATTCTTTGGTGGCATGCCTTTAGTCAAAGGATTGGCAATCATCAACTCAGTGCTGACGTGTTCAATGACCACTTTCTTTTCCTTAACACGTTCCCTTATGGCTAAATATTTGATGTCGATGTGCTTACTTTGACTTCCACTCTTGTTGTTCTTAGTCATAAGTACTGCATCAGAGTTATCATAGTACAACTTCAATGGCCTATAAATAGAGTCCATAACTCTAAACCCAGATATGAAACTCTTCAACCATACACCATGCGAGGTAGCTTTAAAACATGAAACGAACTCGGCCTTCATAGTGGAAGTAGCAGTCAAGGTTTGTTTTGCACTTCTCCAAGATACAGCTCCACCAGCTAGCATAAAAATATAACCAGATGTTGATTTTCAGGTATCAATGCAGCCAACATAGTCTGAATTGGAGTACCCAATCACTTCTAAATCATCAGTTCTTCTGTACATGAGTATGTAGTTCTTTGTCCCTTGAAGATATCTTATCACCTTCTTTGAAACTTTCCAATGGTCAACACCTGGGTTACTCTGATATCTTCCCAAAACTCCAACAACATATGCAATGTTAGGTCTGGTGCAAACCTGAGCATACATATGGCTTCCAACAGCTGAAACATATGGAATGTTTTTCATGTGTTCCCGCTCAAAATCATTTTTCAGACACTAACTCAAATCGAGTTTGTCACCTTTTACAATGGGAGCTACGCTCGGTAAACAATCCTTCATGTTAAATCTCTTTAAAACTTTGTTGATATAGGTCTCTTGAGATAAACCCAAAATGCCTCGAGATCTTTCCCTATGGATCTTAATGTCAATGACATAAGATGCCTCTTCCATATCCTTAATATCAAAGTTCTTCGAGAGAAATTGTTTCACCTCATATAGCATACCTTTATCATTAGTCGCAAGCAAAATATCATCCACGTATAACACAAGAAAACAAATCTTACTCCCACTGACCTTCTGGCATATACATTGATCCATGACATTCTTTTCAAAACCGAATGAAGTGATAACCTCATGAAATTTTAAATACCACTGGCGGGAGGCTTGTTTCAATCTACAGATGGATTTATTAAACTTGCAAACTAAGTGCTCACTATCACTAGAGGAGAATCCTTCAGGTTGTTTTATGTAAACCTTTTCCTCTAGATTACCATTGAGGAATATCGTTTTCACATCCATTTGATGTAACTCAAAGTCAAAATGAGCTACTAATGCCATAATTACTCGAAGAGAATCTTTCTTGGATACAAGAGAAAATGTCTTCGTGTAATCGATTCCTTCTCTTTGAGTGAATCCTTTGGCAACAAGTCTTGCCTTATGTCTTTCAATGTTGCCTTGTAAGCCTTTCTTTGTTTTAAAAACCCATTTACATCTAATGACTTTTACACCATTAGGCAACTCAACGAGATCCCATACTCGGTTAGATGCCATAGAATGCATCTCATCTTTCATGGCATTGTACTACAAATTCGATTCCTTAGAACTCATGGCCTATGAAAATGTTTCAAGATCATTTTCAGCTCTAATGTTATAGTCTGATTCTTGCAGATACACTACATAATCACTAGGAATTGTTGACCTTTTGACTTCAGTAAATCTTCTTAATGTTGCCTCGTTATCTTCTTGAGGAACTTGTTGTCCAACCAGCTGTTCAACAGGTTGTTTAACATTATCTAGTTGTTCGTCATCAATAACTTGATCTGCAGAATCATTTTCAACAGCTTGTGGAACTTCAATTACCGATCGTCTAACACCCGTTTGTACTTGAGGGGCATGAATGACAATCAATCTGTCACTTGATCCAGAGGGTTGAGCCTCATAATGATCCTTTTTAGAAGCAATGTCTTGAAACTAATCACTCCCACTGATCAAGTCATTTTCAAGAAATTTTGCATTTCTTGATTCCACAATCTTAGTGCTGTGTGATGGACAATAGAATCTATACCCTTTGGACTTTTCAACATATCCAATGAAATACCCACTAATAGTCCTTAGGTCTAGTTTCTTCTCTTGTGGGTTATAAATTCTCACTTCAGACGGGCATCCCCAAACGTGTATATGTCACAAACTTGGTTTCCAACCTTTGAATAACTCAAAAGGTGTCTTTGAGACAGCCTTGGTCGGAACTTAGTTTAATATATACACAGCTGTCTTTAGTGCTTCAATCCACAAGAATTGAGGAAGTCTTGTGTTACTCCTTATACTTCTCACCATGTCCATTAAAGTTCGATTTCTTCTTTCTGCCACATCATTCTGATCCGGAGAACTAGGCATAGTGTATTGGGCAACAATCCCATGTTATTGAAAAAACTTTGCAAATGGACCAGGTGCTTGTCCATTCTCCATGTATCTACCATAGTACTCTTTACCTCTATCGAATCTTACGATCTTAATTTGCTTTCCACGTTATTTCTCCACTTCAGCCTTGAAAACTTTAAAGGCGTCCAAAGCTTCGTCCTTAGAACGAAGTAAGTAAAGATACATATATCGTGAATAATCATCTATAAAAGTGATAAAGTATTTTGGACTACTTGCGTCCATGTCTGGACAGTAAATATCTGTATGTATGATTTCCAACAGGTTTAAACTCCTCTTTGCACCCTTTTTAGACTTGTTAGTTTGTTTACCCTTAATACAATCCACACAAGTCTCAAAATCAGCAAAATTCAAAGTACTAAGTACCCCTTCATTTACTAATCACTTAATTCTCTCAATGGAGATGTGCCCCAATCTTTGGTGCCATAACATAGAGGATTCCTCATTCACAATAAATCATTTTAAACTAGCAGTAACATGCATAGAATTATAAGCAACATCATTTTGTAAATTAATAGAGTACAGACCATCAAGTAATGTACCAAAACCAATAGTTTCAGATTTATTGGACAAAGTAAAACTAGAATCCAAAAAATAAAAAAAAAACCCAAAGGTGCAAGTCTTGAAACAGAAATCAAATTCTTAGAAAAACTAGGAACATAAAAGGTCTTTTCTAAACGTAAAATAAAACCACTGCTTAAAACCAAACTGCATGTCCCAATGGTTTCCACATGTGAACTCATCTTCCCTCCTAAATAGATGTATTGTTCACTTCCCACTGGCTTCCTTAGGTTTTCCATACCCTGCAAGGTATTAGAAACATAGATTGTAGAACCAGAATTAATCCACCATGTGTTATGATTAACATTAACCATATTAGATTCATAACAAATAAATGTAAATGGAGTATCTTTCTTGTCCAGGCAGTTCTTAAACTTTGAGCAGTCTTTCTTCATGTGCCCCTTCTTCTTGCAAAAGAAACATTTTGACTCTTTCTTTATGATTGACTAAGGAGGAATGTTGCCTTTATTTTTGGCTTGATCCTTCTTTTTCTTTTCGTCAATAGTCAAGTTCACCCTTTCGCCCTCTTCCATTATCAACCTTTCCTCTTCTTAAACACACATAGTCAATAACTCATTAATTAACCACTTATCCTTATGTGTGTTATAAGAGATTTTGAAAAGGCCATAATGCTGAGGCAGAGTGCACAAAATGTAGTGTACCAGGAAAGATTCCGACATGGTAACCTCCAAGGCTTTCAGCTGAGCTGCTATATCCCTCATGTGCATGATGTGATCATGCACACCTCTTATCCCAGCGTGCTTCATGGATGAGAGCTGTATTATCAGGGTGCTGGCAAGCGCCTTGTCAGATGTAGCAAATTACTCATCAATGGCTTTCAAAAGATCCTTGACTTTATTATGCTGGTCGACAAAACCATGGATACCAGCAGCTATTTTGGTCTTTATGAACATCACGGATAGACGATTAGATCTTGCCCATTTTTCATAAAGGTCAATAGCATCTAGAGTGCTGGTTTCAGTAATACCAGGTGGTTCATCCTTCCTAATAGCATAATCGATGTCCATCTAGCCCAAATGGAGAAGAACTCTCTCCTTCCAAACTTTATAGTTGTCACCTCTTAATTCGGGAATTTCACACTTAATATTAGAAATGTTCGCAGGTTGAATAACTGCAAAGTTCAAACATACATGCTTATTATTCATAATTTGAAACAAAAATAAATGTCATGTTTTACCAATGTAAATCATGTCTTAATCCATGGATCTAGTGACATAAAACTTTCCTGTGGGCTAAAGTCCTATTCAATTAGATTCATCCTATAACCTTATAACAAAACTATCAAATTATGTTCCTTTTCTTAATTCCTATGGGTAAATTAAGAAATACTAATAGGAAACCCATGCAACGCACCGGTGGTTGTCATTTTCGTTGGATCTGATTATTTTTGTAATGAACACAATAAAATTCAAACGTTATGTAACACAAAAATTTGGTTTTAACTTTATCTCATAAACCTCAAAAACTTATGATTTGGGAAAAAAAAGATATGAAACTGAGAAACACAAATAAAAAGTAGTGTACTGTTAAAAGTAGTATCATATTGACTAAGTAAACTAAAACATAAATGAAGAATCATTGGACAAAAATAAGTAGTGTATGTACAAAACACTCTTTCAATGAACCAATATATATGACATAATTGCACAAAACCTATAACATATATGGGAGAGAGAAAACTTAAGAAGTGTAGTGTAAAATTTTGAAAAGCTTGTTTGTTTGACCGATGCATGGTTTAGTTATAATGAATCAAAGGTAAGATAGCATATCCAACGTCAAGTCCAATAGAGCAGCAAATCTTAAATACCAACTATGTACAGAAGATACATGTAATCCATGTTTGAAAACCAACATCAAACATGAAGACAATAATGAACAAACACCATAAACTGGAGGTGGAAAGTCATGTTCAAATTTCTTCATGATAACTGTTAAATTCCTATATCCAAATTCGTTATCATAGAGAAAAATGGCCTTACCTGACTTTGAACATCTTATAATAGTAAATAACAAAGTTAATTAGATCTTACATGAATAATTGGAATATTGGATAGTATTTTTGAAGAACTAAATATATAATAATTCTAGGCAATAAGAATCCTCCTCAATATAACTTCTCAATAATGGAGAAAATTGCATATAAAAATTGACAAAACTAATTGTATAACATTTTGTAGAATATGCAGATTAAGCATAGTATGAGACAAAAGGATATGAACTTCGGTAATGTGGAGTTATCGTACATGATTGAATGATAAAACAACTCCAATTGACAAAGTGAGATAATGTAAACTCAAATACAAATTTTTTGGAAAACTTCTTTGAAGACAACATTCTTTGTCATGTGGCAAAGCTCACCTTCATCATTGCAAATGAGAATTTTCAATCCACACCTGGACTTGACACGAGATATTGCCACATAGAGTTGACCATGTGAGAAAACAGGCATTGGTAAATATAAACCAACATGTGAAAGAGTTTGGCCTTGACTTTTATTAATGGTCATGGCAAAACAAACAAATAATGGGAATTGTCTGCGTTGAAATTTGAATGGTATCCCAGGATCAGAAGGAATTAAATTCATTCGAGGGATGTACACCTTATCTCTAATATTATTGCCAGTGACAACCTTAGCACCAATTACATTAATGCCCAACTCAACAACTATCAACCTTGTTCCATTACAAAGACCTGAAGCCTGATCAATATTACGCATTAACATAACTGGAACACCCCTCTTCAAAATGAGTAGATGATTAGGAATGCCAGAGCATTGAATCTCATTTAAGAATTCAGTGGTTAACCATTCAGTATCAAAACCTATATCTTCATCTGATTTACAAATTGAGTCAGAACTAATATATTCCTTTTCTTCACCAGGTATCAAAGAAAGAACATACGAATTGACCTTATCGACATTCTCAAGTGTAGGTGCAAGTATAGCTCTGTCTTCAAAAAATTTAAAATCATGCAAGTGTCCAACCAAGTTAGGATATGTAGATTCAATAATAGTCAGAATAGGATCAGAAGAGTTTAAAAGCAAAAGATCATCTGGAATTTCAATATCAAACTCACCATTGTTGTCAACACTAATATTACCATCACCAATATCAAGAATCCATTTGCTAAACTCAAAAATTTGTTCAAGATTTGGATTGTCGATGCCAGAGAGTAAGCGTATGTTTTAAGTTAGCTTCAGCACTTTGCAAAATTTCCATAATATAGAGGAATTGATAGCAGACATGACAATATTAGCCCTTGTTGCTTTAGGAATAACGGGCAAGATTTGACGAAAGTCCTCACCCAAAACAACAACTTTTCCACCAAAAGGTTGATTTAAACCATTAACATTTGAATAACGCATGATATCACGCAAAGTTCTGTCCAATGCTTCAAATGCCCATCTATTAACCATCAGAGCTTCATCCTAAATTATCAAACTTGTATGACGCAACAATTCAGCTTTCAAACTTCCTTGGTTAATATTGCATGTAGTATCTTCAGTCAAAGCTAATGGAATAACAAATCGTGAGTGAGCAGTCCTACCACCAGGTAAGAGAAGGGATGCTATGCCACTTGAAGCAACATTCAAAATAATTTTCCCTTCAGAACGAAGTCGACTTGAGAGTGTTTTCCAAACAAATGTTTTACCAGTTCCACCATGACCGTAAACAAAATAAAATCCTATATTTCCATTACATACAGCCTTAACAACTTCATCATAAACAACACGTTGCTCATCAGTTAATCGGGGAAACAATTTCTTATGCTCTTCAATCATTTCTTCCTTGTTGTAAGATAATTCATTAACCAACAAAATGTTTTCAAATTGACATTCATCAAATAAAGTAGGATATGACAGAGGACTAAAATCCTTCAATGATTTTCCATTTGTACGTAACAACTTATTAATCTCAAATAAGCATAATGACTTCAACTCTTCATGTGTAATTGAGATATTTAAGAACAAAAATTATTTAAATTAAAACCATAGATATTCACAGTGAAAAAAAAAACAAATAGAAAACATGATATTTAAAAAATGAAATAATCCATTTAAAGGTAATAACTACATGGTAAAGAGAAATGTAAATTTATGGAATCGATAAACTCGTAAAAATTATTTATATACTTGGTTGATTCAAAAGTTTTCGCCTTTCATAAACAATCCCATCTGCTAGCAACTCCCATATCTGATCCCACACAAACAAAAGCCTTCGTCATAGAGTTTGATAACAACAAAGTAACAAAAAGCCGATGAACATAGTGACCAGACCCTAACTCAGATGCTTCTTTTATTGCATCCACAAATTCTTTATCATCAGCTAATAATCCAAGAGTATGACATGCATCTTAAAAAGAATGATGTGTTACATTGCCGACAGTTCTAATACTGGCGTACCTTGTACAACCTTTTTGAAAATTCAACAATAGCCTCAAAGAATACAACTCTCCAAGTCCAGGAGGTATAAAATTTAACCTACCAATTGATAAACCTTTTTTTCTTAACTGCCACTGCTGACTATTAGCACAATAAACAAATCGTGAAGGGAACTCACCATAAGTCAAGTCTCGCCCCTCATTAAACATACGATTAGCCTCCATCCATGCAAGGAACATAGTTTTCTTGCTCTTATTTTTATCCACAACTTCATCAATTCTATCATCATCATGGAAAATTATATTTTGTTAGTTTGGTAAATGGAATGTCAACCTCTGGACTGGGGGCTACCTATGACGGATATCAAATGCGAAAATTCGCCAAATTGACTCACATGGAGACAAATAGCGACAATCATAATATTGTTTAATTTCATCAACTTCCTCTTTTTCAGTCATACCTGACAATTCTCTGGACATAGACACTGTAATGCGATCAGGACCTTTGTTGACATATTTAAACAAATACTTGATTGAATTTGACTTGTTGCAAAATTCCAAGTTAATATGTGCTTGATACTTCATTAATAACATTGGGTTGTATGGCACCACGTTCCTATTATCCAAGTTAACATCCTTTTTGATGATTGTTACACCCAGATCTCTTCGTCTGTATATTGGATAGCCATCTTCATCAAAAGAGGTTTTCTGAACAAACTTCTTAAGATAAAATTTTGAGCACTTGTTGTTCTTCATGCAAGGTGAATAACTATTACCTCGACCATAAGGACCATGTATCATAAATGTGGTAACAACATCATACAACTTTGGATATTTGTATTTATCCGGCAACTCTGCACATATAACTTTATCAATTAACTCAATGGTGTGCAACCTATCACCTTGATCCAACCACAACAAAATATGCGCATGTGGTAAGCCTCTTTTTTGGAATTCGATGGTGTACATACCTGATAAGAGGATAAAAATTTATTGGTCCGCTTGATATAAAGAGAATTGGAATAACAAAAACAATAATAAATAAGTTAAGAAGAAAGTCTTACCAGCAACAACCTTTCCAAAATAATAGCCTTTTTTGAAATCATTCATCAATGCATCTAATTTCATGCGAAATACCCTACATGCAATATCTGGATGTTTAGATGCTGACATCCCTCGAGTATTAAGGAATTGAGCAATTTCAGGCCATTTAGGATTGCATGTAACAGTCATAAACAAATCTGACCAAATCTCTTCGAAATTGCCATAGCATCTTGATAATTATTGAACATATACCGAAGACCACCAGTAAAAAAAGATGGCAAAATAACTCAAACCCCAGATGAACCTGGATTAATGTCACCACGATCAACCGCTTCTTCCAACCCTTTTAAAAAATCTGATCTGATATTTTGTTGGGTAGCCCTTATGTATGACAATCTTTGCGATTCAATCATTGAATAACAATCTACTATAAACTGTTGGAATAGTCTTTTGCTTCTCAAAACAATGCCTTGTTCTATCTCCCTTTCATGAAGTCTATATGCAACAAATTCTCTCAACGACACTCTAGTCCTTTTTCTTACACCAGAGGTAGAAAACAAATCAGAAATAGGGATATCTTCTTTGTAACCATCATCACCATATGGGAATAACAAAGGGTATTGAAGCGGCAAATAAGAAGGGTGTGTTTCACTAATTCGCTTTAGATGGCCATCCCGACCTTGTAAAACAATGTCTCTACCAACGTCAGATGAATCAAAATCACCAACAATTAGAGCTGCAACTTCATCGATTGTTAGTAAATTATACATCCTAGCATCAGGAGTACGGTGTCTAAGTAATCTAAGAGAGAAATGTTGAGTTTCATCTGATTGGAAACAATCTCTGACCCTTCTAAAAGATTTTGCCAGTACATTATGTTCATCAAGCATAGCCATCAAGTCATCAACCAAAGTAGGGTCTATAGTAAAAGTAGAATTATTGCCATTGTAAGAAAAATGGTAGTAATAAGAAACAAATACTATAGTGCGAACGTAAGAGAATGTTATAATTGTAAAACTAAAAAAGAAAATATGATTAGTAAGAAGAAAGCAATAATGAATTATGAATTTAACAATAAGAAACCTAAAGGAAGACGTAAACATAACAATAAATTCTATGAAAAAACCTGAAATGATGAATCCTATTGAATGACTCATTGAGTGTATCGTAAATGTATAGTTGAGCAAACTTTGGTTTCTGTCCACTGATAGGAAGCAAACATCCTATCCGATGGTAGTTTTGGCCACTAAGAATAAATTACGGAGGACCGTGACTATCATTCAAAGAAGTCTCAACCTTTCCTCTAATTGAAGTGAATGCAAACATATTATTGTAGAGACGAATGTTATCAAGGAAATGAGGACTTTGAGAGTCCACATTCATGAATAAATTCCATAACAAATTAGGAGGCCTAGTTAGTAGTGGAAGTTGCACTTTCCCTTTCATACAACAGATTGAAAAATCTGGGTTCACAGGCCGGATTAATTTCTCTGACCGCTCTTCATACCAAACCAAAGCACCGCATTGCATGCAAGAATGATTACAATAACCAAAATCCAAGAAAACTACAAATGGAGGAAGAAAATTGATAAGTAAGATGGTGAGGGAATATAAATTTAAAAAAACATTTTACTTTATGAAGTATGATATATCTTTACCAACCTTCATTTTCACTTTCAGCAAATAACTCATGCTCTAAAACAACATTAGTTTGATCATTGCTATTATCAATGGATTGACTGTTGGCATACTCGTTAAATAAGGAAGTGACATCTACATCCAAAAATCAAAAGAGTAACTTAAAAAAATGATATTGACATCTAGTACATAAGCGTATACCACATTTCCAAATAGACTAAGAACATGAAATATGAAACTGAAGCGCAATTGGCCATCTAAAGTATAACTGTGTAATAAAACAACTTAATCAACTGAGCATGAAACCTGAGTAAGAACATGGCAGAGCAATTTCAACCTCAATTCCATTGGTCTCACGTAGAACATTCCCCTGTCTCACTGCACAAAGACAATACATTATCATTACTTTCAAGCTACACGAAAACAAATGGGCTATATTGAAGTACAAAATTAGAAATTCAATTTCAAGGTGCAACTCACTTTGTCGAATTCGGGTTGGACGTGAAATAGAAAATTGGTTGAAAGTTCCCTCATTTTCATCTCACGTGGGCAGACCTAGGTGGTTCAAAGAGTTAGTAGTGGAGTACATTTTGTTAAGTAAACCACGTAAAATTAATGCTAGATATATGAGTTATAGTAATATATGAAAAGATTATAAAACACTGTTAGTATACATGCCTTTAGATGGATGAGCTTTTCTTTTACCCTTACGATGAACATGAATTTTTCTCTCTGCTCGAGCTTGCCTAGCGTCATTGGTTCTTTGAATATTCATGACGTTTATCCTTGGTTTTCAACCTCAACAATCGCCAAACACACAAAGCTGCAGTTTTTGAATACGATTACATTCACAAGCCAAAAGAGTGTGTTAATACAATAATGACTCTTAGAAGGCATTGATGCTACCAGTTAACTACCCAAGTCAAATGTGTTGACGTTATTGGATAGTGTTTGACACAAGAAATATATAGCTATACTAAAATTGACAGATGAGTTGTATTTAAAAATTAAAAAGTACCCTTACAACCCTCATATAGCATATATGTTAGTCATGGCAACCATTACCCAAGAGGGGGAGGTGAATTGGGTATTAAAAATTTTGGCAAAACGTCTTTTAATTAAAATATAAATATTAAAACTAATTAAATAAAAGCACAGAAAGAATGAGATAAAAGAAAAGCTTTAGCAATAACAAATGAATAAGTGTACAATAATATAAAATTGCATAAATAAATAAATGTGCAATAATATAAAATTGCATAAAATAAAGATTGCATAAAATAAAGAGATAAAGAGAAGAAGAGCAGGCACGATATTTATCCTGGTTCGACCACCAACCACTTGTGGTCTACGTCCAGTCCCCGAAACACAGTTCAAGATTTTTCACTATATGTACAAGCTTCAATAGGTGCTTACAACCTTTACATAAGAGAGCACTTTTCACACACAGGGAAACTCTACCCTTGTGCTAAAGTCTCAGCCTGCAGGGATACCTCACCCTTACACAAACCTTAGAGGGATACCTCACCCCCTTTACAAATCTTGAAGGATACCTCACCCTCAATGTAGAAGAACAGAAATATAGATGAAGAGAAACTCTCACTCAGAGTAAATTATACAAATTGAAGTGCTAAGAGGCTCTCAAGGATATCTCAAAGTTTTAGCAAAAAGAGCACAGAAAATAGGCGTAAAATATAAATCACATTTTTCAGAGTAAACACAAATTAAACAAATAGATGGGTACTTTCATATGAGACCCACGGTCTCTATTTATAGAGTCAGAAAGAAAATAGCCGTTGGAGCAAATTAATGTGATAATAAATGCGTTAACGTTTACATATGAATTTCAAAAACGAAATAGAGTTCTCGTGGGTTATTCAAATACCATTATTAGGTATTCGAATACCACTGTTCATAAACCATCGTGAAAAGCAAATTTATATGGGTTATTCGAATACCAACATGAGGCATTCAAATACCTCTATTTAAAACACGTTAAAAAGGCAATTCAGAAAGTTATTATTCGAATACCTTAAGATGTATTCGAATGCCTCTATTTAAAATACAGTCTGGAACGTTTTCAGGCATGTGGTATTCGAATACCATATCATGTATTCGAATGCCCCTTTAAAAAAACTCATTCAGGAACGTTTTTGTGCTGTGGTATTCGAATACCTTGCTCTGATTTCGAATACTGACTTTAAAAGGTCATAACTTCTTCATTTCTTATCCGTTTAAAGCAAATGACCAGTCATTGGAAAGATCTTTGAGTCTATTTTCAAATGAAATAAGTTTCAAAACAAAACTCAAAGTATTTTGAAAGATATGATCAAAAGAATGACCAAAGGTCAGTTTTGCAAAACTCAAACTTTGCTATTTTTCATAGATTTGAACTATTACCAAAAATAGCTTTTCAAAACTTGTTTGTTGGACATTTTAAATATGAAAATCATTTGTAAGGATTTGAAAAACATATTTGAGATATCCATGAGGCTTCTTACATAAAGACCCTAAGTCCTAAAAGCTATACAATTTAATCTTCCTTTGGACTTGGTCTTTGACATGACTTTGATGTTATCAATACCTTCATAAGATATCCGTTCACATTCTCCTTGTGTTGAGCTTAATTGAGATCTTTTGCTTTCTTGTTGCAAGCTCATTCTTGGTACTTGGACTATCCTACAAAGTATTGCTCACTTAAACAATCATAGTTAGTCCAGAATCACAATTCAATATCTTCGTATGCATGAATCATAAATGTATAACTCTAGTTAATTTAGCATGCATATAAAACTTTCATAGATACATCCAAATAAGATATTTATCAATTACTAATGGATATGCTCTATATAGGATGCAACAGAACATAAGCAACGTGTACTTTTTGTCTTGTATTTGTCATCATCAAAACTTAACATATAAAATCATTTGGGGCAAATTTATATCCACAATCTCCCCCTTTTTGATGATGACAAATCACCAAAGAAAAAATATGTTAATAAGCAATATTCAAGAATGGATATTCATGTAATTCATGTAAGCATATCAAACAATAAGCATATCAAGCATATATTTTTCTTTCCAATTTTCACTCCCCCTATTTGACATCAACAAAAAGGCTTAGAAAAATTTTCTCCCCCTTATAAATTCTATATATGATTCAATAATAGAGAGATGAAACAAGCATGCTTTCAAGATATATAAAAAAATTATTCATGCAATACTTGTCATATTTTGGTACATCAAAACTTAGCATATGATAGCAACAAGTTTAAGAAATTATGTCTAGCGTATAATATCTTGTATACCACATGATAAATAAGTACCACTTGATATCACTTATTAGGATTCACAAGATATCCATATAAAGTCATGAAATTAAGATTTTCAAGCAGGAAGATCATGCAACTTGTCACACATCAAGCATTTCTCAATGAAAGAATCAAAAAAATATGAAATTTAAGAAAGTTTACCTTCTTTCATTGATAGAGGGAAAAAGAACAAGAGATGATCTTTGTTGACATGTTGATAGTATTATCAATAAAATATTTCATGTCAAACAAGGATGTAAGTCAAAGGATATAACATGTTTACCACTTGTTAGCCAAGAGATATACCACTTGTTAGTTATAGGAAATGAGCAATAATTTAAGAGATAAGCTCCCCCTCAAAATATGCATATTATCAAAATAATAGATAAAGGAAATATGTATGCGAAAATCATATAAGCACATTTCCTTAAAGAAAAGTAAGGCAAAAGATTTTTTTTATTTTTAATCCATCAATCAAAAAAACATTTTTAAAACTTCTCCCCCTTTCAAAAAGAATTTTACAAGAGCACATTATATTTTCAAAAGCATTTTAGAAAGGTAGAGATATTTTATATGAAAAACATATATTCATTGAGATAGATTAAACCAAGTTAAAAGAACATAAGTACATCTCCTTGATGAAATATGCTATAGGAATCAACGCATGTATAGAACTAATATCATTCACTCTAAATGCAATAACAAAAATAGCAAGTTAATATCCAATTAGGCACTTTGTCAATGCTAAGCATACTTCTCATGTAAGGAAAGCATCTAATCATTTTAAGATCAATTTATCAACAAGTATCATATAATTCATATCATATACCATAATAGCTTAGGGATAGAGATACTTATTGAGATAGATAAAGAGTGATGATCCTTCTTTATTGGTCCTTTAACTTTGAGCTTTTTTCCTTTGAATTCTCCATTCCATTGCACTAGAAGAAAGTCTTCTTTATCTTCCTCTTCATTTGAATTCTGATAACTCCATGAAATGTAGTTATTTATGCCCCATAATTATGCTTCATGGCATGCTTAGTCCTTGTTCTTATGCATATTTGGAAGGTTTTGTGCTCATACTTGTTAAATGTCATTTGGATACCTTCCTTTATGTTTTTGAGCAAGTTGTGCATATTTGTTGATTGATTAAGTAGATTTGCAATTATATTTAATTTGGTGCTTTCTCTAATGTAGAAAGGGCTCAAAAGAGACAAATTGATGCAAGTCAAGGCCCAGCATTGGAGGAAAGAAGCCAAGGAAGCATTCCAGTTTTCCACGCCGCGGCGCAAGAATGTTCACGTCGAGGCGTGGATGTGTCAGCCAGCCCAATACTGTCAAGACAAAGAGCTCTGCGCCGAGGCGTGGGAATGTCCACGCCGCGGCGCGAGTCAGCGAAATGAGCCTATTTATTTAGTTTTTCACGCACCCTTTAGGGGACTCTCAGTTTTCTCTCTTTTAGGTTTTTAGGTTTTTAGTTTTCTGGGTTAGAGGCTACGGCTAGAACTCCATTGGAGGTGGAGATGGAGCTTGGGGAGCTAAGGATGGAAGCCCTCTTTCCATTGGAGGAGGATCCGAGCTTCAATGGCGAAATCCATAAGCTTTCTCCTTCTCTCTTTTCTCTTTTCTCTTCCTCATCTCTTGAACATGTATTTTGTAATTTGTTCTCATGTTCATTGTATAGCTGAGCTTTATTTAGGGATGACTTTGAATCCTTTTATTAATATTAATGATTTGTTCTTCTCCGAGTTTGTGTGGATCTTTGCTTTTGTTCAATCATATTGTGCTTAATGCTCTTGAGTGTTTGGCCAACATTTAAGTGATTTGATAAAATCTAATGAGCCTAGACATAGGGATTTGGGTTTGAGATCGTATGTATGGTTGATGCATGTTCGATTCTATTCCAATGGCTGGATGAGTTGATTCGCTAATGGGATAGACATATACCTCTTAGCCATGCATAGCAAGTGTTTGAGAATAGACCTTAAAGAGTGGATTTTGTGTTAGCTCTCAAGGACACTTAGAGAGTTGGACAAATGACACCATGGTTAGATGACCTAGACATAGGCGTTTAGCTAATGTAGATTCTCAAGCTAACATAATCATTGCATTCATATTTATGAGGAGGATTGCTTGTTGTTAGTTGATGTAAAGGGTGAAGAATGATTTCCCTAAACTCTAACCGTTTATCCTTATTGCTTTATGTCTTTACTTTCTTTACTTTTATCCATTTTTATGTTCTTGAATAGAATTAGGTAAGCTATCGGTTAATACTTAGCATTGGAAATAAATTTATCCTCGTGGGAACGATATCTGTACTCATCATCTTATTACTTGTGCGACCCGTGCACTTGCGGTTAGCAAATGGGCAAACACGTTTTGACCCTAACAAGTTTTTGGCGCCGTTGCCGGGGATAAGGCATTATTTCCGTATTGCTAATATTGACAATGAGTTTGCTTAATTCTAATTCAAGTTTTTATGTTTTGTTGTTGTAAATAGTTTTAATTCATGTTTTTATGCTTTTGTTTTTGGTTTGTTTAGATAAGTAGTTGTAGTTTGATTTTGTGTTTTTGTTAAGTTTTTATTGTACATACTTTGTTTTAAGTTTTTAGGCATGTTTTGGAGGTGCTATGGGCCAAAATGGAGCACCAGTTCTGGCGGAAACTGGTTTGCTACAGAATTCTGCAGCATGACCTCTCACGCCGCGGCGTGAGAATGTCCACGCCGCGGCGTGCCAGTCTCTGCCTATCAGGAACACTCACCAGAGCGCTCCACGCCGAGGCGTGAACTTTTCCACGCCGCGGCGTGGCCCCCTATTTTGCATTTGTCTGTTATTTTCTCTGTTTTTCTTTATTTAATAGTGCTCAGTTCTAGTTTGCTTGCTGTTTTGACTTGCTCAAGTACCCTATAAACCATGAACACCAAGAACACACATTCACTTTGGTTTGGGGGAGTATCCTTGCATGTTTTTACCCTTGATGCTTAATGTTACACATGTTTTGATACTTTAAGTATATGCTAGTGATGGTCATCATGCTTTCATGAGTATATCCTGTTTTGGCTATTACTAGTGGGCTGTAGATAAAAGTTTCAGTTTTCAACACTTTGTACATATTGTTATGCATCCTGAAATGGAAAATGATGAATCTTTTGAATGCATGACTTTATGCCATTTGCTAGTGTGTGATGGTTGGTCAATGATATAAATGCTTGCAATTGTCCTCAATTATTTTGTGAAACCATTTGCGATCTTGAAGCATGCTTAAGCAATCTTGTTTGTTTTTATGCATGATGTATTTCTCACTTAGATGCTTGTTTAACTTTGAAAAGATTTGAGTGTTTATTTAGAGAATGTTTATGGATTGTGCATGTGGATGATTTCTACTATCCTTGAAATTGTTTTGCAACTCTCTTGAGGCGAAATCCTAGATTGCACATGATTGAAGAAGTGATTAGGGCATTATTTGGACCGATTGAGCCTTAAAAAGCTTACCTGATATGATGATATCCCTAGGTCCCCTTTTGAAGCCTTATAATTGTTTGGCCTTCTATGTTCTTCTTTCACCCTCATATTTCCTACCTTGTAACTATTCTTATGCATGCGAAAGCATTGCAATCTTTTCCTTCCCTTTATGTTTGTTGGGTGCATGATATGTTATTTCTTCACTTGAGTCCAAGGTTTAGGGTATTTATGTTGCTCAATACAAAAGTGGCTTGAAGGAACCGTTTGTTGCACAAGAAGTTGTTTTTGTTAAAGAAAAAGAAAATACAAAAAGAGAAAAAGAAAAGAAAAGAAAAGAAAAACAAATGAATGAAAGAAAGCATAAATGAAAAAAAAAAAAAAAAGCACCGAGTGGTTCTGAATAGTGTTATTTGTTTTATTTTGTATACCCCTGTTGTAGGGACTCAAGTCTTGAAATATCATTGTATGTTTTCCATTCCCTTTTGTTCTTCACCTCATCACCTTGGCCTTACATTATAAGCTATTAAAGTCCCTCTTGATCCTCAATCATGTGTGATTTACATTAGTGGAGAGAGAGTTGTGCTACAATTTTGTGGAATCTTGATTTGTATCCATGTGTAGGTTCATAAACTTATCCAAATAAGCATGATTTGAAAAAGATAAGTTGAGCTTGCATCTTTGTGAGAGATGTTATGTGCATGATTGGGAGCTTGATTGATGGCATGTGAAGGATTGTGTATGTGTTGAACTTAACTGTGAGGCATGCGCATTCTTTGAGGGCCATTATAATCATTGTGCACTAGTTATGGTTAAATGAAAATTGAATTTATCATTGTTGAATGCGAATGAGCATGAATTATCAATGTGAGTTTTCTTAGTCATACTTTGTGTTGCTCGAGGACTAGCAACATCTTAAGTTTGGGGGTGTGATAACTCCATGAAATGTAGTTATTTATGCCCCATAATTGTGCTTCATGGCATGCTTAGTCCTTGTTCTTATGCATATTTGGAAGGTTTTGTGCTCATACTTGTTAAATGTCATTTGGATACCTTCCTTTATGTTTTTGAGCAAGTTGTGCATATTTGTTGATTGATTAAGTAGATTTGCAATTATATTTAATTTGGTGCTTTCTCTAATGTAGGAAGGGCTCAAAAGAGACAAATTGATGCAAGCCAAGGCCCAGCATTGGAGGAAAGAAGCCAAGGAAGCATTCCAGTCTTCCACGCCGCGGCGCAAGAATGTTCACGCCGCGGCGTGGATGTGTCAGCCAGCCCAATACTGTCAAGACAGAAAGCTCTACGCCGAGGCGTGGAAATGTCCACGCCGCGGCGCGAGTCAGCGAAATGAGCCTATTTATTTAGTTTTTCACGCACCCTTTAAGGGACTCTCAGTTTTCTCTCTTTTAGGTTTTTAGGTTTTTAGTTTTCTGGGTTAGAGGCTACGGCTAGAACTCCATTGGAGGTGGAGATGGAGCTTGGGGAGCTAAGGATGGAAGCCCTCTTTCCATTGGAGGAGGATCCGAGCTTCAATGGCGAAATCCATAAGCTTTCTCATTCTCTCTTTTCTCTTCCTCATTTCTTGAACATGTATTTTGTAATTTGTTCTCATGTTCATTGTATAGCTGAGCTTTATTTAGGGATGACTTTGAATCCTTTTATTAATATTAATGATTTGTTCTTCTCCGAGTTTGTGTGGATCTTTGCTTTTGTTCAATCATATTGTGCTTAATGCTCTTGAGTGTTTGGCCAACATTTAAGTGATTTGATAAAATCTAATGAGCCTAGACATAGGGATTTGGGTTTGAGATCGTATGTATGGTTGATGCATGTTTGATTCTATTCCAATGGCGGGATGAGTTGATTCGCTAATGGGATAGACATATACCTCTTAGCCATGCATAGCAAGTGTTTGAGAATAGACCTTAAAGAGTGGATTTTGTGTTAGCTCTCAAGGACACTTAGAGAGTTGGACAAATGACACCATGGTTAGATGACCTAGACATAGGCGTTTAGCTAATGTAGATTCTCAAGCTAACATAATCATTACATTCATATTTATGAGGAGGATTGCTTGTTGTTAGTTGATGTAAAGGGTGAAGAATGATTTCCCTAAACTCTAACCGTTTATCCTTATTGCTTTATGTCTTTACTTTCTTTACTTTTATCCATTTTTATGTTCTTGAATAGAATTAGGTAAGCTATCGGTTAATACTTAGCATTGGAAATAAACTTATCCTCGTGGGAACGATATCTGTACTCATCATCTTATTACTTGTGCGACCCGTGCACTTGCGGTTAGCAAATAGGCAAACACGTTTTGACCCTAACAAATTCCATTCAACTTTTCTCATTTATCCACATATGCTTGTATGTAAAAATCTGATGGCTATATTTGAAACACATAGAGAGACTTGCAAAGCTAACTTTAAAAGTCCTCTAAAATATAGGTTAGCATCAAATATCATATAAGCCCATTTATAAGCACAATTCAGGTTGATATATAATTTTAAAGCATGTATCATATTATCAACCATGCAATATTAGTTGCATGAAGCACATATGCACTTGAATCCAAAAAAGAATATTTAAGCATTTTAAGGCATGATTCAAGAAATATATGATTATCATCAAAACTTATTTAAGCGTTTTTAGGCAAATAATGATCATGCAAGACATGTAAAGGTATAACATAGCTCTCTACGTCTCCATATATCATATGATATCAAATTTAAAGCATAGATAAGGATAATAGATTGATATCACCAAAAGTGTACTCTTTGAATTTTCGTAGATGAATCTCACTTCCACCAACTTCCAAGCTTCAAGCTTTCATGAAGGAATAGAAATTATTTGCACCCCTTTAAAAGTTGAGTCCTTTTAAACTTCACTATCCTCAAGTTGAATGAACTTATTCCATTTAAATGCTTGCTTGAGGTAGTTGACACCCTACAAAATAATTCAAAGTACTTTCTTTGGTATCCATCAATTTTGGATCCATAGAGGTTAGTCATTATGCCAAACTCATAAGAATATAAGCATTTAAAATAATAAAACAATAAATGAGTTCACAAGATATTTCATTTCATTAATCAAATTAACTAAGTACATATAATCATCAAAAGAATAGCCAATTGCATTTTTCATACATATCATTAAGTGCATATTTTTAGATAATACAAACAAAGAATTTAGCATATATTGATTATTAATGCTAGGCAACATATACAATAACAAATGCAGCAGAAAAGTTAAAGCATGGGTATGAAAAACAGCAGTAGCAGCAGCAGAGAAAGACTAAACGATGCAGCCTTCAGACAAAAAGTATTCGAATACCTCACCAGGTATTCGAATAGATGGCCAAATTTGGCTTGGCTGCTAAACGAAGGTATTCGAATGCTTTATAAAGTATTCGAATGCTCATGAAGTATTCGAATACTCCAGAGACTAACTGAAGGTATTCGAATATTCCAGAGACAGAGGAGCAGGCTAAAGGAGCAAGTATTCGAATACTACATAATGGTATTCGAATACTCCAGAGAAAAATAGAAACAGGAAACAGCTGGGTATTCGAATAACCCTGATGGCATTCGAATGCCTCAAACATAAAAACGTAGGTTTTCTCATATAACAGAAGGGTATTCGAATAGTCTTAACAAAAACACAAGATTGCACGTAAAACATCAAAGGTATTCGAATGCCATGTGAAGGTATTCGAATAGCTTAAGCAATAAATCACATATATATGTCCAGAAAAAGCATTTTTGAAAGATAAACGCATACCTGTTGATGAAGTACCTGCAAAAATGATTTCGGGATAACTCCGATGCTCAAGTCAGTAAAAATTCAAGAAGGATGAAATTATAATTAAGTAATAAATTCAAATATTTAATCATATGTATGATTGATCAAAAACTCAAGTTCAAGGATATTCTCATTAGACATGTCATTTCAAGCATGGAGCATACTTTATCTAGCATATTAATATGCAGAAGAATTTTCAAATAATAATTGCAAAGATTAAAAACAACAACGCAATTTAGCACTCATTTTAACATGCATTCATGACAATTAAACCAAATACTTGATTCTTACAAAAATATTTTGAAACAACCAAGGATTATGTTAGAAATGGATAAAACCATCTAACACAAATACTTATTTTAAGTCATGATTAAACAAAAACTCATGCTAAAGGATGTCAAAACAATGAGCATACTTTTATCTAGCATATTAACGTGTAAGAACATGTTTAAGACATAAAGCTAGAAAAGTATAACACAAGTTTCACTTATCCAAGAATTGCAAGTCCAAGCTTCATGAAGACAAGGAAAAGAGCTTGAAGTTATTTTTAGTCTTTGTGCTTGGAGCAGCACTTTCAAGATGCCAAAGTCACTTCTTAGTCTTCAAGCACACCTACAACACACTTCAATTTTTGACTTTTGGTACCCAAATTTTATTAGGTCCTTGTGTGTTAGTTTTCGAATATTAATTTATTATGCTCTTATAAAGATTAATTTTTTTGTAGTATGTAAATTGAGCACAATAAATTAAATAATTAAATATCATTAAGCACATAGTTGATAGCATGCTTACTTTCATGATATATCGACAATTTTAAAGCATATAAAGCATGCATAAGCATTATAGACCCTTATCTACCAAGATATATAACAAATTAATGAACTATATAATAGAATGAATATAATCATGTATTAAACATAATATTCAAATTTTATTAAGTACACATGATTCTATTAATCAATTAAGGCCTACAAGGAATATACCTCAAATTTATTGACTTTTCATGTGAGTGTGCATAAGAGGTAAAAGCTTTTGATACCTTGGCCTTGGTAATCAAGGAAATACTTTTTCTTATCCATTGCTTCTCTTTTGGAGTCTTGAACTTTGCAAGTTCTATATTTTGTACTTGAGAAGTTTTGGTTGAAGCCATCTTTCTTCTTTGACCAAGGTTTCTACCATTAGGCTTTGGAAGCATTCTCCTTGATGATTCCTCTTTATTTTGACCAATTTGTCCATCCTTTTGAGAAATATTCTGCATAATTGAAACACTAGGAGGACACTTTGGTACCCATTTCATTTTGGGTCCGTGAATATTAGTATTAGGGCCTTTAGGATTTTTAGGAACCCATACCATACAATTTCTCATATAATGATTTCTCCTATAATTGCATAAATGAGAAATATGTCCTAGATGACCACAAAAATTACAAACAATTGAATTTAATGATGGTTTGATCGTTTGAATATCATTTTTGAAAAACTTAAGGCTATGTTTGGTGCACATGATAGTATAGTATAAGATAAGATGATAGGATAGTATAAGATATGATAGTATAATTAATAGGATAAGACATAATCCTATCTTTTGTTTGATAACAAAAGGATAAATTAGCTGATTGTATAACATTTTTTAAGACCAAAATATCCTTTAGTATAAAAGTTAAAATAATTAAATAATAATAATAAAAAACTTTATGGTAGTGGTGATGGTGGTGGTGGTGGTGGTGGTGGTGGTGGTGGTGGTGGTGGTGGTGGTGGTGGCGGCGGTGGTGGCGGCGGTGGTGGAGGTGGTGATAGTGGTGGTGGTGGTGGTGATGGTGGTGGTGGTGGCGGCGGTGGTGGTGACGGCGGTGGTGATGATGGTGGTGGTGGCGGTGGCGTAGTGGTGGTGGCGACGGTGGTGGTGGTGGTGGTGGTGGTGGTGGTGGCGGCGGCGTGCGATGGTGGCGGTGGTGGTGGCGGCGGTGGTGGTGGTGATGATGGCGGTGGTGGTGGTGATGGTGATGGTGGTGGTGGTGGTGGTGGTGGTGGTGATGGTGGTGGTGGTGGTGATGATGGTGGTGGTGGTGATGGTGGAGGTGGTGGTGGTGGTGGAGGTGGTGATGGTGGTGGTGGTGGTGGTGGCGCAAGGGAGAGGAGTGATAAAAATGAAATTGATGATAAGATTGGAATAGAAATCCTATCATGTCTTATCATGTACTAGGGGAGGGGATAGAGTTATCACCTTAGAATAGGATAAAATGATTTGACCTGATTTCATTATACTATCAGTTGAATGCACCAAACATTGAATAAGACCTGATAGTATTAGCTTATACTATCATATCTTCTTTATACGATGCACCAAACGTAGCCTAAGTCCTTTGTTATTTTTATATTCTAAATTATTTTTGCCATAAGTCTTGCTTGAATTTTCACATGCAATAACATTAATTTTATTCTTATTATCAAGCATAGAATTTAAGCAATTGCAATCATTTGCTTTGGCAAATTCAGAATCTAAGCCCTCAACTTGAATTTTTAAATTAATGCATTTTTCACAAGAAGTTGAGGTTTTACATTTCAAAGACATTTCCTCATCAATAAAAATATTTTTCAAAGTTTTAATTTCATTTTCAATAAAGGAAATATTTTCCAAACACGATAAGTTTTTCTTTTCTAAATTCAACAAACCATCATACAATTCATTATATGCACTTTGCAACTCATTATAGGAAGGACTATAATATAGTTTAGAATTTTTACCTCAAAGTCCTTTTTAGTCATATGGGAAGTAATTTCAATTTCTAGGGTACTTGCCTCTTTAAGAGAATTACATTCTTCCTCATCAATTTTGTTTTGCTTTGCCTCTTCTTCAAATTGAGCATCATTGTCACCAAGTGGCATTTGGCTCCCTTCAATAGTTTGAGTATCTCTTTGAGGATATTTTTCATGACAATCTTCCTTCAATGGCGTTTGCTCTTCTTGCTTTCTATATACAACTTTATACACAAAATCATTGTTAGCAAGATAAATAGCATTAAGAACATCCCATATATCTTTAGCACTAGAGCAATTTTTAATTGTAGCATAAGCATCATCATTTATACTACTTCTTAATATTTGCATAGCTCTAATGTTTAAAGAAAAACATTTTTTGTCAAAACTATTCCAAATTTGTTTTGATTTGTAAGTAAATCCATTTAGCACAATATCCCACAAATCCAAATCAATAGATTGTATATAAAATTCTATTCTAGTTTTTCAATAAACAAAATGCACACCATCAAAGAATGGTGGTTTATCAATTTCAAAACCTTCCATTTTGAAAAACTTTCAAGGTTGCTTACAAGTAAGGATCTTTAACTCTAAGCGGTTAAGCTTTTACCAGAGCACGAAGCTCTGATACCACTTGTTAGTCATGGCAACCATTACCCAAGAGGGGGGGTGAATTGGGTATTAAAAATTTTGGCAAAACTTCTTTTAATTAAAATATAAATATTAAAACTAATTAAATAAAAGCACAGAAGGAATGAGATAAAAGAAAAGCTTTAGCAATAGCAAATGAATAAGTGTGCAATAATATAAAATTGCATAAATAAATAAATGTGCAATAATATAAAATTGTATAAAATAAAGATTGCGTAAAATAAAGAGATAAAGAGAAGAAGAGCAGGCACGATATTTATCCTAGTTCGACCACCAACCACTTATGGTTTACGTCCAGTCCCCGAAACACAGTTCAAGATTTTTTCCTATATGTACAAGCTTCAATAGGTGCTTGCAACCTTTACATAAGAGAGCACTTTTCACACACAGGGAAACTCTACCCTTGTGCTAAAGTCTCAGCCTGCAGGGATACCTCACCCTTACATAAACCTTAGAGGGATACCTCACCCCCTTTACAAATCTTGAAGGATACCTCACCCTCAATGTAGAAGAACAGAAATATAGATGAAGAGAAACTCTCACTCAGAGTAAATTATACAAATTGAAGTGCTAAGAGGCTCTCAATGATATCTCAAAGTTTTAGCAAAAAGAGCACAGAAAATAGGCGTAAAATATAAATCACATTTTTCAGAGTAAACGCAAATTAAACAAATAGATGGGTACTTTCATATGAGAGCCACGGTCTCTATTTATAGAGTCAGAAAGAAAATAGCCATTGGAGCAAATTAATGTGATAATAAATGCGTTAACATTTACATATGAATTTCAAAAACGAAATAGAGTTCTCGTGGGTTATTCAAATACCATTATTGGGTATTCGAATACCACTGTTCATAAACCATCGTGAAAAGCAAATTATATGGGTTATTCGAATACCAACATGAGGTATTCGAATACCTCTATTTAAAACACGTTAAAAAGGCAATTTAGAAAGTTATTATTCGAATACCTTAAGATGTATTCGAATAATACAGTCTGGAACGTTTTCAGGCATGTGGTATTCAAATACCATATCATGTATTCGAATGCCCCTTTAAAAAAACTCGTTCAGGAACGTTTTTGTGCTGTGGTATTCGAATACCACAAGCTGTATTCGAATACCTTGCTCTGATTTCGAATACTGACTTTAAAAGGTCATAACTTCTTCATTTCTTATTCGTTTAAAGCAAATGACCAGTCATTGGAAAGATCTTTGAGTCTATTTTCAAATGAAATAAGTTTCAAAACAAAACTCAAAGTATTTTGAAAGATATGATCAAAAGAGTGACCAAAGGTTAGTTTTGCAAAACTCAAACTTTGCTATTTTTCATAGATTTGAACTATTACCAAAAATAGCTTTTCAAAACTTGTTTGTTGGACATTTTAACATATGAAAATCATTTGTAAGGATTTGAAAAACATATTTGAGATATCCATGAGGCTTCTTACATAAAGACCCTAAGTCCTAAAAGCTATACCATTTAATCTTCCTTTGGACTTGGTCTTTGACATGACTTTGATGTTATCAATACCTTCATGAGATATCTGTTCACATTCTCCTTGTGTTGAGCTTAATTGAGATCTTTTGCTTTCTTGTTGCAAGCTCATTCTTGGTACTTGGACTATCCTACAAAGTATTGCTCACTTAAACAATCATAGTTAGTCCAGAATCACAATTCAATATCTTCGTATGCATGAATCATAAATGTATAACTCTAGTTAATTTAGCATGCATATAAAACTTTCATAGATACATCCAAATAAGATATTTGTCAATTACTAATGGATATGCTCTATATAGGATGCAACAGAACATAAGCAACGTGTACTTTTTGTCTTGTATTTGTCATCATCAAAACTTAACATATAAAACCATTTGGGGCAAACTTATATCCACAATATACATTCAATAGTTGATTTAAATGAATAGTCATGTAGGTTGCATGTTTGAGTAAAGAAGTATTAAGTGTATACCAAATTTCTTTCACGTAATTGCTTAAAATTATTGAATTCCTTTGATATAAATAGAAGTATTTTTTTATATTATTTTATATAGTGCATGAATGACAGGAATTGATATTACAATATTAGTTATATGGCATATGGATCCTTTTATGTCAGTTTTGTTTTGATGTTGTCATGAGGAGAGAGAGTTAAACAAATTTTTTTTACAAAAAAAAACAAATTTTAACTGGACAACACAACTTTCTTTTTTTTTTGTATCTATGTGAATACTCCATATGATTATATAAAAGAAGAAATGATATAAGAAATTGGTGGTTAAAATTTAGGAAGAGTATGACTACGGGAGAGTAGTGCTAAGACTTACTAATAGAAGTTTTTTGTTTATATGTAGGAAATTGGTACCTCATTTTCAAATTTTTTGAACTCAAGTAGGAGTCATCTGATCAATATGTTTGAGGTTGCAGTGTGCAACATAAATGCTTGAGATTGAAAATAAGTTATGACAAATATAGCATATAAAGATGGGTGAGAGTTGGCCCAATCAGTTTTGAAACTTTTTTCAGCAAGAAAATAATTAAAAAAGAAGAAAGTAGTATCAGAAGAGCAAATTAAGTGAAGCATGAAAGTAAGATTTCAACAACAGTGTACACTACACGAAAAAAAAGAATACTAACACTGGGTATTGCCCCTTGCACTCAGCAATAATTGTTGGCTAAAGAGTTGTTCTTACGAAAGAAAAACTACCAAAGAAAAATAAAGTAATAACAAATGAGAGAAAATCAATTAACAACTCTTCTACAACCATATCCCGTAGTCTTTGTAAACTCATATCACATAAGGACAATCTGAAGCAGTAAAGAGGAAAATGTTTACCTTTAGCAAAAATATTGAGATGAACGTAGAGACAAAAACTTGTTTAATTAAATCTTCTTTTGTGATACTGAATCTGACTGGGGGGAATACAGAAAAGGTATCAGCAAAGCAACAAATCAAGAAAAATAAACAATGACATTGTGTTGGGATTTTTCACAAATAGTTAGTGCCTACAGTGAAGATGGAGTACATAAAGCTGAAGGATGAACACTGATTCAGGTACTCCATGAAAATTAAAGTTGCTGGTGGTATGAAAGTAGGAGAGACGAATTTAGAAGTTTGTTGATTTTCTTCTCACACGTTCCTCTTGTAGAAGATTTGACTTTTGAAACCAAATGGGAGAGAAGATCTGATTTTTCAAACCAAAAAGGAGATGAAAGGACAGTGGGTATAAAGAGAAGAATTTAAAAAATGAGAAAGAGTGAAAAAAATAGCAATAGTTCCTGACTTGTAAAATCAGGTAGCGTGTATTGGTAGCGTAAAATCAATTTTCTGTCAGTTTTTTTTTTGTTTAAATGGGAAGAAATATTATGTTTAAGTTTTGGCTATTTCTAATATACACCCTCCTTTAGAGGGTGTATCATACACCATGTGATCCAAGCCATTGATTTAATCATAAACATAATCAATGGCTTGGATCAATTACAGGAAACTTGCTTAGAAGTACATTTCTGACAAAACAGTACATTACTGATAAAATAGTACATTTCTGACATAACAATACATTTCCCGACATAACAGTACATTTCCTATTGAGTTTGGATGCCCCCCAAGGTTTTGACTTTCGACAGCTTCTGGAGATAGACAAAATTTTATAACAGATAACTCAATTTTTAACAAAAGATTCAAAGTGATTTATGTGAACTAAGAAGTAAAGTCAAGGCCCTTAGTACCAAAATACAATCTCTGGAGCCTAACTACCAGTCCACTCTAACTGACAGAGAATCACTATAAACTTCTTGTGAAGCGCTAAGGAAGACGCAACCTTGAACTATATGTAGTATCTGTCGGTTTAGCCTACCAGACAAACATGTGTGTTTTTTGTTGACTTAAGATTATCTCGACAATATAACTTGTAATTGCCAAGTATCTTGACGGAACAAAGAAATTTTCCTTATTTATTCCCTGCCAATCTTTACTTCACACATTGTCGGTTTATATGGCTTTCAATATTTGCCGTTTGTAGATTTAATCCTTAAACCAGACTTAATCTCGACAACTGCATCAGCATTTCTAGAAAACACTTGAATAAATTTAAATGGTTTTTAATTCCATCAGGCTTTACAAGCCAATGACCATCCGACAAACATAAAAAATTTGGTCGGCTTTTGTAACATCAAACAAATATATGTTTCTATTGACATAATTCATTTTCTCCTTATTTCTTCTAGGCTATAGAGCTTGACAAACATAAGGAGGACCATTTTTCAACTCAGCAAGGTTTACCTGAAATTCTTCAGGACTTGTAACTTATTCGTCGAATTCTTCTAATCCGACAGGGTTGATTTTCTTTCTTTTAAGAAATTCCTTTGCCTTTGCAAATTTTTAATCTTAAATTGCTTAATTTATCCTGCCTTTGCCCCATTATATGGGGACATGTGCATAATGTAGCAAGTAAAATAAGAATAAGAATAAGGTTAGCAATGTAGTTAATAACACTTTTCTTTATTCGACATCACTGATATTTATTCGACAGAAGTGATCTTTATTCGACAAATATGATCTTCATTAGACAGAACTTGACCCTTAGCCATTCTTGTCAAATAATGTTCTCCTGTCAGCATTGGTCCTGTCAAATTGTAACTTGGCCATTTTCATCACAAGTCCCATTATGTCTGACATCTTTCATCATTCTCTGTCATGTTATGTTTTATCGAAAGGTAACCTCACATTTATACACATGAGGCATTTTCTCTGTCGAATCCAAAATTAAGATTTATCACCTAACAGATGCCCCCCAAAGTTTTGGCTTTCGACAGCTTCTGGAGATAGAAAAAATTCGATAACAGATAACTCAATTTTCAACAAAAAATTCAAAGTGATTTTTGTGAACTAAGAAGTAAAGTCAAGGCCCTTAGTACCAAAATACAATCTCTGGAGCCTGGCTACCAGCCCACTCTAGCTGGTAGAGAATCACTATAAACTTCTTGTGAAGCTCTAAGGAAGACGCAACCTTGAACTATATGTAGTATCTGTCGGTTTAGCCTACCCGATAAACATTTGTGTTTTCTGTTGACTTAAGATTATCTCGACAATATAACTTGTAATTGCCAAGTATCTTGACGGAACAAAGAAATTTTCCTTATTTATTCCCTGCCAATCTTTACTTCACACAATGTCAGTTTATATGACTTTCAATATTTGCCATTTGTAGATTTAATCCTTAAACTAGATTTAATCTCGACAACTGCATCAGCATTTTCAGAAAACACTTGAATAAATTTAAATGGCCTTTAATTCCATCAGGCTTTAAAAGCCGACGACTATTAGACAAACATAAAAAATTTAGTCAGTTTTGTAACATCAAACAAATATATTTTTCTATTAACATAATTCAATTTCTCCTTATGTCTTCTAGGCTATAGAGCCTGACAAACATAAGGAGGACCAGTTTTCAACTCAGCAAGGTTTACCTGAAATTCGTCATGACTTGTAACATATTCGTCAGATTCTTCTAATCCAACATGATTGATTTTCTCTCTTTTAAGAAATTCCTTTGCCTTTGCAAATTATCTGTCTTAAAATGCTCAATTTATCCTGCCTTTGCCCCATTATATGGGGACGTGTGCATAATGTAGAAAGTAAAATATGAATAAGATTAGTAATGTAGTTAATAACATTGATCTTTATTCGACAACACTGATCTTTATTCGACAGAAGTGATCTTTATTCGACAAATATGATCTTCAATCGACAGAACTTGGCTTTTACCATTCTTGTCAAATAATGTTCTCTTGTCAGTATTGGTCCTGTCAAATTGTAACTCGGCCATTTTCATCACAAGTCCCATTATGTCTGAGATCTTCCATCATTCTCTGTCATGTCAGGTTTTGTCGAAAGGTAACCTCACATTTATACACATGAGGCATTTTCTTTATCGAATTCAAAATTAGGATTTATCACCTAACAGATGCCCCCCAAAGTTTTGGCTTTCGACAGCTTCTGGAGATAGATAAAATTTTATAACAGATAACTTAATTTTCAACAAAAGATTTAAAGTGATTTCTGTGAACTAAGAAGTAAAGTCAAGGCCCTTAGTACCAAAATACAATCTCTGGAGCCTGACTACCAGCCCACTCTAGCTGACAGAGAATCATTATAAACTTCTTGTGAAGCTCTAAGGAAGACGCAATCGTGAAATATATGTATTATCTGTCGGTTTAGGCCAACCGACAAACATTTGTGTTTTCTGTTGACTTAAGATTATCTCGACAATAACTTGTAATTGCCAAGTATCTTGACAGAACAAAGAAATTTTCCTTATTTATTCCCTGCCAATCTTTACTTCACACATTGTCGGTTTATATAGCTTTCAATATTTGCCGTTTATAGATTTAATCCTTAAACCAAATTTAATCTCGACAACTGCATCAACATTTCCAGAAAACACTTGAATAAATTTAAATGGTCTTTAATTCCATCAAGCTTTAAAAGCCTACGACCATCCGACAAACATAAAAAATTTGGTCGGCTTTTGTAACATCAAACAAATATATGTTTCTATTAACATAATTCATTTTCTCCTTATTTCTTCTAGGCGATAGAGCCTGACAAACATAAGGAGGACCATTTTTCAACTAAGCAAGGTTTACCTGAAATTTGTCAAGACTTGTAACTTATTCGTCGGATTCTTCTAATCCGACAGGGTTGATTTTCTCTCTTTTAAGAAATTCCTTTGCCTTTGCAAATTTTCAGTCTTAATTTGCTCAATTTATCCTGCCTTTGCCCCATTATATAGGGACGTGTGCATAATCTAGCAAGTAAAATAAGAATAAGAATAAGGTTAGCAATGTAGTTAATAACACTTTTCTTTATTCGACATCACTGATATTTATTCGACATAAGTGATCTTTATTCGACAAATATGATCTTCATTCGACAGAACTTGGCTCTTAACCATTCTTGTCAAATAATGTTCTCTTGTCAGCATTGGTCCTGTCAAATTGTAACTTGGCTATTTTCATCACAAGTCCCATTATGTCTGACATCTTTCATCATTCTCTGTTATGTCATGTTTTGTCGAAAGGTAACTTCACATTTATTCACATGAGGCATTTTCTCTGTCGAATCCAAAATTAAGATTTATCACCTAACAGATGCCCACTAAAGTTTTGGCTTTCGACAGCTTCTAGAGATAGACAAAATTTTATAACAGATAACTCAATTTTTAACAAAAGATTCAAAGTGATTTCTGTGAACTAAGAAGTAAAGTCAAGGCCCTTAGTACCAAAATACAATCTTTGGAGCCTGGCTACCAGCCCACTCTAGCTGACAAAGAATAACTATAAACTTCTTGTGAAGCTCTAAGGAAGACACAACCATGAAATATATGTAGTATCTGTCGGTTTAGGCTACTCTACAAACATTTGTGTTTTCTGTTGACTTAAGATTATCTCGATAATATAACTTGTAATTGCCAAGTATCTTGACAGGACAAAAAAATTTTCCTTATTTATTCCCTGCCAATGTTTACTTCACACATTGTCGGTTTATATGGCTTTCAATATTTACCGTTTGTAGATTTAATCCATTAACCAAATTTAATCTCGACAACTGCATCAGCATTTCCAGAAAACACTTGAATAAATTTAAGTGGTCTTTAATTCCATCAGGATTTAAAAGCCTACGACCATCCGATAAACATAAAAAATTTGGTCAGCTTTTGTAACATCAAACAAATATATGTTTCTATTAACATAATTCATTTTCTCCTTATTTCTTTTAGGCTATAGAGCCTGACAAACATAAGGAGGACCATTTTTCAACTCAGCAAGGTTTACCTGAAATTCGTCAGGACTTGTAATTTATTCGTCGGATTCTTCTAATCCGACAGGGTTGATTTTATCTCTTTTAAGAAATTCCTTTGCCTTTGCAAATTTTTAGTCTTAAATTACTCAATTTATCCTGCCTTTGCCCCATTATATGGGGGCGTGTGCATAATGTGGCAAGTAAAACAAGAATAAGAATAAGGTTAGCAATATAGTTAATAACACTTTTCTTTATTCGACATCACTAATATTTATTCGACAAATATGATCTTCATTCGACAGAACTTGGCTCTTAGCCATTCTTGTCAAATAATGTTCTCCTGTCAGCATTGGTCCTGTCAAATTATAACTTGGCCATTTTCATCACAAGTCCCATTATGTCTGACATCTTTCATCATTCTCTGTCATGTCATGTTTTATCGATAGGTAACCTCACATTTATACACATGAGGCATTTTCTCTGTCGAATCCAAAATTAAGATTTATCACCTAACATATGCCCCCCAAAGTTTTGGCTTTCGATAGCTTCTGGAGATAGACAAAATTTTATAACAGATAACTCAATTTTCAACAAAAGATTCAAAGTGATTTTTGTGAACTAAGAAGTAAAGTCAAGGCCCTTAGTACCAAAATACAATCTCTGGAGCCTGACTACCAGCCTACTCTAGCTGACAGAGAATCACTATAAACTTATTGTCAAGCTCTAAGGAAGACGCAACCTTGAAATATATGTAGTATCTGTCGGTTTAGCCTACTCGACAAACATTTGTGTTTTTTGTTGACTTAAGATTATCTCGACAATATAACTTGTAATTGCCAAGTATCTTGACAGAACAAAGAAATTTTTCTTATTTATTCCCTGCCAATCTTTACTTCACACATTGTCGGTTTATATGACTTTCAATATTTTTCGTTTGTAGATTTAATCCTTAAACCAGATTTAATCTCGACAACTGCATCAGCATTTCCAAAAAACACTTGAATAAATTTAAATGGTCTTTAATTCCATCCGACTTTAAAAGCCGACGACTATCCGACAAACATAAAAAATTTGGTCAGTTTTGTAACATCAAACAAATATATTTTTCTATTAACATAATTCAATTTCTCCTTATGTCTTCTAGGCTATAGAGCCTGACAAACATAAGGGGGACAAGTTTTCAACTCAACAAGGTTTACCTGAAATTTGTCACGACTTGTAACTTATTCGTCGGATTCTTCTAATCCGACAGGGTTGATTTTCTCTCTTTTAAGAAATTCCTTTGCCTTTGCAAATTTTCAGTCTTAAAATGCTCAATTTATCCAGCCTTTGCCCCATTATATGGGGACGTGTGCATAATGTAGAAAGTAAAATATGAATAAGATTAGCAATGTAGTTATTAACACTGTTCTTTATTCGACAACACTGATCTTTATTCGATAGAAGTGATTTTTGTTCGATAAATATGATCTTCATTCGACAGAACTTGGCTTTTAGCCATTCTTGTCAAATAATGTTCTCCTGTCAGCATTGGTCCTGTCAAATTATAACTTGGCCATTTTCATCACAAGTCCCATTATGTCTGAGATTTTTCATCATTCTCTGTCATGTCAGGTTCTGTCGAAAGGTAACCTCACATTTATACACATGAGGCATTTTCTCTGTCAAATCCAAAATTAAGATTTATCACCTAACATATGCCCCCCAAAGTTTTGGCTTTCGACAGCTTCTAGATATAGACAAAATTTTATAACAGATAACTTAATTTTCAACAAAAGATTCAAAGTGATTTCTATGAACTAAGAAGTAAAGTGAAGGCCCTTAGTACCAAAATACAATCTCTGGAGCCTGGCTACCAGCCCAGTCTAACTGACAGAGAATCACTATAAACTTCTTGTGAAGTTCTAAGGAAGATGCAACCTTGGAATATATGTAGTATCTGTCGGTTTAGCCTACCCGACAAACATTTGTGTTTTCTATTGACTTAAGATTATCTCGACAATATAACTTGTAATTGCCAAGTATCTTGACGGAACAAAGAAATTTTCCTTGTTTATTCCCTACCAATCTTTACTTCACACATTGTCGGTTTATATGGCTTTCAATATTTGTCATTTGTAGATTTAATCCTTAAACCAGATTTGATGTCAACAACTGCATCAGCATTTCCAGAGAACACTTGAATAAATTTAAATGGTCTTTAATTCCATCAGGCTTTAAAAGCCGACGACCATCCGATAAACATAAAAAATTTTGTCAGCTTTTGTAACATCAAACAAATATATTTTTCTATTAACATAATTCATCTTCTCCTTATTTCTGCTAGGCTATAGAGCCTGACAAACATAAGGAGGACTATTTTTCAACTCAGCAAGGTTTACTTCAAATTCGTCAGGACTTGTAACTTATTCATCGGATTATTCTAATCCGACAGGGTTGATTTTCTCTCTTTTAAGAAATTCCTTTGCCTTTGCAAAATTTTAGTCTTAAATTGCTCAATTGATCCTGCCTTTGCCCCATTATATGGGGACGTGTGCATAATGTAGAAAGTAAATTAAGAATAAGAATAAGAATAAGATTAGCAATGTAGGTAATAACACTGTTCTTTAATCGACAGCACTGAACTTTATTCGACAGAAGTGATCTTTATTTGACAAATAGTTGTAAGATATTTGTAATACCACTTTTACCAAATGTAATAATGGAATGTCCTATAATGAATGCCTTTGAAATTTAACATCAACTAACAGCAGATAACATTTCTATGATTTTCATGAGTTAGAGGATGTAATATAGTGATGAGGGGTAAATGTTTGTCAAGCTATAGTATCTGTAGAGCTGCTAGTAAAAGGAAGCCAGCTAATAAAAATATGTACTAATACTGATTTAATAAACTGCTCTTTCATTATCAAATTTGTTTGTTACTTATATTCAAACGAGCTTTACAAAATAACTGTACTGGTCATGTCTAAAAATCCAAAATAAGTGAAACGTTGACTATTTCCATAATTACTCTAACAGTGTACATTCCACCCAACAAAAACCAAAAGGCCAAAAGAGATAGGTATCATCTATGCAGAGACCCAATCACCAGTCAGCATCTACATCCAAGTATTAACTATAATATGCTGGATTGAAAGATCAGACCAAAAAAAAATCTTGCTGCATCCCAACTCCAGCTATTAACAAATTCCCAAACATAAGTGTCAGTCCTTTTCAATCTTGATTGCTTTCAATGGAGGAAACGCATTGCCATCCTTGTTTGCCTCAATGGTGCTATAGAGTTTCTTTTTTGCAGGGGTTGCCTTACCCTTGGAAAAGCTACTGTCGGATGATATTGGAATAGGACTCACAATCGTTTGAGAAACAAATGCCTGCATACAAAAATTAAAATTACATATATATATTACTTATATGGTTTGACATAAATATAACTAAACATTTTTTATGTTGTGTTATTTGCTGCACGTTACAAATAAAAAATGTCAATAGAGAATCTAACGAAGAATAAGGATAGGAGAATTATGTTCTACCTGGCTAGGAATAATTTCAACATTTGGCACATTGTCGACCAGATGCAAAGTGTTTGGGAAAGGTGAATTGAAAATAGACTGCATTAAAATGTAGAATCCGACGTTAGACAATTGGGAGAGGCACTTAACAAAAAATTAAGTAGACGTACAGACCTTTGAAGGGGTGTTGTCGGTGCCTTGTAGCATGAACATACCCAATATATGTTCATCATTGCATACCCTCTTAACACAGAAAGAGCCGTCGTAATGAGGAGATGACGCTGATTTGGTCTGAATCTTAAAAAGCATTTTCGTCCCAACCAAACCAGATATTATACTTGGAAAATGAAAACCACCACCCACCTGTAAAAAGAAAAGTGGATGGTTGAAACAAGAAAACCATGGTGGAATACGGGAAACTGAGTTAAGTTGTAGAATTTTTTTAAAAAATCGTTGAGAATAACACAACAACTACAGCTAAAACTTGAGAGACAAAGTATGACCACCTTGTTACATTCATCCAACAACTGAGCACATGGGGTCTTTAATAGATTTTGTGCTTCATGGTCGAAAAGCATAAATACAGCATTAGCAGTCCCATCACAAACCTCCAGCTTTATCCTATACCTTTGTTGTTAACCAAACAAAAGGAAAAGTGCATCAGTCGAATAACACTCTAAGAATGCAATTATAGAAACCAAAGAGTTTATGAAAGCATGGGTATATACCTTGGTATCATAGAGACCACATGACAGAGGCACACATCATAATAGTATATGCCAGAATCTGGAGAGACAGACCTCTGGCATTTGCAGGCACTATACCACCAGTCTATATCATCGACAATTGCCTTCACAGTTGCCATAACTATGAAGAACCCATCCTTCCATTATAAAGCAAAACAATGAGAAGATTAAAATGTAAACCACAAAAAAGTACAACAACTTGTGTATGGTTTGAGAAACAGAACGTGGAAAAGTAACATAACAGGACACACAACAAACCTTTTTCCACTCAATGATCTGATCAATGGACTTTTGGTCATGGAGTTTCATGAAGTCATCTTCCATGGAAGTTTTATGCAAATCAGGAATGACACCCAACAGTTGACTGCCAAATTGGGCTATCTTCAACAATCCTATTTTTGAAAGAAATCCAGAACACATGAGCAAATTAAAATGGTTAGTAGAACTAAATATATGGATAGCTGAAACCACATAGAAGAAGTGTGTATACAATAACATGACACACAAAACATACCTCTATCTAAAAGCAATGACCTCAGTAATTGGAGGATTGAACATGATTTTGGTTGCATGCATAACGGTTTGGATTACAATTTTGCCTTGGAAAAAAATAATGAAGAAAACCACAAGTGGACAAAAAATATATGTGAACCCAAAAATCAAAATGAAGGACATAAGCAGGAACACTGAAGGATGTTAGACCAAACAGATAAAATGAGCAACAAAAAAATCCCAAAAACAAATATACACATGGTTACCTCGGAAGAGCTACACTTTAGCAAGTTGGATGACGACGACAGGAAGGTCAGCATTACCTTCTGTTAGAAAAGCATTTAGTTGATCAACATATTCAGCAAACAAAGCACACTCAAGCTTGACACTGTGAAAATGGAGCAAACGTGTTAGTCACAAGTTTAAAATGAATAACAAATGATGCAGTAAGATGTGAACATAATAAAATGAATTTTATGAAATATTAATGAAAGGCCATGTGATGGGAAAATAAATCACCCACTTGCAGTCAAAAAGCTCTATTACAACCATCTTAGTTGGCTTTCCATCCCGTTCATACTCCTTTTGGCTAGAAGTGGCAACCAAGAGACCCATGACATCTGCAAAGGGTACAATATGTAAGTAAACAAACATATTTGAAGAAAACCAACGATATATTGGAAAATGAAATAGTAGGTTAAGAAAAGTTAGATCAATAAGGAAGTCAGAATCTCCTTCATTTCTTAAGACATCACCAAATGCCACAAATGACAACCCATATTGTGGAGCAATGACAGAATCAGATGGAGCAACCGTAGTCCTAAATTGAAAAATAAGGTGAAACTCATGGTGTGTAGCACGATAAGCTCCCGTATTTGGAATGACGGTGAAGTAACACATCTTGTAGACACTGCCCTCTGTAAGGACATTGAGGAACTTGTAGACTAAGGTTTTCCTCACACTTGCTTGAGTCTTACCACCCTTAAAACAAATCCACAATGTCCAACAATAAAAAAGTCAGAACACAAAATGAATAATAGAAGAGTATGAACCATGTAGCAAAAGCAGCAGGGGAAATATTTCATTACAAACTCATCCAAAAGAAGCATCTCGATGGATCCTGGTAGTTTGGAGTTGTTGTATGAAGGGACCTTCCACAGCCTCAAGATCCTAACCCTAAACCTCCAAGCCTCTCTCTCAGGAACATTTTTCATCAAGGCATCAGATGGTTGAGCCATATCAAATGGGTAAAAGCACCAAAAGAGAGATCAGAAATCAAGAATAGAGAAAACAAGACACAATCAGGGCAACAACACGAAATAAAAAAGTGAAGAAGATTGAGAGTCAGTTTCGGACATGTTAAGAATGCAAAAGCCACCCTATAAATAAGGAGCAGAGGGTCACAATTCAAATTCAAATTTTGTCAAAATTGGGGGGAAGTTACAAGCTCCTGCTGGAGTAGGAGCATGGGCTCCCCTTTGCTTCTTTGCAAGCTCCTGAAAGTGAACAAATACTAAATTCGTCAAGCATTTATAAAAGAAGCTAGTGTATGTAATCAAATTTATAATGATGTATGAACACGTACTCTCTATACACTTTTTATCAAGGATTGAATGAAAACAAAGTATAATTCAAGGATCTAGCCTATGAATGCATAATAAAATGGTTGAGTAATAATTCTATTTCATAGAGTTATCACCTACGCCCCTATCCTTGCAACCTGAACCAGCCACTGTCGCTCCCTTCACCGCCAATTAGAACCCAAGCACCCAGCTACTAAACGCTCTGCCTATTCACCCTAGGAACATCCATAACCTTGGTTAAGTGAGAATATTACCTTTAACACTGTTAACTTAATGGGGGTGGGGTGCAATTTTTATGGGTAAATAGAGTTAAGTGCTATATCATGAAATTTCAAGGGTGTTTTTGCATGAAAAATAAATACAAACAAACGTACCATAATCAGGATGCTACTACATGAACGCTCGAGACCACGTGTTGATTGATTGGTTCATTAGTTGTAAAAAAATTTTCATTTTAATTTTCAAGTCTTAAAACTAAAAAAAAATATTTTTGCAAGACACCAAAGCTCGACCGCTTAAAGCAATTTCCCATATAACAAATAATAAATAGTAATAACTCCATCATTAGTATATAAATTATATGTCACATTATTGAGAAATCATGTTCATGAAATATGATTTACTTTCAAGATATTGAGCAATTTCTTGGTACTATCATGTAGGCAATCAAATTATTATGAATATTGTTAGTATGGGTACTTATGAACTAGGTTTAACTTGATTCAATTACTAGTTTTATATTTTAATTGGGTCAATTTTTTTTTATATTGGTTCATACTACAACCAAAGGCTGAGTCAGTATTTGATTAATTTGAGATCTAGATAAAATGTATAAATTTAGACATTATATATAACTAACTCATAAAAATTTATAAGTAAGAGATTAAAATTAAGGAATATTTTACAATATATTTTTATAAATAAATTTAATAATATTTAAATCAAGAAGTAACAATATTGTCATATTATGTGTAAGTACTAGTTTAAGTCAAGAATTTTTATAATTTTTCATTAAATTATAAAATTTCTAAAATATTGTGTAGCATGGGCCAAGTTAGGCCTACCAATAGTATGGTCTGAATTCAACCCAAAAATAAATCGAGTCTAATTTTCATAATTTAAATCCAGGCAAATTAGTTTTAGGTCAAGTTGGGTTATTGAGTTAGGTTAGGTCTTTAACACCCCTAATTATAAACTAAGAAGTGCAGACACAACATTCTCTTCCATTTTGCAGTATCCACAACGTAAAGTGTCCAATAGAACATTGATATGGAAAAATACATCCTCCCACAGTTTTTATTTTTTTTTCCAGTCAAACCCTTCTTAGTTCAACGGAGAGACGATATGACACCGAATCATTTTTCATTCTTTAAAAAACCCCATCCTTTTTTTTTACTTCAAGATCTACTTATGTGCTTATGTGATTTGTGCTTCTTAAAACCCTATCCTTCATTCTTTAGAAAACCTTATCCTTGTCCAATGATTTGTGATTCTACACATGCCAACTTTGATTCTCCAAAAGCCCCATTATTCTCTAATGGTTTATGCTTTTGAGTTGTGCTCCTCTAACATTTTGTGTTTCTGCGATTTGTGCTTCACTAATGATTTGTGCTTTGATGAGTTTTGCTACTATGAGTCTACAACTGAGTTCTGGTTTTAGCTTCTTAGATTTGTGATTTACTGCTTTGGTTTCTAATTGAGAGATTGTGTTTGGTAATTCGACTATATTGTTGTGCTTGTTAGACATTGGGTACTAATTGGGATTTCGTTGGTATCTTATATTTTTTAGAATTTTTCGTATCGTGATATCGGTGTCATGTCGTACTGATATCGTATTCATAACTGTACTTCATAGATAATAAGTGTATCATAAAAAAAATTTAATTTTCATAACAACTATCTCAAAAGTAAGAGATTCTTATGTATGGTGAGAGTACTATGTTACTCGACTAAAAATATAACATATAGTATTACATAACCATACATGCCGCTTGATTAAAAATAAATTTTTTAAAAAATTAAAACTAGATAGTTGTTAAACTACTTACTCTGAGAGAATACAAGTTTTTTTCATCAAGAGCCACATTCTTTTAAGGGTAATGTTGGTTTCACAAACAAATTCAATACAAAAACATCACAAACTTAAAAGTTAGCTATGGATGTGATGGAAAAAGTGTGTGTGAGAGAGAGAGAGAGAGAGAGAGAGAGAGAAAAGAAAAATGAATGGTTGTGATCAAAGGTATGTGAGTCTAATCTTTTATGTGAAAATATATTTATTGTTCTTTTTATAATATAATAATGTATAATTGGATAATAGTGTAAAAGACTATACAATAATAATACATAAAAATTAAACTTAATTATTATTTGACATATGTAAAAGTATTTTTTAAAGATAAATATATTTGTAACATAATTCATGTAACACCCCAAATTTTGACTATATTAATAGTAATAGCAGAATTACACTATTTTGTATTTTCTGTATGTTATAAAAATAATTTAACTGTTTTGAGATCATTTTTTATCGTTTTGTGTGATTTGCTCCTGGTTAGGAAAATAATAATTTTTGGACTGGGGAAATTCTTATCTGATTTATTCGGAGGGTGGGGGATTTTACTAAACTCAAATCTGAGTGACATAGAAAAGAATTTTTTAATTTTTAGAATTTATCTATGAAATAAAAAATATTTCATGGATAAATATCTGATGTTTTATTTATAGCAGTTATTGCTATAAATTATTTGACCCGATAAATTTTAGTTGACAGAAAATGTGCTTAGAATATTTTCTGTAAGCTAAATCAAAATGAACCAATAGGAACCAGTCAAAAGAGGTGGCTGGACTTTTCTATCTAATAGGAAATGGTCAAACAAAGGGGCATAGACTTTGTTGTGAACTATCGGATGAAAAGCTTGATTAAGATGTTTTCTATCATAACCGTTGATCAGATCAATGGTGTGAAATGAATCCTAATAAAATCACTAAGTAATATCCATCGTAGATGAGATCAATGGATAGGAAACAAAGTTCATTTCAAAGGCTAGGATGGAGTCAAATATAGTGGCTTGACTTTTACTTAATAGTTAATTAAACTTAATTTAATCATCTTAATTGCCTAATTAACAAACTAAGTAGACTAATCTAGTTATTGATTAGTTATAATCTAATTACTAATTAGATATCCTAATTTTATTTAGAGACTATGATATATGCAATTATATGTTTAATTAATTAGTTATGTAATTAGATAATTAATTAAGAGTGATTAGGAAATTTAACCTAATTAATTAACTAATTAATTAGCATACAATTAGACTTTAATTGAAAGCAAATTAAGTCCCTAACCCCACTAGACACCCCACGGCCAAGAGGTCAAGTTCCACGATGTTTTCAAGTGTTCTAGGTCCATCTAAGTGACCAATAAATAACCACATGATGACCAAGCCATGTGCAATTACATGTGCACTCAAATTGTGATATTTTGGTTCTAGTAAATCCTAATATTTCCCTACACACTCACACGGCAGCCCACTCTCATTTTACAATCAATATTCACTTTTCTCTCTCACCAAAAAGCTTGCATCATTTTCTCTCAAAATTCCAAGAACACATAGAAGCTATTTTCCTTCCATTTTCTCACAAGTGTTTTGGCCCACACACCCAAACACACTATCCATCTTCTATAATTTTTGTTCTCATCATTTCCTAAACCTAAACCACCTCCTAAACACTTTTCATTTAGGAAGTTTTCTCAAAATCCCTCTCTAAGTGCTTTAAAATCTAAGTTTGGTTTACTTCCCTAAAGGTAAACTTTGGTTTTTATGGTTTAAAATTTAGTTTGTGATTTTTTAAATCATGTTTGTTCCATGATTTATCATTATTAAGCTTTGTTTGTGATTTTACTAATTGTTTTAGAATTGTTAGGGTTTTGTGTTGGTTCCCACGAAATCAAAGAGAAGGAGAGGAGCTTGAAGGACTTGTCTTCAAGAGGTAAGAGAGAGATTTAACCTCACCAACCAAGTTTTGGTGGTTCGGGGATGGTTTTGTACGGTGAAAAACCCATAAGGGTTCTTCACCTATTGTTTATTGCTTCTTTGATTGTGTTTGTATGGTTTATAATTTTGTTTTTGTGATTGCATGTGTGATTGTATGATTATTGCTTTGATTGTATGCTTGTATGGATAATTTGGAATGCATGCAAGCGTATGTGTAATTTAGGATGTGAACAACATGATTAAATGATTATATGAATGCTCCAAAGAGCAATGAGGCTCACAGTCATACTAGGGATTAGAGGACCAAAGTCCTGAAAATGAGGGATTCAAATGAGAATTAAGGATTTAAATGAAAAGGAAATGAATTTGAACAAGTTTGAGTGTAGCAAGCAAAATGGTTTTGGGAAAATAATCTGATATAATTAAATAAATAAGTTATGAAACAAAATGAGTGTCAATACTTGAAGTTTACTGACGTATAGCTCACTCTACGGGTTTTGAAGCGCGTCCGTAAAATTTGAGCTGTAATATGTGAAGTAAAAGAAAGAAATATCAATTTTTGGGAAACAATACAAATACCAATTTTTAGAGGGGTTATACTGCAATTTTTATAAAGGAGGGACAAAATTATAATTAATATTTTAAGAAGGACCATATTACAATTTTTATTTAAAGAGGAGTCATATTACAAATATTGTATAAAAGAGGGGTCATTTCATAAATATTAGTTTTATGAGGGGCTATTTCGTAAATATTAATTTATGAGGGACTACTTCGTAAATATTAGTTTTAAGAGGGACTATTTGGTAAATACTAGTTTTATGAGAGACTATAGTGAAAATATTATTTAAGTGAGGACAAAAATATAAATATTATATTTTAAGGGGTTATTATGCAAATATGAAAAATAAAGTCAAATTTTGGTGTTAAATGAGAAAAATAGTATTTTTGATTTAAAACGTATGAAAAATATTTTACGCAATTGGAAAACGTTGAAAAATTGCTATGCGATTAAGAAAATGTGAAAATATAACTACGCGATGAAAATAGAGTAATAATACTATTGGGTTATTGAATGGACCCCGAATATGTGATATGAATTGGAACTATGAATAGGTGCATAGTATGTGCATTAGAAGGTCCGATGGACTGTATGAGGCTATTTGTCTAGGAGAGACTACACCTCTTGAGTGGGTGCGATATGCGTAGTGTAAGTCACTCGTTGACTTTGGGGGCATTAGGGTGCGGGTTGCCTACAATGGATAGTTGGTAGCTCTTCTGTACCGTAGGTTAGACCGACGCAACACACCCATGATCTTAACCGAGACACTATTCTTAATCAAGATATGATAAAGATTGTCGTGTATATGCTAGATGTGCAAGATTGAGTACGTGGTCCGAGGCATGTTGGTACCGATAAATCTTTTCGATCACTCTCTCTGACCTGAGTTGTATCTCCATGGAGTAGGAAATTGAGTCTGTGTGCATACATATAGTTATTGAGGGCATTATCGTAAATATTATTTATGATAATTAATTTATTGAATATTTGATTATTGGTAATGGCATGATTGTAATTATTGTATATTACATATTTTGTGATGATAATGATGTTAGTGGCATAACTGTAATTATGGTATGATAGCTGTATGAAATATTGTATGTGTTTATCTTCATTGCTACCATACTGGTAATGACGTAGGTGATTTCACCTCTTTATATGTCTATTCTATATTGTATTTATAATTTAAAAAGATGTTGAGCAAGAAGTTGAGCGAGAAACTGAGGAAGAGCAGATCCCTGTTGAGGACGCTGAGTTTTGAAGAGATGGAGATGCCGTGCTTCCTTGGATATATGAGGTTGACGTTTCTTGGAGGATCAGAGTCATGAAACGTTGATTTGGAGAGAGAGCGTATTTACTACTTAGGCAACCTAAATATTAGATTGAGTAGACAACAACTTGGACATCATTACTTTAGTGTTAATATTTATGTACAATTAGAGCTTCTAATATCTATTAGGCAGTACTGGGGGACTTACTACCGTACCCCTAGTGAGGCTAGTATTGTGTCATCTGCTCGGACACATGTCCGTAGGACTTCACATCAAGCTGGATTCCTATATGCTGAGGAATCTGAGGAGGACCCGTCTGAGGGTTCTGCTGTCTAGTAGGACTTGGGCAATATGTTAGTTTAAGTTAAAGTTTAAATATTTTGAAAGTCTAGTTTGTAACTATTTAAGTATGACAATACTAAAGGCTTGTATGTATATATGATATAAATTATTTGTGACAATGTTGTTATGTTTTTATTTTCTGCTAAGTTTATCTTACTATTATTATGAAATTTTATAACTCGTATTTATATTACAAGCACGATTTCTAATGAAGGGGTAATTTAGTAATTAAGTAACATAAAATGTGGCGTCCTAAGGAGGGTGTTACAATTCACACTACCTTATACATATCAAATAGTGATTTAAGTTTTTATGATAGATCGTGCTTACCTAATAAAATTCTCTAAAATATCTTAGCATAAGTCAATTTTGATAAATAACTTAAATAAGCCGTTATACATATTTACTAAAAATAATGTGTAATAGAATGAGCGAAAGGGATAAGTGAGAAGGAAAGGATGTGAGAAAGGCTTTAGGAAAAGAAAACTTTGCATTGATACTATAAAAATCCTGGAGATGTTTACTAAGCTCCACTCTAAGTTTGGCATCCATGCTCCACTTAAATGAATTGAAATAGTAAATTTCACCACTGGATTTGTTTTATTTTTTATTTTTTATTTACAAGTTGTTATATTTATCTTTTAAACCTTATGCAATTAGTTTTTGCTCATTAGTCCTTATCATTAGTTTGGGCAGAAAACATTTTTTGAGTTTGCAAAGTCCATCTCCATTGCACATCTGAAGTTTTTGTGACCTGAGTTATGGAGAACGACTCTGTTTCCAAATTTGCAAAACCTAAACAAGCCCATCACTCTACCCAATTGGTTATGTAGAAAAAAATTAATAACTTAGATCCCTAAACCTTTACGTTAAATTGATTTTAGATGTTAGCTTTATTCTGTTTTTACCATGAATCCTTTATGTTTGAATCCATAGATGAACCCCTTAAATTACCTGCTAAAGCAGGTTTCTCATAAATATTAATTACAAAATTTAATTACACTTCATATATGCACATATCGAAGAAAAAGAAGACAACACACCAAAGCTAGGTTCCACAAACCAACTTAGCAATTAAAAAATAATTTAACTGTTTGATTTGTGTTTTCTCCTTCATTGTTCAAGAACCCAATTCATTAACTCATAAGCAAAAAAAAAAAAAAAACTCAACTCAACTTCCATTGAAATTTGACTGTTTGATTTGTGCTTTCTCCTTCATTGTTCAAAGTTTCAACCAATTTAGAATGTGTGTTGGTAAAGAGGTCAGATTATTATTTTTAATTATTTTTCTTTCTTGTTTATCATAAATCATTCAAAATTTTGACCATACAAGGCATTCCCCTTCTTCTAATCACCCACATTGCAAAGCTAAAGAGCCATACTCCAACCACTTTTTAAGCATGAGAACCACATGTTTATCTTTTGGGATTATTAATTTTGTTTTTTACTTTTATAATTAACTTATTACTTGATGATCAAGTAAATAATTTATACTATATCTAATCTTTACAACACCTAATGTAATCTAATGGCTATCAAAAGAGGGTCCATTTGATGGAACCTTTTTGGTCCATCTTAAACGTGTCCTTCTTCTACTTCTTCTTCTTCTTCTTCTTTGTCCTTGGATCGATCCTTTGCAAAGCTGCATCGCCTCTATCTTCCAATGCACGTATCACATCTAATGCCTTCGTCCCATTCTCCTTTGGCTCCATCACATTCCACATCAACCAATACAAGTAACCATAACAAGTGTTCTATGTTGTGTCACTGCTACACAACATAAAGCAAAATGAAAGAGAGCACTTCTACATGAAAAGCTTAGAGCCAACCATTCAATGTTGTGCTGCCAAACTCATTATCATCACAAATTTAAAACTAAACACCCATAGACAATGAACAAAACGGAAAATTCTAATATGGACCTCTAAAAAAAAGGTCCATGAATGGACTATGACTTTTTAGCCATTGATTTATTATTAAAATAAATCAATGGCTTAGATTATAATACAGATTTTAACTAATAACACTCAGATTCGCACAGAAATTTAGCCAGATCACTCTTTTTTTATACGAATAAATGTACATATAAAAAACTTACATATTTTAATTGATAATTTTTTCATATACCCCATATCTGCATATAAATACTGTCAGATTAAAAAGAGATGTGGTCCATCCATGGACCCAAACATGTTGGGTCCATGATAGAAGCCTCCAAACAAAACGCTTGGTTTAGTTCCAATTTCTTCAACCCTTCCCTGCTATGCTTGGATAGATATGGTACTAGATTAGTTTCAAGGAGGAGTCTATCATGGAACCAATAGTTTGGGTCCATGGATGGACTCTCTATTTTTTTTATTTGACAGTGTTTATATGTAGATCTGAGTGTATGTAAAAATTATCAGTTGAAATATGTAAGTTTCTTGTATGTATAGTTATTCGTATGAAAAAAAAAGAATGATCTAATTAAATTTTTGTACGAATCTGAATGTTACTAGTTAAAATATGTCTTTTAGGTCACATCTAATATACACCTTCCAAAGGAGGGTGTATGGTGCACTTGAAAATCTAAGTCATTGCTTTATTCATAAAATAAATTAATGGCTTAGATCAATTACAGGAAACCTGCTAATGGAAACTCGCTAAGGTTTTTTTTAAGTTTTATATATTTTTTACATACTACCACCACCACTGTCGTCGGTTGGTAGGCCATTGTACGCTGCTTGCTGGCCACCTCCAATTTTTTTTAAGTTGTATAATTGTATAAATATTATTAGTTAAAATTTATAAGATTTTTCAACAAACACAGTTATAGTTTTAGGAAAACTGGGCACCTGCAATTTTTTTAGGTTGTATAATTGTATAAATATTATCAGTTAAATTTTATAAGATTTTTCAATAGTTATAGTTTTAGGAAAAAAATTTCAGTATGCGTAGTTATTTATGAAAAAATATAAAGTATGATATAATTTTAACTAGTATTATTTACATAGTTGTACAATTTTTAAAAAGTGAACAGTAGTCAGCCGGAGGTAGGCCAGCAGTGGCGGCCGGAGGTTGCCTAAGGTGTGCCGGCAGTCGGTGGCCGGCGGTAGCCAGTAATGGTGGCCTGGAAAAAAAACCAACTGAAAAAAAAGTAACTTGTTAAAAAAAAATCTGCTATTACAAGTAAAAAGTTTAGGTGTATGGTACACCCAAATTTGACAAGGTGCATAATAGCACCCGCCCTGTCTTTTAATCTAAGCCATTGACCTCTTTTGTATAGGTTCATATTAGAATTTTCCTAGTTTCAGTATTGAAGCTGGTAGCCATGTAGGACCACCACTACTACAGGAAAATTCGAAAATGGACCTCTAAAAAAGAGATCTATGGATGGATTATGACTTTTAAGCCATTGATTTATTGTTAAAATAAATCAATGACTCAAATTAAAATATATATTTTAACTAATAATACTCAAATTCACATAAAAATTTAGTCAAACCACTTTTTTTTTTCTTTATATGAATAAGTGTATATTAAAAATTTATAGATTTTAAGCGATAATTTTTATATATACTCCAAATCTATATATAAATACTATCATATTAAAAAAAAAATGGTTTATCCATGCACCCAAAGATGTTAGCTGGTCATGAAATGAATTTGGGTGGGTCTTAAAATGGGTCAACTTGGTAAGGGGGAGTTGGGTAACCTAAAACGGAAGGATGCAAATTTTCGAAGTATCACGTAAGGACCTTTTTGGAAGTTACTGTCGCATAACAATCATATATTTCAAATCAACTATTTTCAAATTTTAATTTTAATAAATTAACCTGTTCCACCAGTGGCCCTTAATTATTCCTACCTTTTTTACCCACTTAATCAACGGCTGAAATAGTGTGGACCATACTTGCTCCATTTTAAGGTTTGCAGACAAGTGCGGAAAGAAAAAATCATAAGCATCCTCTGTAATTCTTATTTCCTTAATATTGTAGGGAACATTTGATTCATGGGAAATGAAAAGATGGTCAATTAAATGCGCTTTTCGGCATATTTTCATGCTGGGGTTTTATGTGCTTTAGAAATGCATGACCTTGTGGCCAGGCCAAGCCATTAAACTTATGAGCAGGAATAGGGCTCGGCTAGTCTTCATTTTTGGATGATTTGGTCCCATCATTAGAGCCGAATTCATAATACTACAAAAGGAAATATGAAAACCAGCTTTTTTTTTTTGGGGTAAAAAATATGAAAACTAGCTAGTGACAATGAAAGCAAGCGTTTCTTAGAAGAAGAAGGCCGAAAATCTTAATTCACTAAGTTATGGATCATAGGATTGGTTCTTTTTGCCTTAGTATGTTTGAGCCCGTTTATGAATTATGTGGACTGCAGTCCCTAACTGGGCTAATATATGTAGGCCTTGAAGGCTTTGATTTACCAGATTTATTCCATACCAGGTAAGTCCATACTCTTTTTTTTTTCAATTTATATATTCATTTATAATTTCTAATGGATATAATTCCTTTAAAAAATTTAGTCGTTATAAATGTGGATCCATAAATACCTACTCCTTATTAAACCAAAAAAAAAAATCCTTAGGCTGGATAAAATAGGGTGCTTTAATTCATTCTTAACCGTGATAACTTAATTTTTAACTTTTTTTTTCAAGAAAAATACTAGATGACTAGAATTTTTAGATAAAAGATTGAGTTAGAATGAGTTGAAATTAGTGAAAATTAGTTACAAGGACATTTAAGGGATAATACTTAATTTAAAGGGATAAATAAAGTTAAAATTATTAAGAAAGATTATTCAAATTTTAATTAAAGAGAAAGATTATTTAATCCTATCTAATAGATAATAATATCTTTAATGACTGGTAATTAATTGTCTTTTATTTAATGGTCATTAGTTTCTACTGAATAGTTAATAATTTTAAATTAAGTTATATATGAAAAAATTTATAAATGACTAATGCTAAGTGATAATTTGTTGTTATTGAGTGACTAATATTTCAAATAAAATTTGATAAATAAAATATATGAAATTAGAAAGAAAATTGTGAATAACTAATGCCTTTGATTGAATGATAATCAGTTGTCATTAAGGGCTAATATTTTTAAATTAAGTTTTACGTGAAATAAATTTACAAATAGCTACATTTTCTTATTGAATGATCATTTATTGTCATTATGTGATTAACATTTCAAATAAAGGTAAATACATGAAATTATAAAAAAATTTATGAATGACTATTATCTTTTATTGAGTAGTCATTAGTTAACATTGAGTGATTAATTATTTCAAATTAAGTTCTATATAAAAGAAGATTGTGAATGATTATCACTTATTATTAAATAGTTATTTGTTACTTTTGAATGACTAAATTTTTAAATGAAGATTTCATTAAGTGCAATTTTAACTATTTAATAAAATTCAATGGTCTTTTTCTAATTAAAATTTGAATGATCATTCTTATTAATTTTAACATTTTTTATCTTTTTAAATTAATATTACTCCGTAATGATTCTTATAATTAATTTTTCCTTAAAATTATTATTGACTCATATAAATGATTGAGTTGTATTTACTACTTTAATTATTCAACAATCATGCTTAAATATTGATAAGTTTCAAATAATTTTTGTCAATTTGTTTTAACTGTATGAGAGTGTTTTTTTACATAAAATATTATGGTGTCAAGGTGTGAGTTACACAACAAAAAACAATATTTTTTTATTCTGTAAATCATCTCCGCATTTTGTTAAAGGTAAGATTTTGTCTTAAGTCCGTGTACCCACTACAAATGACTTTACTAATTTTGTCAACAAAAATAATTTTAAATTCATTATTTTAATTAAATTAATAAATTTAAATATGAAAATTTAACAATTTATTTTACTAATTTTTGAAAAAATATCTCAATAAAAATTCTAATTTCCTTTACAATTTATTTAAATGTCTTTTTCACGTGTGGGAGTTAATGTTTAGTACCTACACCTTTGAAAATGGACTTGGTAAAATAATCATAAAAGAAATATATAAATCACGAACAATAAATAATAATTAGAGAACAATTTCTAAAAGTGTCAATTAACTATACTCGTAAAAGTGAACATAAAGATAATCAGAGCTCATATTTTTTAAAAGTAAAAATTTAAAAGAAAAGAGAGAATATTATTCTCTTTTTCTCAAAAGAAGTAATTTCCCAAAAAAAGAACATTTATTTAAATAGTAAATAACATAAAAGAGATGTAAGGGAAAAAAATGTATTTCAATTAAAATGGTGTAATACCTATTTATAATCATGTCAAAATGTAGCAAGGGTGTACACGAAGCCTCTCTTGCTGATTGGGGAAAAAGTGTGCAAAAGGTGCCCCCAACCTCTTGACTAATGAGTTGTGTTGTCTACTGTAGGTTTTGTATAATGTACCTCTCCTTTGCAAGGTGTATAGTATATCTAATAAATCATAATTATTAATTGTGTTAAAAATATATTTATAGTTATAATAAATGATTTATAATATATTGATTTATTTTTTTAAATTATATAATTGTGTAAATATTATCAATTAAAATTATAGAATTTTTAACACGCACGATTATGATTTTAGGAAAAAAATAATTTTTAAAAAAATATTATTGTGTATAAATATTATTAGTTAAAATTTAGTAACACTTTTTTATCAGTTAAAGTTTGATAATATTACTAATTAAAAAATATTTTTTAAAACCCTTTACACACTAACACGGAAAAAATAGTAAGAGTTTTTAAAAAACAAATTTATTATGTGTAAATATTATTAGTTAAAATCTATAAAATTTTTAGTATATACTGAGTTATTTATGAAAAAATATAAAGATTAGTACAATTTAATTAGTATTATTTTAATTAATATTATTTACATAATTATGTAACTTAAAAAATAGTATAACTTAAAAAAAGGTGGTGGCGGACGGTGACAAGTGACCGCCGTGACAATAGACAATGAGATAGTGGTCAACGGTGACAAACGGTGGCCGATGGTGACGGATGGTGGCCGATGATGACAACAGTGGTGGTAGTGTATAAAAAAAAACATGAAAAAAAACTTAAAAAAAAATCTACTATTATAAGTAAAATATAAAATATATCATGCACCTTAACATTGCAAGATGTATATTAGCAATAGCCATCCAGTTTTTGGGCTTACTTTTAGGCAGCTTTATGAATGAGAATTCTTCTATTATGGTTCTTCGCCTTGTTATTATTGCTCTCTTGAGTGTGCGTAGTTGGGATGTTGGTGCGTTTTCTTCCTCTTTCGTTGCCTTGGTTACTTTGTCTTTTTTTTTTTTCTGACGATAATTACTTGCTTACTTCTTGTAGTCTTTTAGTATTAAAATTTGATATAAATAATGGAATATAGGTAAAGAGAAGGAGGAATGTAAATAAAGAGAAGTGTGTACACATACAATAATAACTTTAAGTAATAAGTAATATTGAGTTTAACATCCTCCTCCTCCCTTTTTTTTGGGTACATTTACAAATTTTCTGCTGTATATGTTAGGAGATTAGTTTAATAGTTTTCTTCCTTTCACTTACAAATAGAGGTGAAAATGAGTTGAGTGAGGTTAGATTTCATTTAAAAAAGCTTAAAATTGTTCTGTAACGTGTCAGCTTGAGTTTAACTTATTAATTGTTATAATTTTTTTTAAAGCTTGGTTCAACTTATTTATGAAAATATTAAAGTTTGATCTCGATTTAAAAATTTATTTAAAAATATACATTACATGAATATCTTTGTATAAATTAAAAAATTTAAATTTTTTAATTTTTAAATAAATATAAATTTCAATAAAATTATTATATTCTATATAAAATAAATATATTATACTAATATATAACTAATAAATTATGTAAATATTATATTCTAACTTATTTATTAAATAAATCATATCTCAAAAATAAATTAAGTCATGTTCGATGGGCCGCCAATCCTAGTTCTACCACTCCTTACATACCCCTAGATGAAACTATCAGTGCTTTTCTACATCATCACATCACACGTGCTTGTAAAACTTTCACGAGAGATAGCAAGAAAGAGATTAAATTCTCTAGCTACTAGTCTGATCGCGCTATATGTCCAACGTTTATACTCTAACTTTCATCCACCGTATGCCACGTTACCATATTTTACTGAATCAGCTCCTTTTTGGTGTTTTGAGGGGCTTAATAATTAGTTAGAATGATTGAGCTAACCAATTAGAGCATGATGGATAACCGATTAGAGCATTGTGAGACGTTATGTCTAAGTAGTTAATCAGTTACGTCTAAGTGGTTAATCAGTATAGGTTTCTGGAGAATCTGTTAGAATGATTGGGCTAACCGATTAGAGCATGATGGATAACCGATTAGAGCATTGTGAGACGTTATGTCTAAGTGGTTAATCAGTATAGGTTTTTGGAGAATCGGTTAGAATGATTGGGCTAACCGATTAAAGCATGATGAATAACTGATTAAAGCATTGTGAGACGTTATGTCTAAGTGGTTAATTGTAACACCCTCCTTAGGGCATCACATTTTCGACTTTCGACTCATAATCTGAAAAGAAGTTCACACAAATTTTGAGTTATAATAGATGGGTTTCAAATTTTCTTCTTTACTGAAACATAAATTTACTGAAAATATTAAGTAATATTGAAAATCATATTTCAACTATTCAAGAGAAAAATAAAATTAACAGACTTATTTTTTTTTTACAGTAGCAAACCCCATGACGGGTTCTACTTAATAGCACGGTACAACACTAACATTAAATCTTAACATACTCGTTCCTTCTCTTGTATCAACTTGATGCATCAGAACTTTATTCCTTATCTACCCGGCACATCTTCGAACTTGAGACAGCCACTTTTCAATGTTTCCATCAATCTCTGAGTATCTACCACTCGTTATGTCTAAGACAATTCATTCCTTCTACTGTATAATTTTAATAATATAGACAAAGCAAAACAATATAACAAAGAGGTGAGATCACCTACACCAATACCAGCATGGCAGCACAGAGATAACATAAACAGCAATATCAAACAGATAGATCATACCACAATTATGATCATGTCATCAACATTAATCAACTATCATCATCCAATCATTTATCAATTTAATTATCATAAACAATAATTATGATAATGCCCTCAGCATTATCATCATCATCATCCAAGTAATCAAAACAATTGTCATAGTCAATATTCCTCAATTAATATATCATACAGATATAAATGCTTAGATTTATGCATATGCACAAAGACTCAGTTTATCAAAAATAACTCCATGGAGGTTTTCACAATTTTGAGAAGAATGCTCTGGTTAATTGTCAGCCTTCGCCCAAAGACAATCTCCCAGTCGTTGAAAAGAATCGTGTTCTTGTCGGGTATCGTCAATGCATTGCAACGGACTGCATCGCCAAGTGGCACAGGGTGCTCGCCAACTGTCCAGTGGTCGACCGCCGCGCCTCTAGGCCCCCAAGATCCATCATAGACCTCACTATCAATCTTCATTCCCTCTTCAACCACAAGGGCCATAATAGCTATTAGCTATATTTTATACAATGCACGAATATATCAGTGCAAGTCTAACCCCAAAGGGCTAAATCTTTTCAATTTCATTTGTTCAATGTAATCATATGCTTCAACGCATAATTTTTCAATGCACGTATAATGCACCAAATCCAATCACAGACATATCTTTCTAATGCATGTATAATGCACCAAATGCCAATCACAGGCAAAACATGTCATTTTCTCACACAGCATCCATATACTGGTTCTAAAATATTTATACTATATTTTCAACAGGAAAATCATATTATCACATTTTCATAGTTATAAAACTCTTTCGTCGTGTTTTCACAAAATTGCGCAACATTTTCATTTTGTTTTCACAATTCCAAAACGTTTCTGTTACGTTTTCACAATACTGCAACTCTTCTATTGTACCTTTAAATCACGTATTAAAATTTTTTAACATTTTTCTCAATCGCATAAAAATATACGTTTCTCAAATCGCGTAATGATTTTCCATCATTGTCAAAATCACGTAACAATATTTTACTATATTTCTAAACACTTAGAAATATTTTACTGTATTTCAAATCACGTACTTTAAAAATTACATTTTTAAGATACGTAAATAATTTTTTTCACCACAATTCCATTACAGAAAATATTTCTCATTTCTTCAAAAATTCCATTTCCACTTTTCTCAAAATAATATGACTTTATACTTTATTTAACACATTTTCTTCACTCAAGAAAATCTTTTTCCACATTTCTTTACTCAAAAAATCTTTTTCCAAAATATAATTCACAAAATCACTTTTTCATTGATATAAATCAGCATTTCAAAACTTAACATTTTCTAACGTACTTCAAAACTCAAAAATAAGTTATACGTTAGTAAATTTTTAAAATACCATTATATTCTCCATTTTTCCCAAATCATTTCCAAATCAACCTTCCTCAAAATAATATAACTTTATACTTCATTTAATATATCTTCTTATTCAAGAAAATCTTTTTCACAGCATATTTCACAAATTCACAATTCCATTGAATTAAATCAATGTTTCTAACTTTAAAAATTACTAACGCTTTCCAAAATCCCACGGGATTTTAACAAAAATAAATTCTTTTTAAAACAAATTGAGGCTCACATGCAACCTCTCTTTTTTATTTACATAAAAATTCATTTCTCAAGTGCTAAAATACTCTGATTCCCTTTTCAAATTCTTTGTATTAAATTAATTATATTTCCACTTGGAGAATCACTTTGTTTCATCAAAATTAATGTATTACAAGCCTTCGAAAACGTGGACATGACTATTGAAAATTATCAATACATTTTTCCTTCTAAATTGATATGGATTTTACACAAACAAAACCATTAAAATTTTATTTTCAAAACCGAAATACCGATAGTTATAAAAACCAAATCCATTTGTTTAAATTCATTTTTACTTTATTTGTAAATCCTTTTTCACTTTCTTTGCAAATGCTTAAAATCAATGTTTGCCCGTTTCATTCAAAACTCATGTTTAGAAAAATACTCAAGATCTTTGTACACAAAATAAATAAATAAAAATTCTTCAAAAATCGTGTTCTTGTTCTCTTGAAAAACAAACCCTTTGTTTATTTTCCATACTCTTCAAATCATCCATTTTCATTTTTCATGAAAATATTAATTTGTAAACACCTATTTTGAGGTGTCTTGACTAAAATTCTCATTATCCTAAGGACCCAAAAATCAATTCTCTTGTTCTTGAAATATTTCAACATGAACTCTAATCAAGGGCATAAAAAATTGAACCCTCTCCTTTGGCTATTGGAGCCAAAAATTGAATTCCTTTTCATCACCACATCATGACATACACATATATATATTTCATCATAAATACTATAAGCATGCCATATACTTATCATGTATAATATAAGCATATCATCAAAGCCATAAAATCATACAAAGCATATCAAACATAAGCAAATAAATCAAAGCTCATAAACACATATAAATTATTACATGACTATGGATTGGAATCCTCACATGGATTCACCATCCATCAAATATAAGACCATCTCTCACCACCATACTTGGTTGGTGAGATGGATCTCCCTCTTACCTCTTGAAGATCCTCAAAAACTCTTTGTTTTTCTTCTCTTTCTAAGTCCTTTACCACCAAGGGCTTCTCAAATACAAAATAAAATACATAGAAATTAGTATACTAAGCTTGATTAAGCGGAACCATGGATCAAACATGGTTTAGAACATGAAAAAGAGAGAAGAAATAAAGTTTCCTTACACTTCACCACAAATACCCTATAACTTGGCTCTTGAAGAAAGTCTAGGAAGATGAATGATTTAGAGAAAGCCTCCAACATGAAAGTTGCTTAGAATATCATGTAAATTTAAGATTATGGCTAGATGAAATTAAAAGAGATTGGATGGTGGTTTTGAGTGTCTTGACCGAATGGTTTCTCTTGAAGCACAAAGATGGAATTTTTGATTTGTGATTAAAACTTGAAGCTTGGATTTGAAGCCCAAAATGAATGATTTTGGAAAAACTCATAACTAGAGATATTCTTAGAATGGTGTTTAGGTTTAGAAAATCAAGTTGGATGACATGATAGAAATTTGGATGATGGTTCTAAGGTGCTTGACCGAAACTTGCTTGGAGAAGAGAAAATAAGAGAATTTCTTGTATTGGTTCTTGGTTCTTTGGATAGAATGATGAGCAATTGAATAAGTGAAATCAATAAATGAGTATTGTCTCCTACTTTTGAGTGTATGACCGTGGGATATCAAGAAGAGAAAAAGTGAGAATTATTTGATAGCATTAATAGATATTGAGTAGGATGATGACTATAGGGTACATGTGCAAAGTCACTAAAATTGACTAAGCTTTGCATTAAAAGATGATAGCTTCCTTTTGTCACAAAGTGAAGACAATGAAATGAAATGTCTTCTTTCTCAAGTGTATGGCTGTGGAGTGTGATGAAAAATGAAGGTGATAATGCATGAAATAATTTTGGCCTCCCTCCAAGAAATTTCCTAAGGATGCAAACAAAGAAATCATAATTAAGGATGATGTAATATTGATCATGACATGTAATAATAGTCATAAAGTTTTTTTTTCTTTGTCTTCTAAACAATCCAAAACCGTCCCATTCCTCCATTTTGCATGCAATAATTTTGTCATCTTTTTCAATGCCATTATTTGAAGCTTTTCTACCATTGATTAATTCAATAGTTAGGATTTAGGTAAACTTTTGATTTAGAAAACTTAATCTAGGCCATTGGATCTTTCTCCTTTAAATTCTAGCCATTAGATGTGTCTCTAAAATACAGGGTCAAGATTGCTCCTTCAAACTTTAAATCCAAGGGTTATAATTAGTCTTTGTCACTTTTTAAGACTAAATCTTCACCATTAATTAAATCTTCATCCAATGGTCATAAATGGTCCTTGTTACTTTACAAGACCAAATCTCCACCCTTGATCACTTCTAAATCCAATGGTAAATGGTCATAGCCATTATATAAATGATCTTATTCACTTTTAAGATCAAATCTCCTCCGTTGATTAAATCAAGATCAAGTCTCCATCGTTAATTAAATCAATGGTGGATATCCAAACCACCAATGTTGACTTAAGCAATTTAATTTCTATTTTTATCTGCTAAAACCCCACGAAAGAATATATTTACTATATTTTTATCATCTGATAAATTAAATACAGTACAAAACACAGTATAAGAAATTTTCTAAAATTGTTTCCGAATTCAGGTTTAGTAAGATCCCCTATTTCCATCTAAACAGTACAAATTTTTCTATGCGTAGAAAAATTTTCACTTTGTGAGACCCACCTGGGCCGACGTAAGGCCACTTGGGCCCACATACACCCCCCTTGAGCCCACAAACAGTAAAAAATTTCATAATCATCCATAAAATCATAAAAATTAGAAAATGCACAAATATCAAATCAGATTACGTAAAATAATTACCTAACGGTAAAAATTAAATTACGTAAAATTTTTCCCGGCCCAAAATTTTTTATTTTTCTGATACGGAGTAAATCACTCAAAACGATCAAATACGTTGACGGAATAAACAAAATAATTTTACAGTATCTAAAAATTACTAAATAGTAAAATTCTGTTAACTGTCAAAATTATTGTTTAAGAGATACAAAATTTGGGGTGTTTCATTAATCAGTTACGTCTAAGTAGTTAATCAATATAAGTTTCTGGATATTCACTAAAAGAGTTCCCAAAAATGGGATTGACTAGTTAGGAATGAAGCACTAGGTGGATAAACATGTGTAATGATGTTTTGAATACAAAATATTGAAAAAAATGGAGAATCTCATTGCTTGGCTCTACTCCAATCTAATTGATTAATCAGTTATGTCTAAGTAGTTAATCAGTACAGGTTTCTGGACAATTGATTAGTACTAGGCCAATTTCTAAGGTCCCTAACCGATTAGGAGCTGCTCCTAATCGGTTAGTATGATGAAAGTGGTATACGGTAGAAATAAGTTGGAGTATTTCATTGTACGAGAAACATTTTTCTTACTAGTCCTACCTTTACCAACAAGCTCTTGGTGGATATATTATTTTAAAATTTGAGTTGTCATTTAAGAGAGATGCCCATAGATAATTCTTTGTAAAAAAATAAACGTTTAGGGACACATTAATGTTTTGGCAAAAGCAATGGACCACTTTCACAAATGCGCTTGTTTGGGCTTGCAAAAAGTCCACAAAGAGATAGCTGTCTATATAGAGCAAGTCTACATGAACATGTGGCATTGGCAATTGGCAATTGGCAAATGAATGGGAGTCTGATTTCTTAACAAATTTGGAGTGGGGTGCATAATAAAAAAACCTAAAGGGGTAGAGCGTAAATTACTAAATTTAGCAAATTTTTGTTTAAAAAACTAAAACGTAAGAAAAACAAATAGAAAAAATTCTAAAAGAATTGGCTTACCACAACACAAAGATGAAAGAGCATCTCATGATCTCATCTTATCTCATCATGGTCTGATTTCCCAAGTCAAAGGTTGAAAACAGTGCCAAGTGCTTATGTTCATTTTCCCTTCACCCTACAATATAAACTTCCAAGTAGGATTTTTTTCGGCGATCTCGTTATTCATCCATTAAAAATATTTAATTTTTTTAATTTATTTATAAATTTATATTATATTTTATAAAAATAATATAAATCACATGTAATATAATTTAATATTTTTTTCACACAAAAATATAATAAAAAAATTAAATATATTTAAATGTGAGAAAAAACATTTTTAGTTTTTCAGGGTACAACCATGTTGTGTCAGCAGTCTCCCAGCATTAACACCAACTCGAAACTCATCTCCATATAAAATGACCAAACAACCCTCGTCCAGCAACCCAGTCCTCTTGTAAAAAAACTAAAAATCCCACACCACCCGGTGTCTTTTCTCGTCAATTCGCACCGAAACAAACACCATGGACAGTGGCGGCAGCAGAGCCGAAGCGGAGCATGTGGCTCTACACGGCGAACAAGCTTCTGAGCGCACGTGACCTGCACGGGGCACGTTCCTTCGCAATCCGTGCCTGCGAATCCGACCTGACTTTCGACGCGTCGGAGCTGCTCCTAACGGTGATCGACACGCTCCTCACCGGTGGGAACCGAATCAACGACCACCACCGCGACTGGTACGGGATCCTCCGTTACACCACCAACATCGACCACATCGCAGCCCAGTATCGCCACCTCTCCCTCCTCCTCGATCACCGCAACCCCTTGGCCTTCTCCCTCGTCCACGACGCTTGGCCCGTCCTCTTTCCACACCCTTCTATCACCTTACATTATGCGCCTTGCTTTATCTACCGGCCTTGGAGGTCTCCTATTTGGGTACGATACAGGTAAGCTTTTTCAATTTGCTTACAGATGTTGCTGTGAGTGAGTGATATACATTAGAAAGTGATATACAAGGTATGCAAGAACACACAGAGAGTAATGGAAGTTCAAAATTTTTGGATAACGTAGCCCTTAAAAGTTTTTTTGAAAGGGTTATTTTTCTTAATCTTCAATTTATTTGTTTCAGATGCCAGGAACCTGGCGTTGGATGCTTGGGGTGGCTGGAGTTCCTGCTGCACTTCAGTTCATATTAATGTTGTCCCTCCGTGAGTCACCTAGATGGCTCTACAGCTAGGTAGTGCGAATTGTCAAGCGTACAAAATCTCCCTGTAAATGAAGATTGAAATTTTCGTGCATTATATTTGTGAGATTGTTACTCTACCCAAAAAGTTTGTTCAATATTTGGCAAAAGAATTGATTACATATGTTTATTGTTCGATGGCATATATTGAGCTATAGTATGATGTCTTATGCTTAATTACAATGAAACTCTAAGCTTTTAGTTCAATCTAGCCTATATTTCTCATGAATTATAGGTTTAATTTAACTGCTACAAAAATATTCTGGTTGTTTCTAGATGCTAAGCATTTGTTTGCGCTTGTGTATAAAGTGCAAAGCTTTTTATAGGACTTGTTTGTGACTTAATTCATGTCTACATTGTGAATGATCAGCATAAAGTTACAAATAAATCGTTTGCTTTCTATTTTAATAGGACTTGACTCTTTGGTTATCATTGTTTTTCATTTCATGTCTGCATTTATGAATGATCAAGTAACATCTTAAGTTCTTATAAATACACTTTGTAAACAGGTCATTGTCCTTTGATCCTTTTATTATCTCTTACACTTTTGGCTTATTTATCTCATTGACTACCCTCTGAAATAATCTATCTTTGGAGTCATTCGTGTCCACTTCATATTTCATTTCTTTTCCCCTAGGGGATGAAAGAGGAGGCAAAGGAGTTCCTGTCAAAAGTCTATCGCCCTGGTGAAGTTAAAGAGGAGATCAGAGCCATGCAAGAATCCATTGAAATTGAGAAGAAAGAGGAAGCCTTGGCTAGGCATAGTCTTGCACAGAAATTAAAGGGCGCCTTCACTAATGATGCAGTACAAAGAGGGCTGTATGCAGGAATCACTGTTCAAGTTACTCAGCAATTTGTGTGTATTAACACCATCATGTATTAAAGCCCAACTATTGTTCAGTATGCTGGAATTGCCTCAAACTCCATAGCTCTTGCACTCTCTGATTACATCTGGTCTAAATGCAGTTGGGTCTATATTGAGTATGATTTTCATTGATAGATATGGAAGGAGAAGATTGATGCTCATCTCCATGATTGGGATTATTGTTTGCCTTATAGTTTTAAGTGCTACATTCTACTATGCAGCTCACCATGCTCCTGCAATTAGTAACCAGGACACCCTCACTTTTGGTGCCAACTCTACATGCCAGGCTTACACAACAGCCCCAAATCTATCTTCATGGGGTTGTACGCAATGTTTGCTAGCGCCTAGCAGAATGTGCCTTCTGTGCAAACAGCCAGAGTCAAGTAAGTTCTACCAACTTCGTCTTATCATATGCTAATAAATATTGTTTGTTATCCGGTTCCCTTTTTTTTTTAAGCTTTATCACATACGAGTACTAGCTGCAGATACAAGTTATGCAGAAGAATTTAGTATTCAAATATGGCCTCACGATATCCTAAGAACATTGTCCAAAGAATACACAGCAAAAACTGATTCAAAAAATATGTGTTTCTCTCTCTCTGTTACCCAGTTTCTTCGAGGAGCATGCTTGGCTGCAGAAAGGAGTTTTAGAGGGGTGTGTCATGGAAACCATCGAGTATGGTTTTCAGTGGGTTGTCCAAGCAAAATTGGAATGTTGGTAGTTGTGATCCTTGGATTGTATATCTTAGCATACGCACCTAGAATGGGAACCGTGCCTTGGGTTCTGAACTGAGATATACCCATTGAGATTCAGAGGTATAGGTGGAGGTATAGCTGCAGTTGCTAACTGGTGTGCCAATCTGATTATGAGTGAGTCATTCTTGAGCTTGACAAAGGCTTTAGGCTCTGCCGGCACATTCCTCCTCTTCGTTGGGTTCTCCTGTTAGGAAAAACTAGTATGCCCTAGATTTAATCTATTGTATAATTTTTAGAACACATTGTAATTATTTTATTTTGATAAATAACATGACATTCAATTTATTATTGGTTTTATCTATCATATTCATTATTTAATTATTTAATTAATATGACAAGGTCTTTGATTAAATTTAAACACTTGTCATCATAATAGAATCTTGATAATGAGATGCAAGTTTTTTTTTATAATTTAATCTAAAGTATTCTTGATCGTATGATTATTGAGAATAAGACATTAGTAATTTGGATAGATCAATATATGTGTGATTATCTCTATTGGATAGAGTTTAATAGAATTTATTTATTAATTCACATATATAGATGATGCATATGAAGATATGATCATTGAACTGACTCAATTGAGAATTCTTAATGGTTTATAATACTGTTAATTTGTCAATAGGATATTCTCATGAATGACATGGTGTAAATTTTTTCTTTGACTTGAGATTATCATAGTAATAAACAAGCTACTTGTTATACTTTGATTTTGAACACCTAATGCCTTAGGGCGTCAGTTGAATGGATATTGAGTATGACTAAATTCTTGTAAGATTAATGATATATCAAGAATAGATTCATCAACTCTTGGTAATGAGTTTTAGCTCTATGATTATAAAAACAAAATTAAGACCTTGGCCAAGACAATTGAATGACTGAAGAAATGAGTTTCTTAAATCATTCACTAAGTGGTTATTTTCTAAAGGTTTACCTATTAGAGTTTGACAATTATACCATACTCTAAGGTTAACTCAGAGCTGGAACGATGGAAGGAAATATTACATTATTCTTTTAAAGGTTCTTGAAGAGCAAAAGATATTATTTCATGTTATCTGGTCATTAAGGAGTGTTGTTAGACACTAACTTTGATTAGTAATTTGGTTCGACTAATTTACTATTGATTTAGTATTGAACATATAGGGTTACACATTGACAAGTGTTTCAATCTTTGCTAAAGGATTATTTAACTTATAATTTGATAATTAAATTAGAGAATTTAATTTAATCAAATAAATAAATTTTTTATCCAAATGGAGTATTATTATATTCTTTGCTAGTACTTCGAATATAATTAATACATGATACAATTATCTAAAAAAATTCTATTTAGAATAGAAAAATCAAAACTTTTCAAACGTGGTAGTTCTTAATGTTTTAAATCTTATTGGATAGCACTTAACAAGCTACACAATGTGGTCAGTACCATAGTCAACAATGTGGTCAGCAGCCATTAATGTTTTAGAGCATGTTTGATTGAAATTATTTTCTAACTAAATAGTATTTTTTTTTTTTATAAAAGTTGTTTCAATAGTATTCTTACATATTTGACAAAATTAGTTTTAGCTTTTACACGAAATTTAATGCATTATAAATTTTTTTTTATAATGTTTAACATTAAAGTTTATGATTCTAGCTTATAGATTATTCTTTACATTTTGAGATGTAAATACTATTTTGTCTTCAATCAAATAATTTTTTTAATTATTATATACTTATTTTGATAATTTAATGCATAAAAGCAATTCTTTTTTATACCATCCAAACGAAATAGATTAGCTTAAAATCGATTTTTATCTAATATATCCAAACATAAAACTGATTTAATTATAATCGATTATAACAAAAAGCTTTTATACAATAATCAATTATCGAAATAATCAAGTTTTTATAGTTATTCCAAACATACACTTAATCCTATTGGATAGGACTTAACAAGCTGCACAACCATCTTCTGTTTTATAGGATACGAACGTTGTAGACATGAACCAAGCAGCAGCGTGCTGCACAACCATTTTCTATCTTAAAGTCAACAATGTGGTGATATGCACCAATCAGGAACCAATGGTTTAAGAGCTTGTTTGGTTAAACTTCAAACAACTTTTTTTAGTAAAAAAATTGTTTGAACAGTATTCTTACATGTTTGACAAAATTAGCTTCGGCTTTTACATGAAATTTAATGCATTGTCAAAGCTTTTTTAATCTTTTTTTCATAATGCTAAATATTGAAACTTATGATTCTAACTTATAAATTATTCCTTACACTTTGATATGTAAATATTATTTTGTTATCAATCAAAGAACTTTTTTAATCATTCTATATATATTTTAATAATTTAATGCATAAAAGTAATTTTTTATATCATTCAAACGAAACATATTAGCTTAAAATTATTTTTTAGCTAACATATCCAAATATAAAAATAAATCAATTACGATAAAAAACTTTTATACAATAATCGATTATTCAAATAATCAAGTTTTTACAGCTATCCCAAACATACACTGATCTGTCGATTATTTCCATACCTTGAATGTCTTATGTTTGATCTAATTGGACTCCACTTGTGCTTAATTGTTGACATTTAGCAAAGTTTCTAGATTTTAAGCTTAATCGGATCTTTATTATGAAACTATGCTTAAATGTGATTATACGCAATCATTAATTGAATTGTGTCTTGCAGGAAATCATTGAATAAAGGAGTCCTAAAGGAGAAAAGATCAAATATGGAAGAAACAACAAAACACGGCCCATGTCATTTGACACGGGGTGGGCTGTGTTCTTCTCTAACTGTCAACTCACTTGAATTCCTCCGGGCAGAATAAAACATGGGGTAGGCCATGTCAAACAACATGGCCCGTGTATTCGTGAGCTAAAGCCTATTTGCATTACAAAATCTGACACGGGGTGGGTCGTGTCTGATAACACGGCCTGTGTTAGCGTCTCAGAAATCAGAACTTTAAAATACAGCGAGCGTTATGGGCCCAAAAGGCTATAAATAAGATTACCTAAGGTTCTGAAAGCACGTCTGGGCTGGAAGCAGCCAAGCAGCTGAAGAGGATTCAAAGAACAAGAGAGAAGAAGATTCGATTAAAGATTGGAATCTCGGGTTCGAGTAATCGGAGATCGATCATCCCCAACCTTTGGAAACTAGTTTGATCTTCAGTTTGTTACCAAGTGGCTTCCAATACTCAAGAGGAGGGGGGGTGAATTGAGTATAAAAACTTTTTCGCAAAACCTCTTTTTAATTAAAACGAATATCAAAAGCTTAATAAATAAATGCACAGAAGGAATGAGAAGAAGAAAAGAAACAATAAAGAACAGCGTAAAATAAATGTGCAATAAAATAAATTACATAAAAAAAAGAGATTAGAGAAAAGAGAAGCAGGCACAGTATTTATCCTAGTTCGACCACTAACCCACTTGTGGTCTACGTCCAGTCCTCGAAAGCCAAGATTTTTCACTAAGTATACAAGCTTCAATAGGTGCTTGCTACCGTTACAAAATAGAGCACTTTTCACACACAGGGACACTATACCCTTGTGCTAAAGTCTCAGCCTGCAGGGATACCTCACCCTTATACAAACCTTGAGGGATACCTCACCCTCGATACAAAATATCAAAAAATAGATGAAGAGAAACTCTCACTCAGAGTAAGTAATACAAATTGAAGCACTATAGAGCTCTCTAACAATATCTCAGAATTTTACCAAAAGAGCACAGAGAGAAAAAGAGAGAAAATATGCAAACAGTATTTTAGCACAGTCGAAAAATAAATTCAAGGATTGGGTGTTTTTCAGACGTGAGGGAGGTCTCTATTTATAGAGCCTCTGATCAGAAAAACTCACTGGGGAAATTGATTGCATAATAAATGCAAAATCCGTTGCGTATCAATTTCAAAAAAATAGAAGCTGAAATTCGTTGGTTATTCGAATACATTACTGTGATATTCGAATACCACTGATATATATATATATATAAAATGGTTTAAGCTTGGAGTATTCGAATGCCGTTACGAGGTATTCGAATACCTCTTATATCAGTATATAAAAAACAGATCAGACCCACGTTATTCGAATACCAAACCAAGGTATTCGAATGCCTTTAGCTGAAAACTCATTTGTAAAAGCCTTTTAAAAGGGTGTATTCGAATGCCGCATATGGTATTCGAATGCCATTGCTAAAAAAAACGTTTCTGAAGACATTTTAGAGACAGGTTATTCGAATACTTATTATAAGGTATTCGAATACCTCTGAATAAAACACATTTTTTAAAGGCTTTTAACAGATTGTATTCGAATGCTTCCAAGGTTATTCGAATACCTCTACTTGAAAACATGATAAACACCTTTAGAAAACATATTAGGTGAATTCTAATTTTCACAAATTCTTTGATCAATTTAAGAACCTTAATTTGGTTTGTGAGAAAACAGGTTTTAGATCTTTTGACTAAAACATTGAGATATCCTATGAGAGCTCTGTACAAGAAGGATCCTAAGTCCTAAAGCTAAGCTTGAACAACTTGGACTTGATCTTCTCATCATCTCATCATCTCCATATTTGTTATCATCAAAACTCATCATCAATGTTGCATGGTAATCACATTATCCCCCTTTTTGATGATGACAAACTAACAGTGAGAAAAGCATTAGTTCATATAAATAACAAAACAAGCATAATCTCCCCCTTGCTTTTGGAATCCAAGAGCCAGTGTTAATCCTGTCTTTTCTCAAATAAGTTTAAGGTTGATTATTTTTCTCCCCCTTTTGACATGATCAAAAAGGATACATTCAACCAATAAAGCATAGTGATAAATATATATATGAGATAATCAAAAATCAATTATAAATGACAATGGATTGAAGAAAATACTCATTGCATTAAATGAAAGTGGTCAAGCACATATACAAAAGTAATTAAAGGGCAACAATACAATAAATAGCTAAAAACAGAACATAAGCAACTGGTCCTAAGACAAAGCAAGCCCTAGAAGTAGGCATCAGGTGGTGGAGGAGGAGAGGCAGGGTCATTGCCAGACAGCAAAGCTCGAAGGGCAGCCTGTTCACGTTCAACACCAGTGATTCTGTCAAACAGAATAGTGAAGGTGTTCTCCATGTAGTTTCTGTTATCCAATAGGGTAGCCAGAATTTGTTCATTCGTGACAGGAGCGGGAACATCAGCAGCAGTAGCAGCAGGAGCAGCAGGGGCAGCAGGGTCGTTGTCTTCATCATCAACTTCCACTGGGAACACCCATCCTTCATCAGTCCTGATCATCTTCATTTTGTTAAGAGTAAAGGAATCAAAGACGTGATGATGGGTTAGCGGGGTCGCGCGCTCGGTTTCCAGAACGTGTGGATACTTGCCTAAGAAGGCAGTGATGATTACGCCGTAGGGAAGTTCACATCGCTCTTTACCTCTTGCCCTCATCATGTGTTTCATAATGAAGACGGGCCAGTTGATCTGATGGCCTTGCTTTAGAACCCATAGCATAAACACGTCGTCTTCACTCATGTAGGCGTAGTTCCCACCTCTAGGAGCGAGGATGTGGGCATAGGCATAGTGGAGGAGCTTGTCCTAGCTCTTCATCATGCCCCCTTTGACTCCTTTTTGAGTCGAAGGTAAAGCCAACCCAGGGCGAAGAACATCTTCAATTGCTTGGTTCTTGTCGAAGAGTTGGAGGAGTGAATCTTTGTCAGCAAAGTGGCCAGTTGACAGTAAGCCAAACATCTGAACCTAATTGCCGGGTGTGATCACGATGTTTTGATTGCAGATGCTGGAGTGTAGCTCTTGACCTTCAATCTTCAGATTGCAGTAGAACATTTTGACTAGGTCGGGATACAATGCAGCAGAGAAGGAGCAGAAGCGAAGTACGCCTTCGTGGCTTAGACGATTGAGAAAATCAAAACCACATTCTCGTTCAAAGAACCCCAAGTCGAGGTACTTAGGATGCACCAAGTGGCGCTCTCGAAAGTATGTAACGAAGCGCCCGAGCTGTTGCTCATTAGAGGAAAGCCTGCGAAGGTCCAACGGGTTGTTGCACGGAGCCGTCTTCATACGAGGACGCTTAGAGCGAGAGGAGGATGAAGCCATGGAAGAGAGGAGAAGAGGAAGGATAGAGGCCATGAGAGAGGGAGGTTATTGGAGGAGGGAAAACCAAAAGTTTTGAAAGTGGGGATAGAAAGGAGAAGAGTATTCGGATTCGTAGGGAAAAAGGGGGTATATAAAGGAGAGGGAAGGTATTCAAATGAGAAAGCTCAACAGACGCAGCCTTCAGACAGAGGGTATTCGAATACCACACCAGGTATTCGAATAGATCACCAGAAAAAGCTTGGCTGCCAATCGAAGGTATTCGAATACTTTTAAAGGTATTCGAATGCTCATGAAGTATTCGAATACTCCAGAGACTGACTGATAGTATTCGAATATTCCAGAGATAGAGGAGCAGGCTAAGGGAGCAAGTATTCGAATACTACGTAATGGTATTCGAATACGACAGAGAAAGACAGAAACAGGAAATAGCTGGGTATTCGAATAACCCTGATGGTATTCAAATGCTCCAAAGAGCTGTTTCTGGGACTGAGACAAAAAAGCCTCTGGGTATTCGAATAACCTTTTAAGGTATTCGAATGCCTTAAACAGAAAAACGTAAGTTTTCTCATATAACAGTAAGGGTATTCGAATACCATATGGGGTATTCGAATAACTAAGCAAGAAAAGCACTTATAAAAGTCCAGAAAATGTAATTTTTGAAAGATAAACGCATACCTGTTGATGAAGTACCTGCAAAAAAGATTTCGGGATAACTCCGACGCTCAAGTCAGTAATAATTTAAGAAGGATTAAACATAAATTTAAGCAAATAACAAGCATTTAAATGTTGGATTGATCAATTATCCCTAATTCTCCTCTTATATAATAGAATGCTTTTGCTAGGGGTTTAGTGAAGATATCTTCAAGTTGCTTAGATGTTTCAACAAATTCAAGAATGCAATCCCCTTTTTGTACGTGATCTCTGATAAAGTGGTGTCTTATCTCTATATGCTTTGTTCTAGAATGCAGTATAGGATTCTTAGAGATATTTATTGCACTAGTGTTATAACATCTTATAGGGATGTGATCAAGCTGAAGACCGTAGTCTAAGAGTTGTTGTTTCATCCATAGTATTTGAGTGCAGCAACTCCCGGCTGCAACATATTCAGCCTCAGCGGTAGACAAAGCCACACTGTTTTGTTTCTTATTATGCCAAGAAACCAAAGAACTACCAAGCAAGTGGCATGTCCCACTAGTACTTTTTCTGTCCAATTTGCACCCAGCAAAGTCAGAGTCAGAATAGCCTATTAGGCTACAAGAGGCACCCTTAGGGTACGACAAGCCCATTTGTGAAGTACTTACTAGGTATTTCATTATTCGTTTGACAGCACTTAAGTGAGATTCCTTAGGGTTTGCCTGATATCTAGCACACATGCATACACTAAACATAATATCTGGCCTACTAGCAGTAAGATAAAGGAGAGAACCAATCATACCTCTATATTTCATTATTTTTACTGATTTACCTCCTTCATCTTTGTCCAAGTAGCAAGACGTGCCCATCGGAATGGCCTTGTGTTTAGCGTTTTCCATTTCAAATCTCTTCAGCAATTCCTTGCAGTATTTTGTTTGACTTATGAAAGTCTCTTCGTTTGTTTGTTTGATTTGAAGTCTAAGGAAGAAATTCAATTCTCCCATCATTGACATTTCAAATTCATTCTGCATTGACTTAGCAAATTCTTTACAAATGGATTCATTAGTAGCACCGAAGATAATATCATCCACATATACTTGCACAAGAAGAATGTCATGCTTTTTATTTTTAATAAAAAGAGTAGTATCGATTTTTCCTCTCGAAAAACCATTTTCCTAAAGAAACTTACTCAACCTTTCATACCAAGCTCTAGGAGTTTGCTTTAAACCATATAAAGCCTTTTTAAGTTTAAAAACATGGTTGGGCAGTTCATGATTTTCAAAACCTGGAGGTTGTTCAACGTATACCTCCTCTTGAATAAAACCATTCAGAAAAGCACTCTTGACATCCATTTGATATAATTTGAAATCCATGATGCAAGCATAAGCAAGTAACATTCTAATAGCTTCTAATCTAGCTACAGGTGCATATGTTTTTTCATAATCTATTCCTTCTTCTTGATTATACCCTTTAGCAACTAATCTAGCTTTGTTTCTAGTTATTAACCCATTTTCATCAAGTTTGTTTCTAAAAACCCATTTAGTTCCAATTATAGGGTGATTATTATGTCTAACAACTAATTCCCAAACTTGATTTCTTTCAAACTAATTTAATTCCTTATGCATAGCTAGGATCCAATGTTCATCATCAAAAGCTTCAATTAAATTCTTAGGTTCAATTTGAGAAACAAAGGTTAACTGATTACAAGTATTTCTAAGAGAGTTGCGAGTACTTACACCTTTAGATACATCACCGATAATTTGATCAAGGGAGTGATATTTTGAAGTTCGCCATTCTTTGGGAAGTTCCAAAGCTTGCGAATCCTCTTGTCTTAGTTCATCCTCTTTTTCCTTGATTTCCTTTTCTTTACTATCCAAATGTGTTTCCGCCAAGATTTCTGCAACATCATCAACAACAAGATCCTTTCTCGATCCACTTGGTTCAGTTTCATCAAAAGCAACATGTATAGATTCTTCAATAGTCATAGTTCTTTTATTGTAAATGTGAAAAGCTTTACTATGATTTGAATAGCCAAGAAATATACCTTCATCAGACTTAGCATCAAACTTGCCTAAATTATCTTTTCCATTGTTTAAAACAAAACATTTGCAACCAAAAACATGAAAGTGTGAGACATTTGGCTTTCTTTCCTTATACAACTCATATGGGGTTTTCTTTAAAATAGGCCTTATAAGAGCCTGGTTCATTACATAACAAGCTGTACTTACAGCATCCGCCCAAAAGTATTTAGGAAGAGCAGCCTCATTAAGTATAGGTCTCGCCATTTCTTCTAAAGAACGGTTTTTCTTTCTATAACTCTGTTTTGTTGCGGAGTTCAAGGGGCAGAGAAATTATGATTAATGCCATGTTCTTCACAGTAGTTTTCAAAAACATTGTTTTCAAATTCGCCACCGTGGTCACTTCTTATAGAAGAGATTTGAAAACCTTTTTCATTTTGAATAACTTTGGCAAGTCTTTTAAAAGCTAGAAATGCATCATTTTTATTTGTAAGAAATAAAGTCCATGTAAACCTAGAAAAATCATCCACAATCACTAAAGCATAGTAATTCCCACCAAAGCTCATAGTTCTTAAAGGTCCAAATAGATCCATGTGCAAAAGTTGTAAAGGTCTAGAAGTTGAAACTATATTTTTTGCTTTAAAGGAGACCTTTATTTGTTTACCCTTTTGACATGCATCACACAACTTATCTTTTATAAAATTAAGCTTGGGTAGTCTAATTACTAGGTCTTTAGAGACCAACTTCTTTAAGTGATCCATGTGAATGTGTGCGATTCTCCTATGCCATAACCATGAATCATCATTCTTACTTAAAAGGCATTTCGCATCATTTAAAGATATATCATCAAGACTAATCATATAGATGTTGTTTACTCTATGACCAATGAATTTAACATGCTTGTCATTTTTATCTTCAATTATGCAATAGTTTGAATCAAATATAACTTTATTTCCTTTATCACATAATTGACTAATACTAAGCAAGTTGTGTTTCAAGCCCTCAACAAGCAACACATTTTCAATAGAGGAGTTAGGGTTCTTACCGACTTTGCCGATTCCAAGAATTTTACCCTTGTTGTTATCGCCATAAGTGACGTGTCCATGATTCTTGGGAATAAGCATGGTGAATTTTGAGTCGTCCCCGGTCATGTGCTTGGAGCAGCCGCTATCAAGATACCAATTTGAACTCCTGGCTTTCAAGCACACCTACAACACAAGTTTAGTTTTTAACTTTTGGTACCCAAACTTTCTTGGGTCCTTGTGTGTCAGTTTTGGGTAAAGTATCCTTGGGAACCCAAACCATTTTTGTTCCAACTTTTGTACTTATATTTTTCCTTACATTACATGTTGAAGCACTATGTCCTTTTCTTCCACAATAAAAATATTTTATAAAAGGACTACTTGAAACACTAGAATGCACAAAGAAATTTTTATAGAGTTTTTGTTGATTTTTCGGGTTATAACCTATCCCGGCTTTTTGAAAAACCACTATTTGTCTTCCTAATAAAATATTTAAGTTATCCCTTCTAAAGGTGAATTTAGAAAGAGTGTTCTTTAGGTCTTCATTTTCTTTTTCAAGTATATGACATGAAGAATAAGATGAAGAAGTAGAAGCATATGAAGAATGACTTGTGCATGCATCAATGATTCCTAAAGTTTCATTTTCAAATTTTAATTCTTCTATGTCTTTGTTTAAAACAAGAATTTGATTTTCTAAAGAAGAAATTGTTTTCTTAGATGAAGAAATAATTTTTGAGTTTTAAAGATTCTTCATGTAGTTCCTCAAAAGCATCTTGTAACTCATCGTAAGAAGGCAATAAAGTAGTATTAGAACTTACCTCATTTTCGCTTTCTTCTTCATCTCCTTTTGCCATGAGACACAGTTGAGCTTCTTCGCTATCTGAGCTATCAGTTGAGTCCATGTTATTTTCATCCCATGCTATGTAGGCTTTTCTTCCTTTTCTTTCCTTGAAGGGTTTCTTTTCAAAATTTTCCTTCTTCTTTTGATAAACTGGGCACTCCATTTTCATGTGACCAGGTTTGCCACATTCATAGCAAATTGGAGTTGATGAAGCTTCTTCGCCTTTGAAGTGTGTCTTTTTAGGAGGGAAGGGAGGTCTTCTTTGCGTTTCCTTTTTCCTGAGAAATTTACCCAACTTTTTAACTAGTAAACTTAAATTTTCTTCACTTACCTCGATATTCTTTGAACTTTCTTCATTTTCTTCATCATCATTGTCAAATGTTGATGAAGTGGCTTTGAGCGCTATTCCCTTTTTCTTTTTATCGTTCTCTTCACTTTGGCTTAGTCTGCTTAGTTCCAATTCGTGCTCATAAAGTTTTCCAAAGAGGGTGGCTAAAGTCATTGTGGACAAATCTCTCGATTCTGAAATAGCTGTTACTTTGGGTTGCCAAATCCTGCTAAGACACCTCAAAACTTTGTTAATCAAATCTTCGTTAGAAAAACTTTTGCCTAAAGATGCAAGATGATTAACTATGTGGGTGAACCTCTTTTGCATTTCCTGAATGCTTTTTCCTTGGTTCATTCTGAATAATTCATATTCACGAGTTAGAGAATTTATTCTTGATCTTTTAACTTCACTAGTACCCTCATAGGTAACTTGCAAAGTATCCCACATTTCTTTAGCAGTTTTACAATTTGAAATTCTAAAAAACTCATCATATCGCAAAGCAGTAGTAATAATATTTTTGGCTTTTAAATTAAATTGAACTTTTCTTTTGTCTTCATCAGGCCATTTATTTCGTGGTGTTTCGGTCCTTACACCATCGACCTCATGTGTGGGTATAAAAGCACCGTTTTCAACAGCATCCCATACATTTAGATCAATAGCTTCGATGAAGATTTTCATTCTTTCCTTCCAATATGCATAACCATCCCAATTGAAAAGGGTGGTCGGTTTATGGAAGATCCTTTTGAAAAACCATTTGAAGAAGCCATGTTCTCTTGAAGCTGCTAAGCTCTTTATACAAGAGTCTAGCTCTGATACCACTTGTTACCAAGTGGCTTCCAGTACTCAAGATGGGGGGTGAATTGAGTATAAAAACTTTTTCGCAAAACTTTTTTTTAATTAAAACGAATATCAAAAGCTTAATAAATAAATGCACAGAAGGAATGAGAAAAAAAAGAAATAATAAAGAACAGCGTAAAATAAATGTGCAATAAAATAAATTGTATAAAAAAAAAAGAGATTAGAGAAAAAAGAAGCAGGCACAGTATTTATCCTGGTTCGACCACTAACCCACTTGTGGTCTACGTCTAGTCCTCGAAAGCCGAGATTTTTCACTAAGTATACAAGCTTCAATAGGTGCTTGCTACTGTTACAAAATAGAGCACTTTTCACACACAGGGACACTATACCCTTGTGTTAAAGTCTCAGCCTGCAGGGATACCTCACCCTTATACAAACCTTGAGGGATACCTCACCCTTGATACAAAATATCAAAAAATAGATGAAGAGAAACTCTCACTCAAAGTAAGTAATACAAATTGAAGCATTATAGAGCTCTCTAACAATATCTCAGAATTTTACCAAAAGAGCACAGAGAGAAAAAGAGAGAAAATATGCAAACAGTATTTTAGCATAGTCAGAAAATAAATTCAAGGATTGGGTGTTTTTCAGCCGTGAGGGAGGCTCTATTTATAGAGTCTCTGATCAAAAAAACTCGCTGGGGAAATTGATTGCATAATAAATGCAAAATCCGTTGCGTATCAATTTCAAAAAAACAGAAGCTGAAATTCGTGGGTTATTCGAATACATTACTGTGGTATTCGAATACCACTGATATATATATATAAAAAACGGTTTAAGCTTGGAGTATTCAAATGCCGTTATGAGGTATTCGAATACCTCTTATATCAGTATATAAAAAATAGATCAGACTCACGTTATTCGAATACCAAACCAAGGTATTCGAATGCCTTTAGCTGAAAACTCGTTTGTAAAAGCCTTTTAAAAGGGTGTATTCGAATGCCGCATATGGTATTCGAATGCCACTTCTAAAAAAAATGTTTCTGAAGGCATTTTAGAGACAGGTTATTCGAATACCTCTGAATAAAACACGTTTTTAAAGGCTTTTAACAGATTGTATTCGAATGCTTCCAAGGTTATTCGAATACCTCTACTTGAAAACATGATAAACACCTTTAGAAAACATATTAGGTGAATTCTAATTTTCACAAATTCTTTGATCAATTTAAGAACCTTAATTTGGTTTGTGAGAAAACAGGTTTTAGATCTTTTGACTAAAACACTGAGATATCCTATGAGAGCTCTGTACAAGAAGGATCCTAAGTCCTAAAGATAAGCTTGAACAACTTGGACTTGATCTTCTCATCATCTCATCATCTCCATATTTGTTATCATCAAAACTCATCATCAATATTGCATGGTAATCACACAGTTTTCTTTTGTACTTTCATTCTGAACTATGTTTTTCTTCTGTTTTTCTTGTGATTTTGAATTTGCCATGTGTGGCTAAACTTCTTGATTGGTTAAGGGAAGATGAAACTCTAGTTTTGATTATGTGAATCTTGCATATTTCTTTATATCAATACAGTTATGTTTTTATTCATATGTTTATATTTTTAAATCAATATAAAGGTCTTTATATTCTTGCCAAATTTCGAGAGTGGTAAAACTAGGATTGCTATGCGCGGTTGCGGTGGTAAAACTAGTGAAACATATGATCTAAGTAATTTAATCTCGGTGTGTGATTAGATCTTTGTGTGATTGGTTTTCTAATTCTTAATGCAATCATTAGGTAGGTGTAAGAGCGGTTGCTTTACAAATAACTAGTGGTTAGGGTTTGATTTAAGCAGTTGCTGAATTAAGCAAAACATAAGGAAAATAAGGGATTTATCTCACAATCACATAAGAACATAATTGATTATATTAGTATAAAAAGTATGTAAGTTAGCATAATCATATAAATCTAGTGGTGAATTCTATCTCTTAACCAATATCTTTAACTTGGTAATTCAATCTGTGTTTACTATTTTTGTTTTAAGTTTAATTTATACTTTTAATTTTAATCAACAAAATCCCTTTTTTACTTTTTACTATTTATTGTTCATCAGAATTTAATTTAGGAATTGGATTGATAGTGTCAATTGAATTAGTTCTCTGTGGATCGACCCTTGCTTACTACAACTGGTTGCAAGGTTTTTATATTTTTTGTGGAACTTGGCAATTGTTTTTAATATAAATCTTAATCATATTCCACACCACACCAAATTTTGGCACCGTTGCTGGAGAACCAATTTTCCAATTGCGCTATTAATTTGTTTCCTATTTTTACTCTGTTTTTGTTTTTATTTTTAATTTTTGATTCTTTCTTTCTAAGTGTCTTGTAGGTGTTGATGTCCATTGATCATGGTTGCTTGTGACATTTGCTTATCACCTGGACATCCTACTGATTTGTGTCCTACTTTCCTAGTGGACACAAATTAGGAGGTAGAGGTAGTATGGGGTTATTCTGAACCGTCCGACAACTACAACCCCCATTCCAATACATATTATCCAGGGTGGTGGGGTCCTCCTAACTTGAGTTATGCGTAGCAGCAAGTTCAACCTCCTAGGCAACCTGAACCTTCATTAGAGGAGCTAATAAGACAAATGACCACTAATAACATTCAGTTTCAGCAAGAAACAAAAGTCATAAGCGATGACCTGCAAAACTCTTTGGGGCAATTAGCCGCAGATCTCAGCAAGTTCCAGAGCCAAATTTCTGAAGGACTTCCCTTACAACTAGAAGAGAATGTGAAGAAAGATGCTGGTGCTGTCACACTCCGAAGTAGGAAGACGTTAGATGAACTCACCTCTTCTTCACGAACCATTGAAGAGAAAGAAATAGAGCCTGAAGAGGTAAGTAAGGAGAGGGAAAACTTTAAGACCCCCAAGGTAAGTATTCTTGAACCCCTTCCTAAGGTAGTGGAGAGACAATATGATGAGTTGTGTGATGAATTTTTTGATTTTATTGGTTTCAATAATTATACTCATTGTAACTCATGTACTGATTGTGATAGTGATATGATATGTGTTGTTTGTGCTGAAATTTTTGCATTCTTGAGAGCTGATGATTCTGTTTGTATAGAAGCTAATGTTGTTGAAGGATCTATCAACAATGTTTTTGATGCAGTTGCAAGATATAAGATACAAGGAGAGATAGAATTGCAGGCCACTGAAGAGTTTTCAATGAAGGGAGAAGAGCATCAGATGACAGACACTACTGAAGTGGATTTTGTTTTTGGGCCATGGTCTAATAGAAATAATGCATATGAAGTTGATGAAGTGTATATATTACTTTTCAGTGGTGAAGCCAAGGAAATTAAGGAAGGCCAATGGGATCCTGGTGGAAGCCCTCATGTTGTTTTAACCATAACTTGGTCATTACACTTCAGCCAATGGGACCCCAGTGGAAGCTCTCATGTTATTTCAAGCATAAATTGGTTATTATGCTTTCGGCAATGGGATCCTGGTGGAAATCTCTGCATCTACCTCTGTTACTTCAGTTAATAAAGATGTTTCTTCTCTCTCTTTTATCTTACTTGTCCTAGATTTATTAATGATTGTTTATTGTTGAGGTTTATATTGAAGACAATGTAGAGTTTAAGTGTGGGGGAGGAATTGACATTTTTTTTTGTTTTATTTCTATTTTTATTTTAATTTATGTTTTTTATTTTTTTTAAAAAAAATTGTGTTTTTATTTGATTTCCAATGATGTTTGAGATTTGTGAAGTTTATGAGTTTGAAGTAATTGAAATTCAAGGTTATGATTTATAAATTTCTTCTTTCATCTTGAATTTGGCATGCTTGGTTTTGGATGTTTGATTGATGAATTGAGTTTAATAGCTGCGTACCTGGTGAGATTTTGAGCCTTTTGATGGATGGATTTAGCATTTATGCCATTCTTTTCTTTCTTGTGTGATTTTCACTTATGTCATATTGATCACTCTAGAACTTACTTTGATTCTTTCTGAGGCTACATATTCACTTGCATACATGAACATGATTGAGACATTCTTTTGTGATTAACTACTTTGGCCAAATAGCCAACCTTGCATTATTTCCCTTTGATTAACCCCTTGAGCCTATTTGCCTATTCTTTGTCTTACCTCATTATATGCCTTATGTGAAAAACCATGATTTTACCTTACCTTAGGGAATGAGAGAGCATTGGTTTATTTTCATTGAAAGAGTTCTTTTACTTGCAAGTATTTAATAGGACAAGTGTGGGGGTTGTGCAAGTTGATGTGTAATATGCAAGGTGTTAGTGAAAAAAAAAAAACATGCAAAGAAAAAGAAAAAAATTCAAGAAAGGTTGTAAAAGAAAAGAAAGAAAAAGGAAAAGAATTTGTAAAGAGAATGTGCATTATATAGATTTGAGGGGATAAAAACTTCATATTTGTCAATTGAGTTTCTCCCCAATGTTCTTTTATTCTCTTGGGTGCTCATCTTAACATACCCATATTATTTCTTCCCTTTACCTTGGCCCCATTTCAACCTTAAATAAAATCCTCTTGATTTGTGTGTGTATATGCTTGAGTAGTGGAGAAGTAGAAGATAAGCAAGCTTATGGTGGTGTATTTTTTTTTCATGGGTTGATTGAGTGAAATACTTACCATATAAATACTTGAGAGATTGAGAATGTATCTTGTGAGGATCTATAATTCTTAATTCACGCTTTTCAAATTGAAGATACCTTACTTGTCAGTTGGAAATGTGAAGAATTGTTATCTCTTGAATGTTTTGATCCCTTGATTCTTTTCTTGCTCTTCTTGCTTACAAAATTTTGCCTCTCTTGAATATCATCAGAAATTGAGTCTTTTAAATTTTTAGGTTTTGAATTTGTTTTGTTTTCCCTATTCCCTGGTTTAGTCTTATGTTTTGCTCAGGAGTGCAAAAGGCTAAGTGTGGGGGTATTTGATCTGTTGATTATTTTCATACCTTGAATGCCTTATGTTTGATCTAATTGGACTCCACTAGTGCTTAATTGTTGACATTTAGCAAAGTTTCTAGATTTCAAGCTTAATCGGATCTTTATTATGAAACTATGCTTAAATGTGATTATAAGCAATCATTAATTGAATTGTGTCTTGTAAGAAATCATTGAATAAAGGAGTCCTAAAGGAGAAAAGATCAAATATGGAAGAAACAGCAAAACACGGCCCGTGTCATTTGACACGGGGTGGGCTATGTTCTTCTCTGACTGTCAACTCACTTGAATTCCTCATGGCAGAATGAAACATGGGGTAGGCCGTGTCAAATGACACGGCCCGTGTATTCGCGAGTTGAAGCCTATTTGCATTACAGAATCTGACATAGGGGTGGGTCGTGTCTGATAACACGGCTCGTGTTAGCATCTTAGAAATTAGAACTTTAAAATAGAGTGAGGGTTATGGGCCCAAAAGGCTATAAATAAGATTACCTAAGGTTCTGAAAGCATGTCTGAGCTGGGAGCAGCCAAGCGGCTGAAGAGGATTCAAAGAACAAGAGAGAGGAAGATTCAATGAAAGATTGAAATCTCGGGTTTGAGCAATCAGAGATCGATCATCCCTAACCTTTGGAAACTAGTTTGATCTTCAGTTTTCTTTTGCACTTTCATTCTGAACTATGATTTTTTTTTCTATTTTTCTTGTGATTTTGAATTTGCCATGTGTGGCTAAACTTCTTGATTGGTTAAGAGAAGATGAAACTCTAGTTTTGATTATGTGAATCTTGTATATTTCTTTATATCAATACAGTTATGTTTTTATTCACATGTTTCTATTTTTAAATCAATATAAATGTCTTTATATTCTTGCCAAATTTTGAGAGTGGTAAAACTAGGATTGCTATGCGCGGTTGCGGTGGTAAAACTAGTAAAACATATGATCTAAGTAATTTAATCCCAGTGTGTGATTAGATCTTAGTGTGATTAGTTTTCTAATTCTTAATGCAATCATTAGGTAGGTGTAAGAGCGGTTGCTTTACAAATAACTAATAGTTAAGGTTTGATTTGAGCGGTTGCTGAATTAAGAAAAACTTAAGGAAAACAAGGGATTTATTTCACAATCACATAAGAACATAATTGATCATGTTGGTATAAAAAGTATGTAAGTTAGCATAATCATATAAATCTAGTGGTGGATTCCATCTCTTAACCAATATCTTTAACTTGGTAATTCAATCTGTGTTTACTGTTTTTGTTTTAAGTTTAATTTATACATTTATTTTTAATTTTAATCAACAAAACCCCCTTTTTACTTTTTACTGTTTATTATTCATCAGAGTTTAATTTAGGAATTGGATTGATAGTGTCAATTGAATTGGTTCTCCGTGGATCGACCCTTACTTACTACAACTGGTTGCAATGTTTTTATATTTTTAGTAGAACTTGACAACTGTTTTTGATATAAATCTTAATCATAATCTACACCACACCACACTCTAAATCTTAATAGTTAAGATTTGATATGCTGCCTATGAGATAAGATTTGGTGAACAACACATTAGATAGGATTTGGTGATATGCCGCACATTATTTATTTTATTGAATAAATAAATAAAATAGCTTTTATAGCTATTTAAGGTGTGTATCAAGGAAACTTCAAAACATACTGATATATTAAAAATAGAAAAAGTATTTTTTTGCTCTGGTTTTTATTCTCAAATTTTTGTGTAAGTTTGATGTTTCAAAAGAGTTAATAGCAATGCTTAATATCAGTGTGGATATGCATAGAGTCTTCGTAGAATCAATTTTTTTATATCAAGAACCCTATACCAGGTATTCTAAATTTATCTTGATAGTTCTAAAATAAATTTAAACACAAAATAATTATTTGGGATTACTATTATGTTTGTTCTGCTACATTTCTTTAATCACTATGCAATCCTTCAATGGTATCAGAGTGAGGTTATTTGTGTTTAAATTGTCTTACTAAAATTATAATTCATGAATTTGTGAAGTAGATGCATGATTTAAATAATGAATTATTTTTCTTATGATGCCATTTGTGCATAATCGTTGTGTGCACTGCTCACTCGTGTGCTTAAGTATAATTTGGAATTATATACTACTTTCATGAATTTAATTTACAAGTGATATAATGATTTATTCATGGCTAGTTTTACGCATAAGGTGACAAATTATATTTATGAATTTGTGCGTTAGTATACTTGAAGCACACTCTATGCGTGACATTGGTTTGTTGAGGTGACAAATTATATTTATGGCTAGTTTCACTCGTGTGTTTTTCTTGAAGCATGCCATTAGTTTATTAATTCTAATTGTGAGTTAGTCTACTTATAATATGCATCAATGTGACTTTTGGAAATTTTATATAATAAAACATAATATCAATTATATCATTTTGTATGTTTTTTTCTATATTCCTCGTTCACAAAGAGAGTCCTAACAACTAGGAGACTTGTGGTTTAAAGGATAAAATAAATAAATTTTTTTATTGCATGTGATGCATATACATAGAAGGAAATAATTTATACAAAATGTCTGAACTACCTGATAATCACATATTTTATTCATTAAGAAACCCTTATGTTTAGTCATTTACACTCTCCATATTCTTAATTGATTGAGTTTGGTATGATTTTGTGAGTTTGAGCTCAAATTGGTCCTAATTGAATATTTTCAGCATTATTGAGATTTGACACTATTTCTGTATTTTGGCCATAACTTGAGTTCCTGATATCTAATAATCATGAATTTTACCTTGTAAAAAAGCTAAGAGGAAGCTCTACAACTTTGATGAAGAGCTCGAAGTCCTAAACAGATGTCTAAGGGACCTAAGTTTATATGGAAATCAGAATACGGGTTCTGTCACTAGAATCCAAACGGTGTGCACTCATAAAATCATATCTCAAGCTGTAATAATGGAGATGAGCTGAAATGTGGATAGTTGATAGTTAAGATCCAAATAAACAACTTTCATGAAGAACACTTTTTGAAAAAATGAAGTCTAATGGGTCAGTTTAAGCTTGCAAGTCGGAACAGAGGTGCTGAAGTTGGGTTTGAGTAACCTGCGGTATTTGGGTCATATCTTGGGCTGTAGGAAGCCAAATTGGACGATCCAGATATGCATGTTATAGCCAAGACAAAGATCTATAACTTTCATGAAGAGTACTTTTCATGGGTCTGAAGTATAGTTAGTCGTTTTTGGTTTCCAAGTCAGATAAGAAATTTTCGTCCTCAACCACCCACTCAACTACTTCACTCACCAACCCACTCAACTACTCCACTCACCAACCCTCTCAACTACTCCACTCACCAACCCTCTCAACTACTCTACTCATCCACCCACTCCCCTTTGTCATTTTGTTACCCTATACTTCTATAAAAGGCACCATTGGTTATCATGAAAGACACAAGTTGTATTCTTCTTCATTTCTCTCATAGTTTCTTCTTGTTTCTTCATAGTTTCTCATAACTTTTGTATATTTTGATGCTCCCCTTCGTGGTAATGGAGGGCTAAGCTACTTTCAGTCAATTTAGAACTCTTGAAGAGATTGTGGTTTAGATTCTTGAGACCTTAGTTATGTATTGTATTTGATTTGTAATTGAATTTCTCTTTTCTTCTTCTTCTTTCTTCTTCTTGATCTTGAATGCATGAATGGTGATTCTATTTATGTTGATCTGATTTGATCTTGGTTTAAGATTGAGATTTGTGATGAAACTTAGAACTGATTGATCTAAACTAATCACATAAATGAAGATTGAGATTTGTGATGAAACTTAGAACTGATTGATCTAAATTAATCACAGAATTGAAAAGGTTAGGTTACTGATTTGTGCCTAAGTTAATTGAATTTGGTACTTGAAATTAACATAGATCTTCATGAATGGCGTGATTGCGGATTTGTGTTTATCACTTGTTAATTGAATTCTAGACGATCGTCTAATATGAATTCTGGATTTGATGCAGAGATCTCGGTTAGATCCAAATTAACAATTCAATTGCACTTCAAATGTTCTATGAAGGGTCTATGATTGAATCCACCTAATCTTGGATAGGTTTCTAAATTGACTGCTCTTAATTGTTATTTCTTCCTTTAATTTTAAGTGCGATCTTAAACTGTCAAACCCCCCTTTGCTAACTTTCACTTGATTTGATTAAATTGCATCTACAATCCTCGTGGAGATGATTCGGTGTTGTCACTGTGCTACAAGCTTAGGTAATAACTTCGGTTATAATTTTGACTGAGTTCGGCGCTCGTCACTACCCGGGGAGTATAAAGTTTAATTCATTAATACCAACAGGAATGACCTGATAACTAGGAAACTATATGATGTGGAATTATATTTTTAAAAGTTGTATGTGATGCAAAATTATCTACTTTGAAATATACATGCATGAGAAATGACTTGACTACTAAGGGACTCATTCATATATATATATTTAAGGGATTTCTTAACTCCACTAAGAGAAATAGAGATTTTTGAAACTACCTTAATAGTAATATAGTTAGTGAAAATATCATTCAGATAAAAGCCCATATCTTTATGATAAATGAAAATTTGTTCTTATGTTTTCTTTTCTTGTTTTAGATTTCTCAACATGTCTTCCTTATCACTTTGTTGCATTCTTGATACCACCAAACTGGTTAGAGCGAACTGTGATGATTGGTACCGCAATTTAAGAATTATTCTTATGCATGAAAAACTTATCGAGTAATCGATAAGCCTACTAAAACTGCCCTTACTAACAAAGAAGATGTAGAAGCAATCAAGGCTTATGAGAAGTACTTGGAAGAATGTTTTAATGCCAAATGCATCATTCTAGCATCTATGAGTTCGGAGCTTCAAATGCAACATGAGAATATGAACACACTTGTGATCATTGAACATCTTAAGAAGATGTATGGTGGATGTAATAGCCCAATATTTGCTACCCAAATATATCGTCATATAAATGAATAACCCAATATTGACCCTGCTACTACTAACATACATCAACGTTTAACCCATATCATTCATACATAATGAGTAAATATGGAGAGCCACGAAAACAAAAATTATATATACATCACAGCCTCAAGGCATACTGTTATACATAACTTGAAACAACTAAGCAAATATAAAACATATATATGTGCTCAGTTCAAAACAACATCTATACTATGCTAATCTTCATACATCTTCTTCTTTCCTTTCAAAGAACTCGTACCTAGATTTATATGGCAACACAATCGGGGTGAGAAAACATATCTCAGTAGAAATATTCCAATACCAGTATATATACATATATGTACAATCAGATAATATCACAATTATCAAGTTGACACTTCAATCATGGAAGCAACAACACCTCATCTCAACAACACGTAATCGCCCATACAATTGCAATGCATGAAAATGTCATGACAGCAACCGCCCATACAATCGCCATGTTATGCTTAATTATGACTAATGATTATGTCTATGCAATTTCCTAAGTATGGAGGTGAATAATGCATGATACCACATCCAGGACCTCCAATCCCATGGTAATGTCATGAATGCATAAAACTTGAACAAAGTGATGGAAGTCCATCGTTTCATCCATAACCTTGAACAAGCACTGGACGTCTCATCCAGCATACATCATTATCCCAAAGGACATCTCATCCCCCCCCCCCCGAGTAGTGAAGTCTCATCAACTACAAGGTTATCGATAATGAACAAGGAAATTCATCCTCAATACTTCACTATATTAGGAAGGATACAATGCGCCTTACCTGACATAGAACACCACTTTCACAGGGCTCACACATTTCAAAAAGGTAAATCATACCATTACGTATATCATCATGTCTAATTAATTTCTCATAATTAGCATTAAAAACCTCAATAGGTTTCACGAACATCTCATGCAATACAATTACTAATTACTTCCCATAACTAGTTTTCGCAATTGATTCGTATGCATTCCAAATTCATTTCACAAACAAATCATCAAATACTTTTAAAAGTACCTTATCACTTTTAAAAGAGTATACACAAATAATTCCCACACTTAGGGAAACTCAATTCCTCGATCCATCACAATACAAATTATATATATATATAGCCACGTCTAATTACCTCCCGTAATTAGCATTTCAAGTTAACTTGACTTAATACATTCGCATTTCATCAATTACTCCTATTAGAGTTTCAACATACTCTACTAGGCATAAACAAAGTATCCTAGCAATTAGGAACCTCAAAACATTAAAATAGAAATTCTGATGAAATCTGTTCTAGGCACCCTAAAAATGATGTTATTCATAAATTCACAAAAAATCCATCTTAACTGATAAAACTCTGAAATTTTACAAATAGATAGCCTTATGTCTTATCTTTCAAATGCAATAAGAACCAGGTCATTCCGATAACCACAACTTAAGTTATGCTACAATTACTACAAGCTGTTAGGTTGCTGTCCTGTATCACACCTAGGCTTAGTTTTACCACGCCTAGGCGTGGCAGTCTCTGTCTCGTTGGACTAAAAACTGATCAGTCCCCTCCTAGGCTTGGCCAGATTGCACCTAGGTGTGACCCTTCTGCAGAAAATTCTACAGAACATGTTTCTGCATAATCTTGGTTCCAAACCATGATTTCACCCTCTATCCTCACTTCTAGATGATTTCTATCATCACTAGAGGTCTCTAAACAAGTTATAAACCTCATTTTTTCCTTTGGCTCAATCAAACTTTGATTAAAACTAAAACTCCAATCTTAAAAACCGTTTGTTTCAACTAACTAACTAATTGGAAACTATGGATTCTAAGGATTCCAAACTATCAACCATGCACTAAACTTGTTAGAATCTAACTCATTTCAACTAAACAAGCAAGAAACTAACATCTATCTTCCTAGTCTCACCCAAACCCTACTTTTTCCTCATCAAGTTCCACCAAGAAACAAGGTGAATATAAGAGAAAATGGATAAAAATAACACCCCCTACCTCAAGGCTTGAAGATGAAGATGAAGCAAGACCTTCACTTGGATCCTCCTCTTCCTTCTTCTCCTTCTCTCTTCTTTCTTTTCGTTCTTTTCTCTTCTTCTTTCTCACGTTTTCAGCCTCTCTATTTTTCTATTCTGTTCTTACCCCTCAAATATCCCCATCGTGGGATATTTCAAGAAAAGAAATTCTTTTTGAATTCTCTTGGTTGGGTACTAAAACCCCGATCTGCTAAGAACACTCAAACTTCTCCAAAACTGATTCTGTAACTTTCAACAAATTCAAAATAAATTCTGAGATTCATTAAAAATTCTGTTTCACCAAAAATTGATATTTTTATATCAGCTGTGGGTCAATCTAGCACTAAAACACACTACTAGTATGCTCAAAAATGCCAAACTAACTCCGAAAATTCTCAAACTTTAACTGTAGTACAGTTTCTACATTTGTGACTTGGAAAACAAACTCTCCACACTTATTTCCACTAACTAAGTAGTTTAAGCCACTTTCAGAGCAAATAACAGCTATATTTCTCACTTAGCGTTATGGTAAAGTTCCTAAACGTGCTCAGAAAGTCACAAAACTTCACAGACATGTTAAGTAAGTATTAGGCTACCTCTGTAACCATATACAAGCCTAACATAATTTTCTAGGGTATTACATTCTCCCTACCTTTTTAGAATTTTGTCCCCAAAATTAGTTTACCCTATGTTTAAAGTTCTAATAACTGACATACAACCACAGATATTATCCAATTATAAGAAAACCAAGATACTAAGCAAAATTACTGAATTTTCCAAAACTAGGAGATAGTGATGTCTCCTCGCCTCGTACAATGTAGACTCTACCCCCAGCGATAGGTCCATCTTCAGTCTTGTTCTTTTGCCCCTGAGAACAACTCTTGGTGTAGTGTCCGTTCTCTCCACACTTATAACAAGTTATTTGGTTCTCCCAATATACCCTGTTTCCATGATACCTACCACACTTAGTGTAAGTTTCTTATCAATCTTCTTTCTGAACTTTATGGTTTTTTTCTTGTGGGTGACTGGATTTAGGATTACCTTTCCCATTTCCACCATCTACTTTCCTCTTCTTTTGAAGACTTTGCAAATTTCGCTCTTCCTGAATTTGGAGATTTTCAGACTCCACAATTCTACACTTGTTCACCAAGGATGGAAAATCCCTAATTTCAAAAGGTCTCATAACCATTCTTATATTTCCCTTCAGCCCGAACTCAAACCTGACACACCTCCAGCTCTCATCCGAATTTTGCCTAAACTGCGAAGAAAACTTGGACAACTCATGAAATTTTGCCTCATATTGTCCAATCGTCGTGTGCTCTTGTTGAAGATTCAAAAACTCCTTTTCTTTGTCATCTTGTAAACGCTTTGGAAAATGTTTCTCCAAAAAGATCCCTCTGAACACATCCCACATGATCAAAGTCCTTGCTGTCTCCAGCAGCCTTCTTGTGTTTCACCACCATTGTTCTGCTTCCCTTCTCAGCATGAAGGAAGCAAAAGAAACTTTTTGCTCTTTTGAGCAAACCATGACCTCATAGATTTTCTCTAATTTGGTCAACCACTCTTCTGATTTAATCGGATCACAATCACCCCTGTATATCGGAGGATTCATATTTCTAAATTCCGCAATGTCGAGAAAATTCTGATTTCTCCTGACTAGTACCTCTTGCACTGGTGGTGGTACCGGTGGTACTTGTTGCTGAGGTACCAACCTCTCTAAAACTCTAATAGTTACCACTGCTTGTTCAGTCTGCTGCCTCATGGCATTGGTCATTGCCATCTTAGCTGCAGCCATCTCCGTACCTTCATTATCAGAGTCTCGATTCTAGCTCCCACATGGTCGCCCTCACATTGCAGGTCGCCCTCGTGTTGCCATAGTCTTTTGTAAACATAGAATAATCCACATTGAGTTAGCTAGGCTCAATATCATGTAATCGAGTCACAGCAACTAAAGCAAACATCTCAAAGGCAAAACATGCAATTCCACTCAAACAATCACATGTAAGAGATAAGAAATGCATAATCATCATTACATATGCATAAGCATAGTCAGTCCATACCCTGGCTCAACAGGATGAACTGCTCTGATACCAAAATGTAACAGCCGAATATTTGCTATCCAAATATATCGTCATATAAATGAATAACTCAATATTGACCCTGCTACTACTAACATACATCAACGTTTAACCCATATCATTCATACATAATGAGTAAATATGGAGAGCCACAAAAACAAAAGTTATATATACATCATAGCCTCAAGGCATACTGTTATACATAACTTGAAACAACTAAGCAAATATAAAACATATATATGTGCTCAGTTCAAAACAGCATCTATACTATGCTAATCTTCATACATCTTCTTCTTTCCTTTCGAAGAACTCGTACCTGGATTTATATGGCAACACAATCGGGGTGAGAAAACATATCTCAGTAGAAATATTCCAATACCAGTATATATACATATATGTACAATCAGATAATATCACAATTATCAAGTTGACACTTCAATCATGGAAGCAACAACACCTCATCTCAACAACACGTAATCGCCCATACAATTGCAATGCATGAAAATGTCATGACAGCAACCGCCCATACAATCGCCATGTTATGCTTAATTATGACTAATGATTATGTCTATGCAATTTCCTAAGTATGGAGGTGAATAATGCATGATACCACATCCAGGACCTCCAATCCCATGGTAATGTCATGAATGCATAAAACTTGAACAAAGTGATGGAAGTCCATCGTTTCATCCATAACCTTGAACAAGCACTGGACGTCTCATCCAGCATACATCATTATCCCAGAGGACATCTCATCCCCCCCCGAGTAGTGAAGTCTCATCAACTACAAGGTTATCGATAATGAACAAGGAAATTCATCCTCAATACTTCACTATATTAGGAAGGATACAATGCGCCTTACCTGACATAGAACACCACTTTCACAGGGCTCACACATTTCAAAAAGGTAAATCATACCATTAAGTATATCATCATGTCTAATTAATTTCTCATAATTAGCATTAAAAACCTCAATAGGTTTCACGAACATCTCATGCAATACAATTACTAATTACTTCCCATAACTAGTTTTCGCAATTGATTTGTATGCATTCCAAATTCATTTCACAAACAAATCATCAAATACTTTTAAAAGTACCTTATCACTCTTAAAAGAGTATACAAAAATAATTTCCACACTTAGGGAAACTCAATTCCTTGATCCATCACAATACAAATTATATGTATATATATAACCACGTCTAATTACCTCTCGTAATTAGCATTTCAAGTCAACTTGACTTAATACATTTGTACTTCATCAATTACTCCTATTAGAGTTTCAACATACTCTACTAGGCATAAACAAAGTATCCTAGCAATTAGGAATCTCAAAACATCAAAATAGAAATTCTGATGAAATCTGCTCTAGACACCCTAAAAAGGATGTTATTCATAAATTCACCAAAAATCCATCTTAACTGATAAAACTCTAAAATTTTACAAGTAGATAGCCTTATGTCTTATCTTTCAAATGCAATAAGAACCAGGTCATTCCGATAACCACAACTTAAGTTATGCTACAAATGCTACAAGCTGTCAGGTTACTGTCCTGTATCACGCCTAGGCTTAGTTTTACCACGCCTAATCGTGGCAGTCTCTGTCTCGCTGGACTAAAAACTAATCAGTCCACGCCTAGGCTTGCCCAGGTTGTGCCTAGGCATGACCCTTCTACAGAACACATTTCTGCATAATCTTGGTTCCAAACCATGATTTCACCCTCTATCTTCACTTCTAGATGATTTCTATCATCACTAGAGGTCTCTAAACAAGTTATAAACCTCATTTCTTCCTTTGGCTCAATCAAACTTTGATTAAAACTAAAACTCCAACCTTAAAAACCATTTATTTCAACTAACTAACTAATAGGAAACTATGGATTCTAAGGGTTCCAAACTATCAACCATGCACTAAACTTGTTAGAATCTAACTCATTTCAACTAAATAAGCAAGAAACTAACATCTACCTTCCTATTCTCACCCAAACCCTACTTTTTCCTCATCAAGTTCCACTAAGAAACAAGGTGAATATAAGAGGAAATGGATAAAAACAACACCCCCTACCTCAAGGCTTGAAGATGAAGATGAAGCAAGACCTTCACTTGGATCTTCCTCTTCCTTCTTCTCTTTCTCTCTTCTTTCTTTTCTTTCTTTTCTCTTCTTCTTTCTCACGTTTTCAGCCTCTCTATTTTTTTGTTTTGTTCTTACCCCTCAAATATCCCCACCGTGGGATATTTCAAGAATAAAAATTCTTTTTGAATTCTCTTGGTTGGGTACTAAAATCCCGATCTGCTAAGAACACTCAAACTTCTCCAAAATTGATTCTGTAACTTCCAGCAGATTCAAAATAAATTCTTAGATTCATTAAAAATTCTGTTTCACCAAAAACTGATATTTCTATATCAGCTGTGGGTCAATCCAGTACTAAAACACACTACTAGTATGCTCAAAAATGCCAAACTAACTCTGAAAATTCTCAAACTTTAACTGTAGTATAATTTTCACATTTGTGACTTGGAAAACAAACTTTCCACACTTATTTCCACTAACTAAGCAGTTTAAGCCACTTCCAGAGCAAATAACAGCTATATTTCTCACTTAGCGTTACGGCAAAGTACCTAAACGTGCTCAGAAAGTCACAAAACTTCACAGACATGTTAAGTAAGTATTAGGCTACCTCTGTAACCATATACAAGCCTAACATAATTTTCTAGGGTATTACAGTGGACAAAGTAGGATAGCTAGGTATCTGTTGTCCAAAAAATTGTTTAGGTCCGCATTGACTACAAGCTCTCCAATTGGGCCCCATGTTCTAAAAATGATTGATCTTATTGAATAACTTGAGAAGTTAGGGTGCAAACTTGGAAAAGAGCTTTCTCAAGATTTGATCTTGCAGTCACTTCCTGAATCATTTTCACAATTCATTGTTAACTTCAACATGAATAAAATGAGTTGTGAACTTCATGAGATACTCAATTTATTGATTGATTATTAGAATCAAGTTGCATTTGAGAAGAAGAAAAGAACTGTCATGCTGGTTAGTAAATCCTCTAAAAAGAAAGGTAAGGGTAAGTATAAGCTGAAAAGGAAACCCTTTGCAGCAAAAGGTGATGTGACCAAACCCAAGGTTAAAGAGGATAAGCCAGACAAGTCTAAAGCTGAATGTTTCTTCTGTAAGAAGAAAGATCATTGGAAGAGAAATTGCAAGAAGTATATTGCTTCTTTGAAAGAAAAGAAACAAGGTGAGACTTTAATGAAAAATGTTTTCATGATTTCTTTAATTGTTACTGATTCTTCAATATAGGTATTAGATATTGGTAGTAATTTTAATATCTATAATATGTTGTAGGGGCTACATATAAGTAAAAGGTTGAAGAAAGGAGAATTAGTCTTCAGGTTGGGAATGATGCAAATGTTGTGGCCCTAACTATAGGATCAATTTCTTTAATAATACCTACTGGCAAAATATTGGTGCTGGAGAATTGTTATAATGTTCTGAAATTTGTTTTGAATGTTATTTTAATTTCTATGTTAAACAAGCGTGGTTTTCGTATTGTTTTTAATAGTAGCATTTGCTCAATTTATCATAATGATGATTTATATGTGAATGACTATCTCCAACATGGTATTTATGTTTTACTGGATGTGAATGTAAAATTGATTATGCATGTTTCTGGTCTTAAATGAGAAAGAGACAATCAAGTAAATCATGCATACCTTTGGCATTGCAAACTTGGTCAAATAGGAGAGAAAAGAATTAACAAGTTACACAAGGAAGGTTACCTTGACCATTATGATTATGAATTATATACAACTTGTGAATCTTGTCTTAAAGGAAAAATGACCAAATCTTCGTTTACCGGAAACAGAGAGCGAGCTTTTGAATTATTGGGTTTAATTCATACAGATGTTTATGGGCCCATGAAAATTCAAGCCGAAGGGAAATTTCTTATTATATCACCTTCACTAATGATATGTCTAAATATGATTTTTGTATCTTATGAAACACAAATCCGAGTCATTTGAAATATTCAAAAGATTTTGTAGTGACGTTGAGAAACAACTTAGTAAAAGTATCAAGATAGTTAGATCCGATAGAGGAGGAGAATATCTTAATGACAATTTTCTTGATTATCTAAATGAAAATGGAATTCAATCATAGTGGACACCTCCAAGAACACCACAACACAATGGTGTATACGAAAGAAGGAATCGAACCTTATTAGGTATGGTAAGATCTATGTTGGAGTTCACTGATTTTCCAATGAATTTATAGGGATATGCTTTAGAAATAGCAACATATTTGTTAAATAAACTTCCCACAAAGTCAGTCTCTACTGTAATTGACATTGACTAAAGCAATGATTTTGATTATAACAAACAAGAAAGGAATGGTAATGTAAAGATCAAGTCCCAAGACTTTTCAAGATTAGCATATAGGACTTAGATCTTATGTAAAGGTATTTAGGAATCACATTAAGCTCATTTCTTTACTTTTACCCAACTTAAATGGCTTTGCAAAATCATGATTCATTCTTGTGAAAATATTGATTAAGTTTGAGCAAAATGGTTTTAAAAAGATTAAAAAGCTTTTGGGAATCTTTGAGTGCAAAATCCTTAGAAATATTATTTTTCTTGACAAACCTATAACATGTTATTACTATTCAAGAACAGGTTATTTGACCAAAATAGAAGCGCGCCAAAGTGTTTTAAAAAGGGAATAATCAGTTATGCCTTTTCCCATAACCGATTATTGTGTAAGTCAGAGGCGCTGACTTCTTTTTTAGTGCCTCATAACCGGTTATGCAATTTCCCACAACTAATTGTTGTGAAAGTCAGTAGCACAGGATTCTGTTTTAATAGGTCATAACCAGTTATAGCTTTTCCCATAATTGATTATGCTAAACTAAATAACTAGTTATTGGAAATCAATAATCGATTATCAGGAAAAACAGAAAGCATATCCTAATGGCTCTAGTGAGAGCATTTAATGTCTCCAATAACCACTAACGGCTATTAATTGATTTGGGTTATAAATAAAAGTGGTTGGACATTAAAAACAAGTTGGAGAATTATATGAAAATCATTCTTGAGCATTAAATTCGTATTTCACATTCATTCTCTCCAAACCCCTATTTTTGAGCTTTAAAGTATAAATCCTTAATATGCATAAAACTTCAATTTGTATTATTCACTCTTGAGAGAGTTTCAATTTATCTACACTTTGATGAATCTATAAAAGAGGGTGAGGTATCCCTCAAGGTTGTAAAGGGTGAGGTATCCCTTGAAGTTGAGGCTCAATCACAAATGGTGAGGTATTACAAGGTGTGGTGAGTGCTCTATTGTGTAAAGGTTACAAGCATCTATTGAAGCTTAAAGATATAGTGGAAAATCTCAAGTGATTGCTTGAGGACTGGACGTAGACTACAAGTGGATTGGTGGTTGAATAAGGATAAATCTTGTATTTGTTTATCTAAACTCAACTCCTTTACAGTTGTGTATTCATTTTACATGCATGCTTGAATACTCTTCGTTTCAGTTTATTTATTTGTGAGTGAAAGTATTCAATCTTCTCTATCCATTTATCTCTATCCATTAACAGCTTCAACGAAAATTGATAATCAAATGTTTTGTGAAAGATTTACAAAAATATTTTATAAACTCAATTCACCCTTCTCTTGAGTATTGGGGCCACTTAGTAACAAGTGGTATCAGAGCTAGACTCTTGTGTAAAGAGCTTAGCAGCTTCAAGAGAAGTGATGACTTCAAATGATTTTTCTTCCAAAAGTTCTTCTATAAATAGACCCCATTATTTCAATGGGGATGGTTATGCCTATTGGAAAGAAAAGATAAAAATTTTATTGAAACTATTGATATTGATGTGTGGGATGCCGTTGAAAATGACCCTTTTGTTCCCACATGTATAGTTGAGGTGTAAGAGCCAATACACCAATAAGTGAATGGACGGATGAGGATAAAAAAAAGGTTCAATACAATTTGAGAGCCAAGAACATCATTACCACATCCTTGGGGTATGATGAATTCTTTAGGGTATTAAATTATAAGACTGCCCAAGAAATGTGGGATACTTTGCAAGTTACCAATGAGGGTACAAATGAAATAAAAAGATTTAGAATAAATACATTCACTCGTGAATATGAGCTGTTTAAAATGAACCAAGGAGAAAATATTCAAGAAATGCAAAAGAGGTTCACTCATATTATAAATCATCTTACTTCATTGGGAAAAACTTTTCCTAATGAAGACTTTATTAACAAATTCATGAGATGCTTGAGCAGGAATTGACAACCCAAGGTAACGACTATTGTGGAATCAAGGAATTTATCAACAATGATTCTAGCCACTCTATTTGGGAAGCTCCAAGAACATGAATTAGATCTAAATAAACTCAATCAAAATGAGGAGCATGACAAGAAGAAAAAAAGGGGATTGCTCTCAAAGCCACCTCTTTCACAATTGAAGAAGATGATGAAGATAATGGAGAAGGAATAGAGAACCTTGAGCTAAATGAGGAAAATCTTAGTATCCCTATGAGAAAGTTTGGAAGATTCCTTAAGAGGAAAGGAATTCAAAGAAGGTCACATTTCCCTCCTAAGAAGACCTATCACAAAGGGGAAGGAATTTCATCTACTCCAACATGCTATGAATGTGGAATACTGGGGCACATGAAGATAGAGTGTCCTGTCTTTCAAAAGAAGCCGAAGAAATTTGAAAGAAGACCCTCAAAACAAAAAGAAAGGAAGGAGAGCCTACATAGCATGGGAGGACAATGATATGGATTCTACTAATAGTTCAAAAAATGAATAAGCTCATCTATGTCTCATGGCTAAAGGAGAAGAAGAAGAAAGTGATACCGAGATAACTTCTTCTAACCTGGACTCTTCATTATAGTGAATTACAATATGCTTTTGAAGAGTTACATGATGAATCCATGAGGACTAAAATGGTTCTATCTTCCAACAAAGTAATCTCCTTATTGATAAACAAAGTTTCTATTTTAAACAAGGATGTCAATAAGCTCAAAATTGAGAATAAGACCTTAAGACTTATTAATGTCAATTATTCATGCATAATTTGTACTTCACATGATAATGCACCTACACCCTCATCTTGCTCATCATGTAAAGCATTTGAAAATGAAATTGAAGATTTGAAAAATACTCTTACAAAATTTACTTTTGGAAGAGACAACTTGAATGTATTGCTATGGAAACAAAGACGTATTTTCTAAAAAGCCAGTTTGGGGTATAATCCTAATAACCAACAAAAGTTTCTCAAGAATTTCTTTGTTTTCTCAAGTACATCAAGTAGTCCCTTTATCAAATGTTTTCATTATGGTAGGAAAGGGCATAGTGCCTCAACATACAATGTTAGGAAGAACATAAACACTAAGGTTGGAACTAAAATGGTTTAGGTCCTTAGGGGCACCTTGCCTAAATTTAACACACAATGACCAAAGAAAATTTGGGTACCAAAGGTTAAAGTCTGAATGTGTGTTGTAGGTGTACTTGAAGGCCAAGAGCTCAAATTAGTATCTTGATAGTGGTTGCTCCAAGCACATGATCAATGATGACTCCAAGTTTTCTTTCCTTGTCTCCAAGAAGAATGGGCATGTAACATATGGTGACAACAACAAAAGGAAGATCCTTAGAGTTAGCAAAGTTGGTAAGATCCCTTCCTCTTTTATTGATAATGTTTTACTTGTTGAAGGGCTTAAACATAATTTGCTTAGCATTAGTTAATTATGTGATAAAGGAAATAGAGTTATATTTGATTATAATTATTGCATAATTGAAGAAAAGATGATAAGCAAGTTAAGTTTATTGCTCATAGGGACAATAACATATAGATGATTAGCTTTGATGATATTTTCTTAAATAATGCTAAATGCTTTATGAGTAAAGAAGATGATTCATGGTTATGGCATAGAAGGATTGTTCACATTCAAATGGATCACTTAAATAAGTTAGTCTCAAAATAACTAGTAATTGAACTTTCAAAGCTCAAATTTGAAAAAGATAAACTTTATGATGTATATCAAAAGGGAAAATAAGTAACTGTTTCTTTTAAAACTAAAAATGTTGTTTCAACTATTAGACCTTTATAACTTTTGCACATTGATCTTTTTGGTCCCTCTAAAACTATAAGCTTTGGTAGGAATTACTATGCATTAATGATTGTGGATGATTTTTCTAAGTTTACATGGATATTATTCCTAACTCACAAAAATGATGTTTTTTCCATCTTTTAAAAGACATGTCAAAGTTATCCAAAATGAAAAGGATTTTTGCATTGCATACATAAGAAGTAATCATGGTGGTGAGTTTGAAAATCATGATTTTGAAACCTTTTGTGATGAACATAGCATTGAGCATAATTTTTCTACCCCTAGAAATCCACAATAAAATGGGGTTATAGAAATGAAAAAATCAATCTTTAGAAAAAATGGCAAGAACTATGCTCAATGAGGCCAACCTCCTAAGTACTTTACGCAGATGCGGTAAATACCACTTATTATGTTATGAATAGGGCCCTAATAAGGCCAATTTTAAAGAAAACCCTGGCCCCTATGAGTTGTACAAAGGAAGGAAGCCAAATGTTTTACACTTTCATGTTTTTAGATGCAAATGCTTTGTTTTAAATAATGGAAAAGATAACTTAGGGAAATTTGATGCTAAGTCTGATAAAGGAATATTTATTAGCTATTTCATGCATAGTAAAGCTTTATAATAAAAGAACTATAACCATAAAAGAGTCCATTCATGTTGTATTTAATGAAACTAACCCAAATGGCCTGAGAAAGGACTTAGTTGATGATGTTGCAGAAATCTTGTCAAGAACACACTTGGAGAACCAAGAGAAAGATGCCAAAAAGTAAGAAGAAAGCTCATTTGATTCCCCAAGACAAGAGGATTCACAAGTCATGGACCTTCACAAGGAATGGAGGACATCAAGATATCATCCTTTTGATAAAGTGATAGATAATGTATCAAAAAGGGTAACCACTCGAAACTCTCTTAGAAATGCATGTAATCATATGACTTTTATCTCTCAAGTTGAACGTAAAAATATAAATGAGACCATTAATGATGAACATTGGATCTTGGTCACGCAAGATGAACTAAACTAATTTGAGAGAAATCAAGTTTGTGAATTAATTCCAAGGCTCAATGATCATCTCATAATTAGCACCAAATGGGTCTTTAGGAACAAACTTGATGAAATAGGCTTAATGATAAGAAACAAAGATTGGCTTGTTACTAAAGGTTATAATCAAGAAGAAGACATAGATTATGAAGAAACATATGCTCCCGTAGCTAGATTAGAGGCCATAAGAATGCTACTTGTATATGCATGCATCATGAATTTCAAACTTTAACAAATGGATGTTAAAGTGCTTTCTTAAATGGTTAAATACAAGAAGAGGTGTATGTGGAACAACCTCTTAGTTTTGAAAACTTTGAACTGTTTAACCATGTTTTTAAATTGAAAAAGGCCTTGTATAACTTAAAACAAACTCCTAGAACTTGGTATGAAAGGTTGAGCAAGTTCCTTTTGGAAAAAGACTTCTCTAGAGGCAAGGTTAACACTACTCTATTTATCAAGCATAAAAAGCATGACATACTTCTTATTCAAATATATGTTGATGATATTATATTTGGTGCTACTAATGAGTCTCTTTGCAAGGAATTTGCTAACATTATGCAAAATGAGTTTGAGATGTCTATGATGGGTGAACTGAATTTCTTCTTTAGTCTCCAAATCAAGCAAACAAGGGATGAAACTTTCATAAGTCAATCCAAGTATTGTAAGGAGCTGCTCAAGAAGTTTGGAATGGATAATACCAAGCATATTGCTACACCAATGAGAACTTCTTATTATTTGGATAAGGATGAAGGAGGTAAATTTGTAGAAATCTCAAAATATAGAGGTATGATTGGCTCACTCCTTTATCTTGTAATAAGTAAGTCAGATATTATGTTTAGTGTGTGCATATGTGTTAGGTTTCAAGTAAATCCTAAAGAATCACACTTATGTGCTGTAAAAAGAATTATGAAATATCTAATAGGCACTTCTCAAATGGGTTTATGATATTCTAAGAGTGCCTCATGTAGCCTAATTAGTTATTCCAATTCTGATTTTGCTGGATGCAAAATAGATAAGAAGAGTACTAATGGGATATGCCACTTGCTTGGAAGCTCACTAGTTTTTTTGGCATAGCAAGAAACAAAGTAGAGTGAGATTATCTACTGCAGAAGCTAAATATGTTGTAACTAAGAGTTATTGTACTCAAATCCTTTGGATGAAGCAACAACTTCTAGACTATGGATTTGAGCTTGATCACATCCCTATAAGATGTGATAACACTAATGCAATCAATTTATCTAAAAATCTGATTTTGCAATCAAGAACAATGTACATTGAAATTAGGCATCACTTTATAAAAGATCTTGTTCAGAAAAGAGATTGCATGCTTGAGTTTGTTAAAACTACTAAACAACTAGCTGACATCTTCATTAAACCTTTGAATAAAGAAGCATTCTTTTATATAAGAACTGAACTTGGAATATTGGATCAATCATGCATTTAATTTGAAAAACAGCCTTGTTGCATAATGCCCTGTTGCATAATAATTTGCTATAAAATTTCTCTTGTATTTTTTATCTCTTGAATCCAATACTGACTTGAGCATCGAAGTTTCCCCCAAGTTTGTTTTGTAGGTGCTTTATCCATGCTTAAGTCTCCCAATCTCAAATTTCAAGATTCCTGCTGTGGAAAAATGAATTTTGATGCCTATATAGAAGAAAAATCAGTTTTTGGGTTGCATTCATAATGTTTATAATTAATAAAAGTGAGGCCAAGCTAAGAAAATTCTCAAGATGACATGAGTTGGTATTTTAAGGACTGAATTCTTGAAGAATATGTATTTTTGGTATGAAAAACTAATAATCGGTTACTTGGTCTCTAGAATTAATATGGCATATAACACCCCAAATTCTGACTATATGAATAGCAATAGCAGAATTACACTGTTTTGTATTTTCTGTGTGTTATAAAAAATAATTTGACTGTTCTGAGATCATATTTGATCATTTTGTGTGATTTGCTCCTGGCCAGGAAAAATAATAATTTTTAGGCCGGGGAAATTCTGATCTGCCTCATTTGGAGACGGGGGATCTTACTAAACCCGAATCTGAGTGACACAGAAAAGAATCTTTTAATTTTTAGAATCTATCTATAAAAACAAAAATATTGTACTGATAAATATCTGTGGTTATATTTATAGCAGCCGTTGCTATGAACTTTGGACCCGATAAGTTTTAACTGACAGAAAATGTGCTTAAAATATTTTCTGTAACCAAAATTAAAATGAACTAATAGGAAACAGTCAAAATAAATGGTTGGACTTTTCTAACTAATGAGAATTGGTCAAGGAAAGAAGCTTAGACTTCTTTGTGGACCATTAGATTTAAAGCTTGATTTAGAAGCTTTGATCTTAACCATTGATCCGATCAACGGTGTAAAACGAATCCTAACAAAACCACCAAGTCATATCCACCGTAGATGAGATCAATGAATAGGAAATCAAGGTGATTTTCAATGGTTGAGATGAAGTCAACAATAATGGCTTGACTTTGATTAGTAACTAATTAAACCTAGTTTGATTTAACCTAATTGCCTAATTAGGAAACTAAGTAAACTAACTTAATTCTTAATTAGTTATAATCTAATCCTTAATTTGATATCTTAATTCTAATTAGAGGTCATGATACATGCTAAAATATGTTAAACTAATTAGTTATATAATTGGATGATTAAGTAAGAATGGTTAGGAAATTAAACCTAATTAATTAGCTAATAAATTAACAAGTAATTAGGTTTGAATTTAAAACAATTAAGGCCTTAATCCCACTTACCTCCCACGGCCATGCAGCATCTAGGAGGAGATTCTACATGGTTCTTGAACACTCCAAAGCCATGCAAAGTCAAGTTGGTGACCAATGACAAGTGATTGTCCATGTGCACTTAAAGTTTGGATAATTACTCAAGTAAATCTCTTTATTTTTTTCTCACAAGTCACTCACGGCAGTAGCCCTCTTTATACACTCTCACCATTCATTTTTTTTTCACTTATTATACTTAAGCTTCCATTTCTCCCAAAACACCAAGAAAACCAAGCCAACTTTCTCTTCTTCTCTAATTCGGCCACCACCCAAAACCCACACTACCAATCCTCTATAATTTTGTCTCTTGGGTTTTCTTAAACCTAAATCCTATTCTAAACACTTTTTATTCACAAGGGTTTGCCAAAAAACCATTCTAGCTAGTCCAAAATTAAGCCTTTTGCTTACTTCCCTAAGGATGAGATTTGATTTTCTTGGTTCAAAGTTTGATTTTTAATTTTTCTAACCATGATTGTTCCATGGTTTTTCAATCTTGATTCTTGTATGTGCATTTACTAATTTTCTTGGAATTTTAGGGTTTTGTTTAGGAGGTTAATGAAATTTCAAGGAAAGGAGGAGAGCTTAGAAAGCTTGTCTTCAAGAGGTAAGAGGGAGATTTAACCTCACCAACCATGTTTTGGTGGTATGAGGATGGTTTTGTTCGGTGAAAAATCCATAAGGATTATTCACCTATTGTTTGAGGTTCTTTGATTGAATTTGTGATGTGTATGGTTTTGTTTCTATGCTTATATGTGTGGTATTTGTGATGTGTATGATTTTATTGCTATGCTTGTATGTGTGATGAAATGTTTAAAGATTTGATATTAGGTATGTGTGTGTAATTTAGAATGTATGCAATGTATGTATAATTATGAGGACATGAGAATGTGTGTGAAATTTATGATGTGAACAAGTTTTGAAGGTTGGGGAGATAATCAGATACACTTAAATTGATAGATTTTGAGATCCAAGTGAATTTGAAAAAATTTTGAGTATAGCAAAATAAAATGATTTTATGCAAAGTAAACAAAAAAAAAAGGAGTAACAATTTTTGGGACATAGTACATTTTTTGATTTATGTAAATTTTTATGAAAAGAGGACTAAGTTGTAAATGTCATGTAAATGCGGGGCCATTATATAAATAAGAATGTTTGAGGGGTTAGAGTGAACATATAGATTTTAGGGGGGACTAAAATGTAAATAGTAATTTATAAAAGACTATTTCATAAATGTAAATTTTTAGGGATTAAAACGTAATTAATATGTTTTTGAGGGACAAAAAGAAGGTAATTATAAATTTTCTAGGGACTAGTTCATAAATATAAAATTTTGAGGGACTATATTCGTAAATATTAATTTTTGAGAGACTATGCCGTAAATATTAATTTTGAGAGACTGTATGAGGCTATTTGCCTAGGAGAGAATACATCTCTTGAGTGGGTGCGATATGCGTAGTGTAAGTCACTCGTTGACCATGGGGGCATTGGGGTGCGGGTTGCCTACAATGTACAGTTGGTAGCTCTTCTTTGCGTGGGTTAGACCGATGCAACACACCAATGATCCGGACTGAGACACTATTCTTATTCACGATTTGATAAAGACTGTCGTGCATATGCTAGATGTGTAAAAACTGAGCACGTGGTCTGAGGCATGTTGGTGCAGACAGATCTTTTCAATCACTCTCTCCGACCTGAGTTGTTAGCTCCATGGAGTAGGAAACTGAGTCTGTGTGCGTACATATAATGATAGAGGGTATTATCATAATTATGTTTATGATAATTGATTTATTGAATATTTGTAATTGTGGTATTATAGCTGTATGAAATATTATATGTGTTTATCTTCATTGCTACGATACTGGTATTGGCGTAGGTGATCTCACCTCTTGTATGCATATGTTGTATTATGTTTATGTGTTGTTAAGACATTGGGCCAGACGTAGAGCGAGAAGCAGAGGAAGGTCCAGATTCCGTTGAGAACCTCGAGTTTTGATGGCGGTGGAGATCCCTAGTTTCCTGGGTTACATGAGACTAACATTCATCGGAGGGGATGAGGCGTGGACCGTGGATCTTGAGAGAGAGAGTATATGTTATCTGGGAGATGTAAATATTAGATTGAGTAGGCTACAGTCAGGGAACCCTTACTTTTTTGTTACTGTTTATGTACAATTAGAGTTCCCGATATCCATCAGGCAGCACTGGGAAGCGTACTATCGCACCCCTAGATAGAGTAGTGTTGTGTCGTCCGCTCGGACGTTTGTCCGCCGGACTTCACGTCAAGTTGGAATTCCCCCACCCGGGGAATCTGAGGAGGACCCATCTGAAGGTTCGACTACATCTGAGGGTTCAGCTGCCTAGTAGTACTTGGGCAAAATGTCAATGTAGATAGTGTTTAAAAGTTTGGAGTGTCCAGTTTGTAATATTTACAGTATGATAGTGCAAAAGACTTGTATATGTATAAAAAAAAAGACTTGGATATGTATAAATGATGTAAATTATTTGTAATAATGCTGTGATGTTTTATTTTTCTGCTAAGTTTATTTTCTTGTTATTAAGAAATTTTGCAACTCGTATTTTTCCCTACAAAGTACGTTATCTAAAATAAGGGTAATTTGGTAATTATGCAACAACAAATGTGGCACCCTAAGGTGGGTGTTACATTAGTTGGTATCAGAGCCCAAGTTAGAGTCTTTTGGGTTTGTGGTTAGGTCTGTCTTGTCTAAGTTGTGTGATTCTCTGTAATTTTTTTCTGAAAGAAAAAAACCAATATTGTTTGGAAGATTAACTTCAACTCTTCTTTGTGTTATCCATTTTGGTTTCAGAAACGATATGGCTGGGCGAGGAAGAGGACGCATGAATGCGAGGGCAGCAGTTGAAAATGTCGACAATGATCATCAGAATATGGCTGCAGCTATAGCAGCAATACAACGAATGGCTGAGGTTGTTGCCCAACAGAACCAAAGAGCAAATGATGATGCTCACAGTTTGTCAGAATTTCGGAGGAATAATCCACCGAAGTTCCATGGAGAGTTTGATCCAGAGAAGGCTGATCTGTGGATTAAGGAACTGGAGAAGATATTTGATGGCATGAGTTGTACTGATGAGCGGAAGCTTACTTTCGCCACGTTTATGCTAGTCGGTGACGGAGAGGCTTGGTGGGCAGGAGCCCGAAGATTACTTCAGGCTGAAGGGAGAGTTGCGACATGGCAGCTCTTTAGACAGAAGTTTTTGGCAAAATATTTTCCAGCGAGTGTGCGACATGCTAAAGAGATGGAGTTCCTTAGTTTGGGGCAAGGAGCAATGACTGTGAGCGAGTACGCAGCAAGGTTTGAAAGCTTGTCTAAGTTTTCGAGGTACTTCCAGATGCATCCAGATTAGGAATGAAAGTGTAGGAAATTTGAAGAGGGGTTGAGGCTCGACATCAAGCGAGCTTTAGCGACGGTAGATATTGATCAGTTTCCAGTATTATTGGAAAAGTGTATAAAGGTCGAAGAAATTGATCATTTGCGCGAGGCTAGAAATAAGAATTTTGGACCAGCACGGTTCCAACGAGGAAGGGGTAGCAGTGGCAACCGTTATCAACAGAAACCATACACTAAACCAGCAGGAGGTCAGAATAAACAACAATCAGTTAGGGTAAGTTCAAGTGGTGGTAAAGCAGTTTCAACTGGAACTTCTGCACTTAAATGTTTTAAGTGTGGGAAAGGACATCTAACTAGAGACTGTCAGCATAAGGGGGTGATCTGTTATCGATGTGGGAAGCCTGGACATTTTTCCCGAGACTGTGATCAACTGAAAGCGGAGCCATTAGTGGGCAGTGTAACATCCCGAAAATTTATTGTTTTGTTAAGAACGATCATTTTATAATATTTGCAATTTTTAAGAATTTTTGTGGAATTTTCTGGAGATGATGAATATTTTAATATATTCTTCGTTTTATGTGTGTGCTGAGTGGAGCCGGGAGAATAGAATATTTTCCCGGCAGTAAACCTTGGATTTGTCAACGTGACAACGGGGATCTTACTAAACCCGAGTAAGAGACACACGGTTCTGGGGTCTACATTTTTGGGGTTTTATACGCTAGTATAATAAATCATCTGTTGTATTTAATCAAGGAGACAAGCTTACTATGCACTTCGTAGAGAAGCGTGCGAAGCTTCTCAAGGAAGCTTCTTTGAATCATTTTTTATTATTTCTCTCCTCCTATTTTTGTCTTTGCACATTTGAATTAAGGGGCTTAATTCATTCTTCAATCTCCACACATTTCCTCCTCCCGTACGTAGCACTCATCTTTCTCTCTTTCCATTTCTCCTTCCAAGAAGACCATTTCCCCCCCCCACCTTCATATTTTCACCCTCCAATACCATCACACTCCAAAGCCACCATTTCGTGTTTGGAGAAGCACCACACCGAGGGAATCATCTTCAAAGTCCTACGTCTTCTTCATCTTCTTTTCCTCCACGGTTGAAGCTTAAAGGTTGGAACTTTAAGGTAAAATCCTTAGCTTTTTCCTCATCTCTTCTCATTTTCGTAACCTTGTCATTTTGATGACCATGGGTATCCATTTCAACATTTGATTCGATTTTGGTGAGCTTGAATATTCAAGGATTTCTGGGAGCTGAAAATATCATTTCTGACCAAAAGGAGCAGACCTTTCTTGTGCTTCTCTAAGGTAAGAGGAAGACACTCCTCCTCAACCTCTCTTAGCATTTAGGAACGTCTGTGATTTTGTTGAGGGTCTTCCTGCTTTTTGTGTCTTGTTCGTATGTTATGTGTTATTTGATTGTTTGAGTTTGAATATATATATATATATAAATGATAACTGGATGTATTAGAATGTGTAATATTGAAGGGAATGAGTTCCGAGTGATTTTCGGATGGTTACGGTGTTGAGCCCAGGATTTGGAAACTTAATGTGGAAAACTTGTAATAGTAAGAAATTTGGCCAAACTCGTCGAATATAATGCCTTGATCTTTTGGTGATATGTCAAAATCCGTCGAATGAAGATTCTGACCATTTTCGTCGAATGATAAAATCCGTCGAGTAAGGACCCATGGCCAAACCTGTCGAACATGATCACCTAATCTCTTAGTAAAATGTTAAAATCCGTCGAGTAAGGACCCATGGCTAAAACCTGTCGAACATGACAACCTAAAACCTGTCGAACATGACAACCCAAAACCTGTCGAACATGACAACCTAAAACCTGTCGAACATGACAACCTAAAACCTGTCGAACATGACAACCCAAAACCTGTCGAACGTGATAACCTAAAACCTGTCGAATGTGATAACCTAAGTACTTAGTAAAATGTTGAAACCCGTCGAGTTTAGACTCCAGACCCTTTTCGTCGAGTGTCAAACTCGTCGAATTTAGATCTCTGACCAGTAAACACAATGACAATATCCGTCGAGTATGAACCTCGATCGTGTCCGTCGAGATTGATCTTCCGATCACAAACCCGTCGAATAGAGTCCCTGGACACTTACAAGAAAATGCCCCAAAGTCAATAATCGTCGAATTCAAGAGACAATGCCTGTCGAGTAGATGAATTTCCCCAGACCCGTCGAAATTAGGGATTTCGACCAGTGTTCGTCGGTTCGACACTTGGGAGATTTTCTCCAACGTCGACACCTATACCCGTCGAATATAGGCTTTTGCTGACCATCTGGAGGGTCGACAGTTTTGATCTTCGTCCGACAGAATCCCCATCCGACAGAAAAATGTTTTCTCCATTCTTTCCCCCTCCTGTTACATTATTCTTCGTCGGATAGCAACTTCAATTCTTCATGAAATGTAGTCTCTGTCGAATTCAAATGCATACCTATCACCCAACACCTATTAATTGAAGTCTGTGACTCAAATTGTGATTTCCGACCGTGTAGTTTCCTGAACCCAAAACCTTGGGGCTAATATAGGAATATTGATCATAAATAAATGAGATGACTAGAAATTGCTTAGGGATGCATAAACAGGGAAGAACATGAGAGTGTGAGATTTTGAGATCTTAAAATAATCTTCTAAGGGCATATGAATAAATTACCTAAGAGGAATTAAGTTAACTAAAAGAATTCCTTTAGAGGCAAGCCCTGTAAGTAAAGCTAAACCTAAGCAAGAACTCATAATACGTTTTGAAAAGGGTATTGATCTATTTAATGACAATATTATGCTATTGTGGGTCCATGTGAGAGACCATTGTTTGTATTAATTCTTACTTTGGCAAATTGTGACATATGATGGAATAGTATGTGATAATGATCCTACGATTATGCATAGAGTCGTATGCATTGTAATTTGTCCGTTGAATTTGTCGTAAGGCCTAGTTGCCTAGGAGTTGAACACACCTTAGTGCGGGTGCGAATAGACAAGTGGGGTCCCGTAGTTGGCCTTGAGGGCGTTGGGGCGCGGGTGTTTCACAAAGAGGCGGTGGTAGCCCTCCGGGACCGTGAGACAAACCGATGCAAACGCACCAACGATCCCGACCGGCCACGGTCTATATCGAGATCTTGTGAGAGTCTTCTTGTATAAAGCCTTGTTGCGCAAAATAGTGATTATTTTCTCGGGAAGCACTTGTTTTTATGGTGACGAGATACTAGCATGTCTCCCCGATCATTCTCTCCGAATGTTTTGTGTCTAGCTCCATGGAGTAGGATCTTGGTTATTGAGGGCTCATGTGTATAGAGTCCGTGCATTATTTGCATTTATCATTATTATGGTGCGGCTTTGATATATTGTTGATATACCTATGTTACTGGAAGCTATCTGCTTGATTCATAAGCGCTCTTGAATGTCTATTACTATTACTGTTGTTGTAAATGCTATGTGGGCGCTTTCGCGGTTTGGTTTCTTGATGCTATAATTGGTAATGATGGAAGGATGTCTTACCTCTTTTCCTTCCTGTCTTTCCGTTTCTGTTTATACGTACATTGCGTCTCATCGAAGACAACCGTGAGGAACAAGGAAGCTCCCAACTTCCCTGGTTTTTGGCCTTACCTTGGTGAGCGACCACAGAAGACTATGGAGCCCGTATGCACTGATTTTTGGGAGATGTACGTCCGACTTTCTTAGGAGGCCGGAGTCTTTGGTATATCAACTACGGTTCGAAGTATTTGTGTCTACACGGGAGATGTCTCGATATCACTAGCCTGGAGACGCCACGAACCACTGTCTTCACTGCTTGTATCGGCCCTACGTTTGGAGTTTCGGCCTACCGATCCGTGAGATGTGGGGCGATCGTTACTTCACTCAGAGAGAGGACTCTTTTCGTTCTACGGCTCGGGCCCCGTCCCGTGTCTCTGCTATTCCTATGGTGATTTCCTCGATGATGAGGAAGATCACGAGGAAGATCCCGAGGAAGTCCCACGAGGACGACCCCGAAGAGGACCCACGAAGAGGATCGACACGATTCCTCCTCACTTGAGGGATTGATGTCACTCGTAGCTACCGAAGGCTACCGAGTATTTTATTTTGGGGGCACGATGTTTTGTTTGTTGTGGGCTGTAAATTCGATCTGAGTGGGGATGTGTATGTAATATTTTGGGGCGGTATAGTTTTGCTTTTGATGTACCAGGCTTGTAACTAAATGCTTTGATAAACTTATACATATATATATATATATGATGATCTGAGATATTAATTCCTATGCATGTTTTTACTGTTTGATCTTTTATTTCCATTGATGTCTCGTCAGCATGGTTACTAATTAAAAAGAAAAAAAAAAAAAAAGTACATATATAACATAACCGCCAACTAAAATACCCAACTATAATCTAGAGAATATACGCGTCTTATTAAAATGGACCGGGTCTCAACTCACCTAACTTTATTTCCACATTGTAATCGACCATGTGACGTTCCCTTGGAAGAGGGGCGTTACATGCGTTACATTCTTGGTATCAGAGCCCCGGTTTATGTTTCTTTGGGTCTTGTGGTTGAGTCTGTCTTGTTTGTGCTGTGTGTTCTCTGAATGGTATTCGTAAAGGAGTAGTGTTTGGTATTCTTAGTGAATGCAACCGACTTTTCTGTGTTTTCAGATAATCGAATCGAGAAAGTGAGATGGCACGAAGGGAAGACATGGCAGCAGCTATTACAGCGATGCAAAGGATGGCTGAGGTCATCGCACAACAAACGGAGCAAGCTGCACGACAGCAAGAGAGAGTTACGCAACAACAAGAGCGAGCTGCTCAACAGTTAGAGGCTACTGCTGATGCTCAGAATTTAGCGAGTTTCGACGCCATAATCCTCCTCAATTTAAAGGAGAATTTGATCCGGACAAAGCTAGTCTGTGGATCAAGGAGTTGGAGAAGGTATTTCGAGGAATGAATTGCGCCGAGGGTAAGAAGGTGGATTATGCTACTTTTATCTTTGGTAGGTAACGCCGAGAAGCGGTGGAGCGGAGTGCGGAGGATGCTAGAAGCTATGAACCGAGATATTACTTGGGAGTTGTTCAAAGAAAAGTTCTTGGACAAGTATTTTCTGCGAGTGCAAGGCATGCGAAGGAGTCGGAATTCCTCAACCTACGACGGGGGAATATGACCGTTAGCGAGCACTGTTGACGAGATTCGAAAATTTGTCACGGTTTTCGACCTACTTTCGAACCAACCGGATGAGGCTTGGAAGTGCCGAAGATTCACGGAAGGATTGAGGTACGAACCGAGGAAAGCTGTAATCACCTTGAGGATCAATGAATTCTCACAAGCTCTTGGATACTTTTGTGATGTAGAGGCTCTGGAGCAATCTAGAGATGTGAGGAATAGAAACTTTGGGCTGCGAGATTCCAGAGAGGCGGCAATAACGGTGCTAACCGCCCGGAAGAAGCCATACTCTCGACCAATGGGAAGTCACCAACAAGCCATGGGTGGAAGTTCGGTGGAGGTTCTAGTGGGAACCGGACCTGGCCAAAACTTGGCATATCCCTCCAAATGCTTGGGAAGTGTGGAAAGATCATCGACAAGGGATTGTCCTATCAAAGGGATTATCCGTTTTCGATGTGGGAAACCCTGGACACATCAGAGAGGACTGCAATCAAGCGAAGGTTGAACCTTCAATGAATCTTTGCGAAAGCCAAGAAACCCAAATTTGGAGGACGAGTTTACACTATAGTAATTTGAAGCCTCGAATCCGAAGATTTGATACGAGGAGAAGGCATCATAGAAGGTAATCTTTTAAGCTGCATCTTTGTATGACTCTGGGGCAACCCATTCTTATATATATCGTATATTTGTGTGCAAAAGCGAGTCTACTGTGTCGTCCTTACCTTTTGACTTAACCGTTTCTACCCCCACCGATAAACCGGTAGTTACTACCAAAGTTTGTCTAAAGCGTCCATTGATTGTTGAAGGTCGATCCTTTACAGTCGATCGATTTGTTTACCTCTTTCCCAATTAGATATTATCCTAGGGATGGGTGGTTGTCTTCTAACCATGTTACGTTAGACCCATTCCGAGAAAGACCATAATTTTTCCCATAAATGAGAATTCTAGATTTCGACGGCCAACCGAGTTCAAGCTCTCTTGAAAGAAGGAGCTCACGGATACATGCTCTTGTCTTCTTTGAAAATCGAGAACGAGGTCGATGTGGACACAATTCAGTGGTGAATGAGTTTCCGAAGTTTTTCCGAGAGTGTGCCTGGTTTACCACCGGCTCGAGAGATAGAGTTTGCTATCGACTTAGTACCGGGAGCTGGTCTGTGTCTATAACACCGCATCTGGGATGGCACCGACATGAGTTAGCCGAGCTAAAGAAACTTGACTAGAAGAGCTTTTGGAAAAGCAATTTGTCGGGCCAAGTGTGTCACCATGGGGAGCACCAGTCTTTGTTAGTTCGCAAGAAGGATGGCACCTCAAGGTTATGTGTGGACTATCGGCGGTGAACAAAGTGACGATTAAGAACAAATATCCACTCCCGAGGATTGACGACTTGATGGACCAACCGAAGGGAGCGGCGGTGTTTTCCAAGATTGATCTGCGATCCGGGTATCATCGAGATACGAGTGAAGACAGAGGATGTGCCCAAGACTGCTTTTCGCACCGATACGGTCCACTACGAGTATTTGGTAATGCCGTTTGGTGTGACGAATGCACCGCCTATCTTCATGGACTACATGAACCGAATCTTTCGACCTTACTTGGATAAATTCGTTGTGGTCTTCATTGATGACATTCGGTATACTCTCAAAATCGGGAGGACCATCTTTAACACCTCGATACGGTTCTTGATTCGAAGGAGAAGGAATTGTATGCCAAGCTTGTCAAAATGTGAGTTTTGGTGGAAGAAGTCAAGTTTCTAGGTCACGTGATCTCAAAGAGTGGGATTGCTTTGTGGATCCATCGAAAGTGGAGGCAAGTACTACGATGGGAAAGGCCGAAGTCGAACAGAGATTCGAAGCTTCGTGGGTTTAGCGGGATATTACCGGAGGTTCATTGAGGATTCTCCAAGATTGCTTTGGACCACTTACGCAACTCACAAGGAAAAACCAAACTTTTGAGTGGACCGAAAATTTGTGAGCAAAGTTTCCAAGAGTTGAAGAATCGATCGACTACCTCACCGGTGTTAGTGCTACCCGATCCAGAATGAACAGTTTGAAGTGTCTTGTGACGCTTCATACCAAGGGCTAGGATCTGTACTTATGCAACATGGAAGGGTGGTGGCTTATGCTTCAAGACAGTTGCGAGTGCACGAGAAGAATTATCCGACGCACGACACTGGAGCTAGCGGCTGTAGTTTTTGCTCACGAAAATATGGAGGCATTTTCTCTACGGGGCAACGTTTAACATTTTCGGTGATCACAAGAGTCACAAGTATTTGTATGATCGAGGAAGGAGTTGAACATGAGGCAACGGAGGTGGTTAGAATTCACGAAGGATTACGATTTCCAACACGTATCATCACGGCAAGGCAAATGTTGTGGCAGACGCTCTAAGTAGAAAGATGATCGGTGTCTACGCCCGATGATCAAGGAAAAGGATCTAATAGAGCAATTCGAGAGATGTATGGTCTTTTGTGAAGTTAGAACCTGGAAAGATTTGCATGAATATGGTTACCATCTCGAGCGAGTTGATGGAATGACATAAGAAAAGAGCGAGAAGAAGGACAAATTCTTACAAGAAGTGAGGAACAGATGAAGCAAGGAAATGAAACGAGTTTGCGAGAGGAACGGATGGAATTTTGAGATTCCAGGGGAGAGTTTGTGTCCTCGGAATCAAGAACTTAGAGAATACATCATTAATCATGCTCACACAAGCCAACCGAGTATGCACCGGGCATGACGAAGATGTATCAAGACTTGAAGAAGTTGTTCGGTGGCACGGAATGAAGAGTGACGTTACTAGACGTGTATCTACTTGTGCGGTTTGTCAAAAAGCTAAAGTGGAACATCGAGACCAGCGGGATTGCTGCAACCGTTATCTATTCCGGAATGGAAGTGGGACAATATTGCAATGGACTTTGTAGTCGGATTACCAAGGACAAGAAAAGGTTATGATTCGATTTGGGTAATTGTGGACCGACTCACGAAATCAGCACATTTTCTTCCGATCGACATCAAGTACAAGCTAGAGATTGACTCAGATCTATATTGGAGAGATTGTCAGATTGCACGGTGTGCCTACAAGTATTGTTTGAGATAGAGATCCGAGGTTTACTTCAAATTTACGGGAGAGTTTGCAAGAAGCATTGGGGACAAAATTACAACTTAGTTACGCTTATCATCCATGAGACCGACGGTCGATCGGAGAGAACAATCAATCTTTGGAAGATTTGCTTAGAGCTTGCACCATAGAGCAAGCGGGAGTTGGGATGACATTCTACCCTTGATAGAATTCACCTACAACAACAGATTATCATTCGAGCATAGGGATGGCACCCTATGAAGCTCTGTATGGACGACGATGTCGAACACCTATGTCTTGGTACCAAGACGGCGAGCGCCTTACTATTGGACCGAGATTATACAATGAGACAACCGAGAAGGTTAAAATGATTCGGGAAAAGATGAGGACGGCTCGAGTCGACAAAAGAGTTATGCGAGACCGAAGGAGAAAACCTCTTGAGTTTGAGGAAGGTGAGCATGTATTCTGAAAGTCACACCTACGACCGGGGTGGGGGCTTTAAAATCTAGAAAACTCACTCCTAAATTCCTTGGACCATACCAAATCATTGCTCGTGTAGGTCTGTAGCATACCAAATATCCTTACCTCCTTTTCTTTCAAACATTCATAATGTTTTCCATGTGTCACAACTTCGGAAGTACCTTACGACCCAAGTCATATCATAGCACCAGATACAAGTACAACTAAAAGAAAACTTAACTTATGAGACGTCTCCTATAAGAATCGAGGATAGCGAGGATAAAGCAATTAAGAGGCAAGGAGATCGCATTGGTGAAAGTGATCTGGAACGAGGTGGATTTGGAGATGCAACACTGGGAATTGGAAGACAAGATGAGAGAGCAATACCCACAGCCTATTCTAAGGTATGCAAATTTCGAGGACGAAATTTCTTTTTAGAAGGGGAGTGTTGTAACATCCGAAAATTTATTGTTTTGTTAAGAACGATCATTTTATAATATTTGCAATTTTAAGAATTTTTGTGGAATTTTCGGAGATGATGAATATTTTAATATATTCTTCGTTTTATGTGTGTCTTGAGTGGAGCGGGAGAATAGAATATTTTCCCGGCAGCTTAGTAACCTTGGATCATCAACGTGACAACGGGGATCTTACTAAACCCAGTCCAGGAGCACGTTTCTGGGTCTACATTTTTGGGGTTTTATCTGCTAGTATAATAAATCATCTGTTGTATTTAATCAAGGAGACAAGCTTACTATGCACTTCGTAGAAAGCGTGCGAAGCTTCTCAAGGAAGCTTCTTTGAATCATTTTTTATTATTTCTCTCTCCTCCTATTTTTGTCTTTGCACATTTGAATTAAGGGCTTAATTCATTCTTCAATCTCCACACATTTCCTCCTCCATACGTAGCACTCATCTTTCTCTCTTTCCATTTCTCCTTCCAAAGAAGACACCATTTCCCCCCCCCCACCTTCATATTTTCACCCTCCAATACCATCACACTCAAAGCACCATTTCGTGTTTGGAGAAGCACCACACGAGGGAATCATCTTCAAAGTCCTACGTCTTCTTCATCTTCTTTTCCTCCACGGTTGAAGCTTAAAGGTTGGAACTTTAAGGTAAAATCCTTAGCTTTTCCTCATCTCTTCTCATTTTCGTAACCCACTTGTCATTTTGATGACCATGGGTATCCATTTCAACATTTGATTCGATTTTGGTGAGCTTGAATATTCAAGGATTTCTGGGAGCTGAAAATATCATTTCTGACCAAAAGGAGCACCTTTCTTGTGCTTCTCTAAGGTAAGAGGAAGACACTCCTCCTCAACCTCTCTTAGCATTTAGGAACGTCTGTGATTTTGTTGAGGGTCTTCCTGCTTTTTTGTGTGTTGTTCGTATGTTATGTGTTATTTGATTGTTTGAGTTTGAATATATATATATATATAAATGATAAGCTGGATGTATTAGAATGTGTAATATTGAAGGGAATGAGTTAAGTGATTTTCGGATGGTTACGGTGTTGAGCCCCAGATTTGGAAACTTAATGTGGAAAACTTGTAATAGTAAGAAATTTGGCCAAACTCGTCGAATATAATGCCTTGATCTTTTGGTGATATGTCAAAATCCGTCGAATGAAGATTCGACCATTTTCGTCGAATGATAAAATCCGTCAGTAAGGACCCATGGCCAAACTGTCGAACATGATCACCTAATCTCTTAGTAAAATGTTAAAATCCGTCGAGTAAGGACCCATGGCTAAAACACGTCGAACATGACAACCTAAAACACATCGAACATGACAACCCAAAACACCGTCGAACATGACAACCTAAAACACTGTCGAACATGACAACCTAAAACCTGTCGAACATGACAACCCAAAACACTGTCGAACGTGATAACCTAAAACCTGTCGAATGTGATAACCTAAGTACTTAGTAAAATGTTGAAACCCGTCGAGTTTAGACTCCAGACCACTTTTCGTCGAGTGTCAAACTCGTCGAATTTAGATCTCTGACCAGTAAACACAATGACAATATCCGTCGAGTATGAACCTCGATCGTGTCCGTCGAGATTGATCTTCCGATCACAAACCCGTCGAATAGAGTCCCTGGACACTTACAAGAAAATGCCCCAAAGTCAATAATCGTCGAATTCAAGAGACAATGCCTGTCGAGTAGATGAATTTCCCCAGACCCGTCGAAATTAGGGATTTCGACCAGTGTTCGTCGGTTCGACACTTGGGAGATTTTCTCCAACGTCGACACCTATACCCGTCGAATATAGGCTTTTGCTGACCATCTGGAGGGTCCGACAGTTTTGATCTTCGTCCGACAGAATCCCCATCCGACAGAAAAATGTTTTCTCCATTCTTTCCCCCTCCTGTTACATTATTCTTCGTCGGATAGCAACTTCAATTCTTCATGAAATGTAGTCTCTGTCGAATTCAAATGCATACCTATCACCCAACACCTATTAATTGAAGTCGTGACTCAAATTGTGATTTCCGATGTCGTGTAGTTTCTGAACCCAAAACCTTGGGGCTAATATAGGAATATTGATCATAAATAAATGAGATGACTAGAAATTGCTTAGGGATGCATAAACAGGGAAGAACATGAGAGTGTGAGATTTTGAGATCTTAAAATAATCTTCTAAGGGCATATGAATAAATTACCTAAGAGGAATTAAGTTAACTAAAAGAATTCCTTTAGAGGCAAGCCACTGTAAGTAAAGCTAAACCTAAGCAAGAACTCATAATACGTTTTGAAAAGGGTATTGATCTATTTAATGACAATATTATGCTATTGTGGGTCCATGTGAGAGACCATTGTTGTATTAATTCTTACTTTGGCAAATTGTGACATATGATGGAATAGTATGTGATAATGATCCTACGATTATGCATAGAGTACGTATGCATTGTAATTTGTCCGTTGGATTTGTCGTAAAGCCTAGTTGCCTAGGAGTTGAACACACCTTAGTGCGGGTGCGAATAGACAAGTGGGGTCCTGTAGTTGGCCTTGAGGCGTTGGGGCGGGTGTTTCACAAAGGCGGTGGTAGCCCCTACGGGACCGTGAGACAAACCGATGCAAACGCACCAACGATCTGACCGGCCACGAGTCCTATATCGAGATCTTGTGAGAATCTTTCTTTGTATAAAGCCTTGTTGCGCAAAATGAGTGATTATTTTACGGGAAGCACTTGTTTTTATGGTGACGAGATACTAGCATGTCTCCCCGATCATTCTCTCCGAATGTTTTGTGTCTAGCTCCATGGAGTAGGATCTTGGTTATTGAGGGCTCATGTGTATAGAGTCCGTGCATTATTTGCATTTATCATTATTATGGTCGGCTTTGATATATTGTTGATATACCTATGGTTTGCAGGAACTATCTGCTTGATTCATAGCTGCTCTTGAATGTCTATTACTATTCTTGTTGTTGTAAATGCTATGTGGGCGCTTTGCGCCGTTTGGTTTCTTGATGCTATAATTGGTAATGATGGAAGGATGTCTTACCTCTTTTCCTTCTGTCTTTCCGTTTCGTTTATACGTACATTGCGTCTCATCGAAGACAACCGTGAGGAACGGAAGCTCCCAACTTCCCTGGTTTTGGCCTTACCTTGGTGAGCGACCACGAGAAGACTATGGAGCCCGTATGCACTGATTTTTGGGAGATGTACGTCGACTTTCTTAGGAGGGCGGAGTCTTTGGTATATCAACTACGATTCGAACGCTGTGTCTACACGGGAGATGTCTCGATATCACTAGCTGGAGACGCCACGAACCACTGTCTTCACCTGTTTGTATCGCCTACGTTTGGAGTTTCGGCTACGATCGTGAGATGTGGGGCGTCGTTACTTCACTCAGAGAGGACTCTTTTCGTTCTACGGCTCGGGCCCGTCCGTGTCTCTGCTATTCCTATGGTGATTTCTCTCGATGATGAGGAAGATCTGAGGAAGATCCCGAGGAAGTCCACGAGGACGACCCGAAGAGGACCACGAAGAGGATCCGACACGATTCCTCCTCACTTGAGGGATTGATGTCACTCGTAGCTCTTGAAGGCTACCGTATTTTATTTTGGGGCACGATGTTTTGTTTGTTGTGGGCATGTAAATTCGATCCGAGTGGGGATGTGTATGTAATATTTTGGGGCGGTATAGTTTTGCTTTTGATGTACCGGGCTTGTAACTAAATGCTTTGATAAACTTATACATATATATATATATATGATGATCGAGATATTAATTCCTATGCATGTTTTACTTCTGTTTGATCTTTTATTTCCATTGATGTCTCGTCAGCATGGTTACTAATTAAAAAGAAAAAAAAAAAGTACATATATAACATAACCGCCAACTAAAATACCCAACTATAATCTAGAGAATATACGCGTCTTATTAAAATGGACCGGGTCTCAACTCACCTAACTTTATTTCCACATTGTAATCGACCATGTGACGTTCCCTTGGAAGAGGGGCGTTACATGCGTTACAGGCAGTGTTTGTACTGCGAGGCCACAGGCGGGTGGTCGAGTATATACTATGAGCGGGGAGGAAGCCGCTAAATATGAGGACTTGATAATTGAGGAGTGTGCCATTGAAGGTAATCCTTTGACAGTATTATATGATTCGGGAGCAACACATTCTTTCATTGCATGTGATTGTGTGGAGCATTTGGGATTGACTGTGACTACATTGCCATATGATTTGACTGTGGTTACTCCTACTGATAAACCTGTGATAACTACAAAAGTATGCTTGAATTGCCCTGTATGTGTTAGGGATAGAATCTTTCATGTGGATTTGATCTGTTTGTCTTTTTCCAAGATTAATGTAATCTTAGGAATGGATTGGTTATCCTCTAACCATATCCTGATCGACTGTTTGAGTAAGACGTTAGTTTTCCCTGAGGTTAAGGATTCTAAGTTCTTAACAGCTACTCAAGTGGAAGCTTGTTTAAAGGAAGGAGACCTAGGGTACTTGTTGATATCTTCTTTGGAGGTTCACTGTGAAGATGTTCTGAAGGATATCTTTGTAGTGAATGAATTTCCTGAAGTGTTTCCTGAAGATATATGGGGACTACCGCCGGAAAGGGAGATTGAATTCTCTATTGATTTGGTACTTGGAGCTTGACCTATATCTATGGTACCTTACAGAATGTCGCTAGTAGAGTTGGAAGAACTGAAGAAGAAATTGGAAGATTTGTTGGAAAAGCAATTTGTGAGACTAAGTGTATCACCCTGGGGAGCTCCAGTGTTGTTGGTAAAGAAGAAGGATGGGACTTCTCGGCTATGTGTGGACTATCGTCAGCTGAACAAGATTACAATCAAGAATAAGTATCCCCTACCGAGAATTGATGATCTGCTAGACCAATTGCGAGGAGCCGCCATATTTTCTAAGATTGACTTACGTTCTGGTTATCACCAAATATGTGTAAAGGTGGAGGATATCCCGAAAACTGTGTTCCGTACTCGATACGGGCATTATGAGTACCAAGTGATGCCTTTTGGTGTGACTAATGCACCTACAATATTTATGGACTTCATGAACAGAATTTTCCGTTCATACTTGGATAAGTTTATTGTTGTCTTTATTGATGACATCTTGATTTATTCTTGAATTCAGGAGGAGCATGCTGAACACCTCAGAGTGGTTCTACAGATTTTGAAGGAAAATAAACTATATGCCAAGTTGTCCAAGTGTGAATTTTGGTTGAGCGAAGTACAATTTTTGGGACACGTTATATCCGAAGAAGGAATTGAAGTTGATGCTTCGAAAGTAGAGACAGTTGTTGAGTGGGAAAGACCGAAGACTGTATCGGAGATCCGTAGTTTCATCGGATTGGCCAGTTATTATCGATGTTTTATTGAGGGGTTTTCAAAGATTGCAGGACCTCTTACCCAACTTACATGAAAGAATCAACCATTTGTGTGGACTGAAGCATGTGAGGAAAGTTTTCAAGAGTTGAAGAGACGACTAACTACTTTACCGGTATTGATTCTGCCTGATCCAAATGAACCTTTCGAAGTGTATTGTGATGCTTCGTATCAAGGATTAGGTTGTGTTCTTATGCAAAATCGTAAGGTTGTGGCATACGCGTCGAGGCAGTTGAAAGTGCATGAGAGGAATTATCCGACTCATGACCTGGAATTAGCCGCAGTAGTGTTTGCATTGAAGGTATGGAGACATTTTCTCTATGGGGCAACGTTCACTGTATTTAGTGACCATAAAAGTTTGAAGTATCTGTTTGACCAGAAAGAGTTGAACATGAGACAAAGGCGTTGGCTCGAGTTTCTGAAAGATTATGACTTTCAGTTACAATATCATCCCGGAAAGGCGAATGTCGTAGCGGATGCTTTGAGTAGAAAATCGCTTAATGCTTCTGTTATGATGATGAAAGAGAAGGAATTGATAGAAGAATTTTGGGATATACGATTATCTGTTAAGTTGACACCGGGAAAGATGTGTTTGAATATGATCACCATTTCGAATGATCTGATGGATAAAATACGAGAAGGACAGAATAGTGATCAATATCTGCAAGAAGCAAAGGAAGCAAGAAATCAAGGAGCAGAATTGGAATTCAGCGAAGGTGTTGATGGAATTTTGAAGTTCAAAGGGAGAGTTTGTGTACCAAACGATCCAGAACTTAAGAGATCGATTTTGGATGAAGCTCATAGAAGTAAGTTGAGTATGCATCCAGAAGCCACGAAGATGTACCAATATTTGAAACAGTTGTATTGGTGGCAAGGAATGAAGAAGGATGTCGCAGAATATGTATCATCCTGTTTAATTTGTCAGAAGGCCAAAGTAGAACACCAGAGACCATCAGGAATGTTGCAACCTTTTCCTATTCCTGAATGGAAATGGGATAACATAGCAATGGATTTCGTCACGAGACTACCAAGAACTCAGAAGGGTCACGATTCTATATGGGTAATTATTGATCGGCTTACAAAGTCGGCGCACTTTTCTGATTAATATTAAGTACTCAATGGAGAAGTTGACTCAGCTATACATCAATGAAATTGTTAGACTTCATGGTGTACCATCCAGTATAATTTCTGATCGAGATCCGCAATTCACATCAAGATTCTGGAACAGTTTACAAGAAGCAATGGGAACAAAGCTACGTTTGAGTTCTGCTTACCATCCACAAACAGATGGTCAGTCAGAAAGGACAATTCAGTCATTGGAAGACTTGTTGAGGGCTTGTGTTCTAGAACAAACTGGTAGTTAGGATGAATTTTTACCATTGATAGAGTTAACCTACAATAATAGTTTCCATTCGAGCATAGGGATGGCACCCTATGAGCCATTATATGGGCGAAGATGTAGAACACCATTGTGTTGGTACCATGATGGTGAAAGTACTGTGGTAGGACCTGAATTTGTGCAGCAGACAACTGAGAAAGTGAAGATGATCCAAGACAAGATGAGGATAACTCAGACACTACAAAAGAGTTATGCAGATAAAAGATGAAGACTGCTTGAATTTGAAGAAGGTGACCATGTATTTCTACGTGTGACGCCTATGACTGGAGTTGGACGAGTAATCAAGTCGAGGAAACTCACTCCGAAGTTTATTGGACCGTATCAGATACTTCGTCGGATAGGTCCGGTAGCTTATCAAGTTGCACTGCCACCGTTTTTATCAAATTTTCATAATGTATTTCACGTATCACAACTACGGAAATATATTCTAGATCCGACTCACATTATCGAACCAGACATTGTACAACTAAAGGAGAACTTGACCTATGAGATGTTTCCAGTCAAGATTGAAGATCGAAGGATAAAGCAGCTTCGAGGAAAGGACATTGCATTAGTTAAAGTAGTTTGGAACGATGTAAGTGGTAAAGCCACATGGGAGTTGGAAGAGAAGATTATAGAGCAGTATCCATTTTTATGTTAAGTGTATGTCAAGTTTCGAGGACGAAACTTTATTTTAGAGGGGGAGAGTTGTAACACCCCAAATTCGACTATATGAATAGTAATAGCGAGAATTACACCATTTTGTATTTTCTGTGTGTTATAAAAAATAATTTGACTGTTTACGAGATCATATTTGATCATTTTGTGTGATTTGCTCTGGCCGGAAAAATAATAATTTTTAGGTAGGAAATTTGATCTGCCTCATTTGGAGAGGGATCTTACTAAACCCGAATCTGAGTGACACAGAAAAGAATCTTTTAATTTTTAGAATCTATCAATAAAAACAAAAATATTGTCTTGATAAATATCTGTGGTTATATTTATAGCAGTAGTTGCTATGAATTTTGGACGATAAGTTTTAACTGATAGAAAATGTGCTTAGAATATTTTCTGTAACCAAAATTAAAATGAACCAATAGGAAACAGTCAAAATAAATGGTTGGACTTTTCTAACCAATGAGAATTAGTCAAGGAAAGAAGCTTAGACTTCTTTGTGGACCATTAGATTTAAAGCTTGATTTAGAAGCTTTGATCTTAACCGTTGATCCGATCAACGGTGTAAAACGAATCCTAACAAAATCACCAAGTCATATCCACCGTAGATGAGATCAATGGATAGGAAATCAAGGTGATTTTCAATGGTTGAGATGAAGTCAACAATAATGGCTTGACTTTGATTAGTAACTAATTAAACCTAGTTTGATTTAACCTAATTGCCTAATTAGGAAACTAAGTAAACTAACTTAATTTTTAATTAGTTATAATCTAAACCTTAATTTGATATCTTAATTCTAATTAGAGGTCATGATACATGCTAAAATATGTTAAACTAATTAGTTATATAATTGGATGATTAAGTAAGAATGGTTAGGAAATTAAACCTAATTAATTAGCTAATAAATTAACAAGTAATTAGGTTTGAATTTAAAACAATTAAGGCCTTAATCCCACTTACCTCCCATGGCCATGCAGTAGCTAGGAGGAGATTCTACATGGTTCTTGAACACTCCAAAGCCATGCAAAGTCAAGTTGGTGACCAATGACAAGTGATTGTCCATGTGCACTTAAAGTTTGGATAATTACTCAAGTAAATCTCTTTATTTTTTTCTCACAAGTCACTCTCGGCAGCAGCCCTCTTTATACACTCTCACCATTCATTTTTTTTTCACTTATTATACTTAAGCTTCCATTTCTCCCAAAACACCAAGAAAACCAAGCCAACTTTCTCTTCTTCTCTAATTCGGCCACCACCCAAAACCCACACTACCAATCCTCTATAATTTTGTCTCTTGGGTTTTCTTAAACCTAAATCCTATTCTAAACACTTTTCGATCACAAGGGTTTGCCAAAAAACCACTCTAGCTAGTCCAAAATTAAGCCTTTTGCTTACTTCCCTAAGGGTGAGATTTGATTTTCTTGGTTCAAAGTTTGATTTTTAATTTTTCTGACCATGATTGTTCCATGGTTTTTCAATCTTGATTCTTGTATGTGCATTTACTAATTTTCTTGGAATTTTAGGGTTTTGTTTAGGAGGTTAACGAAATTTCAAGGAAAGGAGGAGAGCTTAGAAAGCTTGTCTTCAAGAGGTAAGAGGGAGATTTAACCTCACCAACCATGTTTTGGTGGTATGAGGATGGTTTTGTTCGGTGAAAAATCCATAAGGATTATTCACCTATTGTTTGAGGTTCTTTGATTGAATTTGTGATGTTTATGGTTTTGTTTCTATGCTTATATGTGTGGTATTTGTGATGTGTATGATTTTATTGCTATGCTTGTATGTGTGATGAAATGTTTAAAGATTTGATATTAGGTATGTGTGTGTAATTTAGAATGCATGCAATGTATGTATAATTATGAGGACATGAGAATGTGTGTGAAATTTATGATGTGAACAAGTTTTGAAGGTTGCGGGGAGATAATCAGATACACTTAAATTGATAGATTTTGAGATCCAAGTGAATTTGGAAAAATTTTGAGTATAGCAAAATAAAATGATTTTATGCAAAGTAAACAAAAAAAAGGAGTAATAATTTTTAGGACATAGTACATTTTTTGATTTATGTAAATTTTTATGAAAAGAGGACTAAGTTGTAAATGTCATGTAAATGCGGGGCCATTATATAAATAAGAATGTTTGAGGGGTTAGAGTGAACATATAAATTTTAGGGGGGACTAAAATGTAAATAGTAATTTATAAAAGACTATTTCATAAATGTAAATTTTTAGGGATTAAAACGTAATTAATATGTTTTTGAGGGACAAAAAGAAGGTAATTATAAATTTTCTAGGGACTAGTTCGTAAATATAAATTTTTAAGAGACTATATTCGTAAATATTAATTTTTGAGAGACTATGCCGTAAATATTAATTTTGAGAGACTGTATGAGGCTATTTGCCTAGGAGAGAATACACCTCTTGAGTGGGTGCGATATGCGTAGTGTAAGTCACTCGTTGACCTTGGGGGCATTGGGGTGCGGGTTGCCTACAATGTACAGTTGGTAGCTCTTCTTTGCGTGGGTTAGACCGATGCAACACACCAATGATCCGGACTGAGACACTATTCTTATTCACGATTTGATAAAGACTGTCGTGCATATGCTAGATGTGCAAAAACTGAGCACGTGGTCTGAGGCATGTTGCTGCAGATAGATCTTTTCAATCACTCTCTCCGACTTGAGTTGTTAGCTCCATGGAGTAGGAAACTGAGTCTGTGTGCATACATATAATGATAGAGGGTATTATCGTAATTATGTTTATGATAATTGATTTATTGAATATTTGTAATTGTGGTATTATAGCTGTATGAAATATTGTATATGTTTATCTTCATTGCTACCATACTAGTATTGGCGTAGGTGATCTCACCTCTTGTATGCATATGTTGTATTATGTTTATGTGTTGTTAAGACATTGGGCCAGACGTAGAGCGAGAAGCAGAGGAAGGTCCAGATTCCGTTGAGAACCTCGAGTTTTGATGGCGGTGGAGATCCCTAGTTTCCTGGGTTACATGAGACTAACATTCATCGGAGGGGATGAGGCGTAGACCGTGGATCTTGAGAGAGAGAGTATATGTTATCTGGGAGATGTAAATATTAGATTGAGTAAGCTACAGTCAGGGAACCCTTACTTTTCTGTTACTGTTTATGTACAATTAGAGTTCCTGATATCCATCGGGCAAAGACTTGGGAGCGTACTATCGCACCCCTAGAGAGAAGTAGTGTTGTGTCGTCCGCTCGGACATTTGTCATGGGACTTCACGTCAAGTTGGAATTCCCCACCCGGGGAATCGAGGAGGACCCATCGAGGGTTCGGCTACATCGAGGTTCGGTGCCTAGTAGTACTTGGGCAAGATGTTAATGTAGATAGTGTTTAAAAGTTTGGAGTGTCCAGTTTGTAATATTTATAGTATGATAGTGCGAAAGACTTGTATATGTATAAAAAAAAAGACTTGGATATGTATAAATGATGTAAATTATTTGTAATAATGCTGTGATGTTTTATTTTTCTGCTAAGTTTATTTTCTTGTTATTAAGAAATTTTGCAACTCGTATTTTTCCCTACAAAGTACGTTATCTAAAATAAGGGTAATTTGGTAATTATGCAACAAGAAATGTGGCACCCTAAGGTGGGTGTTACATGGCATATTGAAATGCTCTTTGCCAAGCTAAAATAGCCGATTATGAAACCCTCATAACCGGTTGTTGAGTAACTGGGTTATCATGGTGCTCTCTAGAATACGAAAATAACTGATTAAGACCTTCTCATAATCAATTATTTAAAGCAAACAAAGGTTGTGTTTTCCAAATTCAAGCAAATAACCGGCTACCCACTTTCCCCTAATCGATTATTACAACTGACAGAGGCCCTCTTTTTTTCTCTCCACACTAATAATCGGTTACCCATAACCCTTAACCAGTTATTGGGTTTCTTTATAACAGCCTCCCCTGTCACCCACGAATCCATTTCCACAATTTTTATGTTTTTCTCTTCTTCCCCTCAAACACCAACTCACACCCACTCACTCAAATTCTTCACCCACCTCAAATCCAACCAAAATCCACCACTAAAACACATTTTCCACCAAAAATCTCTCACTTTCCACTGATTAAAACTCCTATTCTCTTCCAAAAATCTCACTTCCCCTTCACTTCTCTCTCTCCCAACCATGCCCGAACCTCCATTTCCACCATGGCTAGCAGCATCTCTCACCCCAAAATGTCATGCTCCAAAAATCCTTATGTACCCAAGGAAACACCTACCCCAGCTAATGAACCAGACTTTTCTGTAAGCTTGGACCATGGCAGATACTTCTCCCATCCAAATCAGATAAAAAACTATATATTGAGATTTTAAGCTCGAAATCTGATACAGCCTAAGTACATGGACAGAGGTTTCTTCGTCAGAGAAGAATTCACATTTCTCACTGAGCTATTGGAGTTTCATGGCTTGAAGATATTCATTACTACCCATAGTGAGTACTACTATCTTGAACTAACTAAAGTTTATTACTGCAACTTGAGTATTCTTGGAGGAAATCTGGTCTCAGATTTCAAAAGGCACAGGATTATTATGACCCCTAGTCAATGGACTCTCCTGTTTGGCCTCACTTATTCTGGAGAAGAGTTTACAATGGATAATCATAGCTCTTGGGAAGGATATGATAGAGATGAGGTTGTAAAGAACATGCTTCAACCAAGCATTCAAGTGCCAAAAGGGTCCTTCACTACCAGCCTTCTGAATCCACAACATCTTCTTCTTCATTTTTTGGTGGCACATATCTAGGTTCCAAGGGCTAGCAATTATGCCCTGGTCGAAGAAAAATATATCTTCCTAATGTGGGGCCTTAAACAGCGAATGCATATCAATTGGCCCTATTACATCATGCATTACATGATGAAAGCTAAGGAAAAGATAATGATGGATCTTTCGTCTGCCTTGATCATTGCTAAAATCCTCAAGCAATACAAGGTCAGCTTAGATGATGATGGAATCATTAACACTACCTGGCACAACAGGTTTGTGAAGGCTTCCATTAATCATATGCAAATTAATAAAGTCAATGATGAATGGCTCTATGATCGTGGATGTGAGGCATCTCCACCAAAAGGAAACATGACTGTTACCCCTGTTGATGTGCCTATGGAAGAGGTACTTGCCACCAATGAAGACCGCATCCTAGCCACGCTGGCAAGTATCCAAGCCCAACTTGCAGATCTTCAAGCTTATCAAGAGCATAACATTGGAATAATCTATGACCGCTTGGACATCATTGAGCGTCGTCTTCCACCACTGCAAGATGATGGGGCTTAGGCATGGATTACTTATTTTTATTCTATGTCATTCTGTTTTAGTTACTTTATTGTGCTTAAAGCTTATTTAACCATAGTAGGCTATCTTTTGGATATTTTGTTTTAGTATAACTTGGATATTTTGAAATGGATGGTTTATTGAAATGAATCTTATGTTAGTCTGCTTATCTTGTTGCTGAACTATTATTGAATATTTGTTGAATAAAACAATGGTTTTGTGCACCCTCTCTTTTTGTCCAAATATATATTGCATATTTTTTTGATCATGACAAAAAGGAAAAAAGGTTTTTGGTTTATATGCCATTGAGAAAAGTAAGGTAAAATAGCAAAAAGCATAGTCTTAATGATCTTGGGATTCGAAAATTAAGGGGGAGCTGTGCATCTCTAATATAATCACTTCTTGAAAAATAGAGGAGGAGTAAGTCTCTAACACCTTTTGTGAGTTCCAATTTATTTGAACTAACTTTTTTCTCAATGGTTGTTTGTCATCATCAAAAAGGGGGAGCATGTAATTGACATTGACTAAAGCAATGATTTTGATGATAACAAACAAGAAAGAAATGGTAATGCAAAGATCAAGTCCTAAGACTATTCAAGATTGCATATAGGACTTAGATCTTGTGTAAATGTATTTAAGAATCACACTAAGCTCATTTCTTTACTTTTACCCAACTTAAATGGCTTTGAAAAATCATGATTCATTCTTGTGAAAATATTGTGTAAGTTTGAGCAAAATGGTTTTAAAAAGATTAAAAAGCTTTTGGGAATCTTTGATTGCAAAATCCTTAGAAATCTTGTTTTTCTTGACAAACATATAACAAGTTATTACTGTTTAATAACAAATTATTTGACCAAAACATAAGCGTGCTAAAGTGTTTTTAAAAGGGAATAACCAGTTATGCCTTTTCTCATAACTAGTTATTATGTAAGTCAGAGGCGCTGGCTTCTTTTTTAGTGCCTCATAACTAGTTATGTAATTTCCCATAACTAGTTATTGTGAAAGTCAGTGTCGTAGGATTTTGTTTTAATAGGTCATAACCGGTTATGAATTTTCCCATAATCGGTTATGCTAAACCAAATAATCAGTTATTAGAAATCAATAATCGGTTATCTGAGAAAGTAGAAAGCATATCCCAATGGCTCTATTGAGAACATTTAATGTCTCCAACAACCACCAACGACTATTAATTGATTTGAGCTATAAATAAAAGTGGTTGGACATTAAAAACAAGTTGGAGAACTATCTAAAAATCATTATTGAGCATTAAATTCGTATTTCACATTCATTTTCTCCAAACCCCTATTTTTGAGTTTTAAAGTGTGAATCCTTGATACTCATAGAACTTCAATTTGTATTATCCACTCTTGAGAGAGTTTCAATTGATCTACACTTTGATTAATCTGTAAAAGAGGGTGAGGTATCCCTCAAGGTTGTAAATGGTGGGGTATCCCTTGAAGTTGAGGCTTAAACGCAAAGGGTGAGGTATCCTAAGGTGTGGTGAGTGATTTATTGTCTAAAGGTTGCAAGCACCTGTTGAAACTTAAGGATATAGTGGAAAATTTCAAGTGATTGCTTGAGGACTAGATGTAGACTACAAGTGGATTGGTGGTTGAACCAGGTTAAATCTTGTGTTTGTTTCTCTAAACTCAACTCCTTTACATTTGTGTATTTATTTTACATGCATGCTTGAACACTCTCTGTTTTAGTTTATTTATTTGTGAGTGAAAGTATTTTCTTTATTCTACTCTGAAGTCCTAAAACTTTAAGGAGGTGCTAGTAAAGCTGCTATTTCCATTTTCCATAATAGTTCCAAAATCGTTTCATTCTTCTCCTAAATAAAAGGTACAACATCTATTAATTTTTCTGTTTTGATTTGCAAGCCTATTGATTTGAGTTCAGTAAAATAATTCATTCTGCCTTTCATTTTCAAAATGAAATGGAGCTATTAATTCCAGCTATTGTAAGAATGATCATACTACGCACAATTACGATACTTGGACTATTCCTTTGCTATTTCTTTTCCATTGCTAAGCTCATAGAAGCCTAAGTTGAGAAGCATGATAAAGAAATCATTGGTAAAGTTGATGACTCTCTCTTCCAAAGGTGGAAAGGCATGTTAATAAGCCATATGGTACAACAGGAGTGGTTGCTTTTGATCCCTTGGGACTGATAAGGCCAATTCTAATACCATTAGAGAAGGAAACATTGATAAGGCTGCAAGATATTGGGAAAATTTGGAATTCCATTTGGTACAGATCATATTGGCTATAAGATATTACTAACATCTAATAGTGAAGAGGTCTTGCCTAACCATATGCACACTCAAAAAAATTTATTTGTCTGATTCGCTTATTACAATAAAGCTTGAGAGGCCCGAGTCTTTTTCTCCCAGTTTCTGTTTCAAAGGGCTTATTGTTGTCTCTTATCTCTTTTGTGTTAACCATAGGTGAACACATAATAGTATGTGTTCATGCTTCAGTTGTGTCATGTGCAATTGTCTTCTTCAGTCATTTTTTTTAATTTTTAATGCATGATTTACTAGCTTGTGTGATGGATGTGTTTTTCTTTCAAGAATTTCTACTAACTTTAAAGTTTTGTAGTTTTAGCAATCAAATGACATTTCTTGGTCTTTAAGATTTGAACTACCCTTAAGGCACTTGTTAAGAATTCAAAATAGAAAGTTTTTCATGAAAAGTTGAGTGTTTAATGCATTTTGGAATTGAAAAAGCTCTAATTTTCATGCAAAATTTCCTAGTTTGGACACTTGTTAGAAAAACCCTTCTTATTTACTAACGAACCCAAAATGATGATAAATTATCAGATTCATCTAGACCCGACACATATAAGAAAGATTCTTGTATAGGCACAAGTGTATCTTAAGCACACTCACGTGGAGTGGGACCCATCCTATGTTGGGACCCACATCATGTGAGTATGCTTCAAATACACTTTGTACCTATACATACAAGAAAAATCTCATGTGAATAGATAAAATTGAAACTTTAAGCTAAACGAACCTTGTTTGTATTTCAAATATTGAGGTAATTAATCATTTATTTTATAGAATTAATTATGTATTTACATATAGTTGATTAAAACCAAACACTCATTGCCAGGCTTATGATACAACTGATCATTTATTCAACTCAGTCATATTTTATGTCATGTAGAAGGGTACCTTAGTATCCTTACATTAATGAGTTAGGTAGTGTGCACAAATGGAATTTTTTATGCTAAATCTACAAGTGTATGGGTCGTCAATAAGTAATGAAGTGCTAAGTAGAGTATCGTTCTCTCGAGGATTGTGTGATCATTAAACTACCACAATTTTAATTATTTATGTGATAAAAAAAATGAATAAAGTGCAATTAAATAAAATAGTAAAATAACTAACAAATCTGACAAGTCAGGGGAGAAGAAAGTTCAACCATGCATCAAAGACATAGGATTAGTATTCAACTTCAACTATCCATTATGATGAATATTGATTCTCTTGCATTAATTATTAATGTTACCAAGTGGCCTCAATACTCAAGAGGGGGGTGAATTGAGTAAGTAAGACAAGTTTACAAATCTTTCGCAAATCATTTGTTTAACAATTTTTGTTGAAGCTATTTGATGATTAGAACTGATTGGATATATGGAATAAATACTTTTACTTATAAATGCACTAATCAAGAAGAACAATATTCAAGATATTCAATGAAACAGTGCTTAATGTAAAGAGAAGGGTTTAGAGAGAACAAACACAACGATTTATCCTGATTCGATCACCAATCCACTTGTGATCTACGTCCAGTCCCCAAGCAACAACTTGAGATTTTCCACTATATCTTCAAGCTTCAATGGGTGCTTGATAACCACTACAACTTTGAGCACTCAACACAATGGGATACCTCTCCCTAATGCTTGAGCCTCTACTTTCCAAGGGATACCTCACCCTTACAATGCTTGAGGGATACCTCACCCTCTCTAAATAGATTGTACAAGATTTAAATGGAAGAAACTCTCTTTAGAGCAAGTATTACAAATTGAAGAACTATGGTATTTGAGATTCACACAAATTCAAGCTCAAGAACAGGGCATTTTTAGAGAATGATGAGAAAAACTTGTTTAAAGCTCAATAATGATTTTCCAGAAAGATAGACTCAGTTTTTCTAACCTTCCAACGAAGCCCAACATCCAAATATATAGGTAAGTTTTATTAAATGCCGTTGGAGGTGGTTGTGAGCAATTAATGCTCAGCAATATAGCCGTTACGGGCTTCTTCTTATTTTTCCAGAACTTAGGCTAACCGGTTAGCCAAGTATCCTAACCGGTTAGGGACTCATTTAGACTTAAAGAGAAGTGTTCTGGTTTAATAACTAACCGGTTAGGAATGAGTCCTAATCGGTTAGGACACCACGTAAATGAGTTCTGGGAAGGATGCTAACCGGTTAGACCTGTAAGCTAATCAGTTATGACATTACCAACGTGGGTTCTGAGTTGATGAATAACTGGTTAGGTCTTCTACCTAATCGGTTAGGGCAACACATTTTTGGCTTCTGAGTTATAGAATAACCGGTTAGGCCATCTGCCTAATCGGTTAGGACAGGATTAAAAAGGCTTCTGAGTTTATGAATAACCAGTTAGGCCATCTTCATAATCGGTTAGGACAAAAACAATTTTGGCTTCTAGGAGTGAGACTAACCGGTTAGGTCTTTCACCTAATCGGTTAGGACAAACACAATTTGGCCTCTAAGTTATAAAATAACCGATTAGCTACTTTGCCTAATCGGTTAGGCATGTGTTACAAAACGAGGCAAAGCTTTGTTTGAACAAACTAACCGGTTAGGAGATGGTCCTAATCGGTTAGGAGCTGGTCCTAATCAGTTAGGGGCCTTGAAATTTTGGCTCCTAATGTTTATCAAGAGGCTGATAAGTTTCCAAAGAAAAGCCCTAGGATATGAGATTTACCTTTTTGATCCTAACTTGAAAAACCATTTTGCAAATACATTTTAAAGAAGTCATTTGAGCTTAAGGTGAATCTCTAGAATACCTTTACACAAGATCTATAATCCTACATGCTAAGCTTGAGTTCCTTGTGACTTGATCATTGTGTTCCCATGCTTTCTTGTTTGTCGACATCAAAACTATTTACATCTTATCCATGTCAATCACATTCTCCCCCTTTTTGATGATGACAAACATTTATTGAGAAAGAGATTAGTTCATAATGATAATTGGAATTTTGAATGGAATTTGGAGACTTACTCCCCCTCTTTTATTCAAGAGGTGCTTGAATCAGAGATGCACAGCTCCCCCTTTGTTTTGGAATTCCAGGACCATTAAGAGACACAATATACTATTATAACACATGCAATTACTGTTCTTATTTTTCTCAATAGATCTAAATAGAAAGCTCCTTATCCTTCTCCCCCTTTTGTCATAATAAAAAAGAAATTCAATAAACCTAGGGTGTTCAAAATCAAGCATGCATCACAAAAAAAAAAAAAATTGAATGAGAAGATTAAGCATAGTGTCCAGAAACTCATAAGGAGTCACAAAACACATTAGCAGGCATACCAAAGTTTATATGTCCCAGATTCATAACAAGAGTCAAAGATCACTATTAGGATTACCAAAATAAGCCAAAGATAAGCAGGCATTAGCCATACTAAATGATTTTCCTAAAATATCCAAAATAAGACAACTAAGCAAAATCAAAATAGAGTTCAAATGCAATTAGTGCAGCAGCACAACTATTATGAACAGAGATAGTCCATGCCTAAGCCCCAGGGTCCTCGGGTGCTGGAAAGCGACGCTCGATCCTATCCAAGCGGTCCTCCATGGCACTCAACCGATCAAAGATGACTGAGTTGTTATGCTCTTGGTAGGTGCGCAGATCCGCGATGGCTGCGAGAATGCGAGCTTCACTAGTGGATTCGGAGACGCTGCTCATATCTGGTGCCTCCTCTATAGGAACATCAGCTGTGTTAACTGGAATTTGTTCAGGTGGCGTTCCTCCCACTCGTGCTTGACCATAAGTCCATTCACCATTGAAGTTCTTCATGTGCATTCTATTAAGAGATGCAAGACCAAATTTATGAGGGCCGGCAGTGTTTACAATGCCATCGTCCAATAGGGGAAGCTTTTAATGGTCTAAGATTCGAGCAACCAGAAGAGCATACGGAAGATCCATAACTGCCTTGTTTTTAGCTTTCATCATAGTGTGTATAATGTAGAAGGGCCAGTTGATCTTTATGCGTTCCTTAAGAAGCCACATCAGGAAGATGTCTTCTTCTTCAACCAGGGCATAATTACTTGCCCTTGGTGCGAGAATATGAGTGACGATGAAATGAAGAAGACGATCATGTATCTTCAGAAGCCCAGTAGTGAAAGTTCCTTTTGGCATTGGAACTCCAGGTTGAAACATGCCCATTACAGCATCATCTCTCTTATAATTTTCCCACTGACCATGTTTTTCCAGTCTAAGCTTTTCACCGGAGTGGGGAATATCAAACAAAGGGACCCACTCACTAGGATTCATAATAATCTTATGCTTCTTAACCTCAGAAATTAAAGATCCATCTTTAATAGATAAATTACAGAAGAACACTTTAGTAGGTTCAAGATAGAAGTACCCTGGATTTGTGGTGACGAGGGTCCTCAACCCATGGAACTCAATAAGCTCTGTGAGTGGAGTGAATCCTTCGTGGATGAAAAATTCCCAGTCCATCCATTTCGATGAAATGATACGCCTTGCATGAAATTCCAGTTGGTACTTCTTCATCTGAGCAGGGTCAGTGAAGTATCTCCTAAGATTCAGAGCAACTGAGAAATCTGGGTCAGTGTCAGTAGAGGTTGTTTCCTTTGGGACATTGGGGTTTTTTGTACGTGTTCTTTCGAGGAATGAAGAACTGCTGGCCATGGTGGAAATGGAGGCTTAGGGCACGGTGGTGGAGAGAGAGTGTGTGAGGGAGATTGAAATAGAGGTTTAATTGAGGAATGATGATAGAAGATGATGGAATGTGAGAGAAATGTGGTTTAAAGACCGAGTTTAGGGTGGATTTATGGTGAGGGATGAAGGTGAGGGAGTGGGTTGAGAGAGCTTGAGAGAATGAGGATGAGAATGGAGGTAGGGGGTGCGAATGGAGGGAACCGTGCTGCTGGGGGGGCTGTTTAATTCTAGGGACCTAACCGGTTAGGGAGTGTAGGTAACCGGTTAGGGCTATTAGGAAATAGCCATTGAGTTTTCCAATAATCGGTTAGGATTGATGGCTAACCGGTTATTGTGCAAAGTCAGAACGCACAATTTGGTTTCCAAATACAGGGTAACCGGTTAGGAATCATGCCTAATTGATTATTTGGCCATGACAGAGAGCCCCTCAGTATTCCAAACACTTCCAAAGCCCAAACGAAACCATATTTTTCTTCTTTTACTTGATCATTGCACTGATAGCATTATAACAAACTCATGGGAATAAACCTTGACATCTGTATTTCTTCTTGATGTTCATCTTGGCTTGACTCCATTTTTATTTAGAGACAAATTTCTTCTAATGTCAGTAGGAACTTTGACCTTTCAGAGTGGGGGACTTAAGCATGAACTTAGCTCCTGCAAAACAAAATAAGGGACACTCCGACGCTCAAGTTAGTATTGGATTCAAATATGATTAATAGCCCAAAAAAAATATGCAGTAACATATCAATTTATGCATGATTGATCCAAAATACCAAGTTCATTTCTAATATAGAAAAATGCTTCTTTTACTAGGTGTTTAGTGAAAATGTCAGCTAGTTGCTTAGTTGTTTCAACAAATTCAAGTATGCAATCACCATTTTGAACACGATCTCTAATGAAATGATGTCTTATTTCAATATGTTTAGTCCTAGAATGCAAAATAAGATTTTTTGACAAGTTAATTGCACTAGTATTATCACATCTTATGGGGATGTGATCAAGCTCAAGACCATAGTCCAAGAGTTGTTATTTCATCCAAAGGATTTGAGAATAACAACTCCCAGCTGCAACATATTCAGCCTCAGCTGTAGACAATGCCACACTATTTTGCTTCTTGCTATGCTAAGAAACTAGTGAGCTTCCAAGCAAGTGGCATGTCCCACTAGTGCTCTTTCTATCCATTTTGCACCCAGCAAAATCAGAATCGGAATATCCAATAAGACTACATGAGGCACCTTTAGGGTACCATAAACCCATTTGTCATGTGCCTATTAGATATTTCATTATTCTTTTAATAGCACTTAGGTGTGATTCTTTAGGATTAGCTTGATATCTAGCATACATGCATACACTAAACATTATATTAGGCCTACTTGCAATTAGATAAAGGAGTGAGCCAATCATACCTCTATATTTTGTAATTTCTACCGATTTACCTCCTTTATCCTTGTCCAAATAGCAAGAGGTGCCTATAGGAGTAGCCATGTGCTTAGCATTGTCCATTCCAAACTTCTTGAGCAGCTCCTTGCAATACTTGGATTGGCTTATGAATGTTCCTTATCTTGTTTGCTTGATTTGGAGACCAAGGAAGAAGTTGAGCTCACCCATCATAGACATCTCAAACTCACTTTGCATAATATATGCAAATTCTTTACAAAGAGTGTTATTAGTAGCTCCAAATATAATGTCATCAACATAGATTTGAACTAGAAGTATGTCATGCATTTTGTGTTTTATGAAAAGGGTAGTGTCAACCTTGCCTCTAGAAAAGCCTTTTTCTAAAAGAAATTTGCTCAACATTTCATGCCAAGCTCTAGGAGCTTGTTTTAAGCCATACAAGGCCTTTTTCAGTTTAAAAACATGGTTGGGCATTACAAAATCTTCAAAACCAGGAGGTTATTCTACATACACCTCTTCTTGTATAAAACCATTTAAAAAGGCGCTTTTGACGTCCATTTGATAAAGTTTGAAATCCATGATGCAAGTATATGCAAGTAGCATTCTAATGGCCTCTAATCTTACTACGGGAGCATAAGTTTCTTCATAGTCTATGCCTTCTTCTTGATTATATTCCTTTGCTACAAGCCTAGCTTTATTTCTTATTATTAACCCCGTTTCATCAAGTTTGTTCCTAAAGACCCATTTGGTGCCAATTATAGGATGATCATTGGGCCTTGGAACTAATTCCCAAACTTGATTTCTCTCAATTTGGTTTAGTTCTTCTTGCATGGCCAAAATCCAATGCTCATCATTAATGGCCTCATTTATGTCTTTAGGTTCAACTTGAGAGACAAAGGCTAGGTGATAACATGCATCTCTAAGTGAGTTTCGAGTAATTACCCCTTTTTATACATCACCTATCACCTTGTCAAGAGGATGATATCTTGAAGTCCTCCATTCCTTGGGTAGATCCATGATTTCTGAATCTTTTTACCATGAGTGATCAAGGAGTCTCTCTTCTTCCTTCTTGGGCTCTTTCTCTTGATTTTCCAAGTGTGTCTTTGCCAAGATTTCTGCAATATCATCAACAAGCTCCTTTCTCGGCTCATTTGGGTTAGTTTCATCAAATGCAACATGTATGAACTCTTCTATAGTCATAGTTCATTTATTAAAGACTCTAAAGGCCTTACTATGAATAGAATAACCAATGAATATTCCCTCATCAGATTTTGCATCAAACTTCCCCAAGTTATCTTTTCCATTATTCAAAACAAAACATTTACATCCAAAGACATGAAAATGTGACACATTAGGTTTCCTTCCTTTGTATAATTCATATGGGGTTTTCTTTAAAATTGGCCTTATTAGGGTTCTATTCATAACATAACAAGCGGTGTTAACCACATCCATCTAAAAGTACTTAGGAAGGTTGGCCTCATTGAGCATAGTTCTTGCCATTTCTTCTAAAGATCGATTTTTCCTTTCTACAACACCATTTTGTTGTGGTGTTCTAGGGGCAGAAAAATTATGCTCAATGCCATGTTCATCACAAAAAGTTTTAAATTCATGATTTTCAAATTCACCACCATGATCACTTCTTATGGATGCAATACAAAAACCTTTTTCGTTTTGGATAACTTTGGCAAGTTTTCTAAATGATTGAAAAGCATCATTTTTGTGGGCCAAGAATAATGTCCATGTAAACCTAGAAAAATCATCCACAATCACTAATGCATAGTAATTCCCACCAAAGCTCATAATTTTAGAGGGCCTAAAAAGATCCATGTGCAAAAGTTGTAAAGGTCTAAAAGTTGAAACTATGTTTTTAGCTTTAAAAGAGACCTTTACTTGTTTTCCCTTTTGACATGCATAACAAAGTTTATCTTTTTCAAATTTGAGCTTTGGAAAACTAATTACTAGTTCTTTAGAAACCAATTTATTTAAGTGATCCATGTGAATGTGAGCAATTCTTCTATGCCATAACCATGAATCATTTTCTTTACTCATAAAGCATTTAGCATCATTTGAGGAGATATCATCTAGACTAATCATATATATATTGTTGACCCTATGACCAATGAACTCAACTTGCTTATCATCCTTTTCCTCAATTATGCAACAAGAGGAATCAAATATAACTCTATTGCCTTTATCACATAATTGACTAATACTAAGCAAATTATGTTTAAGTCCCTCAACAAGCAAAACATTATCAATAGATGATGAAGGGATCTTACCAACTTTGCCAATTCCAAGAATCTTCCCATTGTTGTTGTCACCATATGTGACATGACCATGCTTCTTGTGTGTAAGGGAGGAGAACTTGGAGCCATCACCGGTCATGTGCTTAGAGCAACCACTATCAAGATACAAACTTGAGCTCTTAGTCTTCAAGCACACCTACAACACACATTCAAGATTTAACCTTTGGTACCCAAATTGTTTGGGTCCTTGTGTGTTAGAATTAGGTATGGTGCCTTTAGGGACCCAAACCCTTTTGATTCCAACCTTGATGTTTAAGTTCTTTCTAACATTGCAAGTGGATGCACTATGTCCTTTTCTACCACAATGAAAACATTTAACAAAGGGACTACTTGAAGTTTTTGAGGAAACAAAGAAGTTATTATAAGACTTTTGATGGTTGTTTGGATTAAATCCCAAACCGGTTTTTTGAAAAACACATTTTTGTCTTCCTAACAACACATTCAAGTTATCTCTTCCAAAAGTGAATTTTGCAAGAGTGTTGTTCAAGTCTTCAATTTCTTTTTCAAAAGCTTTACATGATAAACAAGGTAATGATATGGATGCATTATCATGTGAGGAATAAGTCATATATAATGAATTAGCATCTATGAGTCCTAAAGTCTCATTTTTGATTTTAAGTTCATTTAACTCCTTAGTTAAGGTAGAAACTTTGTTTGTCAATAAGGAGATTATTTTATTGGAAGTCAAAATCATTTTTGTGAGCCTTAAAGATTCATCATGCAATTCTTGAAAGGCATCTTGCAATTCATCATAAGAAGGTGGAGGTTCTAGGCTAGAAGAAGTTACCTCGGTATCGTTTTCTCCACTTTCTTCTCCTTGAGCCATGAGGCAAAGATGGGCTTCTTCATTCTCCGAATCGTCGGAAGAGCTTAAGTCATTGTTCTCCCAAGCTATATATGCTCTTCTTCCTTTCTTTTCCTTGGAGGGTCTTTTCTCAAACTTCTCTGTCTTCTTGAGATATATAGGACACTCCATTTTCATGTGCCCCAGTTTTCCGCATTCGTAGCATTTTGGAGGAGTAGATGATCCTTCTCCTTTGTGATAAGTTTTCTTTTGAGGAAAGAGTGGTCTTCTTTGAAATCCCTTTTTCTTTAAGAATCTTCCAAACTTTCTCACAAGGAGACTAAGATTCTCCTCACTTAGCTCAATATTTTCAGCATCCTCTTCACCATCTTCATCATCATCTTCAAGTATGGAAGAGGTGGCTTTAAGTGCAATTCTCTTCTTCTTTTTATCATGCTCTTCACTTTGATTGAGCCTATTTAGTTCCAGCTCATGTTCTTGAAGCTTTCTGAATAGGGTGGCTAGAGACATTGTTGATAAATCTCTTGATTCCGCAATAGCCGTTACTTTGGGTTACCAATTCCTGCTTAAACATCTCAAGACTTTGTTAATAAGATCCTCATTAGGAAATATCTTTCCCAATGAGATGAGATGATTTACAATGTGAGTAAATCTCTTTTGCATATCTTGAATACTCTCACATTGGTTCATTCTAAACAATTCATATTCATGAGTAATAGTGTTTATTCGAGATCGTTTTACCTCACTAGTACCTTCATGAGTTACTTGTAGGGTATCCCACATTTCTTTTGTGGTCTTACAATTTGACACCCTAAAGAATTCATCATACCCCAAGGATGTGGTGATGATGTTCTTGGCTCTCAAATTGTATTGAATCTTCTTTTTATCATCATCGGTCCATTCATTTCTAGGTGTATTAATTGTCACACCATCTTTAGTTTGTGTTGGGACAAAAGCACTATTTTCAACGGCGTCCCACACATCTAAGTCAATAGTTTCAATGAAAATTTTCATTCTTTCTTTCCAATAAGCATAACCATCCCCATTGAAATAAGGAGGTCTATTTATAGAAGAACCTTCATTTGAAAAACCATTTGAAGCCATCACTTCTCTTGAAGCTACTAAGCTCTTTATACAAGAGTCTAGCTCTGATACCACTTGTTACCAAGTGGCCTCAATACTCAAGAGGGGGGTGAATTGAGTAAGTAAGACAAGTTCGCAAATCTTTCGCAAATCGTTTGTTTAACAATTTTCGTTGAAGCTATTTGATGATTAGAACTAATTGGTTATATGGAATAAATACTTTTACTTATAAATGCACTAATCAAGAAGAACAATATTCAAGATATTCAATGAAACAGTGCTTAATGTAAAGAGAAGGGTTTAGAGAGAACAAACACAGCGATTTATCCTGGTTCGATCACTAATCCACTTGTGATCTACGTCCAGTCCCCAAGCAACAACTTAAGATTTTCCACTATATCTTTAAGCTTCAATGGGTGCTTGATAACCACTGCAACGTTGAGCACTCAACACAATGGGATACCTCTCCCTAATGCTTGAGCCTCTATTGTCCAAGGGATACCTCATCCTTACAATGCTTGAGGGATACCTCACCCTTTCTAAACAAATTGTACAAGATTTAAATGGAAGAAACTCTCTCTAGAGCAAGTATTACAAATTGAAGAATTATGGTATTTGAGATTCACACAAATTCAAGCTCAAGAACAGGGGATTTTTAGAGAATGATGAGAAAAACTTGTTTAAAGCTCAATAGTGATTTTCCAGAAAGATAGACTCAGTTTTTCTAACCTTCCAATGAAGCCCAACATCCAAATATATAGGTAAGTGTTATTAAATGCCGTTGGAGGTGGTTGTGAGCAATTAATGCTCAACAATATAGCCGTTACGGGCTTCTTCTTATTTTTCCAGAACTTAGGCTAACCTGTTAGCCACGTATCCTAACCGGTTAGGGACTCATTTAGACTTAAAGAGAAGTGTTCTAGTTTAATAACTAACCGGCTAGGAATGAGTCCTAATCGGTTAGGCCACCACGTAAATGAGTTCTGGGAAGGATGCTAACCGGTTAGACCTGCAAGCTAATCGGTTAGGACATTACCAATGTGGGTTCTGAGTTGATGAATAACTGGTTAGGTCTTCTACCTAATCGGTTAGGGCAACACGTTTTTGGCTTCTGAGTTATAGAATAACCGGTTAGGCCATCTGCCTAATCGGTTAGGACAGGATTAAAAAGGCTTCTGAGTTTATGAATAACCGGTTAGGACAAAAACAATTTTGGCTTCTAGGAGTGAGACTAACCGGTTAGGTCTTTCACCTAATCGGTTAGGACAAACACAATTTGGCCTCTGAGTTATAAAATAACCGATTAGCTACTTTGCCTAATCAGTTAGGCATGTGTTACAAAACGAGGCAAAGCTTTGTTTGAACAAACTAACTGGTTAGGAGCTGGTCCTAATCGGTTAGGGGCCTTGAAATTTTGGCTCCTAATGTTTATCAAGAGGCTGATAAGTTTCCAAAGAAAAGCCCTAGGATATGAGATTTACCTTTTTGATCCTAACTTGAAAAATCATTTTGCAAATACATTTTAAAGAAGTCATTTGAGCTTGAGGTGAATCTCTAGAATACCTTTACACAAGATCTATAATCCTACATGCTAAGCTTGAGTTCCTTGTGACTTGATCATTGTGTTCCCATGCTTTCTTGTTTGTCGACATCAAAACTATTTGCATCTTATCCATGTCAATCACAATTAATTTTATTTTTTAATGTAGTCTATCTTAAATTATTTAAAGCTCAATCTCTTGGCACCAAAAACGTGTTCAAACAAAATTAACCACATTCTCATGCCAATTGAATTAGTTAAAACATATTAAGTTCTATGATATCCCATTAACGCTTTAATGATTAAGTTTATCTCTAGGTCATAATTCCTAATGTCAATTCCTAGATTATATCTACATTAATTGAGTTAGTAATTGCCTTTCAAATGCAATTTTACTTATGTAAATATAGATTAATGGATTTTATTTAGTCATATTGATTCCACATGTGACACATGATAATCAACTAATCAATTTCACTCTAAATTTTAAAAAATTGTAATCTAGCATTTAAATTTAATTCATCCATCAATTTAGTCTACAAATTAAATGGTCATAAGATAACAGCTTTCCAAGCTGAATCCATGGTGTAACATTTGAGTGGCCATAATTGAAAAACTAGTTTTCTACAACATTCGCTATCCAATTCTTAGTATTTTGTCTCTCCACCTCTCTCTTATAGGTCAGTTGCATCTTAAAATAACCAAACTCAACATATAAGCATACATAAAAATAGTCATCCTCTCATCGTCATCTGTCATGTTTAAGTATATAATTATGTTACCTTAAATTTATTTTCATTCATTAAGCTTCATCTCCTTCCAATGGCTCTTTGAATACATACAAATATTTTTCCACTACTTTTCACCCACCATTCTTAAGTTAAATGCTGAAGTAAAATAAATTATTACTTTAGAAACACTTGCACAATCATATTGCCGTTACTAATTGAAGTAGATAATTACAAATATTTAGCCATCTTATTGTTCTCCATGTCTCCCTGACGTAATCAAAGGTCGGAGTACTTGTAGATTATAATATAATACTTTTTCGAGACTATTATAGAAATCAAAAGGTCATAGGAATATAACACGCATTGTGAGAGAAATCATAAGAGCAACAACTTTATGACATATAAATAAATTTATATTTGTAAAAGTAATGTAAAATTATTATTCAACTTAACTGTTACATGTAGTCACGTGTAACAGTAACACACATGGTCGCTGCAAAATCCCATATGTTCCCTCATACGTATAGCAATGCCTTTCACAATCAAAGTCATTCCGACAGTAATAACCGAATACTGTGATATAATGCAGAAATGAAGGAATGTCATTGAAAGGGAATAAAAGCATATTTGAACAATAAAGAAAGAAAAATGAAAAGGAGGAGAAAAGGGCTTACTCACCATTGGTCACAAGAAGAAAGAGGGAAAAGAAGAGGATCAAGGCATAACCAAACTTGAGAGTTTTAGCCATAGTTTTCCACATCTACATGTCACCAAATAAAGATGGTTTTATCACTTTTATAATGTAAAGAAAGTCGTATTCTATTTACGTCAACTAAACATTTTCATACCACTTGTTGAGTTGCAAGATACCCTTTCCTAATACTAAAACCATTATTATATGACTCCTTAATACTATAGTGGGCTGTGTTTGTCCTTTCAACCCATTCAAATGATCACTTGAGCACAACATGGATCTTGCATGAAAATCCTACTGATCATCAAAGATATTTCCTTTTTTTTACCTACTTTTTTTTCTTTTTTTTTGTTTATGATAGACAGGGGCAAAAGAGAAAGAGTAGTGCTAAATGTTAACAAAGTTTTTTGTAGGAATGGTGCACAAATGATGTGGCAACATATGTTAAGCATAAATAAAAAAGGTTGTAGGATCCAAGTTAATTCACATCAAATGTAGGACTTGCATGATTTATTCCATATTTTCCTTCATAACCATTATATGATTCATATTAATTAGCATTTTCAAAAAGAGTAATATTGAATGTTATGAAATTTGTTTATACGAATGGTGCATGAATGATGTGGCACTGTGTTTTAAGTAGTTATATTATTTGCACATCTTTTTTACATCAAAGCATTGCATTTTCTTCTTTAAGTGAGGGAAACACATTTTCCAACACTTACTCTCTCTCTTTCTTTTCCCAAGAGGAAATGTGTAAAGGTTGAATGCAGAAAAAAGATGTACAAATAACAATTTTTTTTTCTAATCACCCTTGGGAGTAATATAGAAATGCGGATGATATACACTTGAAAAAGAGTAAAATATAGTAAATGGGTAGGCTATTGGCACTACCAATTGCCTATCCACACTTCCCACTAAGAACTTAAATTTTGATTTCCTAAATTACCCGCACCTAAACACTTTCTCTTTATTAAATTCAATTTTAATTAAGTATATTAATATTTGTTTATTCACACTCCACAATTTTAATTTATTTAGGAAAATGTGCACTAAGCCACCTTGAACTTTAGGCCTTTTGCAAATTGTCATCCTAAACTCTAAAGTTATTGTTCCAGTAGGTTCTTCTGTCAAGTGTCTATTAACTCCCTAAAGGTATATCAATCTTAACCTTCCATCTATATAGAATCTTAACCACTAATTTATTTAGTATTTTATCCTAATTTTTAAATATCTTAAATGAAGGAAAAAGTGAATTAGAGCATGGTCCTTTTTCTCCACCATCACATGTGTTGCACTTGAAGTGCGGTTCTCCCTTATCAATGGTTATCATTTATTCTCACTGAGAATGAGAACTTGAATGTCAAAAAGCTATAAAACAAACTATCCAACAATGACCTACACAAAACTCATGCTAAGATCAAGCTCAACCAACTTGGAAAGCTTACCTAGTTGAGTAAGGATTGAAGCAAAGAGTTCATTGTCAAAAAGGATCAAAATTTGTAAATTTGAAAGGTCATCAGTTCAAGTGGAATAGACCTAAATAAGAAACTAGAAAAAAAGATCAAGCCACGTTAGATTGGAAAGATTAAAGAAAGAGTTAGGTACTGGTCCTGAAAGTAAATTTCTAAATTGATCAATAATTGATAGGTCAGATAACAATCCCAAAGTTGAAGACATTCTACCAATGAGACTATTCTCTGAAAGGAACAAACACATCAACATACTCAAATCCCCAATTGAATAAGAACTCAGACTAGTTATCTAGCAAGCCCTTAGGTTGAGCTTGTTAAGAGTCTCACATCACCTGCCCCAATCTTTCGGGTGCAGTTTATATATTTGTTGGGTTACTCCACTTAATACCAATTGGTTCTATGTTAGAATCTCACAGAGCTCTTGGAGCAAACTAAGACATTAACCATACAACTCAAGAAAGGACCCATTAAGCATCAACCTAGAAGCGTTGAAGGAGGCTAAGAGTGTGAAATTGGAAAGGGATTCACTACAAAACTTGGGTGAAGATGACTGATTCCAATTTGCCTCAAACTGGTCATGTTGATCCCCATGAGCCATAACTCAAATGTTCCAGCACTAAGCCTTAGTCCAATTCCGGCACGATTTGACTTTTATTGGAGATAAGGTGGTGGAGGAGGGTAATGGACAAGAGGTGGAGGAGGCAACTTTTACTTGTAAGGTTTCTTGTATGGAGGTGCTGGAAGAGAGTGGTAAATTAGCATCTAGGATGCGATCGACGGAGAAAGAGATCCCCAACCATTTCCTTTATTTTTCAATTTTATTTTCATTGAAGATATTTAATAAATGGGACGAAACTAAGATCTTAAATATTACTTAAATATTACACAAACATTGATTTATGTTAGGGAGTTAACAGAGACTTGACGGAAGGACATGTTAGAACATTAGTGAAAGTTTAGGGTTCAATTGGGATAATTTTAGAGTTAAGGGCGGCCATTTACAAAAGTCTTAAAGTTTAGTGTAGCTTAGTTCACTTTTCCCATTTATTTATATGTATATTAATTTATAGTCTAGCCATATCGTGAAACATACTATTGCCATTAAATACTGAAAACTAAAATTAAGAAACATAAGGAAGCAGGATCCATGAGTATCATACCTATACTGAGACCTAAGAAGTTCAATGGCATTCCTGTGCACTAGACAAAGACAACAGATTAGATAAGTCGACTAATGCATTACAAGAAAAAAAAGGGAAAAATTCACCAAGAAAAAAGAAAAGGGGAAATTTTTTTAATACACACACACACACACACACACATATATATATATATATATATTTTTATTTTTATTTTTAAAAATGTTTCTAATTCATAAAAAATTGTAATTTTTTATTAATTATTATATTATTTTCTAGTATTGTGCAATAACTAAATGGGTCAAATATATAAAATTTAAATAAGCTTGTTAGCCCATATTGAGAAGACTTTCTGACTTGTTATAATTTTCTCTTTTGTTTTATTATAGATTTTTTTTATTGCATAGAAAAGGCAAAGGCCTAGAAGGAATGAAAGTAAACAAAAAAAAAATCAGAGAGATAGCATGGGGCAAAAATCTTGCAATAAAAAAAGCACTTGGCAGTGAGGCCCCAGCTAATAGCAGTTTGGTGCTCCCTATGGAGAATTCCAGAATTAAGGTTGGAATCATGATTGAGAGCCCAATTTGCCATTCAATCTGCACAACAATTACCTTCTACATAAGTATGAGACAAAGTGATGTCTCACTTCGATGATTTAGATCGCAATCACACTGATGAGTTCCTTATCAGTTATAAGCATCTCCAAACTCTTATTGTAACTCCATAATTGGATGATTAGCCTTCGCAAGTGACAAAAGGTTATTACAAATTGTATCATGAAGAAAATGATAATTTATTACCATAATCCATTTTTAGCATAGATTTATATTGTGACCTTTATCAATTAGTGTGAAATCTACTATGGAGGATGGTGTGAAAACAAATCTATTTCAATATCTTTTAAACAAATATAAATATAATGGTCCTAATTGATAATAGCCTAATTATTCATATTTTTATATAAAAATATAGGTATTATTACATTTTGATTAAATATTTCTAATAATTTATCACATGTTTATTAACTTCTTTAAAATAGTTAATTATTGAATTTTTTGTGATTAATTATAGGCAATACTCTAAGATGGTTTGATGCTTTACTTGAGCCCAAAGATCATTAAATAGAGGATGTTGCCAAAGTGTTCTATGGTTATGGATAATTAAACCAAGGCAGCAAGTGTGGTCAGATGGGATTTCTATTTAAAAACACTTTGAAATCATTTGAATTTTCTTAACCTTGAAGCTTAGCTCACGGCAATTAGCAATAAATCACAAAAGGAAGTGAGACGTTGGGCTGCCATAAATTACACAGTCCAATTAAATTGAAGTTTGTTGACTCATGTTGGCATTAGTGAAACGGTGCACTACATCAGAATTCCAACTTAAGGACGGTTGTGCAGAGTCATGACTTGCAATATAAATTGAAGTGACTACCCAAACAGAAGGGGGACGAGCGGCAATTGGGGGGAGCGCAGAATCAGAGTTGCATAGGACAGAAAACAGCGCAGCTAAGAAGAATGAGAACGACATGCCATAGCAATTTCTTTTATCTTTCATTATTTTTTCTTCACTCTTTATATTTGTTACACTTATAATAAGTAGTTAAATCTATTTTTTTAAAGACTAAGATAAAGCTTTAACCTTTATTTTAGATTATTTAATTTTATTTAAGATTTTTTATTCTATAATTACATAATATTGATAATTATTGATATTTAATTATTATTTAATTTATTTTTATTGATTATCACATAGTCAATTAGTAAATTTAAATTGATTTTTTTGTTTACATGTCTAATTCTTGTAGTTTTAGATATGAGTTGTGCAATAGTATTCATTATACATTTATCTGTATTCTAATGATTTAATGTATTAAGTTTTGATGATAACAAATGCATTACAAAAGGATATTATTCATGCTACATAGATGTACTTAATAGAATATATTAGATCATACATGATCATGTACTCCATCTTATTATATTTCATATAAGAATCATATATATTTTTTATAACATCTTTTATAGAATATATTAAATAATATATTACATGAGTTGTATTGAATTAATATTAGATTTGATTCTATTTGAATGAAAATATACAAAGTGTTATTTGTTGCATCCTATATAGAGCATATCTATTAGTAATTGATAAATGTCTTATTTGGATGTGTCTATGAAATTCTTATATGCATGTTAGGTTAACTAGAGTTATACATTTATGAATCATGCATATAAAGATATTGAATTATGAATTTGAACTAACTATATTTGTTTTAAGTGAGTAATACTTTGTAGGATAGTCCAAGTACCAAGAGTGAGTATTGCAATAAGAAAGAAAAAAAATCACAATTATGCTAAATTCAAGAAGAATGAAAATGATAAGATGTTCCTAATATTTACAAGATTTGAAGAGAAATTTTTTTTTGGAAGCTTGAATTACATTAAGAAGCCTAAGGACTAGAATTGATATATTTTCTTTTTAGGCTTTCTCCTATGTAAAAATAGAGATTATACATGAAAAGAACTCAAATATGTTTTTAAATCTTTACAAATGGTTCTTACATGCTAAAATGCCTAAGAAATATATTTTGAAAAGCTAGTCATGGTAGTAGTTCAAAACTATGAAAAATAATCAAGTTTGAGTTTTGAAAAGTTGACCTTTGATTACTCTTTTGATCATAACTTTCACAATACTTTGAGTTTCATCGTGAAACCTATTTCATTTTAAAAATAAACTCAAAGATATTTTCAATGAGTAGTCATTTCCTTTAAATGGATAAGAAATGAAGAAGTTATGACTATTTTCTTTAAACTATGAAAAATAGTCAAGTTTGATTTTTGAAAAGCTAACCTTTGGTTACTTTTTTAATCAAACTTTTAAAATACTTTGAGTTTTGTCCTTAAACTATTTCATTTGAAAATAGACTCAAATATCTTTTCAATGAGTGGTCATTTGCTTTAAACGGAAAAGAAATGAAGAAGTTATGACAATTTAAAGTTAGTTTTCAAAACTAGAGTGCATGTAATCGATTACATAAGTCTTGTAATTGATTACAACTCTAACTGAGTCCATGTAATCGATTACAACAACCATGTAATCGATTATCACGTGCCTAGAAGCGCTCCTAACAACTAGTTTTCATAAAAAAAAATTATTTCTAAATACTATCAACGATTATTTTTTTCACTTGAGCTCTATATATAAGTGATATTTGAAGCTTTTACAACTCTTGAACACTTAGATTTGATCATTGAATCATCAAAATCATATTTTGAGCTCTTTATTGCAAAATTTTTCTATTCCTTTGTTCTTCAAGTTGTATATCTACTCTTGTGAAAGTTTCTAATCTTTCTCTTCATCTTGAAATCATTGTAAGAGGGTGAGGTATCCTTTGTAGTGAGACTCAAATACAAAAGGTGAGATATCCTAAAAGTGTTGTGAGTGCGCTTAAATATAAAAGTTTTTCAAGCACCTGTGAAGCTTGAAGAGTTGGAGACTCTAGTATAAGGGTGAGGTATCCCAATGTGTGAGGAGTGTTCTTGCTTATACAAAGGTTTTCCTAGCACCCGTGAAGTCTAGGAGATAGTGAAAAAAAATTTAAGTTAAGCTTGAGGACTGGATGTAAGTCACAAGTGGTTGGTGGCTAAATCAGGATAAATTATTAAGTTTGATTCTCTCTTCCCTACACTTTTTAATTTCAATATTTGGTGCAACGTATTTATTTATTGCATATCATTGCATATTGACATTTTGATTTTAAAAACTTGATATCTAGCATATTTGCTTGATTTATCCTATGACCTAAGTTGTATTTGAGTAATCTACAATAGTTATATCTTTGTTAGACTTGTTCTACTGTAAGTGTTGATTCAGTATATCCAACAGTTTAATTTCTTAATAGTGTTTTGAAAATTTGTAATAACCCAATTCACTTTCCTCTTGGGTGATGATTTCCATGGTTAACATTCATTATTTTGGTCATCTAAGGATTAAATAGTTTATGCTATGTTAAATGATTTACAATCACATAAAAAAGTCACATGTATTATATTCTAATCTTAACTATTTATGTAAGATTTAATGATCAAAATTCACTTCTCTTACCTCTTACAATAAATATTCATATCACCAAAAATACGTATATATATATTTATGAGCTATTAAATTATGTAATTTACACGTCACGTCAAAAAATTATGTAATTTTAATTATCAATCACAAATAACAGATTTATAAATGAAGATTTATAAAAAAAAAGTTATAATTTTGTATAATAAAACTTAATACTGTATTAGTATAAAAAAACTTCGTATTGTTTTATTATTAATTTGAGTGGTGATTTTTTTTCTCTTTATATTAGAATAGCAATACAATTGAATATTTCTCAAAATGAACAATTCGAAAAAAATTCAAAATAAAAGAAATACTCCAAAAAAAAAAGTTTCTCATTGTAATAGACATTTTTTTATTTAAAAAAAATTAATTGTTGACTTGTAGTGTATCACACAATTTAATATAGCCTTGTAAATATGATCTCACATCAACACGTGAGTTATATATTTCACGCAGAAAAACATGTCATGTAGTAACTTTAGTATATCAATAATTTAATATGTATAATATTTCTAAGAATTATATAATTTTATAAAAGAACTTAATATGTATTTATTTGGAAAAATAGCATTCAACTACTCTATGTAACACTCTGAAAAACATGATAGACTTATATATGGATACAGAAGTAGCCTAATACCTACTTAACATGTATGTTTAATTTTGTGACTTTTTGAGCATATTTAGTCACTTTACTGTAATATTATTTGTGAGAAATGATTATTTTTAGTCTTGAAAATGACTTAAACTGCTCAGTTAGTGAAAATAAATGTGGAGACTTTATTTTTAGGTTACAAATGTGTGAACTGTGTTACAGTTAAAATCTGAGAATAATCGGAGTTAATTTAATATTTTTAAGCATACTATGTGTGTATTTCAATATCGGATTGACTAGTCACAAATATGAAAAATTCGAGAATGGTACAACAAGATTTTTAATGAATCTTAAGATTTATTTTAAGTTTGTTGGAAGTTAGAAATCTGGATTCGGTAGAATCTGAGTGTTCTTAGCAGATCAAGATTTTTGGTATTTTTTAGTAATTGGCTATAAGAAGCCAATTGTGACTTCTTTTCTTCATTTTCTCCCACAGCAGAGAGAGGAAAACAGAAACAGAAAAGAGAAGGGGAGAAGGGAACCATGGGGGAGAAGGAGAAATGAGGGAAAAAATCTAGAGGACCAAGGATCAAGCTTGAAGGAGGATACAAGAGTAAGATCAAAGCTTCAAGATCTTCATCTCAGCTAAGAGATAAGGGTTTTTGAGCTTGAAACGTCATATTTTTCTCATTTTCCTTACTTAAGCTAATTGAAACCTAATATGCCAAATTGAGTTCTTGAAGTGTTTTAAGTATTTTTCTTGCTTGGATAAGTTTTAAATGGTGTTTATGACTTGTTCATACTAAAAGATAGGATTAGAAACTGTAAATTCTTCATTTGGACCATTAAAGTTCAAAGTGTTGATGTTTAGAGGTTTGGATGAAGGATTTAGTGTTTTTTTTAATCCATTTTTGATGAAATCAATTGGTGTTTTATGTTTCCTTCATGTTATTAAACTTGTTAGGAACTTAAAATCACCTAGAAATTGGTTTGAAATGGCCAAAATCCGTGATTTGTTCCAATGGAACAGTACCACGATTCTGCAGAATTTTACAGAATTTGGGTTCTACTATGAACGTCACGGTGTGATAAAGCCATACCGCAGCGTGGGGCTATTTTTGCTGCTTGCGCCGCGGTGTGAAGGATGCCATGCCATGGCGTCAGTGTGAAGCTGCACTGGTTCTGAAACCCGAGAGCACAGCACCGCGGCGTAACCGTGTTTGTGTCGCAGCGTGAGCTGTAGAATATCTAAAAATGTCATTTTTGATGTTTTGAGACTTCCTAAGTGATGGAATCACTTAGATATGCCTTTCAAATGTGTTGAGGCACCAATGAAGGTATTTCATGAGGGAAGTTACTGTGAATGCTTATGTCTCTAAGGCATGTCAAAAGGTTTTTGATGATAACAAAAGCAAAAGAGAAGATCAAGCGCAAAAGGAAAAATCAAGATCAATGAAAGAAGACAGAAGGTTTATTTAGTTATAAGACTTAGGATATTAATGTTAAATGCTCTCAAGATTTCTCAAATGGTTTTTCAATATATGATTTCAAAATAAATGGGAAATTTCAAAGTTAAACATGGTTTTCAATAAAACTTGAGTTTCAACCTTAAATCTAACACTCTTAAAAGGATTTATGTTTAAACAAGTATCTTGAGGTGTTGGAAATGACTTACAAGCATTATTGGACTTGAAAAATGTGTTCAAAGGCTAATGTAATCGATTACATAAAGTTTGTAATCGATTAAACATCAAACAGAAGGCATGTAATCGATTACATTGGTAATGTAATCGATTACACGAAAGTCAGAGGCCATGTAATCGATTACACAATATATGTAATCGATTACATAAAGCCCAGAAAGGCAAAGAACACGTTCGACGAGTCATGTAATCGATTACATGGATATTGTAATCGATTACAAACAAGTCAGAAGCCATGTAATCGATTACATGTGCAATGTAATCGATTACACAAAACCCAGAAACTCAAAGAACACGTTCGACGAGTAATGTAATCGATTACATGGATATTGTAATCGATTACACAGCAAGTCAGAAGCCATGTAATCGATTACATGGGCATTGTAATCGATTACAAGCAAAGTCAGAAGCCATGTAATCGATTACCTCAAGGATGTAATCGATTACACAGAGCCCAGAAAGTTCAGAAAACGTTGGAATAACAATGTAATCGATTACCTGAGATATGTAGTCGATTACACGCATCCTGACAACGTCCAACGACTATATTAAATGCATTAAATGCATGCCCAACTACCTCCAACGGCTCTATTAATTGATAAACTTATAAATACCAAAGTTGGGTCTTTATTTGCGGTTGACCTTGAACCAAAAACTGAACATCAATACTTCAAAACGTGAATCAATCCTTAAATTCATTTCTTGCTCTGTTTTCTGACTAAAAACGTGAAAAATCTTTGAGAGCATATTAGAGCTTCAATTTGTAAACACTTGCTCTAGAGAGCTTCTTCTATTTCAATCTTATACATTCGATTAGTGAGGGTGAGGTATCCCTCAAGTATTGTAAGGGTGAGGTATCCCTTGGAAAATAGAGGCTCAAGCTTTTGGGTGAGGTATCCCATCTGTTGAGTGCTCAAGGTTGTAGTGGTTTTCAAGCACCCATTGAAGCTTGAAGATATAGTGGAAAATCTCAAGGTGTTGCTTGGGACTGGACATAGATCACAAGTGGAGTGGTGATTGAACCAGGATAAACGATTGTGTTTGTTTCTCTAAACCCTCCTCTGCTTATCTTTGTGCACTGTTTCATTGTTTTATTTGGATATTGTCTCCTTGGCTATTACGTTTATAAGTAAAAGTGTTTAACTCATCTATTCAATTATCTCTAATCATTCAATAGCTTCAATGAAAATTGATTGTCAAACGATTTGCGAAAGATTTGTGAACTTATTTTTAACTACTCAATTCACCCCCCCTCTTGAGTATTGAGGCCACTTGGTAACAAGTGGTATCAGAGATAGACTCTTGTATAAAGAGTTTAGCAGCTTCAAGAGAAGTGATGACTTCAAATGGTTTTTCAAATGAAGGTTCTTCTATAAATAGACCTCCTTATTTCAATGGGGATGGTTATGCCTATTGGAAAGAAAGGATGAAAATTTTTATTGAAGCTATTGACTTAGATGTGTGGGACGCAGTTGAAAATGGTGCTTTTGTCCCTACACAAATTAAGGATGGCGTGACAATTAATACACCTAGAAGTGATTGGACCGATGATGATAAAAAGAAGGTTCAATATAATTTGAGAGCCAAGAACATCATTACCACATCCTTGGGGTATGATGAATTCTTTAGGGTGTCAAATTGTAAGACCGCAAAAGAAATGTGGGATACCCTACAAGTAACTCATGAAGGTACTAGTGAGGTAAAAAGATCTCGAATAAACACTCTTACTCATGAATATGAATTGTTTAGAATGAATCAAGGTGAGAGTATTCAAGATATGCAAAAGAGATTTACTCATATTGTTAATCATCTCATCTCATTGGGAAAGACATTTCCTAATGAGGATCTTATTAACAAAGTCTTGAGATGTCTAAGCAGGAATTGGCAACCCAAGGTAACGGCGATTGCGGAATCAAGAGATTTATCAACTATGTCTCTAGCCACCCTATTCGGAAAATTTCAAGAGCATGAGCTGGAACTAAGTAGGCTCAATCAAAATGAAGAACATGACAAAAAGAAGAAGGGAATTACATTCAAGGCCACCTCTTCCATACTTGAAGATGATGATGAAGATGGTGAAGAGGATGGTGAAAATATTGAGCTAAGTGAGGAGAATCTTAGTCTCCTTGTGAGAAAATTTGGAAGATTCTTGAAGAAGAAGAGATTTCAAAGAAGACCACCCTTTCCTCAAAATAAAGCATATCACAAAGGAGAAGGATCCTCTACTCCTCCAAAATGCTACGAATGCGGAAAATCGGGGCACATGAAAATGGAGTGTCCTATATATCTCAAGAAGATGGAGAAGTTTGAGAAAAGACCCTCCAAGGAAAAGAAAGGAAGAAGAGCATATATAGCTTGGGAGGACAATGACTTAAGCTCTTCCGACGATTCAGAAAATGAAGAAGCCTATCTTTGCCTCATGGCTCAAGGAGAAGAAAGTGGAGAAAGCGACACCGAGGTAACCTCTTCTAACCTAGAACCTCCACCTTCTTATGATGAATTGCAAGATGCCTTTCAAGAATTGCATGATGAATCTTTGAGGCTCACAAAAATGATTTTGTCTTCCAATAAAACAATCTCCCTATTGACAAAGAAAGTTTCTACTTTAACCAAGGAGATAAATGAACTTAAAATTGAAAATGAGACTTTAGGACTCATAGATGCTAATTCATCATGCATGATTTGTTCCTCACATGATAATGCATCCATATCATTACCTTGTTTATCATGCAAAGCTTTTGAAAAAGAAATTGAAGACTTGAACAACACTCTTGTGAAATTCACTTTTGGAAGAGACAACTTGAATGTGTTGTTAGGGAGACAAAAATGTGTTTTCCAAAAAGCCGGTTTGGGATTTAATCCAAACAACCATCAAAAGTCTTATAAGAACTTCTTTGTTTCCTCAAAAACTTCAAGTAGCCCATTTGTTAAATGTTTTCATTGTGGTAGGAAAGGGCATAGTGCATCCACTTGCAATGTTAGAAAGAACATAAACACCAAGGTTGGAATCAAAAGGGTTTGGGTCCCTAAAGGCACCATACCTAATTCTAACACACAAGGACCCAAAACAATTTGGGTACCAAAAGTTAAATCTTGAATGTGTGTTGTAGGTGTGCTTGAAGACCAAGAGCTCAAGTTGGTATCTTGATAGTGGTTGCTCTAAGCACATGACCGGTGATGGCTCCAAGTTCTCCTCCCTTACACACAAGAAACATGGTCATGTCACATATGGTGACAACAACAAAGGGAAGATTCTTGGAATTGGCAAAGTTGGTAAGATCCCTTCATCATCTATTGATAATGTCTTACTTGTTGAAGGACTTAAACATAATTTACTTAGTATTAGTCAATTGTGTGATAAAGGAAATAGAGTTATATTTGATTCCTCTTGTTGCATAATTGAGGAAAGGATGATAAGCAAGTTAAATTTGTTGGTCATAGGGTCAATAATATATATATGATTAGTCTCGATGATATCTCCTCAAATGATGCTAAGTGCTTTATGAGTAAAGAAAATGATTCATGGTTATGGCATAGAAGAATTGCTCACATTCACATGGATCACTTAAACAAATTAGTTTCGAAAGAACTAGTAATTGGTCTTCCAAAGCTCAAATTTGAAAAAGACAAACTTTGTGATGCATGTCAAAAAAGAAAACAAGTAAAGGTCTCTTTTAAAGCTAAAAACATAGTTTCAACTTCTAGACCTTTACAACTTTTGTACATGGATCTTTTTGGACCCTCTAGAACTATGAGCTTTGGTGGGAATTACTATGCATTAGTGATTATGGATGATTTTTCTAGATTTACATGGACATTATTCTTATCTCACAAAAATGATGCTTTTCAATCATTTAGAAAACTTGCCAAAGTTATCCAAAAACGAAAAAGGTTTTTGTATTGCATCCATAAGAAGTGATCATGGTAGTGAATTTGAAAATCATGAATTTGAAACCTTTTGTGATGAACATGGCATTGAGTATAATTTTTCTGCCCCTAGAACACCACAACAAAATGGTGTTGTAGAAAGGAAAAATCGATCTTTAGAAGAAATGGCAAGAACTATGCTCAATGAGGCCAATCTTCCTAAGTACTTTTGGGCAGATGCGGTTAACACCGCTTGTTATGTTATGAATAGAGCCCTAATAAGGCCAATTTTAAAGAAAACTCCATATGAATTGTACAAAGGAAGGAAACCTAATGTGTCACATTTTCATATTTTTGGATATAAATGCTTTGTTCTGAATAATGGAAAGGATAACTTGGGGAAGTTTGATGCAAAATCTGATGAGGGAATATTCATTGGTTATTCTATTCATAGCAAGGCCTTTAGAGTCTATAATAAATGAACTATGACCATAGAAGAGTCCATACATGTTGCATTTGATGAAACTAACCCAAATGAGTCGAGAAAGGAGCTTGTTGATGATGTTGCAGAAATCTTGGAGAAGACGCACTTGGAAAATCAAGAGAAAGAGCCCAAGAAGGAAGAAAAAAGACTCTTTGATCATACATGGCAAGAAGATTCAGAAATCTTAGATCTACCTAAGGAATGGAGGACTTCAAGATATCATCCTCTCGACAAAGTGATAGGTGATGTATCAAAAGGGGTAATCACTCGAAACTCACTTAGAGATGCATGTAATCATCTAGCCTTTGTCTCTCAAGTTGAACCTAAAGACATAAATGAGGCCATTAATGATGAGCATTGGATCTTGGCCATGCAAGAAGAACTAAACCAATTTGAGAGGAATCAAGTTTGGGAATTAGTTCCAAGGCCCAATGATCATCCTATAATTGGCACCAAATGGGTCTTTAAGAACAAACTTGATGAAACGGGTTTAATAATAAGAAATAAAGCTAGGCTTGTAGCTAAGGGATATAATCAAGAAGAAGGCATAGATTATGAAGAAACTTATGCTCCCGTAGCTAGGTTAGAGGCCATTAGAATGCTACTTGCATATGCTTGCATCATGGATTTTAAACTCTATCAAATGGATGTCAAAAGTGCTTTTTTAAATGGTTTTATACAAGAAGAGGTGTATGTAGAACAACCTCCTGGTTTGGAGGACTTTGAAATGCCCAACCATGTTTTTAAATTGAAAAAGGCCTTGTATGGCTTAAAACAAGCTCCTAGAGCTTGGTATGAAAGGTTGAGCAAATTTCTTTTAGAAAAAGGCTTTTCTAGAGGTAAAGTTGACACCACTCTTTTCATAAAATACAAAATGCATGACATTCTTCTAGTTCAAATCTATGTTGATGACATTATATTTGGAGCTACTAACAACTCTCTTTGTAAAGAATTTTCAAATATTATGCAAAGTGAGTTTGAGATGTCCATGATGGGTGAGCTCAAGTTCTTCCTTGGTCTACAAATCAAGCAAACAAGAGAAGGAACATTTATAAGCCAATCCAAGTATTGCAAGGAGCTGCTCAAGAAGTTTGGAATGGACAATGCCAAGCATATGGCTACTCCTATGGGCACCTCTTGCTATTTGGACAAGGATAAAGGAGGTAAATCAGTAGAAATTACAAAATATAGAAGTATGATTGGCTCACTCCTTTATCTCACTGCAAGTAGGCCTGATATAATGTTTAGTGTATACATGTGTGCTAGATATCAAGCTAATCCTAAGGAATCACACCTAAGTGCTGTTAAGAGAATAATGAAATATCTAATAGGCACATCACAAATGGGTTTATGGTACCCTAAGGGTGCCTCATGTAGTCTTATTGGGTACTCCGATTTTGATTTTGCTGGATGTAAAATGGATCGAAAGAGCACTAGTGGGACATGCCACTTGCTTGGAAGCTCACTAGTTTCTTGACACAGCAAGAAACAAAATAGTGTGGCATTGTCCACATTTGAAAAAGTGAATATGTTAAATTTGGGAGTTCTTTGTGCTCAAGTCCTTTGGATGAAACAGCAACTCTTGGACTATGGTCTTGAGCTTGATCACATTCCCATAAAATGTGATAATACTAGTGCAATTAACTTGTCAAAAAATCTCATTTTGCATTCTAGAACTAAGCATATTGAAATAAGACATCATTTCATTAGAGATCATGTTCAAAGGGGTGATTGCATACTTGAATTTGTTGAAACAACTAAGCAACTAGCTGATATTTTCACTAAACCCCTAGCAAAAGAAGCATTTTTCTATATAAGAAATGAACTTGGCATCTTAGATCAATCATGCATAAATTAAATATTTGCTGCATAATCCTAAAACAAATGCCTAAGCTTGCGTTTTTCTGCATAATTATGCCACATTGCTGCAAAATCTCTGAATTTTCATTATATTTGAATCCCATACTAACTTGAGCGTCAGAGATTTCCCCTAAGTTGTTTTGCAGGTGCTCCCTCGTGACCAAGACTCCCAAGCAACTAATATCCTCAACAAATTTGTTGAAACTCTTGGTAAAAATGGTAATTTCAATCAATTATATGAATTGAATCATAACATGATTTGATTATATGTTTAAATGATGATTTGAATTGATTTAAGTTGCTTTAAAACTGATTTGGATGGATTAAAATTGATTATATGCTTTTTTTGGAACGCAAAATCTGAGTTAAAGAGTCTGGTAATCGATTACAATGTCTTTGTAATCGATTACACATGTTCTGTCACGCATGTAATCGATTACACACCCTTTGTAATCGATTACAACCAACTCAGAACTCAGGTAATCGATTACCAACTATGTAATCGATTACAAGGTTCCCAGAAAGCATGTAATCGATTACATCAAAAATGTAATCGATTACATCAAAAATGTAATCGATTACATACCCACCAGAATGCATGTAATCGATTACACACTCAATGTAATCGATTACACAGGGTTTTTAAAAGGTTTCTGACGCGCGTAGAGCTCATTTCTGTTTGGAACCTGTTCATCTTCTTCGTTCTCTCCTTCTGCTCCCACGCACCTCAAATCTCAAAATCTCTCTTTTCTCACTCAAATCTCCATCAAAACCCGTCATTTCACCTCTCTCAATCTCGGAAAACCCCTCTCCACATAGCCCATCGTTCAAAATCCCCTCACATCCCTTATCCAAATCTCCCCATCTTCTCTCACGAACCCCATCTCCATTTCTCTGCCCTAATCTCGTCCCTCTTTCATCCCCAATCATCAATCAATCATCCCTTGCTTCTCTTTCTCATCAATGGCTGAATCCTCTCATCGCTCGAAGCGCCTAAGAACAGGGACTGCTGTTGGAGGGTCCTCTGGTGGCTCTTCACGTAATATATCTGGCCTGGACCTCACGAGGCACTTCTCTACTGTGAAGAAAGCTGAGTTGTTCCGGAAGAACTTCCAGCTTCGCAAAATCATCTCTCCCAGGTATCTTCCCATCACCTTCTGCGAGAGTGAACCTTTAGAGAGCTTTAGGACAATAGAAAATTTAGGCTTGCTGGGATTCCTGAGCATAGAGAAGGTCATCTACCCTAACCTTGTCTGAGTCTTTTATGCTAACCTGAAGGTTGAGGATAATTGCATAATTTCTGAAGTGAAAAAGCAACAAATCAGGTTAACAATGGCAGAGTAGTATAGGCTTACCAAGCTCACTCCTGATGGAGCTCAGTTCTGTGGAAATGCCAAAGTCTGGGGGCATGAGTTTGAGCATAAGGCTGCTCTTCTCTCTTTGATTAGGACTGGTTATCACCTCCCCAGTGATCCTAAAAGAAGAATAATGGCCACTGGCCTCACTATGGAAAACGGGGTTCTCCACTACCTCTTGGTTCGTGGATTGATTCCCAGAGGAGGGAATTACTCCCAAGTCCTCAAAGATGATGTTGTGGCATTATGGGCAATGACCACAGGGCACCCAATAAACTGGGGTTACTACATTTTAGAGCATATTCTAGACGTCAAGAAAAAGAAGAACTCTGCTCTCCCCTTCGCCATGTTGGTCACCACAATCCTCGAGTACTGTCGCATTTCGCTGGCTGAAGAGTCCAAGGACACCAGCTCGAAGGAACCCAAAAAATTGGGTTGCATACTCTGAAGAAGCTTCAGCTCTATAAGATGGAAGATAGGTGGCATTACATTACTCATGGCACGTTTGGTCATATCCATCATGATCCAGATAGTGATGATGAGGAGGCTCAGTACCCTGCCTTTGCTCCTGCTCCAGCTTCTCTTGATCTTCTGCTCCAAGAAATGCGCAACCCGAGCACCAACGTAAACACACGCATGGATCATATAGAGCAAAAGATTGACCATCTTGAGCCGAGGATGGACTACTCGGACCGGGAGCTTAGCTCCATTCGATCCCTCCTAAGTGGACCTCCTATTCCGAGTATCCCGCCGGCGCCGCACCTCCCACATCCTCTCGCCCCTCCGGTTCCCCATCCTTCATTTGGTCCATCCGGAGTTCCCTGGCGATGATGAGGATCTTACGGACTTGACGATGATCTTATGCCCGGCCGATGATAACATTGATCTAGGAGACTCTGCTGCGGATCCAGAGGGTGAAGTCTTTTGTGACAGCGAGGACACTGATAGTGATCATGGCCTATTGCCTTGATATTTTTCTTGTATTGATGACCACCTTGTACTTATTTTGTTTTAACTCTGATTATATAAATTTGGTATACCTTTATGGTTATATTTTTTTTTTGCCTACTGGTTTGTGAATGTTTGGCTTTTAAAATATTGATTGGACTGATTATTAATACATGAACTTGTTTTCACCTTGAATGTTTGGCTTTTGGAATATTGATTGGACTGATTAATCTTTGTGGCTTTTCTGTTATGGCAAACATTAGGGAATCATGAAATCTAGCTGTCATGCTGTCTATTTTTCTTAAATGCTTATGTCTTTTTGATAATGCCAACGGGGGAGAAAATGAGGAAAAATGAAAATGAAATGAAATGTAATTAATGGTTGCATGAGAAATTAAAGGTTGCATGAGTACGGGGGAGTTATTGACCTTTTAAGTTATTAAGCTTTTCATATGCAAAATCTAACCCAATATCATGCATAATCTCTGGGGGCAGCATTATACCTAAATGACTATTATATACAAATGCAAAACCTCTTTCTTTTTCCTATGATCAGTTTGTCATCATCAAAAAGGGGGAGAATGTGAATGCTTATGTCTCTAAGGCATGTCAAAAGGTTTTTGATGATAACAAAAGCAAAAGAGAAGATCAAGCGCAAAAGGAAAAATCAAGATCAATGAAAGAAGACAGAAGGTTTATTTAGTTATAAGACTTAGGATATTAATGTTAAACGCTCTCAAGATTTCTCAAATGATTTTTCAATATATGATTTCAAAATAAATGGGAAATTTCAAAGTTAAACATGGCTTTCAATAAAACTTGAGTTTCAACCTTAAATCTAACACTCTTAAAAGGATTTATGTTTAAACAAGTATCTTGAGGTGTTGGAAATGACTTACAAGCATTATTGGACTTGAAAAATGTGTTCAAAGGCTAATGTAATCGATTACATAAAGTTTGTAATCGATTACACATCAAACAGAAGGCATGTAATCGATTACATTGGTAATGTAATCGATTACATGAAAGTCAGAGGCCATGTAATCAATTACACAATATATGTAATCGATTACATAAAGCCCAGAAAGGCAAAGAACACGTTCGACGAGTCATGTAATCGATTACATGGATATTGTAATCGATTACAAACAAGTCAGAAGCCATGTAATCGATTACATGTGCAATGTAATCGATTACACAAAACCCAGAAACTCAAAGAACACGTTCGACGAGTAATGTAATCGATTACATGGATATTGTAATAGATTACACAGCAAGTCAGAAGCCATGTAATCGATTACATGGGCATTGTAATCGATTACAAGCAAAGTCAGAAGCCATGTAATCGATTACCTCAAGAATGTAATCGATTACACAGAGCCCAGAAAGTTCAGAAAACGTTGGAACAACAATGTAATCGATTACTTGAGATATGTAATTGATTACACGCATCCTGACAACGTCCAACGGCTATATTAAATGCATTAAATGCATGCCCAACTACCTCTAACGGCTCTATTAATTGAAAAACTTATAAATACCAAAGTTGGGTCTTTATTTGCGGTTAACCTTGAACCAAAAACTGAACATCAATACTTCAAAACGTGAATCAATCCTTAAATTCATTTCTTGCTCTGTTTTCTGACTAAAAACATGAAAAATCTTTGAGAGCATATTAGAGCTTCAATTTGTAAACACTTGCTCTAGAGAGAGCTTCTTCTATTTCAATCTTATACATTCTGATTAGTGAGGGTGAGGTATCCCTCAAGTATTGTAAGGGTGAGGTATCCCTTGGAAAATAGAGGCTCAAGCTTTTGGGTGAGATATCCCATCTTGTTGAGTGCTCAAGGTTGTAGTGGTTTTTCAAGCACCCATTGAAGCTTGAAGATATAGTGGAAAATCTCAAGGTGTTGCTTGGGGATTTGGACGTAGATCACAAGTGGAGTGGTGATTAAACCAGGATAAACGACTGTGTTTGTTTCTCTAAACCCTTCTCTGCTTATCTTTATGCACTGTTTCATTGTTTTATTTGGATATTGTCTCCTTGGCTATTACGTTTATAAGTAAAAGTGTTTAACTCATCTATTCAATTATCTCTAATCATTCAATAGCTTCAACGAAAATTGATTGAAAATTGATTGTCAAACGATTTGTGAACTTATTTTTAACTACTCAATTCACCCCCCCTCTTGAGTATTGAGGCCACTTGGTAACAGTTACTACCTAGTATATATGAGAAGTTTGGAAAACCCTTAAGCACCCAAGGTGATGGGATTTGCCTTAGGATGAGGTTGGAGAACCTTTAGGCATCCAAAGTGTGGAAAATGAATTACCATAGTATGATGGAGTGTCAAGGGGTAATGTCTTAGGAAACCTTAGGCTTCCATTGTGTGATGCAATGTCATAGAACAATCTTGGGAACCTTGAGCATCCAAGTGTATTAGAATGCAACAAGGAAGTGTTTAGAACTTTGTTCAACATGAGGTTGACTTCGGTATCACTTGTAAAGTGATGGTGTGAGGTTCTAAATACAAGACCATTAGTGTTGAGACACAACTAGTGATAGTTCTTGGAAAGAATAACCACTTACCTAATGTGAAGGACTTTGAGAAGTTAAGACAAGGTGTACTGGAAACAACTAGTTTAAGTTTGTTTAGTATAGTATGCCTATCTTTATGTATAGATTACTCCTTTAGAGTTAAAGTTGAGTTTAAGATGCATAGTTGGTGTATGTTCTCTTGTTCTTAAAGGTTGAACTTGAGGACATGCTAGAAACATGAATTGATTCCTTTATGTGATAAAGTTAAGCTAATAGTGCATGTTTGCTAGTGATAGTTCTTTCACTTGGTTAGGGTGAACCTTGTGATAGAATTTGTGAAACCTTAGGCATTCTTTGAGAAGTTGAATGCCTCTTGAGCAACAGGAGGTTTCCTTGAGAATCACATGTGAAGTGATGAAGTGAGGTATTAAGTGTTGTAAGCTAAGTGTGATTGGCTTATTGGTTATGTTGTCATGCATAAGTTGCTTCTTAGTCTGGAAAGTAGAACCAGAGATGCATGGATGACATTTTTACTCCCTTGAGAGATGAAGTTGAGGTATAGGAAGTACTAGAAACATAACGTTACTCCTTAAGCGGTAAGTGAGCTCAGTTATGGGATTTGCTAGTTTTCCTTAGTCACTTGGTTAGTAAGGACCTAGTGATGATTAAATGTATTTGTGAAATACATTGCATATCAATTTTTCAAATTTTCTTATGTCTTGTTTCCTATGTATTGTAACTTTAGATGGTGTGCACAACCATGAGACCTGAGAATAAGGTGTTGTATCCAAATTCTCCTTGCGGGTTTGCTTGCATGATCAAGGTTACTAGTATGAGAGTGGTAGTAGTACTCTTATGGTTGTGAGAGGAAGGTACTCACCTATTACCAAGTGGGTTTGTGCTGCTTAGGCCTAACCTGCTCAGTATATACAAAGGAATAAAAGGTTCTTGGGAAACAAGTAAATGACATATGTTTTCTAAAACTAAAATATGCATTTGCATTGCATCATTATATTAGTAGGACTGTGAGCATAATCATACATCATATCATAAAGCATTGCATTAGTTGGTCGCTGTATGGGTAGTTGCCTTGCTTGTTTGATGATTGCTTATTGATGATATCTTATGATTGTATGAGCAGTTGTTTGATATAAATGATTGTTTGATATTCGCGTGAGATAGAATTATAGCTTGCCTTGTGAATGTTACATAGGGTGTGTATAAATTCTGATAGTGTTTGAGTAGAGGCTCAATTATTTGTTGCAGGTTTAATCTTATGCGCTCAGTTGGTTATTTATTATTAAATAATTAACTGCTGGTTTTGGAATTGCATATACTGAGAAATTGTGATTTCTCACCCCGATTGTGTTTCCATGTAAATCCAAGTACAAGTAAGGGGGCAGAAGAAGTAGAAGAACTAGCGTAGTTTATTTTGTTTCTTGCAATAAATATGTTTTATATTTATTTTCTACTACCTTGAGTTTGTAAAAGTTATGTATTACAGTTTGCCTTAAGAGGCTGATGATGTATATATTTGGCTTTTTGTTATTCAAGCTCTCCATATATATTTATTTGAATGAATGATATGAGTTTAGTTTGTTGTTTATGTTAGAAGTAGCATTGCTAATACTGCTTATCCAGGTATATGTGCGATATACTAGGTTACCAGTATTAGGATGTTACACTCTAAACTTTTACTCAATCGCAAAAATAGTCACTTAAGCTTTTAAATATTTCAATTTAGTCATTAAACTACACTAATTCCTACAATTAGTCCTTCATAATTAGTCTAACTAAGTTAGCTGACTAACAAAGCACTGTGTTAGGAGAAATTCTAAAATACTATACTCTGGGCATGTTTGTAACCATTCATATTTATTTGAATAATGTTTTATTTTGTAATCCAACGGCATGTATAGTATAAGTACCTCGTGACGTAGTGCTTCATTAGTCAGTCGATTGAGATTGAGCAAATTATGACCAATTGCAACAATTAGAGTAGTTTAAGGACTAAATTGAAAGATTTAAAAGTTTAGAGTGGCTATTTGCAATTGAATGAAAGTTTATGGTAATTGGATGCTATTTTTTCCTATTTATTTTAATGAGTTTTATAATTACACATTTAAGATTTATATTATTTCTCTTTGTTAGTAAGTTTTATTATTCTCTCCTTACTAAAGTCACTGTTAACCATTCTCTCTTCTCAATAAATTGAATAATCTTGATCATTTATTTGAAAATTTGAAAATTTTAAACATCAGTAAGAATATAATCAAATAGTTCTTAATTTCATACAATTTAAAAATATATATTATGTTAATTTTAATATATATTAATGAAGAACTAAATAATTTTGAATTAATGTAAATGTTTATATATATGATCTACATGATAGGAGTTTTCAATCCAATGATTGATTTTATGAGAAACTTATCCAATGAACTACAAGAAATTCATAGATTACCATCGATCATATCTACCAATAAATTCTCAAAATCCTTTGGAAATTTGAATTTCTGAAGAAAAGTGGTTCGTTGGAAAAATGTTTGTCGGAAACAAAAATCCTCTAGAAATACCGACAGATTTGGCTATTGAAAATAAAATGAACTTACAAGAGGTTAAGATTTTTCAACAAAAATTCCGCTAGAAATTTCTGGAGGATTTTTGTTATCAAAATTTTTCAGCGAAGTTTCTGCTAGCAAGGACTAGTTATTGTCACTTTTTTCTAGTGGAAAATCTGCTAGAATCATTTTATATGTGACTCTAAGCAATTCAAGATTTGAATGATTTACTCATCTTTCGTCTTCCGTTGATAGTGAGATAATGACTCTAATGATAACATTTTTTAGGTGCTTGATATGAACGAAAGTTTACATAGTGAAAACGGTTCCACCTCTTATGCTAATGAGAAAAATACTTAGTAATGAGATACCAAAAAGGAAGGAGAAAAGTATTGCAGATTATAATAATGAATTTAACACGATTTTATGAATTAATTTTTCTGGAAAACAGAAGCCCCTTGGTGGAGAAGCCAGATAATAAGAAAGAAATCAAAAGCAAATAGAATTTTTTATCAAGAATGATGTCACCAATAAAAATGATATTGTACTAGAGTATCATGGAGAGGAATATCCTAATAATATTGTGTGCTCAACATTATTAGAAGTAGGATACTTGAGAGGGCTACTCGAAGACCATTAAACTTATAGGTGCCACAAAAAACATGTGTCTGCTTGTAGCCTTCTAATGATTTTTAAAAAGTAGCAGAAAAAATTAATCTCAAGAGAATTTGGATGAGAGTGAAATTAGGGTTTCGATAGTGATGATGACAAGTGAAAACATATATATTTCTCTTATTATGTGTAATATAATATGAACTTAAGGAAAGGCTGTCCAAATTTAACAAATCTGTCTAGAAACTACAAGTGTTAGTATAAAAAAAGTCATTTTTCTTTTGAACTCTTAAATTGATTGCGCTCATGTTTAAAATTTTTTTGTGTTGGTTTCTCTCTTGTTGGAATACCAATCTTGCTCATTACAATTTGAGAAGCACAAATTTTCCAAAAAGCAATGTTTATTGTGAAATATATTAGTCATCATCATTGTCTTTAATTGTTAAATATATGAATTTTATTAACATTCTTCTTCTATACAATTGATGATACCCAAATCTTACAGAAGTTAACTTATATGCCTTCTCCAATACAAAAATTTGGACCAAACAACTTTTCTAATTCAAATAGGTCTCTAGATTAGAAAAGATATATGGATTGAATTATATGATGTGGCTATAGCCCTCCATGGATGGAAGGGAAGAAAGTGCAAAAAAGAAAGAAATTAGAGAGAAGGGAGATGAAGAAAGAAAATGCAAGTAAGAGCGGCTAAGAAAAATAAGGGTTAAGTTTTGTGGTTATTGTTGTTGCTTAAATAAATATCTCTAAAATTAAAAATCTAAGTTTGCCCTCAGCTTAGGGTTAATCCTCTTCCTCTTAGCTTTAATTGCTTTAATTGGACACCTAATTCACATAATTTGGGCTTATGATGAGAGAGTTATGCCCAAAACATTCTTAAAAGCTCTCTAAGCCCTTCATCCAACTTCAAAGGGTTAAAACACCATCAAAATGTCATCTTTTTTATAAGTGTCTTCATAAGAATTGAAGATCTATGTCTTAAGTTTCATATGGCACTAATTTTAGCTCCAAATGACACCTATAGCTTAAATTATGGCCCAATCTTTGCACATCATCCAAGTTCCAGTGACAGCATCTCTGTTTTGACTTTGTGGCCCAATCTGACCCACTAGATATTCAATTCAGCCTTCGAGCTCTCATCAAAGTTATAGAGCTCTTTCTTAGATTTCCTACAAGATAAAATTCATAATTTTTAGATATTTAGAACTCAAGTTATACCAAAAATAGTATAAAATTCCTAATAATGTTGAAATATACAATTAAGTCCAATTTGAACCCAAACGTATAAATTATGGCCAAAACTAATCAATTAAGCATATAAGAGGTCTAAGAAACTAAATATGAGGGTTAACTAATATATGAAAATTGTGTTTATCATCCCTCTAAATATAACTCAGTTGGTAGCTTCAGCTTATCCGTTGGTTTTTGGATGCTCTATCGAGGTGAAATGCTGCTTGATCTTGAGACTGACTAGGAGATCTTTGAACTTTTGATCTGTTAATTAAGTTCTGTTATCGATGAAAATTGACTCTGGGGTTCCAAATTTGCTGATGATATTCTTGTAAGTAAATTTTTGGATTCGAGCAGAGGTAATGGTGGATAACAATTCTACTTCAATTCATTTGGTAAAGTAGTCAATAGCCACCACTAAATATTTGATTTGCTCTTCTACTTGGGGTAAGGGACCTAGGATGTCCATCCCCTACTGGTAGAATGGCCAAGGGATGAACATCGTAGATAACTCCTCTATTGGTGCTGCATAGATGTCTTAATGGTGTTGGCATTGGTCACATTTCTGTACGTGTTCCTTGTTGTCAACTTCTATAGTAGACCAATAGTATCTATCCATTAACACTTTTTTGTGCTAAGGACTTTCCACTGAGATGATGGATAAAGCTTCCTTCATGAATCTCGGCTAAGACGTATTCTGCCTCCTTGCGACCAAGGCAATTGAGGAGGGGAGAAGAGAACCCACAACAGTATAGTTAGTTGTCAAAGATGATGTTACCAGGCTGTTCATACTATCTTTTGTCCTTCCTTCTAATCTTTAGGTAATGAACCATTGCGGAGGTAGGCAAATATAGGTGTCATCCAGGTTTCGTCATCTTCTAGCAGGAGGACTTCACTGTCCGTAATGCTGGGAGTGAATAAGGTATCCTAGATCACAGATCTGTTGTTGCCAAGGCTCTTAGTGCTGGCAAGCTTAAATATAATGTCTACTCTGGAGTTCTGCTCCCTTAGAATGTGCTCCACCTTAACATTATTGAAGCTTTCCATCTTCTTGACTTTGGCTAAGTACCTTTGTAAAATGGGCTCCTTAGCCAAGTATTCACCCCGGATCTGGGATGGCGCCAACAGTGAATCACTGCATATGATAATGTTTGTGACTCCCATCTCCTTTGCCATGTTCATGCTTACGATACATGCTTTATATTCAGCTTGGTTGTTTGAAGTGGGAAACTCGAACTTTAGATAATGTTCCAACACGAGGTTAGCTTCGTTTTCTAACATTACTATGGCATCGCTCCCTTTGGGATTCGAGAATCTATCGATATAAATGGTCTAGGAATGCGCTTTAGGATGGTTGGAGTCTGGTGTAAGCTCAACCAAGAAGTCGAATAACACTTGAACCTTTATAATTGGTTATGGCTCGTACGTAATACCGAACTCAAAAAGTTCCACTGACCAAGCAATCATTCTCCCAGTCAGCTCTGGCTTATGCAGTACTTGCCTAATTGGCTGATCTATCCTTACTATCGTGGGATGACACTAAAAGTTTTGTCTTAACCTTCGTACAGTAATCAGTAGTGGTAGAGCCAGTTTCTCAATTTTTTGATAGCAGATCTTAGGGCCTTGTAAGACTTTACTGATAAAGTAAATTGGTCTCTGGCATTCTTCAATTTCTCTTATTAGAACTAAGTTGATCATCTCATTACTAACAAAATGGTAGGCATAAAGTGTTTCACTAGGGTCCAGTCTTGTCAGGATTTGTGGTGTGGATAGCATCTTCTTTAGATCATGAAAGACGGCTTCACACTCAGAGGTCCACTCAAAATTCTTTCTCTTTTTTAAAGTTTTGAAGAAGGGAAGAGACTTTTGGGCAGCTTTAGCAAGGAAACGTGTAAGGGCTGCTATTCGGCCTGTCAGTTGTTGGACTTCTTTCATAGATTGTGGGCTATCCATATCGAGGACGACTTGGCATTTTTCTGGGTTGGCTTCAATACCTTGGTTTGTCAATTAAAAGCTCAGAAATTTGTCAGCCTGAATCCCAAAGTCATATTTCTCCATATTCAGCCTCATGTTGTGCTTTTGAATTTGGGTAAACACTTCTTCCAAATCCTTGATGTGGTCATCAGTCTCTGCTGTCTTGACGATTGATGCAGATTAAAAGTTGCAAACCCCAGTGCAGGTTGTTTCAAGTAATAAAATCTTGGGAGTCCGAGGTCGATCCACAAGGAATTGATGAAGAAAAATTCTTTGAGGTAAAGTAAATATTTTGTCACAACAATAAAGGTGATGAAACTTGATCACAAATTAAAAAAGACTTACTTGGATTAGGAGATCCATTCTTAGTAAATAAAATAAGGACAAGATTAATTCTTTTTATAACTTAATTAGAATCCACACATAATGGAGGTTCCAATCGGAAAATACAACGTTCAAAGTTCAATAAAAATTATTTATGTAATTATATTATGATTCCTTTAATCATCTATTAATACCAACACTTATAAATGGGATCAAGCATTCATTGTTCCAAAATCTTGTCTATAACAAATCAAGATCTCCACTTTACAAGGAGGGTTTCTAAATTGATTGAAAACAAAATACAACACGTATAATGACCACTTGAAAATATATCATTTAAGTACAAAAAAGGAATGAATTTAACCTTATTTTATTACCAAGAGCTTCACCCTTTACACCCAAGTAAAATGAAACTTAGTTTCACATATAAAAAAAGAAATAAGGAGAGAAGAAGAAGAAAAAGAACATGACTTCAATTTAGAACAAATAAAAACTACTACAAGAAAAACAAGTAACAAAATAGCATGATCTTGGCCTCTAGGACCAAGACCCCTTAAATGATCTGCTAATGGTGCCTTTTATAGATGATTAAGGATACAAAATGACAAGGGGGCTGAGTCATGAGTGAGTGGATGAGTGAAAAATGAGTGAAAAATGAGTTGAAAATGCCAAATGACTTTTAGTAAGTGAAAAATTATGGAGATTCTTTGTCTCTGAAATCATTTAGCTCTGAAGTCATTGCATTCATCATTTTTTAAAAGTGGTCTTCATGAAAGTTGTAAGCCTAGATCTTAGCTTTCAAATGCCATTGTTTTGAGTCAAAAATCATTTCTACAACTCAAGATATAGTCTAATTACTATATACTGCTCAGGCCCAATGACAGCTCCTCTGTTCTGACTTCCAAGCCTAATATGACTCATTAGACCTCAGAATATGGAAAAGTGTTCACATGAAAGTTGTAGATTTGGGTCTTAACTATCAACCATCAAAATTTCAGCCCATTTGACATCCTATGGCCCGAGCTATGTTATCAATAGTATATATAGGCCAAGCTGTCAGGATCAGCACCCTAGTTCTTGCTTCAACTCTAATTTGAGTTATCTAAACATGTGATCTAGTCTTTGAGGTACATGAAAGTTGTAGAACTCTCTCTTATATTTTAAATGCTACCAAAGTCACCTAAAACAACCACCTACAGCCCAAGATATGACCCAAATATAGAAATAGTGTAAGACATAAATCATACTAAAAAATTCAATTAAATCCAATTTGAGTCCAAAGTTACAAAATATAACCAAACTCAATTAATTAAGTACATGGAGAGTGTAAATGACTAAAAATGAGGGATAATTAATGTATCAAATATATGATTATCAAATTCCCCCACACTCAGCTTTTTGCACTCCTAGGCAAAACACACAAGACCAAAATAAAAAAAAATGAAATAGACTCAAAAGCTAAATACTCTAACAGACTCAATTTCTAATAATATTTAAGAATGAAGAGCAACTAATCATTCAAGTAATCAAAACATTTATGAGATAATGTTTCTTCACTTCTCAAACTAACACGCAAGGAAAATTCAGTTAAAAAGAATGAATCAAGAATGATAGATCCTCATAAAATTCACTCTCAATCTCTCAAGTGTTTAAAAGGTAGGTATTTCACTCAATTTAACCCATGAAAATTGCACTACCATGAGCTTGCTTATCTTCTACTTCTCCGCTACTCATAAACAACATGTACACAAAAATTAAGAGGGTTTTATTCAAGCTTGTAATGGGGCTATGGTAAAGGAGAGGAGTAATATGGATATGACAAGTTAAATACCAAAGAGAATAGAAGAGCATTATGATACAGTTAGAGTGGAGAAGATGTTTGAGAACATTTAGTTTAAATTTTCCAAGAGTTTCTTAGTTCTTTATTTATTTGCTTCCTTTTCATAAAGGACAATGACCAATATTTGACTAATATTTTGTTGAAGATCAATGCCAAATTAGTAGGTTGAATTTATTGTTAGGCCTAAACATTCTCCTTCTCTTCCTGTTGTTTCCAAGCATTCACTCTCATTCTACGTATGGATATGTCACAAGGTTCATTCTTTGATTACAGCGGTGGTCAGCTCTTTTTTTTTTAGGAATATTTTGCACAAACACCCCTACACTTATTAAAAAACTCAACCAATAACAAAGCCAATGCTCTCTTATTCCCTAAGGTTAAGTAAGAATATGGTTTTTTTTAAGGCACGTTATAAGCTAGAAACAAGGAATGGTCAAATAAGCTCAAAGGAGGTACACAAGGAAAAATATACAAGGTTGGCTATTTGGTCAAAGTAGCTATTTCAAGAAAATGCTTCAATCATGTTTATGTATGCATGTGAAAATGTAGCCTAAAAAAGAATCAAAATAAGTTCTAGAGTAACAATTCCATGAGTGAAAAAGAAATCACAAAAAAAAAGAGAATGGAATAGATGTTCAATCCATTCATCGATAGGCTCAAAATCTTACAAGGCATATATCCATCATTCGTAATCTATCAATTCAACTTCCATAACCAAGCATGTGAAATTTAAGAAAGAAGACAATTTATTCAACCATGCTATGATCTCTGAATTTGAATTGCTACTTCCACACAATAATAGTTATCTACCCCAACTAAAATGCGTCTTAAAAGTAAAATTACCTCCACAACAAAATTTAATCTTTACTCTGCCATCCTTAATTAGTTTAGCTATTAGTAAATTCCTGACAAACATATAAACATGACAAACATATTAATAAACACACATCTTAATTTTTTTTTGGTTTTTTTTTACACAACTAGTCACACAACTATCCTTCCCCCCAACCAGATCACAACATTGTCCTCAATGTCAAAACATAGGTAGGTAAAGGATAGAAGATATTACATGTTGTTGTAATTACTGAAAAGAGAAAGCTCACACAAATTTAAACAGAAACAAAGTACGATAAATAAAACCAAAGCTTGTAATTATTTAAATAGTTGGAGTGTCTGATCTGGCTTGCTTTTCATACTACTTCCCTCACTGCTTCCTTCTGACCAATCTATCTGAGCTGTTACTGGATCAGGTTAATAAACAAAAGCTTCTAATTTATCAATCAACTCATCAACAGTGGAAGCATAAATAAAGAGTCGTCTTGCCAAAGGTGTGATAAATTTTTGTTACATAGCATGGTCAAGAAAAAATAACAAAAGATCAAAGAAATTATTAACATTCAACAAACCTATGGTTTTATGGTGGATGTTCAGTTGGGCCCAAGAGACAATTTGAAAAAGTTCTTCCAAAGTACCAAAACCACTCGGTAAGGCAATGAATGCATCAGAATTATCAAGCATAGCTATTCGTTCATGTAAAGATGATACTTGTAGTTCCTTTCCAAGTGTCTTTCCAGTGATATTCTTTTGAGTTAAAACTCTAGGAATGATACCTAAAACCTGATTGCTTATTATATATGTAGAGAGTGATACAACCCCCATTAATCCACGACAATCTTCCTCATATACGACATGAATATTCCTTGCAACAAGTGTTCAACCAAGAGTGCTTGCTGCTTTTATAAACTCTCAACTCTTCCCATAACTTGACCCACAAAATACACAAATACTAGTAAGTCTACGAACAGAAGAAGAAGAAGCTCCCTCCATTTCTACACTCACACTCCCTTTAAATGATTTTGAGTTGAAGGAAAGTCAAGAAAATATAGTGTTTAAATAGGGAAGAGAATAGAAAAAGGTAATGATAGCACCTATATGGGTAGGTTGACTGGTGTCAGAAAAGTTTGAAATTAAGAAACACATTTTTTCTTTTTTTTTTCTTTTCTTTCTTTTTTTTAGGAGATGTAGAAGATAATATATACATGTTGTTATGATTGTGGCTCACATCTTCCTTTGGTTTTACGTCCAGTAACGACTTAAACGCCTTCTACGAGTCGAGGAAGCTTTCCATCTAATTTTTTTATAAATTGGCAAATAGGGTCTTTTTGAGTTAGATTCCCAAGACTGCAAAACACATTAAGGATGTAAACATATAAAATTAAAATACTAGGGATCTGACTTCACTTGATTCAACAATCTATCATAGACAATAGAGTAGCTTTGGGACCTTTATTTTAATTAATTTCTAATCATTCAATTGATGGGAAGAATCCAGTAATTAATTAAAACTCAATTCCTTGGTCTAAACCTTAACTCTTAAAGGCATGACCTTTACTCTATGGATTCTCATGAAAAATATCACAATTCTCCCACATAACCTATAACCTCCATTCTTAGATGATTATAAATCATGACACTTGTTTTTTATGGTCTAGGTCATATGCAAACCTTCTGATTCTACATACTCCTCACTAGATCAATTTATGAGTGACTAATTCATAAAAACATTAAGAATCATAATAAGCATTCAAATTGAATAAAAAAGAAATTAATTAAAATTTTAATCTTAATACATCTCGATTAAATCAAGTTACGTCTTCACCTTAAAAACACACAAATTTAACTACACATGACAAAAGAGAAGAAGAAATAAAAAGAATAAAATAAAAAAATAAAAATATATACGGAGCTCAGTCTTCCATAAAAAAATTAACAAGTAGGCGGTAAACCTACCATGATAAAAAAAATTATTAACAAGTAGGCAGTATAAACCTGCCGTTAAATATATTAATAAGGATGTTGTATAAACCAGTTACTAAATAAATATTAACAATGATGTGATATGAACCAACCACCAAATAAAAATTAACAAAAGTGTGGTAATAACTAACCACCAAATATATATTTAAAAAAATGTGGTATAAACTAACTGCCAAATAAATATTAACAAAGGTGTGGTATAAACTAACCACCAAATAAGTTAGTAAGTAAGAAAATTAAAAGGTTAGTAGGTTAGTAAGTTATAAAGTTAGAAATAAAATACAAAAAGTAAATTACAGAATTTAAAGTGCAGAAAGTAAAGTACAGAAAGTTAAATACAAAAAATAAAAGAGAGAGTTTCCCCCACTAAGTTAGTACGTTAGTAAAATATAGAAAATAAAAGGGAGAGTTTCTTCCACTAAGTTAGTATGTTAGTATATACAAAGAAAAAAAATTAAAAGAGTCGAATATATATACAAAATATTTACACCATAAATTTGTTCTTCAAATCAAGTCCCCGGCAACGGCGCCAAAAACTTGATGTGGATTAAAAGTTGCAAACCCAAATGCAGGTTGTTTCAAGTAATAAAATCTCGGGAGTCTGAGGTCGATCTACAGAGAATTGATAAAGAAAAATTCTTTGAGGTAAAGTAAATATTTTGTCATAACAATAAAGGTGATAAAACTTAGTCACAAATTAAAAAAGACTTACTTGGGTTAGGAGATCCACTCTTGGTAAATAAAATAAGGACAAGATTAATTTTTTTTTATAATTCAATTAGAATCCACACATAATGGAGGTTCCAATCAAAAAATATAATGTTCAAAGTTCAATAAAAATTATTTATGTAATTATATTATGATTCCTTAATTCATCTATTAACACCAACACTTATATATGAGATCAAGCATTCATTGTGCCAAAATCTTGTCTACAATAAATCAAGATCTCTACTTTACAATGAGGGTTTCTAAATTGATTGAAAACAAAATACAACACGTATAATGACCACTTGAAAATATATCATTTAAGCATAAAAAAGAAATGAATCTAACCTTATTTTATTACCAAGAGCTTCATCCTTTACACCCAAGTAAAATGAAACTTAGTTACATATAAAAAAGAAGAAAGAATGAGAGAAGAAGAAAAAGAAGAAGAAGAACATGATTTCAATTTAGAACAAAGGAAAACTACTACAAGAAAAATAAGTAAAAAAATAGCATGATCTTGGCCTCTAGGACCAAGACCCCTTAAATGATACGCCAATGGTGCCTTTTATAGAGGATTAGGGATACAAAATGACAAGGGTGCTGAGTCATGAGTGAGTGGATGAGTGGAAAATGAGTGGAAAATGTCAAATGACTTTTGGTGAGTAAAAAATTATGGAGATTCTTTGTCTCCAAAATCATTTAGTTCTAAAGTCATTGCATTCGTCATTTTTTAACAAAGTGGCTTTCATGAAAGTTGTAGGCCTGGATCTTAGCTTTCAAATGCCGTTGTTTGGGTCAAAAATCATTTCTAGAACTCAAGATATGATTTGATCACTGCATACTGCTCAGGCCTAATGACAGCTCCTTTGTTCTAACTTCCAAGCCCAATATGACCCATTAGATCTCAGAATATGGAAAAGTGTTCAACATAAAAGTTATAGATTTGGGTCGTAACTATCAACCATAAAAAGTTCATCCTATTTGACATCCTATAGACGAAGCTATGTTATGAACAATATACATAGGTCAAGCTGTCAGGATCAGTACCCTAGTTCTTGCTTCAACTCCAATTTGAGTTATCCAAATGTGTGATCTAAACTTTGAGGTCTTCATGAAAGTTGTAGAACTCTTTCTTATATTGTAAATGCCACTAGAATTACCTAAAACAGCCACCTATAGCCCAAGATATGACCCAAATATAGAAATAGTGTAAGACATAAATCATGCTAAAAAATTCAATTAAGTTCAATTTGAGTCCAAACTTACAAAATATAACCAAACTCAATCAATTAAGTACATAGAGAGTGTAAATGACTAAAAATGAGGGTTTGTTAATGTATCAAATATGTGATTATCAATTATCATATCATCAATGTAAATTTGAAGCATCTTACCAATCTGTCCTTCAAAGACCTTATTCATCATTTGCTGGTATGTTGTCCCTGCGTTCTTCAATCTGAATGGCATGACGCAGTAACAGTAGCTTCCCATATTAGTTATGAAGGTGGTCTTGTCTTCGTCTTTCAGGTTCATAAGGATCTGGTTGTATCTTGAATAGGCTTCCATGAAAGAAAGTAGACGAAATCTAGGCGAGTTATCGACTAGCTTGTCAATGTTGGGAAGTTGGTAGGGGTCTTTTGGACACACTTTGTTCAGATTAGTGTAATCGATGCATATATGCTACTTTCCATTGACCTTCACCAAGACCACATTAGAGAGCCATTTGGTGTAGAAGACCTCCCTGATGAATCCAACATCTAAGAGCTCCTTCACCTGCTTCTGGATCACCTCTTGCCTTTCAGGTTTGACCTTCCTTTTTCGCTGGGCCACCAACTTTGCATCCTTCGAGATAAAGAGTTAATGGTAGATGAATTATTGGTCTAGCCTCGGAAAGTCTACAGAAGTCCAGGCGAAAGATCTTTGTTTCTTACTAGAAACTTGGTTAGTCAGGTTCTCTTTTCCTGATCAATATGTTCTCCAATATTGCTCACCTGGTCTAACTTGGTACCAAGTTAGAGGGATTGCAGTTCTCCATTAGGTTGAGGGTGTGTACCATGAATTTTCTCATGAACATCTAGTTCAGTCAAAAGGACGTTGACGGTGTCCGTAGTGACTGAAGCTGACCTATTGTCTTAGTCCATGGTCTGAGGTTTCTTAGTTATTTTCATGCTTTCATTGTAGCATTTTCTAGTCGTGACCTGGTCTCCTCTGATTGTGACAAACCTGTCCTACTGATCAAGGAACTTCATAGCCAAGTAGGGTGTGGAGATCATGGCCCCAAAGGCATTGAGTGAAAGACGACCCAATATGACATTATAGGTCGAGGGGCAATCAATCAACCATTAGCAATTTGACTTTGAGGGTTTTAAATAGAGAGTCCTTCGCTAAGGTCAAGTATGTTTCTAGGTATCCCACCGAGGTGATCTTGTCGATAGTAAATCCGATCAGCTTGCTGGTGTATGGGATTAGTTATTTCTTTGATAAACTTAGCTTCTTAAACAAGTCTAGGAACATGATGTCAACCAAGCTCCCCAGATCAATGAATATTTGGCAGACCTTGGCGTTTGTGATTATCCTGGAGATTACCATAGGGTCATTGTTGTGATTTTTGGCAAGTGCATTAAATCGTAAAAGTAATAAAAAGTGAGTAAGAGTATCATCCCACGAGGATTAAGTTACTAACTATTAAGTTCATTGAAATTGACACTATCTAAGCTAACGAAAAATGAAGTTGTTTCAAATATAATTAAAAAGTAAACTCAAAGCAGAGAGTATTAGAAGAAATAATGTAAGTAAGCAAATTAATAAATCAAAGGGGTGGAAAACAATGGTATTAAAGCGTTAGGGTTCCGACTTCACTTGAACTATTTAAATGCACATTCAAAATATTAGTTTAACTATGTTTTATTTCAATGATTTATAATCAATTCTCAAAATTAATTAATACCCAATCCCTTGGTATATTAATCATCTTCACACTATTTAGAATTAACTAATCCCTTAGTTTAACCCCAAATAGAGAAGACATTATCAAAAATGAGGAAATTAAAAGAAAGATCACATAACCCATAACGTCTTCCTAGTGATTGCAGAAATTATGGTGTTTATCATATGTTTTAGGCTCATGCGAATTTTTTCAAATTATACATTAATCCAAAAATCATTCCTAAATTGATCAAGTTTAGAAAAACATTAAGAGTAGAGATAAACACGTAAATCATGAAATAGAAACATAAATTAAACCCATAAATGAAGTTACATCATCAAAGTTCAAGATTCATCAAAGAAAAAGAGAATTAAAAACAAAAAAAATAAAAAGAATAAACAACTAAAAGCCTAAAAACATACAAACTCAAAAATGGCAATACCAAGTAATGAAAATCATGCATATCCTCAGAAACTGCTTCACAATCTCTTTTCAAGGTGTCACACATGCATAATTTATTTATCACATCGTCTCTCACATGCAGCTTTCATACATAAATGACTTCCAAAAAATATAAACGAAAGACTAAATCTACTCATAAAGTACAAGCCCGAATAAGTTTATAAAACTACAAATACACATCAAACCCATATCCATAGGGTTGTTTTTCATCTCTTTCTCCACTAATGTAAATAACATATAACCAAGGATCAAAAGGGTCTTTACAAAAGTTGTAATGTAATGCCAAGGGTACGTATTAAGAATGAAAGAGTAGGATAATGAAAGCAAAAGTTGAGATACAAAATCATGTAAATTTTAAAATTCAAGTCACAGATTGTAGAATAAGTGCAAAACGGAGCATAAGAAACAACACATTATTCTCTCTCTTTTTATTTTTTATATATTTTTTTTCTTTCTTTCTTCTTTTTTTAACTACCTTCACCCCAAACTTATTCTTTGCAATACTTTGGGTAGACTTTCTCTTTTTTAATTTTTTTTCATTGCTCCTAAAATACTTCATGCACAAAGACTAACTAAGGCTTGAATAATAAAATAATACAAGATATGCACTCAATAAAGGGTGTGTGAGAGTGACTTTTTTATGGATATGAGAAAGATAAATGTGAGTAAAGAAAAGAAATAAAGGCCAAACAATAATAAGACTGCAAAAGGGATCTAAGGATATACTATGTTTATAGGTTAGCTTAAAAGACTCAAACGATCTAAAGAAGGCCCTTATCATCTCCTTAATCATGCACTGCCTAGGATTTCGTCTCAAGAGAGAATTTAACAACTTTTAGATGGAAGTCATCTACACAAGTGCAATCCTATAAACTTTTTCTAAGCTTGACATGCATGCATAATACAAGGTCTATCAAAAATAAAGATGGGAAGAACATCTATGCACAATTAAAACAATAGAGATAAATGCAACTCATAGATTCTCATGTGTTATCCCAAGAAAATAAATCAATCCATAATTTATGCAATCAATGAATATTCAATTCAATATACCGGCATGCACAGTTTCAACCAAAATGACTCAAAACACAAAAGAATGATGAAATCAAAATAAAATTGATAAAAATGAATGTCGAGATAAAATCTTTTTGGCGGTCGACAACTATATACATACCCCTACAAATGCTCCGAAGTCGGGGAGGCACCTAAGCCGACTAAACATCATTAAAAAAAAGAAACACAAAAATAGCGAAGCTATCCCCCCCCCCCAAACTTGAAATAAACAGTGCCCCAACTATACAAACAATTAAATGTACACAACAGAAATAAAAATAGTAAAATAAAAGTGGAGGGTCAATAAAAGCTTATTGTTTTGGTGGTGAGATCAATCTTGCTCTTCATCATCTTCATTCTCCTCTTCATCTTCCTCACTAAAGTTGATGTTAGCCATAATCTCCTCGTCAATCATAGGAAGACCACCCAGGGCTGCAGTGTTCAGGTTCAATTGCTTTGCCATGTTGTGCAACATGTTTTCCAAAGCATATTGAGATTGAATAACATGGGTCAGTTGCCTCTGGTTTTGGTGCTACACACACTCTACTATGTCTACTCATTGAGCCATAGTGAGCACCCGACGTGGTTTCCTGACTGTTGGGCCTTAAACTTGAGTTGTTGGTGCTGCTTGAGCTACTATGTCTTCTTTAAAATACCTTTCAATCACTGATGCAGTGATTAGAGGTGTAGGTCAAATGAATTGATCCCCGATAATACGAATATCCCTTGTGGAGCACAGAATGGTGATGCGAGATGAATATAGAAAGCTTCCAGAGGTCTCTTGTGCAGTCATATGCTTGTGAAAAGCCATAATCCTTCCAATATCAACCACGTCACTAGTCATAATAGCAAATACAAGCAAAGCCCTCTTAACTAGTACCTCAGAGGTGTTGGAGCATGGAAGGATGTTGGATTGAACAAAAGTGCACCAAACTCTCGGGATCAGTTTAAAATCTATTTTCTTAAAAAATTTAGGTACATTTTTGGTGTCCAACGCTCATTGAGCTCTTGCCTTGCAAAGCACGCTAAGGACAAGGTGTGGTTCCAGTTGCCTTCTAAGAAAATCATGATAGCCACACTGCCTAGGATGATCATACTCAAGACCAAAATACTCGTTCAACATATCCTTTCAGAAATCCATAAGGGTCCCCCTTACCATGGTATGACAATGGTCACCTTCATCGGAGTCAATAAAAGCATTGACATAAAATTCACAAACCAATGTCTAGGACCTTGGAACTGGAAGTTAGCACAGTCTCCTCTCTTCAATATGTGAACAAATCTCTGGGTATTCATTCACTTCTAAGATGAGCTCCTATTCTCGGATGAAGTTCATTTTCATCGGCACATCATTAAACTTCTTTTCGTGAATGGCGGAACGAAAATGGCTCGCATCGAAGGAGGAAGAGCTAGATCCTTCTCCAACAGCACTGATGTGGATTAAAAGTTACAAACTCAAGTGCAGGTTGTTTCAAATAATAAATTCTCCAGAGTCCGAGGTCGATCCACAGGGAATTGATGAAGAAAAATTCTTTGACGTAATATTTTGACACAATAATAAAAGTAATAAAACTTGGTTACAAATAAAAATGATTTACTTAGGCTAGAAGATCCACTTTTGGTAAATAAAATAAGGATAAGATTAATTTTTTTAATAACTCAATTAGAATCCACACATAATGGAGGTTCCAATCGAAAAATACAACGTTCAAAGTTCATTAAAAATTATATACGTAATTATATTATGATTCCTTTAATCATATATTAACACCACCACTTATAAATGGGATCAAGAATTCACTGTGCCAAAATCTTGTCTACAACAAATCAAGATCTTCACTTTACAAGGAGGGTTTCTAAATTGGTTGAAAACAAAATACAACATGTATAATAACTACTTGAAAATATATCATTTAAGCACAAGAAAGAAATGAATCTAACCTTATTTCATCACCAAGAGCTTCACCCTTTCATCTAAGTAAAATAAAACTTAGTTACTCATAGACAAGAAAAAAGGAAGAGAGAAGAAGAAGAAGAAGAACATAACTTCAATTTAGAACAAAAGAAAATTATAATAAGATAAACAAACAACAAAATAACATGATCTTGGCCTCTAGGACCAAGACCCCTAAATGATCTGCCAATAATGCTTTTTATAGAGGATTAGGGATACAAAATGACTAGGGGCTGAGTCATGAGTGAGTGGATGAGTGAAAAATGAGTGAAAAATGCCAAATGACTTTTGGTGAGTGGAAAATTATGGAGATTCTTTGTCTCCAAAATCATTTAACTCTGAAGTCATTGCATTCATCATTTTTTAACAAAGTGGTCTTCATGAAAGCTGTACGTTAGGATCTTAGCTTTCAAATACCATTCGCTTAGGTCAAAAATCATTTCTGCAACTCAAGATATGGTCTGATTACTGCATACTACTCAGGCCCAGTGATAGCTCCTCTGTTCTGACTTCCAAGCCCAATATGACCTCCAAGGAGTCTGAACTGAGTTTTGTGTTCAACATGAAAGTTGTAGATTTGGGTCTTAATATTAATCATCAAAATTTTAGCCCATTTAACATCTTATAGCCCGAGCTATGTTATGAATAGTATGCATAGGTCAAGCTATTAGATTAGCACTCTAGTTCTTACTTCAACTCCAATTTGAGTTATCCAAATGTGTGACTAGGCCTTTGAGGTCTCATGAAAGTTGTAGAGCTCTCTCTTATCTTTCAAATGCCACCAAAATCACCTAAAAAGGCCACCTACAGGCCAAGATATAGCCTAAATACAGAAATAGTGTAAGACATAAATCATACTAAAAAATTCAATTAAGTCCAATTTAAGTCCAAACTTACAAAACATAACCAAAATCAATCAATTAAGTACATAGAGAGTGTAAATAACAAAAAATGAAGGTTTATTAATGTATCAAATATGTGATTATCAAATTCTTCCACACTCAGCTTTTTGCACTCCTCGGCAAAATACACAAGACCAAAACTAAGAAAAACAAAACAGACTTAAAAGCTAAACACTCTAAAAGACTCAATTTCTAATAATATTCAAGAATGAAGAGTAACCAATCATTCAAGTAATTAAAACATTTATAAGGTAACGTTTCTTCACATCTCAAACTAACACACAAGGAAACTTAAATTGAAAAGCATGAGTCAAGAATGATAGATCTTCACAAGATTCACTCTCAATCCCTCAAGTGTTTAAAAGGTATGTATTTCACTCAATTTAACCCATGAAAATTGTACTACTATAAGCTTGCTTATCTTATATTTATCTGCTACTCAAAAACAACATGCACACAAAAATCAAGAGGGTTTTATTCAAGGTTGTAATGGGGCTATGGTAAAGGAGAAGGGTAATATGGATATGAGAAGTTAAATACCAAAGAGAATAGAAGAGCATTATGATACAGTTAGAGTGGAGAAGATGTTTGAGAACATTCAGTTTAAATTTCCTAAGAGTTTTTTAGTTCCTTCTCTGTTTGCTTCATTCTCATAAAGGACAATGACTAATATTTGACTAATGTTTCGTTGAAAATCAATGCCACATTGGTAGGTTGAATTCATTGTTAGGCCTGAACATTCTCCTTCACTTCTTATTGTTTCCAAGCATCCATTCTCATTCTAGATATGAATATATCACAAGGTGCATTCTTTGATTGCAGTGGTGGTTAGCTCTTTTTTTTTTCTTTTTTTTAGGAACAGTTTGCATATACACCCCTATACTTATTAAAAAACTCAACCAATAACAAAGCTCATGCTCTCTTATTCCCTAAGGTTAAGTAAGAATATAGTTTTTTTTAAGGCACGTTATGAGCTAGAAACAAGGAATGGTCAAATAAGCTCAAAGGGGGTACTCAAGGGAAAATATGCAAGGTTGGCTATTTGGTCAAAGTAGCTATTTCAAGAAAAATGCCTCAATCATTTTTATGTATGCATGTGAAAATGTAGTCTAAAAAAGAATCAAAACAAGTTCTAGAGTAACAATCCCATGAGTGAATAAAATCACACAAGAAAGAAGAGAATGGTACAAATGTTTAATCAATTCATCGATAAGCTCAAAATCTCACAAGGCATATATCCATCATTCTTAATCTATCAATTCAACATCCATAACCAAGCATGTAAAATTTAAAAAAGAAGACAATTTATTCATCCATGTCATGATCCTTGAATCCATTTGCTACTTCTATACAAAATAGTTACTACCCTAATCTAGATGCGTCTCAAGAGTAAAATTACCTCCAGAGCAAAATTTACTCCTTACTCTATCATCCTTAATTGGTTTAGCTGTTAGTAAATTACTGATAAACATTTAAATACGATAAACATATTAATAAACATACTTCTTAATTTTTTTTATTTTTGTTTTTTCTTGGTTTTTTTATACAACTATTTACACAACTATCCTTTCCCTCAACTAGATCACAACATTATCCTCAATGTCAAAATATAGATAAGTAAAGGATAGAAGATATTACCTATTGTTGCAATTACTGAAAAGAAAAACCTTACACAAAATTAAATAGAGACAAAGTACGATGAATAAAATCAAAAGTAAAGGAAAGTTATAAATGAAGTGTCAGATCACACTCTTGTTCCTTGTTGCCTCCTTGGTTGCTTGCTTCTGACCAATCTATTTGAGTTAATGATGTTGTTATGATTGTGGCTCACATCTTCCTCTAGTTTTACATCCAGTAACAGATTAAACGCCTTCTATGAGTCGAGGATAAGCTTCCCATCCAATTTTCTTATAAATCGGCAAGCAATGTCTTTTTGAATCAGATTCTCAAGACTGTAAAACACATTAAGGATGTAAACACATGACATTGAAACATTAGGGATCTGACTTCACTTGATTCAATAATCTATCATAGACAATAGAGTAGCGTTGTTACTTTCATTTTAATCAATTTCTAATCATTCAATTGATGGGGAGAATCCAGTAATTAATTAAAACTCAATTCCTTGGTCTAAACCTTAACTCTTAAAGGCATGACCTTTACTTTGTGGATTCTCATGAAAAATACCATAATTTTCTCACACAACCTATAACCTCCATTCCTAGATGATTATAAATTATGACACTTATTATTTATGGTCTAGGTCATATGCAAACCTTCTAATTCTACATACACCTCACTAGATCAATTTATGAGTGGCCAGTTCATAAAAGTATTAAGAATCATAATAAGCACTCAAATTGAATAAAAAAGAAATTGATTAAAATTCTAATCTTAATATATGTCAATTGAATCAAGTTACGTCTTCACCTTAGAAACACACGAATTTAACTACACATGACACAAGAGAAGAAGAAATAGGAAGAATAAAAAAAATATATACAGAGCTCAACCTAAAAAAAATATTAACAAGTAGGCAGTATATACCTACTATGGTAAAAAAGAAAAACAATTATTAACAAGTAGGCAGTATAAATTTACCATTAAATATATTAATAAGGATATGGTATAAACCAGCCACCAAATATATATTAACATGTAGTAAATAAAAATTAATAAGGGTGTTGTATGAACCAACCACTAAATAAAAATTAACAAGGGTGTGGTGTAAACTAACCACCAAATAAAAATTAACAAAGGTGTGATAATAACCAACCACCAAATAAATATTAACAAAATGTAAATTATAGAATTTAAAGTACAGAAAGTAAAGTATAGAAAATAAAAAGAGAGTTTCCTTCTCTAAGTTAGTACGTTAGTAAAATACAAAAAATAAAAAAGAGAGTTTCTCCCACTAAGTACATTAGTATGTACAAAGAACCAAAAAAATTAAAAGAGTAGAATATATATATATATATATATATATATATATAATATATATATATATATATATACAAAATATTTATACAATAAATTTGTTCTTCAAATCAAGTTCCCAGCAACAGTGTCAAAAACTTGATACGGATTAAAAGTTGCAAACCCAAGTGCAAGTTATTTCAAGTAATAAATTCTCGGGAGTCCGAGGTCGATCCACAGGGAATTGATGAAGAAAATTTTTTTGACGTAATATTTAGACAGAACAATAAAAGTAATAAAACTTGGTCACAAATAAAAAAGATTTACTTGGATTAGAAGATCCACTCCTGGTAAATAAAATAAGGATAAGATCTTTTTATAACTCAATTAGAATTCACACATAATGGAGGTTCCAATCAGAAAATACAACATTCAAAGTTCATTAAAAATTATATACGTGATTATATTATGATTCATTTAATCATTTATTAACACCACCACTTATAAATTAGATCAAACATTCATTATGCCAAAATCTTGTCTTCAACAAATCAAGATCTCCATTTTACAAGGAGGGTTTCTAAATTGATTGAAAACAAAATACAACATGTATAATGACCACTTGAAAATATATCATTTAAGCACAAGAAAGAAATAAATTTAACCTTATTTCATTACTAAGACCTTCACCATTTCATTCAAGTAAAATGAAACTTAGTTACTCATAGACAAGAAGAAAGGAAGAGAGAAGAAGAACATAAATTCAATTTAGAACAAAAGAAAATTACAACAAGATAAACAAACAACAAAATAGCATGATCTTAGCCTCTAAGACCAAGACCCTTAAATGATCTACTAATGGTGCCTTTTATAGAGGATTAGGGATACAAAATGACAAGGGGACTGAGTCATGAGTGAGTGGATGAGTGGGAAATGCCAAATGACTTTGGGTGTGTGAAAAATTATGGAGATTCTTTGTCTCTGAAATCATTTAGCTTTGAAGTAATTGCATTCATCATTTGTTAACAAAGTGGTCTTCATGAAAGTTGCAAGCCTTGATCTTATCTTTCAAATGTCGTTAGTTTGGGTCAAAAATCATTTCTACGACTCAAGATATGGTCTGCTTACTGCATACTACTCAGGCCTAGTGACAGCTCCTCTGTTCTGACTTCCAAGCCCAATATGACCTCTAAGGAGTCCGAACTGTGTTTTGTGTTCAATATGAAAGTTGTAGATTTGGGTCGTTAATATCAACATCAAAATTTCAGCCCATTTGACATCCTATAGCCTGAGATATGTTATGAACAGTACTCATAGGTCAAGCTGTCAGGATCAGCACTATAGTTCTTATTTTAACTCCAATTTGAGTTATCTAATCATATGACTAGGTCTTTAAGGTCTGCATGAAAGTTGTAAATCTCTCTCTTATCCTTCAAATGCCACTAGAATCACCTAAAAAGGTCACCTACAACCCTAGATATAGCCCAAATACAGAAATAGTGTAAGACATAAATCATGCTAAAAAATTCAATTAAGTCCAATTTGAGTCTAAACTTACAAAATATAACCAAAATCAATCAATTAAGTACATGGAGAGTGTAAATAACTAAAAATGAAGGTTTATTAATGTATCAAATATGTGATTATTAAGCACCCCTTCTTCTTTTTACAGGTGGCATGATGAATATCCTGCAAAATAAAAGCATAAAATGAATAACCCATATGGCTGCAAGCAAAATAACTAACCCTTAAGTTTCCACAGAAGTCAAACCATGTATTAATGGAATTTTTAACCACATCATCTTATTCTTGATGCACATCTAATGTAATCCATAAAAATGATAACCCTTAACAATATTCTTAAACAAATCAGTCATAAGGAGCAGTTGATCAATACCAAATGGGTATGACGAACATGGCAAATGGATAAGTGCATTGAACAAATTCAGCACATGCTAAAATATGAACATAGCAAACAATGCACACCACATTCAACTAAAATGACCCAATTACCATAGTCAGCAATACCAACATATGAAAGAGTACCATAATCATAAGTTCAACAATGTACACCACAAAATACCATGCACAATATTTATGCACAGCATTCAGCAATGCTACGTATTCCATCATAATATTTATGCATCATCAAACCAATAATTCTTACCCACTAAACAGTGCCAATCAATAGTTATCCACGCAATAAATCAATGGCCATCATTAATTTAAATCAGATTTGCTCAATTTTAGATTTTCCCCAAAAATTCTCAATTCAAAAAGCCTAAAACCCCAATCTGCCTAATCCATGAAATTAACAAAACATAACATGAAATTGAGATGTAGGATTCATGAATATACGTTGCACAATAAATAATTGAAGCACAAAGATAAGAAAAGAGAATGGGCTCATGGGAAAATACTTGAGCCACGCATAAGAGTGGGAAGATGGTGAGAAGTTTACCCTCTTAAGCACGTGCTGGATGAAGGAAGAGAAATGGTGAATGGAGAAGAGAAATGAACTAGGTGTGTGAGAAATCAGAGAGAAATAGAGAAGAAAATATAAGAGAATGCAAAGGATACAGAAGAACAGAGGCAGATGAATGAAGCAGACGATGCAAGCTCAACTGCTGGCTTCTATCCTAAGTTTAAAACCTTTTTGCCAGACGCATGCTTGAGCGCTTTAGCTTACAGTGCTTGAGCGCACGCTCACTTAATTTTTTTTTTTGAAATAGAAACAAAAGTCTACTAAAACAATGAATTCAACTTTAAGAAAGATTAAGCTTCGCAAAAAGGAAAGAAATTAAACAAGCAATATGTCACTCACATCCCTCTACATGATTCATGGTATGTCTAATAACTAACTTTATAATCACCTTGTTACAGATGACGTTTAATGGCATTAAAATATACAACTCCTTATGTAGGAATCGTAGTGATTTCAGGTCAAAGGACCACATATACTATTGTCACTTTAAGAACCACTTATGACAATCACGTAATAATCCACGTAGCGTTCTCATAATGGGTCAGTCGAATACATCATTACTCTAATGTGTATCCATGTGAAGACTTGATATCTCATATCTATGACCCATGAGACGTGGTTGATACGGATTAAAAGTTACAAACCCAACTGCAGGTTATTTCAAGTAATAAATTCTCAGGAGTCTGAAGTCGATCCACAGGGAATTGATGAAGAAAAATTCTTTGAGGTAAAGAAAATATTTTGTCATAACAATAAAGGTGATAAAACTTGGTCACAAATAAAAAGAATTTACTTAGGTTAGGAGATCCACTTTACGTAAATAAAATAGGGATAAGATTAATTTTTCTTTATAACTCAATTAGAATCTACACATAATGGAGATTCCAATTAGAAAATACAATATTCAAAGTTCATTAAACATTATATATGTAATTATATTATGATTCCTATAATCATTTATTAACACCACCACTTATAAATAGGCTCAACCATTCATTGTGCCAACCTCTTGTCTACAATGAATCAAGATCTCCACTTTACAAAGAGGGTTTCTAAATTGATTAAAAATAAAATACAACACGTATAATGACTACTTGGTAATATATCATTTAAGCACAAGAAAGAGATTAATCTAACCTTATTTCATTACCGAGAGCTTCACTCTTTCACTAAAGTAAAATAAAAATTAGTTACTCATAGACAAGAAGAAAGGAAGAGAGAAGAAAAAGAAGAAGAAGAAGAACATAACTTCAATTTAGAACAAAAGAAAACTACAACAAGATAATCAAACAACAAAATAGCATGATCTTGATAACTAACACCCAGACTCCCAAATGATCAGCTAAGGCTCCCTTTTATAGAGGATTAAGGATACAAAATGATAAGGGGGCTGATTCATGAGTGAGTGGATAAGTGAAAAATGAGTGGAAAATGCCAAATGACTTTTGATGAGTGAAAAATTATGGAGATTCTTTGTCTCCAAAGTCATTCAATTCTGAAGTCATTGAATACATTATAATTTTGAAATATAGCTTTCATGAAAGTTGTAGGCCTAGATCTCAGCTCTCAAATGCCACTAGAATCATCTTAAAATGGCACCTACAGCCCGAGATACGACCCAATTAGTATATAGTGTTCAGGCCCAATTACAACTCCTCTATTCTGACTTCCAAGCCCAATATGACCTCCAAGAAATCCGAACTGAGTCTTCTATTCTTCATCAAAGTTGTAGATATGGGTCTTAACTTGCAGATACCAAAATTTTAGCCTAATTACAGCTCGAGTTATACTCTGATTATTGCACATTGTTCAGGTCCCAATTACAAAACTCGTATTTTGATTTCCAAGCCCAATTACTTCCATTATATATCTGACTTTGACCTAGAGCTCTTCATGAAAGTTATAGATCTCTCTCTTATCTTTCCAACAAGGTAAAATATATAATTTTTAGACATCTAGAACTAAAGATATGATCAAAATACATAAATAATGTAAGACATAAATTCATGCTAAAAAAATCAATTAAGTCCAATTTGAGTTCAAACTTACAAAACATAACCAAACTCAATTAATTAAGTACATGGAGAGTGTAAATGATTAAAAATAAGGGTTTATTAATGTATAAAATATGTGATTATCAAATTTTTCCACACTTAGCTTTTTGCACTCTTGGGCAAAACACATAAGACTAAAACTAGGAAAAAAAAATGATGCAGACTCAAAAGCTAAACACTCTAAAAGACTCAATTTCTATTAATATTTAAGAATGAAGCGAAACCAATCATTCAAGGGATCAAAACATTTATGAGGTAACATTTTTTCACATCTCAAACTAACAAGCAAGGAAATTTCAATCGAAAAACATGAGTCAAGAATGATAGATCTTCACAAGATTCACTCTCAATCCCTCAAGTGTTTAAAAAGTAGGTATTTCACTTAATTCAACCTATAAAAATTGCACTACCATAAGCTTGCTTATCTTTTACTTCTCCACTACTCAGAATACATGCACACATAAATCATAAGGACTTTATTCAAGGTTGTAATGGGGTCAAGGTAAAGGAGAAAGTAATATGGATATGATAAGTTAAATACCAAAGAGAATAAAAGAGCATGAAAGCTGAGCTCAATTAACAAGCATGAAAATGCATCCTAACTCCACCTAATACAAATTTCCTTTACATATTCTTTTCCTTTCCTTTATTGCCTTGTTGGCCCTTATTTGCACTTTTTTTTATCTTTTTTTTGAAGAAGAAGAACATAATATATACATTTTTTTAAGTAAACATTTTTTTTAACCATTCTGCACACACACACCACACTTGATCAAGAACTCATCCAATGACAAAGCTAATGTTCTTTTATTCCTTAAGGTCGGGTAAAAGCATAATTTTTCATTTAAGACATATAATGAGTTCGAAACAAAGAATGATCAAATAAGCTCAAAGGGGTTAAGCAAGGGGAAATAAGTCATTTCCAATGCATTACATTAGCGGGAATCAGAAAATTTTCAAGAAGCCATAAGAGTGCTTGATATCATATTGAGACAATATGCTGCTGAGCAAGGCTGCCTATTTGTGTACCAGTCATTCTTGGCTATTTAGTTAAAGTAGCTATTTCAAGAAAAATGTCTCAATCATATTTATGTATGCATATGAAAACGTAGTCTCAAAATGAATCAAAGTAAGTTCTAGAGTAACAATTCCATGAGTGAAATTCAAACAAGAAAGAAGAAAATGGTACAAATGTTCAATCCATTCATCAATAGGCTCAAGATCTCACAAGGTATAATTCTATCATTCTCAGTTCACCAATTCAACATCCATAACCAAGCATGTGATTTTTAAGAAAGAAGACAATTTACTCAATCATGCAAATTTTAATAAATTGCTGACAAACATACACAACAAACATATTAATAAACACCCTTCCTAAATTTTTTTTTGAGTTTTTTTATTTTTTTTTCACAACCATCAAAATTGTAATTAGATAGGTAAAAGATAGAAAATATTACCTATTGCTGCAATTACTGAAAAGAAAAACCTTTCATAAATTTAAACAGAAACAAAGTACGATAAATAAAATCAAAGATAAGAAAGTTATAGATGAAGTGTCAGATCACACTCTTGTTCCTTGCTGCCTCCCTTGTTGTTGCCTTCTGACTAATCTATTTGAGCTATAACTAGTTCAGGTTCATAAACAAAAAGTTTGTAATTTATCAATTAATTCATCAACAGTAGAAGTAGAGATAAGGAGTCATCTTGCTAATGGCGTGATAAAGTTCTGTTCCAGAGCATGGTCAACAAAAGATAACAAATTATCAAAAAAATTATTAACATTCAACAAACCTATGGGTTTATAGTGGATGTTTAGTTGGGCCCCTAGAGATAATTTGAAAAAATTCTTCCAAAGTACTAAAACCACCCGATAAGGCAATGAATGCATCAGAGTTTTCAAGCATTGTCCTCATTCGTCCATGCACAGATGATACTTGAAGTTCCAACCCAATTGTCTTTCCAATGATGTTCTTTCGAGTTAAAAGTTCAGGAATGACACCTTTATGTACAGTTTTCATGGCCTATCTTTATACTGCGCATCATGAGTGCAGTAGCCTTCACAATCTTACCGCCCCTTGAAAGAGACATTGAATTCCCTTAAGGAATTTTAGACTTAAGGCACTCCTCCCGCTTATGGGATATCCCAGCCTATGCATCGTCCCTCTAGTTAAAGAGAGAAAATCTAAATACGATGACCAGTGACTATAGCCAGTGGAGCTATGCTTAGGAGCCTAATAAATCAATACAAAGAATTGAGCTTAGAGGCATTGTCACGCGAGAATGCAAACACGGGATGTTTCTTTCTGTCCATCAGCAAGTAGAGCCTACGGTTAAAACCTGGGAATGCTTACACGGCTCTCTACAGAGTATAACACATAAACCTTATTTATGGACTGACGTGCGAAGGTCCACCCAAGTCAAGAGTCAATATTGTTCCTAAGACTGTAATGCTCTTGCTCGTCCTTGAAAAGATTCCACAAACTAAGAAATTCACATTGCACATATCCACAAGAATGCGTCTCAAGAGTCAATAAGACATTATCTAATGGCTCCTTACTCAGTCCATTCTTAATGAACAATATTTTATCTTCCTCATTTACGGAAACCATCCCTAAAGAACGACATCGGGTGTTACAACTCCATCGCGCACATTTGTAACAAACTTTCATTCTTTTGGCTCTTCTCCTTTTAGAATAAGAACTTTTACTAAGACTCGGCATGTATGGGACAAATGAATCTGAAGATTCACCAGCTAAATGAACCTTTGCTTCGATTATCCAGTGAATATCTTCTGGGATGCCCTTGTACATTAACAGTCTCAGTCTTTCACACCTGGCTTTGTAAATTTTTGTTAGAACATTTTGAGGAAAAGAAGGGAAATGCTTTCTTAGATTTGAGAGAATGACATCCATTTTGAAGGAGAAAGAATCAGTTATTATGGGAAACTGAAAAACAAACTAACTTGAGAGTCACAGAGTATCGTTATCCGCCATTTAACCGAGAACACAAAGAACTGTAAAAAGAAAGAAACAAAATTAAATAAATTCTACTCATAATAAGGATTAGAAAGGGAGATGGATTCTACCTCAACAACTTGATGTTCCAAAATTGATTTGAGTCTTTGTCCATTGACCTTAAATACAACACCATTCCTAGGGTTCTCAATGTCTATGACCCCATGAGGATACACATGTTTAACAATAAAAGGACCAGTTCACCTAGATCTCAATTTTCCAAGGAATAGGTGAAAATGAGAATTATAAAGTAGAACTTTTTGAACAATTTCAAAAGATTTTCTCAAAAGTGATTTATCATGAAAAACTTTTGTTCTAACTTTATAAATCTTTGAGTTTTCATATGCATCATTTCTCAATTCCTCAATTTCATGTAATTACAATTTGCGTAACTTGGAAGCATCATCAAGATTTAAATTGAAAGCTTTAATGACCCAAATTGCTTTGTGCTCTAACTCTATAGGCAAGTGACAAGGTTTTTCATTGACTAACCGATAGGGTGATATACCTAAAGATGTTTTGAAAGTAGTACGGTAAATCCCAAAGTGCATCATTTAATCTTAAATATCAATCTTTACGATTTGGGTTAACCATTTTTTCCAAAATGTGTTTAATCTCCCTATTTGCTAATTCTACTTGTCCACTTGTTTGAGGATAATAAGAGGTGGCAATTTTATGTGTGATGCCATATTTCTTCATTAAGGATTCAAATGATTTATTGCAAAAACGTTTTCCCCCATCATTGATGATAGCTCGAGGGATTCCAAATCGACTCAAAACATTTTCTTTTAAAAATTTAAGAACAATTTTGTGATCATTGCGTTGACATAGAATCGCCTCAATCCATTTTGAGACATAATCAACTGCAACCAAAATATACACAAATCAAAATGATGATGGAAATGGACTCATGAAATCAATTCCCCAACAATCAAAAATTTTAATGACAATGATAGGGTTCAGAGGCATCATGTCTCTTTTAGAAATGGAATCCAATTTCTGATAACTTTTATAACTTTTGCAAAAAATATAGCTGTCCTTAAATAAAATGGGATAATAAAATCCACACTGCTAGATTTTTGTAACTATTTTCTTCGAAAAAAATGACCTCCACATGCTTCTGAATGACAAAATTTAATGACACTACTTACCTCATTGTCGGGTACATATCTTCGAAGAATTTGATCAGGACAATATTTGAATAAAAATGGGTCATCCCAATAAAAATTTTCACTTCAATTAAATTTTTTTTTCTATCTTGGTGCGTCCATTGAGGCGGCAACTTACCTGTTACAAGAAAATTGACAATGTTAGCAAACCAAGGCATGGAATTGACAGAAAATAAAAATTCATCGGGAAAAGAATCATTGATAGATGTCTGGATAAATGATCAGCAACAACATTTTTGGCTCCTTTCTTGTGTTTTATTATGATGTTGAATTCTTAAAGTAACAAGATCCATCGTATCAATCTCGGTTTGGCATTCTGCTTAGACATTAAATATCTAACAATAGCATGATCAGTGAAAATAACAGTGGAAGAACCAATTAAATAAGCTCAAAATTTATCCAATGCAAAAATTACAGAAAGTAGTTCTTTTTCAGTAGTGGTGTAATTTATTTGTGCACTATTCAAAGTTCGACTTGCGTAATAAATTACATGAGGCTTACATTCCTTTCTCTGTTCTAAAATAGCACCAATAGCAAAATCACTAACATCACACATTAACTCAAAAGGTAAAGACCAGTCAGGGGATTGCATGATAGGAGCAGAAGTCAAAAGACCGATTAATTTTTCAAAATATTTTTGACAATCTTGGGTCCAATCAAATAGTTCATCTTTTGTTAGAAGATTACATAATGGTATAGAAATGACACTAAAGTCGTTAACGAATCTTCTATAAAATCCTGCATGTCCTAAAAAGGAATGAACTTCTCTGACTATTTTTGGGGAAGGCAAATGCGCAATTAATTCAACTTTAGCCTTATCAACTTCAATTCCCTTAGAAGATATCACATGACCTAACACTATTCCTGAGGTAACCATGTAATGACATTTTTCTTAATTTAACACAAATCATTTTTCTTCACATCTTTCAAGAACTTTTTCCAAATTATCAAGATAATTTTCAAAAGAATTTCCAAAAACTGTTAGATCATCCATGAAAACCTCTAAATAATACTCAATCATGTCACTGAAAATACTTAGCATACATCTTTGAAAAGTTATCGGAGCATTACAAAGACCAAAAGGCATTCGTCTATATGCAAAAGTGCTAAAGGGGCAAGTAAAAGTGGTCTTTTCTTGGTCATTAAATATTTAATGCAAGTGGTATTTGATTATAACCTGAATAACCATCAAGAAAACAATAAGGATGTCCTGCTACTCTTTCCAGAATCTGATCAAGAAATGGCAAAGGGAAATGATCTTTCCTAGTGGCTGCATTCAATTTTCTAAAATCAATACACATACTCCAATTGGATGAAACTCGGGTAAGTATTAATTCACCTTTTTCATTTTCAACCACTGTTATTCCAGATTTCCTAAGCACAACTTGTGTAGGCTTACCCACTGGCTATCAGAGATAGGATAGATAATTCTAACATCAAGTAATTTAAGAACTTCAGCTCTAACTACCTCTTTCATGTATGGATTTAATCAGCTTTGAGGTTCTTGAGATGTTTTAGCATTATCCTCTAAATGTATTCTATGTGTACAAATTAATGAATTAATACCTTTTATATCCTTTAATGTCCATCCAATTGCACTTTTATGCATTTGAAGTACTTCTATCAACATACCTTGTTCTTTGGCAAGGGATGAGGAAATTACCACTGGAAAGCTTTGTTCTTCTCCCAAAAATGTGTACTTCAACCCATCAGGTAATGGCTTTAGTTCCAGTGTGGTTACTTCTTCATGGGTATCATCATTCATGGGTTTTAGCTCTTCGAATCTCGGCTTCCATCCTTTATATTCCATTACATGTGAACAATCAAGCAAAGAATGTACTTTAGAAATATTATCATCTAATTGTGAACCTGAATCAAATGAATTAATTAGAAAATTTTTTAATAGGTCAGAAGAACTCCTGATTTGAATATGATCATCTATAATGGCCTCAATCCCTTCAATTTCTTCCTTGTCATTATAAACTTCCTGTGGTTGCTTGCACATGTTGAAAACATTAAGCTCCAGTGTCATATTTCTAAATGTTAGCTTCACCACTCCAATTCTGTAATTTATCAAAGCATTAGATGTTGTTAAAAATGGGCAACCTAAAATAACAGGAATTAACTTAGAACTATCAACCATAGGTTCAGTTTCTAAGACAATAAAATCCACAGGATATATGAATTTATCAACTTGTACCAACACATATTTCATTATTCCTTTTAGGATTTTAATTGATCTATCAACAAGTAGAAGAGTTACAGAAGTTAGTTTTAACTCACCCAGGTTGAGTTGCTGATAAACTAAATATAGAAGCAAATTAACACTAGTACCAAGATCAAGTAAAGCTCGTTCAATTTTATATTCTCTAATAATGCATGAAACTGTAGGACAACCAGGGTCTTTATATTTTAACTCATTATTGTTTTGAAGAATGAAGCTTACCTGTTTAGTCAAAAAGACATTCTTTTTAACATTATGTTTCCTTTTAACAGTTCACAAGTCCTTTAAAAATTTGGCATAACAAGGAATCTATTTGATAGCATCTAACAAAGGAATATTGACCTTCACTTGTTTAAGGATTTCAAAAATGTCACTGTTATTGTTCACTTTACTTGAATTGTTTAATGCTTGAGGATATGGGGTGAAGGCAGGGTTTGGTCTCCTTTTGGCCAGGTGGTTTATCAACTTCTTCCTTATCTTTCGGAATTGATTCATCATCTTTCTCACACAATCCAGGAATTTGTTTTTCAAAAACCTTTCCACACCTAAGAGTTATCACTGACTGGACTTGATCTATTTGTTGGTTTTTTGAACTACCCTTATTTTGGTTATACGGACCCTTGAGATATGGTTGAGGTTGAGAGGGAAACTTTCCTTTCTCGTGAATGGCAAGTGCAGAAGAAAGTTTAGCAAGAGTGTCTTTTATGTCAATCATAGCTTGAGTGTTTTGGTTATTAATGACCTCTTGTTTTTTCATGAATGCATGCAATGTTCCTTCAAGGTTTTTCCTATATGGTGGGACATAAGGTGTATATCCTTGAGAATTTTGAGAGTCCTGTTGTGCCTGAAGAGGTGGTGGTTGCATAAATTGGCTTGATTGTTGGTCCTCCAATTGAAGTTCGGGTGATTTCTCTATCTCAGATTGTATGTATCTAAAAAAGAAGAATTAAATGGCTTTTTAAAATTATTCATTGCATTTACTTGCTCATGCACAACTTCTTTAAAAACAAAAATTTTTGGACATTCATTTGTTGAGTGTCCCAATTCATCGCAAATGCTACAAATTTCTTCATTTTGTACAAATTTGATTTCTTTTACCTTCCCTGATTCTATGGCTTCAACCTTTCTAGCCAAACTAGCAAACCTAGCATTTAGATCTTCTTCTTGACTAAGATGATATTTTTCTTTACTAGCATTTGCAAGGTTATATCTAATTGAATTTTTAGAAGGATTAGTACCATGCTAAGATTGAGAATTTTCAGTCAAATGGTCTAAATAGTCTAAAGCTTTTTCAGGTTCTTTATTAAGAAACTCATAATTGCACATTATTTTCACAAATTATTTAGTTTGAAGTGTTAACCTTTCATAAAAGAAGCTTATAGTGCGCCATTTTTCAAAATCATGATGTGGGCAAAAATTCAACAAATCTTTAAAACGTTCCCAACTTTGAAAATATGCTTCATTTGAATTTTGGAAAAAAATATGGATTTGTATTTTCAAAGCATTGGTTTTATGTGTTAGAAAAAATTTCTTTAAAAACTCACCTTGCATTTATTGTCATGTGCCAATTGATTTTGGTTTCAAAGTATTAAGCCAAGTTTTTGCTTTATCTTTCAAAGAAAAAAGAAACAATTTAAGCTTAATAATCTCTTTAGTGCAAGTTTGGTCATTAAAAGTAGTACATACTTCCTCAAATTCTTTTAGATGTAAATATGGGCTTTCAGATTCTAAATCATGAAAATTAGGGAGTATAGAAATCATTCCTGACTTGAATCTAAAATTGTTAGTATTGAGTAGAAAGATAAAATATGATGGACTAAAATTTTGAGATAGTTACAAATACTCACGCATGGTTCGCAACAGTTGATTTTCATGTTCATCATACACACTTTCGTTTTCAGCCATTGTGTTTAATGTGTGTGGTTATGATTCAAACAAATCAATATATAAAGTACTAGGATTAACTTTAACCAAACGACCAGAATTTAAATCACGATACTAATTAAGCATAAATAAGTGACACAAAATAGAAAAGAAAATGTATAAGCTTGCGATATAAATCATCCATTAAATATTAACAAAGATATGGTATAAACCAGCCACCAAATAAATATTAACAAGGGTGTAGTATAAACCGACCACCAAGTAAATTAGTAAGCTAATAAATTAAAAAGTTAGTAATTAGATAAATTAAAATGTTAGAAGCTAATAAATTAAAAAGTTAGTAATTAGATAAATTAAAATGTTAGAAGCGATAAAGTAAAAAGTTAGATAGTTAGTAAGAGAGTTAGATAGTTAGTAAGTTAGTAAGCAAGAAAATTAAAAGGTTAGTAGGTTAGTAAGTTAGAAAGTTAGAAATAAAATACAGAAAGTAGAATATAGAAAATAAAGTGCAGAATGTAGATTACAGAAAATAAAGTGTGAAAAGTAAAGTGCAGAAAGTGAATTTAAAATATGAAAATCAGAGAATCGGCAAGTCAATTTTTTACTCTAGCGAGAGTGAAGAGAAGAAGAAAGATTATTTCATTAATGATTAAAGATTACAGAGAGATAAGGGAGAGTTTCCCCACTAAGTTAGTACGTTAGTAAGTACAAAGGTAAAAAAATTTAAAAGAGTAGAATATATATATATATATATATACAAGATCCACAGGAAAATATATATATATAAATATATATATACAAAATATTTATACCATAAATTTGTTCTTCAAATCAAGTCCTCGACAACGGTGCCAAAAACTTGATGCAGATTAAAACTTGCAAACCTAAGTGCAGGTTATTTCAAGTAATAAATTCTTGAGAGTCCGAGGTCGGTCCATAGGGAATTGATGAAGAAAAATTCTTTAAGGTAAAGAAAATATTTTGTCACAACAATAAAGGTGATAAAACTTAGTCACAAAAAAAAAGAATTTACTTGGGTTAGGAGATCCACTCTTAGTAAATAAAATAAGAACAATATTAATTCCTTTTATAACTTAATTAGAATCTACACATAATGGAAGTTCCAATCAGAAAATACAACATTCAAAGTTTATTAAAAATTATATACGTAATTATATTATGATTCCTTTAACTATCTATTAACACCACCACTTATAAATGGGCTCCAGCATTCATTGTGCAAACTTCTTGTCTACAATGAATCAAGATCTCTACTTTACAAGGAGGGTTTCTAAATTGATTGAAAATAAAATATAACACGTATAATGACTACTTGATAATATATTATTTAAGTACAAGAAAGAGATTAATCTAACCTTATTTTATTACCAAGAGATTTACTCTTTCACCCAAGTAAAATAAAAATTAGTTACTCATAGACAAGAAGAAGGAAGAGAGAAGAAGAAGAAGAAGAAAAAGAAGAACATAACTTTAATTTAGAACAAAAGAAAACTACAACAAGATAATCAAACAACAAAATAACATGATCTTGATAACTAACACCTAGACTCCCCAATGATCAGCCAAGGCTCCTTTTTATAGAGGATTAGGGATACAAAATGATAAGAAAGTGTTTCATGAGTGAGTGAATCAGTGGAAAATGCCAAATGACTTTTGATGAGTGGAAAATTATGGAGAATCTTTGTCTTTGAAATCATTCAATTCTAAAGTCATTAAATACTTTAGAATTTTGAAATGTAGTCTTCATGAAAGTTGTAGGTATAGCTCTTAGCTTTCAAATGCCGCTAGAATCACCTCAAAATTCCACTTACAGTCCGAGATATGGCCCAATTACTTTATAGTATTTAGGCCCAATTATAACTCCTCTGTTCTGACTTCCAAGCCCAATATGACCTCTAAGAAGTCTGAACCGAGTCTTGTGTTATTCACTAAAGTTGTAGATATGAGTCTTAACTTGTATATACCAAAACTTTAGTCCAATCCAGATCTTACATCCCGTGTTATGCTCTGATTACTGCACACTGTTCAGGTTCCAATCAAAAAACCTGTATTCTGACTTCCAAGCCTAATTACTTCCATTAGATGTCTGACTTTGACCTAGAGCTCTTCATGAAAATTGTATATCTCTCTCTTATATTTCCAACAAGGTAAAATAAATAATTTTTAGATATCTAAAACTCAAGATATGGCTAAAATACAGAAATAGTGTAAGATGTAAATTATGCTAAAAGAATCAATTAAGTCCAATTTGAGCCCAAACTTACAAAATATAATCAAACTCAATCAATTAAGTATATGGAGAGTGTAAATGACTAAAAATAAAGGTTTATTAATATATAAAATATGTGATTATCAGTGGTCATCAGTCTACGCACATACTAGTCTCAATGCATTATTGTTGTCTTAATTAATAATAATACTTGACTAGAAACATTTAAAAATAGTGTTTTGAATCTATCCAATGGGATATTGTAACACCCTAGCTCTGATTACCAACTAATGTAACACCCTAGCTAAGGCATCACATTTCTGACTTCCGACTCATAATCTGAAAATAAGTTTGCACAAAGTTTGAGTTATAAAAAAAATATGGGTTTCAAAATTTCTTTTCGCGGAAATATAAACTTACTAAAATTTATAGGTCATACTGCAAACAATATATTTAAAGAGCTTAATATACAATACGACACTTGATTAATAATTTGAAATTTCACAATTTAAAGAGAAATATAAAATTAACAGACTCCTTTTTTTTTTTTTTTGTGAGTAGCAAACCCATGACGGGTCCTACTTAATAGCACGATACAACACTAACGAGAAACTTTAACATACTTATTCCTTTTTTTCATGTCCATCTTGATGCATCAGACATCTGTTCCTTTGTCAACACTGCACATCTTCGAGTCCTGAATGTCCACTCCTTATTATTATCACCAATCTCAGAGTATCCATCGCCCGTTATGTCTAAGACAACTCGATCCTTCTATTATTTGATTTTAACAGTACAAACACAACAAAATAACATAACAAAGAGGTGAGATCACCTACACCAATACCAATATGGCAGCATAGAGATAACACACAGCCAATAATATCATACAGATAGATCATACCATATTCATGCTATCAGCATTAATCAACTATCATCATTTAATCATTTATCAGTTCAATCATCATAAACAATAATTATAATAATGTCCTCAACAATTATCATCATCATCATCTAAGTATTCAAAACAATTGTCATAGCTCATTACCAATATTCCTCAATTAATATATCACACGAGATATAAATGTTTGATTATGCATGTGCACAAAGACTCGCTTTTTCAAAAACAACTCCATGGAGGTTTTCCAAATTTCGAGAAGAATGCTCTGGTCAATTCAGCCTTATTCCAAAGACAATCTTCCAGTAGTAGAAAAGAATCGTGTTCTTGTCGGGTATCGTCAATGCGTTGCAACGGACTGCATCGCCAAGTGGCACAGGGTACTCTCCAGCTGTCCACTGGTCGACCGCCGCGCCTTGACGCCCCCAAGATCCATCATAGACCTCACTATCAATTCTCATTCCCTCTTCAACCACAAGGGCCATAATAGCTATTAGCTATCTTTTATACAATGCACGAATTTATCAGTGCAAGTCCAACCCCAACGGGCCAAATCTTTTCAATGCACATATAATGCACCAAATTCAAATAAGACATCTCTTTCCAATGTATATAAAATACATCAAAAGCCAATCGTAGGCAAACTCATCATTTTCTCACAGTGTTCATACACTATGTTATCATGCTTTTATAATCATAAAGCACTTCTGCCGTATTCTCACAAGATTGCGCAACATTTTCATTATGTTTTCACAATTCCAAAATGTTTCTGTTACATTTTCAAAATATCGTAATACTTCTGTTACGTTTTCAAAATTGAAACATTTCGTTATATTTTCACAATACCGTAAAAATATTCTATCATTTTTAAATGACATAGTGATTTTTCAACAGTAGTTCAAATTACGTGAAATATTTAAACGTAATTCAAATCACTTAAAATGTTTCAACGCATCTCCAATCGCGTAGTAATATTTTATCATATTTCAAATCGCATAAAAATATTTTTCTTGTATTTCCAAACACTTGGAAATATTTTACTATATTTCAAATCACGTACTTTAAAAATTACATTTTTAAGATACGTAAATAATTATTTTTCACCACAATTCCATTTTAGAAAATGTTTCTCATTTCTTCAAAAATTCCATTTCCACTTTTCTCAAAATAATATAACTTTATACTTTATTTAACACATTTTCTTTACTCAAGAAAATGTTTTTCCACCTTTTTTTACTCAAGAAATCCTTTTCCAAAATATAATTCACAAATTCACTTTTTCATTTATATAAATCAACGTTTCAAAACTTAGCATTTTCTAACGTACTTCAAAACTCAAAAATAAGTTATACGTTAGTAGATTTTCATAATACTACTATATTCTTCATTTTTCTCAAATCATTTCCAAACACAACCTTCTTCAAAATAAATTGAAGTTCAAAAATATTTTCGTTTACAAAAACTTAATTTTTCAAGTGATAAATGCTCTAATTCCATTTCCAAATTCCTCAATATTCCAAACATTATTTTGGACTTAAATAAATCAATCTTAATTTCAAGAAATCCTTTTTCATAGTATATTTCACAAATTCACAATTCCATTGAATTAAATCAATGTTTCTAACTTTAAAAAATTACTAATGCTTTCCAAAAATCTAACGGGATTTAATAAATTCTTTTTAAAACAAATTGAGGCTCACTTGCAACCTCTCTTTTCTATTTACATAAAAATTCATTTCTCAAGTGCTAAAATACTCTGATTTCCTTTTCAATTTTCTTATATTAAATTAATTATATTTCCACTTGGAGAATCACTTTGTTCATAAAAATCAAGGCATTACAAGCCTTCAAAAACGTGGACATGACTATTGAAACCATCAAAACATTTTTCCTTCTAAATTGATATGGTTTTACACAAACAAAATCATTAAAAATCCTTTACAAAACTTAAGACTTATAGTCTTCGAAATCAAATCATTTGCCCATTTTTATTTTTCACTTTCTTTGCAAGTCCTTGAAATCAACATTGTCATTTTCATTTAAAACTCATGTTTAGTAAAACACTTAGGATCTTTCTTTTTTTTTTTTACAAAATAAATTAATAAAATTCCTCAAAGACCGTATTCTTATTTTTCTTGAAAAACAAACCCTTTGTTTATTTTTCTATACTCTTCAATTCATTTTCATTCTTCATATTAATTTAAAGATACGTAAAATATTTTTCTAATTTATCAAAACCTTATAGATGGCCATTGGAACCATGAAATATTTTTCTTCTAACTTAAATAAATTTCATTCTTGTTTCTACACAAAATAAATCAATAAAATTTCATTCTAAAATTTGTGTTCATGTTTTCTTAAAAAAAAAATAAACCTTTAGTTCATTTTCCATACTCCTAAAATCAATCCAATTTTTTTTTCTTCCAAAACATATTAATTTGTAAACACCTATTTTGAGGTGTCTTGGCCGAAATTCTCATTGTTCTAAAGATCAAAATTTAATTTTCTTGTTCTTGAAAAATTTCAACATGGAACCCTAACCTTGGGTGCCAAAACCGTAGTCATCTCTTTGGTCATTGGAACCAAAATTGATTTTCTTTCCATCATCAAGTCATGACATACATATATATATAATCATATATATATCACAAGCATGCCATAATTAAAAGCAATAAATCATACATAGTATAAGCATACCATCGAAATCATAAACTCATGCAAAGTATACCAAGCATAGGCAAATAATTAAAACACATAAACAACCACAAATTAATTACAAGACCATGGATATGAATCCTCACATGGATTCAACATCCATCAAATATACAACCATCTCTCACCACCATATTTGGTTGGTGAGATAGATCCCCCTCTTACCTCTTGAAGATCCTCCAAGCTTCTTGATTTTGTTTCTCTTTCCAAGTCCTTCAACACCAAAGGCTTCTCAAATCCAAAACAAAATACATAAAAATTAGTATACTAAGCTTGATTAAGAGGAACCATGGATCAAACATGGTTTAAAACTTTGAAAATCAAAAGAAAAGTGAAGATTAGTAAACTTCACCATAAATACCCAAGAACTTTGACCTTGAAGAAAATCTATGAAGATGGAGGATTTAGAGAAAATCTCCAACATGAAAGTTGTTTAGAATATCATGTAGATTCAAGATCTATGGTTGGATGAAATTAAAAGATATTGGAGAGTGGTTTTTGGTAGGTTGACCGAATAGTTTCTCTTGTAGCACAAAGGTTGAATTTTTGATTTTTGATAGAAACTTGAAGCTTGGATTTGAAGCTCAAGATGAATGATTTTGGAAAAACTCATAACTAGAGATGTTCTTAGAATGGTGTTTAGGTTTAGAAAATCAAGTTGGATGAAATTAAAAGTGATGGATGGTGTTTTTGGGCTGCTTGACCGAATCTATGGAGAGAAAAGGAAGAAAATGATTGTTTTGTGTTCTTGGCTTGGTTAAGTGATGAAGATTAATGATTTAGAGAAAATCCCCAACATGAAAGTGTTTTGGATTGATAAGAGGATTCAAGATATGTAGCTAGATAAAATTATGGTAGATTAGAAATGGTTCCATAGGTGGTGATTTGAATGGTTCAAGGAAGGAAAGAAAATTGGTGTTGTTCTTTGTGTTCTTGGTGTTCTTGACAAATTGAAGAGAGAGAAGAGAGAAAATGAGTTAAGTGTGATAAAATGAAAAGAAGGATGCTGCATTTTGGGAGTGGTAGCCGTAGCTTGCATGGAGAAAAGAAGAAAATACATTTTTCTTTTGGAAAAACAATGAATGATGAAGATTGACCAAGATAGGCAAATAATGCTCTTCAACTTTTCTTTGGCCTAAAAAGCCTATGTTAGCTTTGTCTCCTCCTTGTCCAAGCATGCTCCAACCGTCCCCCCCATTATGCATGCAATAATATGGTCATCTTTTTCCATGCAATTATGTGAAGCATTCCTAGCCATTGATTAATTCAATGGTTAGGATTTTAGGTAGATTTTTTTTTTTATTTTATTTTAGAAGATTAAATCTAGGCCATTAGATCTTCCTACTTGAAATTCTAACCATTAGATATATCTCCAAAATTAAGGGTCAAGATTTTTCTTCTTACTTTAATCCAATGGTCATAATTAGTCTTTCTACTTTTTAAGACCAAATCTCCATCCTTGATTAATTCTTCATCCAATGGTCATAAATGGTCTCCTTCACTTTTTAAGACTAAATCTCCACCTTTGATTTAGTCTAAATCTAATGGTTGTAAATGGTCACCTTATATCATCAATTTTACACCATTGATTAAATCTACGATTGATATTGAAGCTTGCCTAATTTTATTCTAACACCATTAATTAAATTAATGATGATTATCTTATACTTCTTTATTAAATTTATTTCTTAACTATTAATTAAATTAATGGTGGATATCTAAACCACTAATGTTGACTTAACAATATAATTTCTATTGTTATCTACTAAAAATCCCACGAAAGAATATATTTACTGTATTTTTATCTTTCGATAAATAAATACAGTACAAAACAAATTTTCTAAAACTGTTTTCGGATTCAGGTTTAGTAAGATCCCCTGTCTCCGTCTAAACAGTACAAATTTTTCTATACGTAGAAAAATTTTTCACTTTGCGGGACCCACCTGGGCCCACGTATGGCCACCTGGGCCCACATACCCCTCGTGGGGCCCACAAATAGAAAAAAATTCAAAATCACACATAAAATCACAAAAATTAGAAAACACACAAATATCAGATCAGATTACGTAAAATAATTACCTAATGGTAAAAATTAAATTACGTAAAGTTTTCTCCGGCCCGAAAATTTTTATTTTCCTGACACGGAGCAAATCACTCAAAACGATTAATTACGCTGATGGGATATTCAAAATAATTTTACAGCGCTCAGAATTTACTAAACAGTAAAATTTTATTAACTGTCAAAATTACTGTTTAAGATATAGGAAATTTGGGGTGTTACAGATATCATGATCAAGTCATTAACTTGATGTCCTATTACATCAAACTTACTATTCTAAGGACTTTATTATGTTTACAATAAACAACATAATAAATGAAATGTCTCATGTATTAAATAAATAGTATAATATAATGTATATAAATATGGTCAAAATAAATTGGCCTCTGGGGCATACAACAATACCTGGCATGATAGATTCCATTATACCATGGTGGCTCCAATCAATTAGATGATGAAGAATCAGTTTGTAGGGAAGTATTAATCGTGGGAAGGCTTTTCTCTATTTCAACATTCTGAGAAGTAGGAAGATTGACATTAATTGATAATGGGGGATCTTTGATAGCCAATGTTTCTTGCTTCTTAGCTAGAATGATATTGACAGAAGCATAGAGATCTGACATTGGGGAGGACTTATTAAAAACATTAATAGTCACTTAATCTCTATCCACCCTCAAAATAAGTTCATCCCTAGGGACATCAATCCAAGCTCCTAAAAAAATGGTCTCCCCAGAATGAGAGTGATATCAACATCCTCGTCCATATCTAACACCACAAAATCAACTGAAAAAATGAATTTATCCACCTTAACTAACATATCTTTGTCTATATCGTAAGGGTGCTTGATAGACCGATCTGCTAGTTGGAGGGAGATCATTGTTGACTTCACTTTCTCAATTCCCAACTTGTGCATCATAAATTTCGGCATCATATTGAAACTTGCCCCAAGATCACATATAGTTTTCCTAATATTCAGCTCCCTAATAGTGCAAGGAATGGTGAAACTACCTAGATCTTTCAATTTGGGTGGCAGCTTCCTCTGAATAATAGTGTTGCACTCTTCAGTAAGTGCTACAGTTTCATTTTCCTTAAGTTTCCTCTTCTTTGAGAGCAAGTCCATCATGAACTTAGCATATGAGGGCATCTGCTCAAGTACCTCAGCAAAAGGAATGTTTATTTGTAACTTCTTAAAAACATCCCGGAAGTTTGAGAATTGCCTTCCTGGCTTCTCCTGAGTGTCTTTTTTATTCAACCTCTGAGGGAATGCAAGCCTGACATACAGTGAAGGGTCAAAAGGTTTATTCAAAACTAAATCCTTCTTCTTTCTTTTTTCTCCCTTCACTTTGATTTCAGTAGAGACCTCTGCTTCAGGTGCATCTTTAATTGAAACATCCTCAGTAAGAACATCATTTTGCTTTTTCTCATTTCCTGAGGAACTAGATACTTCTTTCACTAGTGCTTCCAAAGTTTTGCCACTTTTCAGTGTGATTGCATTACAGTGCTTCTTTGGATTTACCATAGTGTCACTTGGTAGATTGCCTAGAGGTTTCTCCGTAAGCTGTCTAGATATTTATCCCACTTGAATTTCTAAACTTTAGATGATTGCCTCTTGATTCTTGAAATTAGCCCTCGTTTCCTGCATAAAATTATTGGTACTAAAAGCAACTTTCTCAATAATACTTTCAAGATTGGATATCTTATCTTGTTGAGGTTACGACGAGGATGATGACGATGATTGATGTTATGGAGGTGGTGGTGGTCTCAGTATATTCTAATTATTCCACGAAAAATTTGGATGATTCCTCCATCCCAGATTTTATGTATTTAAATAGGGGTTACCTTAAGACCTTGCAAGATTACCCATGTAATTAACCTACTCTTAAGGAATGACACTTGTGTTGCTTGCATTGCACTAACCATTAGTGTGATTGACTCCGTAGAAATCGCAAGTTAAAACTTGATGGTTTATAGAGTTTACCTGTATATTACTAAGCTGCTTAGTCAGGCTAGCGATTTGTTGCGAAAGATTTATATTTTGTGCAAGTAAGGCATCAAATGTGCTAAGCTCCATCACTCTCAGTTTATCCACAAACCTTGAACTAGGCATCTAATATTCATTGGTAGCCATGGTCTCGAATAACGCTTGAGCCTCTTCGAGAGTTTTACTATTTAAAGATCACCTGCAAATGCATCTACCATAGCCCTGGTAGGATGATTTAAACCATTATAGATGATATGAACCTGCTGGTAAATCTTAAATGCATGGTGAGGACATTTTCTTAATAGCTCTTTGAATCTCTCCCAAGATTCATATAGTGACTCCCCTTGATTTTGAAGAAAACAAGCTATTTCACTCCTCATCTTCACAAACATCGACGAAAGGAAATATTGAGTCAAGGATTTGATAACCAGATCCTCCCAAGTAGAGATGCTCCCTTATGATTGGGCTTATAGCCAACTCTTAGCTTTGTCCTTTATAGAGAACGGGAAAAGCCGTAACCTAATGACATCATCAGTTATACCATTATATTTAATAGTGTCACAGAGCTGTAATAAATTAGAGATGTATAAGTTGGGATCTTTAGCCCGATTGCCCCAAAACTAATCCTGTTGCACCAGCTGTAGTAAAGCTGGTTTAATCTCAAAGTTGTTTGCCTGAATGTTGGGTCGTACTATACTCGTTGCTCTCAGCAGACGGAGTTGCACAGTCTGCCAGGGTACATCTTTGAGTATTGAGTGTTTTTAGCCATTTCTTCTTTAATCCTTTTTCGTCCTTTGACTACTTTCCTTATTGCTTTTTCTGCTTTGTCAATGTCTAGATTAAAAAGTAATTCTTCAAAACTCACAGCACCTCGCATAAACAAAGCAAAGAAAAGTGAAGTAAAGGAACCAAAAATAAAATAAAATAAACGAGAAAATAAATGTTTAAATTAGTGCCTTTTCAAATTACTATTTAATATTAATAAATTATAATCCCTGGAAATGGTACCAAAAACTTGTTGTGATTTTCGACAAGTGTACTGAATCATAAAAGTAATAAAACATAACTAAGAATATCATCCCACGATAATTAAGTTACTAACTATTAAGTCTGCTGAAATTGACACTATCTAAGCTAACAAAAAAGAGGGTTGTTGCAAATATAATTAAAAAGTAAATTCAAAGCTGAGTTTATTAAAAGAAATAATGTAAGTAAGCAAATTAATAAATTAATGGGGTGGAAAACAATGGTATTAAAGCGTTAGAGTTTCGACTTCACTTGATTTCTTTAAATGCAAATTCAAAATATTAGTTTAACTATATTCTATTTCAATGATTTATGATCAATTCCTAAAATTAATTAATACACAACCCCTTAGTATATTAATCATCTTCACACTATGTAGAATTAATTAATCCCTTAGTCTAACTCCAAATAAAGAAGGCATTATAAAAAATGAAGAAATTAAAAGAAAAATCACATAACTCACAACGTCTATTCCTAGCAATTGCAAAAATTATAGTGTTTATCATATGTTCTAGGCTCATGCAAATTTTTTCAAATCATACATTAACCCAAAAATCATTCTCAAATTAATTAGATTTAGAAAGACATTAAGAATAGAGATAAACAGGTAAATCATAAAATAAAAATATAAATTAAACTCATATGTGAACACCAAATTTTGCCCAAGCCTAAAAAAAATAATAAAAGAAAATAATAACAACAAAATGATAATAATAAATAAATAAATAAATAAAACAAAATAAAAAAATAAAAATAAAGGAAAATGGGGATCACAACTAGATCATTTTTTATTGGTTCAAAACCAACCATCTCTAACAAGAGAAAATTTTAGGGTTATGTGTGCATTAAATGCAACATATGAAATAGAAAAAAAAGGACAAAAGAAAGGTTGAAAACACTCTCATAGTAATAGAAATTGAGAGCTTTAGAGGTAGTAGGGGAATGGCTTCCTGCTCCCTTCCACCCTCACGTAATCCACTTGCACACATTACTCACTTCACACGTTCCCACCTGCTACACAGACAACATTCACTTCTTCATTCCTCAAAACCATATCAAATATACCACAACCAGAGACACTCAGTTTATTTTTTTATTCCCACGGTGAGGTTGACTACAACATCTTTTATTTTCATTCCTCTTCACCTATATTCATTTTTTTTTCACTATTCCACCTACCCTTTATCTCTATCACCCTCACTCATCCTGACTATCAATAAACAACCACCCATAAAACTACTATCTTCAACCTCCATAACCACCATCTTCAACTTCAACCCACCACCTTCAAACTCATGAAAGATCCACCTTCATCCCTAGCCATCTTCAACACCCTTCACCTTCACCCTCACCAACACACCTCAACCTCCATAACCACCATCTTCATCCTTAACCCACCACCTTCAAACTCACCAAAGATCCACCTTCATCCCCAACCATCTTCAACACCCTTCACCTTCACCCTCACTACTCTCACCTCCATAACCACCTTCAAACTCACCACCCACCAACCAATTCAACCACCTTCATCTTCACCCTCACCAACACACGTCAACCTCCATAACCACCATCTTCAACCTCAACCCACCAACGTCCAAACCTCCACCCATTCACCTTGCCTCCAAACAACTTCCTCGCACCACCACGTCTAACCACCCCTCACCACCTTACACCCCAACGTCCACACCATAGCAGCCCCGTGAGCCACCAAACCGAGTTCAACTCGGTCTCCAAACTCACAGCCTTGTCTGTAATCCCGTCAACTTCAACTTTGGCCATCATGTACCCCCTGAGCTCCAAGTTGGCCTCCTTAATACAGCAACAGCCATAACCACCCAACCACGAGCCACCGTGAAGACAGTTGCTACTCCACCACGTAACGCCCCCCAACTGCACCTGCAACCGCGTCTTAGAGTCATCACCAGAACCCGGCACCGCCTCACCAATAGTAGCTCCTCCTTACCGCCATAGCAGTCCACAAACCACCAAACTATCTCCCCACTCTGTCGTTCGAAGAGCTAGCCATCATGCAGCCCAAGTTCCTTACTATTATTATTATTATTCTTATTATTATTATTATTATTATTCTTATTATTATTATTCTTATTCTTACTGTTACTGTTACTGTTATTGTTATTATTCTTATTACTATTATTGTTATTGTTATTATTCTTATTACTTTTATTATTACTGTTACTGTTATTATTATTATTCTTATTATTACTGTTATTATTACTGTTATTACTATTATTATTATTACTGTTATTATTCTTATTATTACTGTTATTATTCTTATTATTATTATTATTGTTATTATTCTTATTATTACTGTTATTATTACTGTTATTATTATTATTATTACTATTATTATTATTGTTGTTATTATTATTACTATTATTATTATTATTACTATTATTATTATTATTACTGTTATTATTACTGTTATTGTTACTGTTATTATTATTATTACTGTTATTATTATTATTCTTATTATTACTATTATTTTTACTATTATTATTACTGTTATTATTATTATTCTTATTATTACTGTTATTATTACTGTTATTATTGTTGCTGTTATTATTATTATTACTGTTGTTGTTGTTGTTGTTGTTATTATTACTACTTATGTTCTTTGTTGTTGTTGTTATTATTATTATTATTGTTATTAATGTTGCTGTTATTACTATTGTTGTTGTTGTTGTTGTTATTATTACTATTCTTTGTTGTTGTTATTATTATTATTATTGTTGTTGTTGTTGTTGTTGTTATTTTAATGATTTAAGTTTGGCTATTTTTAGGTTGGGTTTAGTCATTTTCTATTAGCAAGTTTTTATTTTTTTATTTTTATTTTTATATATATAGATAGAGGTTACTTACAAGATTTTACTTAAGTCATATTCGTTTGGGCTGGATGCTGAAAGAGTTGGGCCTATTTCTCTTCACAATTTTTTTTTCTTTTATTTTTGGGTTTGGGTCATTAGTTTTTTAGTTTTACAAGACACCAAAGCTCAACTGCTTAAAGCAATTTCCTATATAATAAATAGTAATAACTCCATCGTTGTTATATAAATTATGTCACATTATTGAGAAATCATGTTTATGAAATATGATTTACTTTCAAGATATTGAGCAATTTCTTGGTACTACCATGTAGGCAGTCAAATTACACTACAAGAATTTTATAAATTAGCTACCGAATTTAACTACAAAATTTTTTCGTAATTAATCTGTAGCTAATTAGCTATGAATTAACTACAAATTAAAATTTCATAGCTAAATATGATATAGTTATGAAATTCATCCATGAAACAATTTTGGTAGCTAATATGTAGCAAATTAGTTATGGATTACCTACGAAATAAAAATCCCTAGCTAAATGTTGAATGCAAAAAGAGGAAATTTTAATCAAGTAAATAGCTACAAAATTGCTACAATTTAGCTACAGAATTTAGCTAGGAAAATTTATTTGGTAGCTAATCCATAGCAAATTAGCTACATATTAGCTACTAAAATATTCCAGAGCAAATTAGCTACAGATTAGCTACCAAATATTTTGTAGCTAAATTTCAATTGTATAGAAAAAAATAATTTGACTAAAACTCAACTCTCTTTAATCTGATACCCACAAACATTTCCCCAAATCTTAAATCCCTTTACTCTATGGGCGCCACTCCTCCCTCCCTCCCTCCCACCCTCTCACTATCTCATACTTCCCCCTCACTTTCATTTCCAGTTTTCCAAAATTTCAGAAATAACCAAAAATCTCAATTTCATATTCCCCCTCTTTCTCTCTCTCTCGCCCCTTCCCAAAACGAAACCAACCACCTTGCTGGCCACCCACTCGCAAACCATTACCCCCCACACAGATCAGATCCTGTGCACCACCATTCTCCTTCCTCCGTCGCCATAACCATCCATACCAAACCTAGTTCCAAATCCGCATCCATAACAGTTCTTTCTCTTTATCTCTCTTTCTCTTTGATTTTCTTTGATTTTAGTTTATAATTACGATTTTGGTGCTTTTGTTTATGTTTTCTAATAAGTAGAGGGTTTTAGATATCAGCGATGAAGCGGTTGAAGTGCAAATAGACGCACCGGCCAGGGATGGAGAAGTAAATACCACTCTTCTCGATTACATTAGCTCTGTAAGCACTCTTCTTTCGACTCTCACGCTTACTTTCCAATTTGTATCCTCGAGAAAAAGCTAAAAATTTAGAACAAGGTTTTAAGAGAAGAAGTGGCATCTAATGATGATACAAGAAATTAAGCTGATGCTAACAAAGCATTTTTCATATTCCATCTATTTTTTGTTGTTGTTCCTGAACTATTACTTGTTAGTACAACAACATGGGAGCATATTTCAAAATATTAATTACATTTTTGTCCCCATGAAATTCTAATATTCTGATTAGTCTATCAATGATTTATATATCATACAAGAATGTGCAAGTATTGCTAAGCCATAAAAATTCCACCCCTCCCCCTAATACCCCATTACTGCTGGTAGATAGTATCAGAGCTTTTGGATTGTGAGAAATGGAGGCTCTAATTTTAATGCCTTGAATTTGAGTAAAAATGCTTTTCTGAATTGGTATTTGGCAAGCAGAAGCTGATTCTTCTTTGAGTGGAATCGTTGCTCAAGGAAATCCAAGAACTTTTTTGGGACAAAGCAATGAAGCATATATCATCATGTGGTTGAACTACTTTCACTTTGGGTTTCATGTGGTCAATTAATTAAAGTTGTACATCAATATATGGTGTAACACCCACCTTAGGGTGCTACATATATGTTACATAATTACCAAATTAACCTCATTTATAAAATGTACATTGTAGGGAAAATATGAAATTCAAAATTTCTTAATAACAAGAAAATAAACTTAGCAGAAAATAAAACATCACAGCATCACTACAAATAATTTACATCATTATACATATCCAAGTCTCTGGTTATACATATACAAATTTCTAACACTGTCATACTATAAATATTACAAACTAGTCACTCCAAAAAGTACAAACACTATTTACATTGACATCTTTGTCCAAGTACAACTAGGCAGCTGAGCCCTCAAAAGTAGCCAGATCCTCAGATGGATCCTCCTCAGACCTTCCGGGTGGGGGAATTCCAACCCGGCGTAAAGTCCGTGGAGCAAATGTCCGAGCGGACGATACGATGCTACTCTCCCGAGGGGTGCGATAGTACGCTCCCCAATGCTGCCTGATAGATATAGAAAATTCTAACTGTACATAAATAGTGACAGAAAAGTAGGGATTTCCTGACTGTAACCTACTCAGTCTAATATTTACATCACCCAAATAATAAATACTCTCTCTCTCTAGATCTTCAGTCCATGCATTGTCCCCGTCAATGAATGTCAGTCTCAGGTAACCCAAGAAGCTAGGAATCTCTACTGCCATCAGAACTCTAAGTTCTCAACAGAATCTGGATCTTTCTCTACTTCTCGTTCTACGTCCGGCTCAGTGTCTTAAAACACATATACATGATACAACATATACATACAAGAGGTGAGATCACCTATGCCAATACCAGTATGGTAGCAATGAAGATAAACACATCCCAAAATATTATACAGACGTCATACTGTAATTACAGTTATGCCATTAATCTTATATATCTTCATTACACAAGAAATAAAAGAAGAATTACAATTAAGCTATTTTCAATACTCAAGTATTCAATATAATAATTATCATGAACAAGAATTATGTGGATATAAGTTTGCCCCAAATGGTTTTATATGTTAAGTTTTGATGATGACAAATACAAGACAAAAAGAATATCTTGCTTATACTCTTTGTTGCATTCTATATAGAGCATATCCATTAATATTTAATAAATATCTTATTTAGATGTGTCTATGAATGTCTTATATGCATGTTAAACTAACTAAAGCTATATATTTATGATTCATGCATATGAAGATATTAAATTATGTTTTTGGACTAACTATGCTTGTTTAAGTGAGTGATACTTTGTAGGATAGTCCAAGTACCAAGAGTGAGCTTGCAACAAGAAAGCAAAAGATCTTAATTATGCTCTACACAAAGGAAAATGTGAATGCCTATTTCATGAAGGTATTGATAAACATCGAAGTCACGTCAAAGACCAAGTCCAAAGGAAGATTAAATGGTATAGCTTTTAGGACTTAGTGTCTTTATGTACGAAGCCTTATGGATATCTCAAATATGTTTTTACAAATGTTTTTCCTATGCTAAAATACCCAACAAACAAGTTTTGAAAAGTTATTTATGGTGGTAGTTCAATTTTATGAAAAATAGCCAAGTTTGGGTTTTGCAAAACTGACCTTTGGTCACTCTTTTGATCATATCTTTCAAAATACTTTGAGTTTTGTTGTGAAGCTTATTTCTTTTGAAAATAGACTCAAAGATCTTTCCAATGACTGGTCATTTGCTTTAAACGGATAAGAAATGAAGAAGTTATGACCGTTTAAAGTCAGTTTTCAAAAGCTGAGTGGTTTATTCGAATAAACCAAATGTTATTCGAATAACACACCTTAAAATTCATATCAGACCGAGCTTTTAGTGGTTTATTCGAATAACCAAAAGGCTATTCGAATAACATGACCCTTAAAGCGTTCCAGAACTTGTTTTTGAAGGGTTATTCGAATAGTAAACCTGTTATTCGAATAAAGACTTTTAGGAACGTATTGTTTGAAGGTTTTATTCGAATAAGACTTGGCTTATTCGAATAAATACGGTCAGAATCTCGCAACGGCTATTTTCTATGCTTTTAATGTGATATTAAATGATACCCAACGGCTATTTTCTCAAGACCACTATAAATACATGTTTTTGGGACATCTTTGACACACCCATTTATCTGAAATGATTCCTTCTTACTTTATTTTGTGATACATATTTTACCAAATTTCTGTGCTCCTTTTAGCCAAAATTTGAGATATCCTTAGAGAGCTTCATAGAGCTTCAAATTGTATTATTTACTCTGAGTGAGAGTTTCTCTTCATCTATATTCTCTGTTCTTCTGTATTGAGGGTGAGGTATCCTTCAAGGTTTGTAAAGGGGGTGAGGTATCCCTCTAAGGTTTGTATAAGGGTGAGGTATCCCTGCAGGCTGAGACTTTATCACAAGGGTAGAGTTTTTCTGTGTGTGAAAAGTGCTCTTTCATGTAACGGTTGCAAGCACCTATTGAAACTTGTACATATAGTGAAAAATCTCGAACTGTGTTTCGGGGACTGGACGTAGACCACAAGTGGTTGGTGGTCGAACCAGGATAAATATCGTGCTTGCTCTTCTTCTCTTTATCTCTTTAATTTATGCAATTTATTTTATTGCACATTTACTTTTCGTTGTTCTTAAAGTTTCTTTTCTTCATCACGTTCCTTCTGTGCGTTTATTTAAATAGCTTAAATATTTATATTTATTTTAAGAGCATTTGTGAAAAAAATTTTATACCCAATTCACCCCCCTCTTGGGTAATGGTTGCCATGACTAACAAGTGGTATCAGAGCTTCGTGCTCTGGTGAAAGCTTAACCGCTTAGAGTTAACGATCCTTGTTTATTAGCAACCTTGAAATTTTTTCAAAATGGAAGGTTTTGAAATTGATAAACCACCATTCTTTGATGGTGTGCATTTTGTTTATTGGAAAGCTAGAATAGAGTTTTATATGCAATCAATTGATTTGGATTTGTGGGATGTTATGCTAAATGGATTTATTTACAAATCAAAACAAACCTGGAATAGTTTTGACAAAAAATATTTTTCTTTGAATATTAGAGCTATGCAAATTTTGAGAAGTAGTTTGAATGATGATGCTTATGCTAAAATTAAAAATTGCTCTAGTGCTAAAGATATATGGGATGTTCTTAATGCTATTTATCTTGCTAACAATGATTTTGTGCATAAAGTTGTATATAGAAAGCAAGAAGAGCAAAAGTCATTGAAGGAAGCCTGTCATGAAACGCATGATAAAAGAGATGTTCAAATTACTGAAGCAAGCCAAATGTCTCTTGGTGACGATGGTGCTCAATTCGAAGAAGAGGCAAAGCAAAATAAAATTGATGAGGAAGAAGGTGATTCCCTTAAAGAGCCAAGTATGCTAGAAATTGAGACTACTTCTTATATGGCTAAAAAGGACTTTGAGGTAAATAATTCTAAATTATATCATAGTCCTTTCTATGATGAGTTGCAAAGAGCATATAATGAATTGCATGATGGTTTACTAAATTTAGAAAAGAAAAACTTATCGTATTTGAAAAATATTTCCTCTATTGAAAATGAAATTGAGGCTTTAAAAAATGAATATGTTTTTCTTAATGAGGAAATGTCTTTGAAATGTGAAACCTCAACTTCTTGTGAAAAATGTATTGATTTAGAAAATCAAGTTGAGGACTTATATTCTGAATTTTTCAAAGCTAATGATTCTAATTGCTTACATTCTATGCTTGTTAATGAGAATAAAATTAGTATTATTCCACATGAAAATTCAAGTAAAGCTTGTGGCAAAAATAACATAGAATGTAATAATGAGAAAAAGCTTAAGTTTTTCAAAAATGATATTCAAATGATTAAGCCATCATTAAATTCAATTATTTGTAATTTTTGTGGTCATCTAGGACATATTTCTCACTATTGCAATTATAGAAGAAATCATTATATGAGAAATTGTATTGTATGGGTTCCTAAAAATCCTAAAGGCCCTAATACTAACATTCAAGGACCCAAAATGAAGTGGGTACCAAAATGTCCTCCTAGTGTTTCAATTATGCAGAAAATTTCTCAAAAGGATGGACTTATTGGTCAAAGGAAAGAGGAATCATCACGAAGAGCGCTTCCAAAGCCCAATGAAGAGATTTTAGTCAAAGAAGGAAGATGATTTCAACCAAAGCTTCTCAAGTACAAAATGTAGAACTTGCAAAGTTCAAAACACCAAAAGAGAAGCAATGGGTAAGGAAAAGAGTTCCATTGTTTACCAAGGCCAAGGTATCAACAGTTTTTACCTCTCATGAGCATTTACATGCAAAGTCAATAAATTTGAGGTATATTCCTTGTAGGCCTTAGGTAGAGGATAGAATCATGTGTATTTGATAAAATTTGAATATTATATTTAACACATGATTATGTTCATTCTTATTATATTAAAATTCATTAATTTGTTATATCTTGGTACATAAAGTTCTATAATGCTTATGTATGCTTTATATGCTTTAAAACTGTCTATGTATCATGAAAGCAAGCATGTTATCGGTTATATGCTTAATAGAAAATGATTATTTAATTTATTGTGCTCAATTTACATATTATGAAAAAAAATTGATCTTTATGAGAGCATAATAGATTAATAACCAAAAACTAACACACAAGGACCCAAGAAAATTTGGGTACCAAAAGTCAAAAAATTAAAGAGTGTTGTAGGTGTACTTGAAGGCCAAGAGTTGACTTTGACATCTTGAAAGTGGGTGCTGCAAGCACAAATACCAGAAATAATTTCAAGCTCTCTTCCTTGTCTCCGTGAAGTTTGGACTTACAATTTCCGGATAAGTGAAACCTTTTATTATGCTTTTCTTTTTAAAAATATTTCTACATGTTAATATGCTAGATAGAGTATAATTCTGGTTTGAAATGACATGTCTAATGATAATACGCTTGAGCTTGAGTTTTTGATCAATCCAATATATATAAATTGCATGTTTTATTGCTGAACATTATCTAATGAATATATGCTTTGAAATTCTTGAACGTATGCATCTCTGCATTTCTTTGTTAGTTTATTCGAATAAACTGATTCCTGTGTTATATCCTGTGTTGAATATCATCTATGTCTATTCGAATAAATATCGCCTATTCGAATAACCGTAAGCCTTCGTTTATCGGGTTCTAATATCGCCTCTCTGTTTATTCGAATACAACTCAGTTATTCGAATAGCCGAGCCTTTGGTTTATCGGGTCTTAATCGATATTTTCGCCTATTCGAATAACCCTTAGGTTATTCGAATAAAACTTGTTAAAATGCCACAACGATTGGCTTTTCCTGCTCATCTATTCGAATAACACCTATATCTTCTTCTATAAAATGTGTTTTATTCGAATAAGACGTAATTTGTTCTGCTACGTTTCGATTAATTCAGGCTATTCTTTTTTATGCTTATATGAAATTGACTGTTCTTTTAAATGATTATATGTACTTGAATAATTTGATCATGAAATATCTGTTGCCATTGTGAACTTATTTATTACTTTAAATGCTTATTTGTTTATAAGTTTGGCATAATAACTAACCTCTATGGATCCAAAATTGATGGATACCAAAGAAAATTCTGTGAATTGTGTTGTAGGGTGATAACTACCTCAAACAAGCATTTAAATAGAATTTATTCAACTTGAGGATAGTAAAGCTTAAAAGGACTCAACTTTTAAAAGATGTGCAAAAAATTTCTATTCCCTCACGAAAGCTTGAAGCTTGGAAGTTGGTGAAAGTGGGAGTCATCTACAAAAACTCAAAGAATACACTTTTGGTGATATCAAACTATTATTGAATATCATGTGATACTTGGATAAGTAGAAATTTTTTTTATGTCTTATCATGTTTTAAGTTGTGCTTTTCTAGCATTATGTCTTGAAAGTATCTCTACATATGCTAACATGCTAGATATGCATACATTTTTGCTTGGAATGACATGCTATGGTAATATCTTTGTTATTAAGCTTGTGATCAATTCTCTTTGTTTAAATATGAAAATTCACATTCTCAGAAGTCATTCTAATCCCTTCTCTTTGATGCCTAATTGTCTTATATACTTACTTGGAGATTGAAAAGTAAAATATTACATGTCTTCTTGCTTGATATGTTAAATTTTGAAAACAAGAAGTAAATAATTTCAAAAGTTACAGCTCCATGGCTTTTCAATTCTTTCATTACAATAAGGGACTTTTTGTTCTTGGTATGTGTGAGTACTAAAATTCCTTACTTAATATTACATGCCTAACATGATCACTGTTTGCCCCAAAATGCTTATATAAGTTTTGATGTTGATCATGTATTTCTTAATAAACTTGAATCATGCCTTAAAATGCTTAAACATTTTTTTTCTGGATTCAAGTGCATATGTGCTTTATACATTCTTGTTAGAACTAATATTGCATGGTTGATAATGTGATACATGCTTTAAATTATATATCAACCTAATTTATGCTTGTAAATGAGATTAAATGATATTTGGTGCTAACCTATGTTTTAGAGGACTTTTAAAGTTAGCTTTGCAAGTCTCTCTATGTGTTTCAAATATAGCCATCAGATTTTTACATACAAGCATAAACGAGAAAAGCTGAATGGAATTCAAATGAAGAGGAAGATAAAGAAGACTTTCTTCTAGTGCAATGAAATGTAGAATTCAAAGGAAGAAAGCTCATAGTTGAAGGACCAATAAAGAAGGAGCATCACTCTTTATATGACTCAATAAGTATCTCTATCCCTAAGCTATTGTGGTATTTTATATGATATGGATTGTATGATACTTATTGATAAATTAATCTTAAATGACTAGATGTTTTTCAATGAATATATGTTTTTTTTTAACATAAAACATCTCTATCCTTCTAAAATGCTTTTAAAAATAATGTGCTCTTATAAAATTCTTTTTGAAAGGGGGAGAACTTTTTAAAATGATTTTGTTTGATGGATTAAGAATATGTATCTATGTGTTGCTTTTCTTTTTGATAATATGCATACTTTGAGGGGGAACCTAGCTCTTGAGTTGTTTATATCTCTTGCCTTATATCTTTGTTTGATTACATAAAGTGTTTTAATATTATCATATGCTAAATGTTGATATACAAATATATGACAAGCATTGCATGAATAATCTTCGATATCTTGAAAGCATATTTATTTCATCTCTCTTTGAATCATGAGTTTTATCTATAAGGGGAGAGAAAATTATTATCTTTCCTTCCTAAGCCTTTTTGTTGATGTCAAATAGGGGGAGAGAATATTAGAAAGTAAAATATGTTCTTGTGCTCAATTGCTTGATATGCTTACATAAATATCAATTCTTGTATATTGCTCAACATATTTTTCTTTGGTGATTTGTCATCATCAAAAAGGGGGAGATTGTGGATATAAGTTTGCCCCAAATGGTTTTATATGTTAAGTTTTGATGATGACAAATACAAGACAAAAAGAATATCTTGCTTATACTCTTTGTTGCATTCTATATAGAGCATATCCATTAATATTTAATAAATATCTTATTTAGATGTGTCTATGAATGTCTTATATGCATGTTAAACTAACTAAAGCTATATATTTATGATTCATGCATATGAAGATATTAAATTATGTTTTTGGACTAACTATGCTTGTTTAAGTGAGTGAGACTTTGTAGGATAGTCCAAGTACCAAGAGTGAGCTTGCAACAAGAAAGCAAAAGATCTCAATTAAGCTCTACACAAAGGAAAATGTGAATGCCTATTTCATGAAGGTATTGATAAACATCGAAGTCATGTCAAAGACCAAGTCCAAAGGAAGATTAAATGGTATAGCTTTTAGGACTTAGTGTCTTTATGTACGAAGCCTTATGGATATCTCAAATATGTTTTTACAAATGTTTTTCCTATGCTAAAATACCCAACAAACAAGTTTTGAAAAGTTATTTATGGTGGTAGTTCAATTTTATGAAAAATAGCCAAGTTTGGGTTTTGCAAAACTGACCTTTGGTCACTCTTTTGATCATATCTTTCAAAATACTTTGAGTTTTGTTGTGAAACTTATTTCATTTGAAAATAGACTCAAAGATCTTTCCAATGACTGGTCATTTGCTTTAAACGGATAAGAAATGAAGAAGTTATGACCGTTTAAAGTCAGTTTTCAAAAGCTGAGTGGTTTATTCGAATAAACCAAATGTTATTCGAATAACACACCTTAAAATTCATATCAGACCGAGCTTTTAGTGGTTTATTCGAATAACCAAAAGGCAATTCGAATAACATGACCCTTAAAGCATTCCAGAACTTATTTTTGAAGGGTTATTCGAATAGTAAACCTGTTATTCGAATAAAGACTTTTAGGAACGTATTGTTTGAAGGTTTTATTCGAATAAGACTTGGCTTATTCGAATAAATACGGTCAGAATCTCGCAACGGCTATTTTCTATGCTTTTAATGTGATATTAAATGATACCCAACAACTATTTTCTCAAGACCACTATAAATACATGTTTTTGGGACATCTTTGACACACACCCATTTATCTGAAATGATTCCTTCTTGCTTTATTTTGTGATACATATTTTACCAAATTTTTGTGCTCCTTTTAGCCAAAATTTGAGATATCCTTAGAGAGCTTCATAGAGCTTCAAATTGTATTATTTACTCTGAGTGAGAGTTTCTCTTCATCTATATTCTCTGTTCTTCTGTATTGAGGGTGAGGTATCCTTCAAGGTTTGTAAAGGGGTGAGGTATCCCTCTAAGGTTTGTATAAGGGTGAGGTATCCCTGCAGGCTGAGACTTTAGCACAAGGGTAGAGTTTCCCGTGTGTGAAAAGTGCTCTTTCATGTAACGGTTGCAAGCACCTATTGAAGCTTGTACATATAGTGAAAAATCTCGAATCGTGTTTCGGGGATCGGACGTAGACCACAAGTGGTTGGTAGTCGAACCAGATAAATATCGTGCCCGCTCTTCTTCTCTTTATCTCTTTATTTTATGCAATTTATTTTATTGCACATTTACTTTCCATTTGTTCTTAAAGTTTCTTTTCTTCATCACGTTCCTTCTGTGCGTTTATTTAAATAGCTTAAATATTTATATTTATTTTAAGAGCATTTGTGAAAAAAAATTTATACCCAATTCACCCCCCCTCTTGGGTAATGGTTGCCATGACTAACAAATTACACATCAGTAAAATTACAATGATATATCCGTTATGAATGCAAATGTGAATGCAATGTATACTGACTCGATATCCTACTCCATGGAGCTACAACTCAAGTCGGAGAGAATGACTGAAAAGATCTATTGGCACCAACATGCTTCAGACCACGTGCTCATTTTCTCGCACATCTAGCACATGCACGACAGTCTTTATCAAATCATGATTAGGGATAGTGTCTCGGTCCGGATCATTGGTGTGTTGCATCGGTCTAACCCACGGTACAGAAGACCTACCAACTGTCCATTGTAGGCAACCCGCACCCCAATGCCCCCAAGGTCATCAGTGACCTACACTACGCTTATCGCACCCACTCAGGAGGTGTAATCTCTCCTAGGCAACTTGCCTTACACAGTCCTTTGGACCTTTTCAATGCATTTACTATGCACTATTCATAATTCCATTGATATCCAATGTACAGGGTTCATAATAATTTAATAACAGTAATACTGTAATTTAATCACATAATCATATTCTCGTATATTTTTCATTCGCGACTCAATTCTGTCGCCTTTTCGAATCACGTAGTGATTTTTCAACATTTTTTAATCGCGTGAATATTTTCCGTACGTATTAAATCATAATTACTGTTTTATTTATTTTAATATTAAAATTTACTATTTTTCTCTCATATTTGCAAAATAGTCCCTCAAAACACATAATTTACATTTTCGTCCCTCAAAACAGAGTATTTTCACTTTAGTCCCTCAAGATTTTATATTTACATAATGACCCCATATTTCCATAATATTTCCAATTATATCCTTTCCTCATAAGATTTACAGTATAAATTCCACATACATACAAAGATAAGTTCCACTACAGTATATATTTCACATACTCACATATTATCAGTTCTTTAAGCATTACAACAATTAAACAAGTATTTGAAACAAATCGTATCTCACATATACTATGCATACAAGCCTAGAAACACAAGCAGATACATTTTAAATACAGTCCAAACATACAAACATAATCAGGCACATCTCAATACAATTCAACCAATACAGTCCAAATAAATCCAGTCCAACCAATACAATCCAAGACCCTCAAACAATAAATGAATAAATCCTTAGGAATTTTTCACCAAATATACCATCCTCATACTACCAAAACATGGGTGGTAAGGTAGAGTCTCCCTCTTACCTCTTGAAGACAAGCTTTGTAAGTTTTCCTCCCTTGCCTTGAGACTTTATAAATCTCCTAACAAGCCCTAAAATTTTTAATAAAAATTAATGAAGGATCCTACAAGAATTAAGGTGAAAAACCATGGAAAAATCATGGTTAAAAAAAATTTAAAATCAAACTTAGAATCATTAACTTAAAACTTACCTCTTTAGGAAGAAGATTGAAGAAACTTAGGACCTTGTGAAGAAGAAATGATTTTAGAGGAGGCTTTGAGTCTAAACAACCCAAAAGATAAGTGTTTAAAAGAAATGGGTGGTGTAATTTTGGTGATGACCGATTGGAAGAAAAGAAATGGAAGATGAGAGGCGTGAGTTTCCTTGAAACTTTGAAAGAAATAGATGGATATTTTGATAAGTAGAAGGTGAAGAGTGAAGACGTATTGAGGAGCTGCTGACCGTGTGAAATTTGAGAGATAATTTGGCTTGTATTTGAGAAGTAAAACGTGAAGAATGAAGATGTGAATATCTTCGTCAGCTGTTGTCAGCCGTGTATTTACACGTGAAAGGTGAGTGATTTTACTAGAGAAAATTATCTCATTTTGGGTGCAAAAAACACATTTGCTGCCGTGAATCATTGTGATGAAAATAAAGGATTTTATTGCATCTTTATCCACTCCATTCCAGCTGCCCCATGCTGCTGCCATGCTGCTGCCTTTGGTGATAGACGTGAGTGACATTTGCTTGCTTAAGTAGCCATGCATTAATTGCACAACTCTCTCTTCTCATTGGTTACAAGCTTGACTTTTGCATGGCTTTTGGACCTTCAAATATCACTTGTATGTTCAAGTGTTACGTAGAAGCTCCTGCTCCCCATTTTGCTGCTACTGGACGTCCCAAATATGCTACTGCTGGCCGTGGATTTGCTACTGTTTGGGCCGTGAATTTGCTGGATCGTTGAGCTCATTCTGTTGCTCCAATCAGCTGCTGGCCCATGGTGTTTTTAGGTGAGTTTAAGTCTTTTAAATTGATTGCTAATCCAAGCTAAATTCTGCTGCTATTGGGCCACAAATTCTACTGCTGTTGGGCCTAAAATTTGTTGCTCAACATTTCTATTGGATCACTGAATTTAGGTGCTGCTGTCCATAGTAGTTTAGGTGGGTTTTAAATCCTCAATTCATCATTAGTTCAAGCCTAATTACTAGTTTATTGGTTAGCCAATTAATTGGGTTTAATCTCCTAACCATTCTTACTTAATTCTTCAAGTACATAACCAATTTTAGTTTAACATATTGAGCTTGTATCTAATACATATTAATTATGCATCATTACCTCTAATTAGAATTAAGTTATAACTAATCCTTAGTTAAGTTAGTTTACTTAATTGTTTAATTAGGTAATTAGGACAACTAAATTAAGGTTCATTAGTTTCCTAAGTAAAAGTCAAGAAATTAATGTTGACTAAATCTTATCCATTAATCTTATCTATGGTGAATGTTACTTGATAGTTTTTGGTAGGATTTGTTTTACACCATTGACTGAATCAATGGTGAAGATCAAAGCTCCTAAGTCAAGCTTCAAATCTAATGGTCCACAAGGAAGTCTAAACTTCTTTCCTTGACCAATTCTCATCGGTTAGAAAAGTCCAACCAATTGTTTTGACTATATCCTATTGGTTCACTTTAATTTTACTTACAAGAAATGTTCTAAACACTTTTTCTATTAATTACAACTTATCGGGTCCAACATTCATAGCAACGACTGCTATGTATGCAATTACGGATATTTATTAGTACAATATTATTTATTTTCATAGATGGATTCTAAAAATTAAAAGATTCTTTTCTGAATCACTCAGAGTCGGGTTTAGTAAGATCCCCCGCTTCCAAATGAGACAGATCAGAATTTCCCCAGCCTGAAAAATATTATTTTTCCTAGCCAGGAGCAATCACACAGAATGATCAAATATGATCTCAGAACTGTCAAATTAATTTTATACACACACAAAATGCAAAATAATGTAATTCTGCTATTATCATTCATATAGTCAAAATTTGGGGTGTTACAACTCTCCCCCTCTAAAATAAAATTTCGTCCTCGAAACTTGACATACACTTAACACAAAAACGGATACTGTTCTCTAATCTTTTCTTCCAACTCCCATGTGGCTTCACCACTTACATCATTCCAAACTACTTTAACTAATGAAATGTCTTTTCCACGAAGCTGCTTTATCCTTCGATCTTCAATCCTGACTGGAACTGTCTCGTAGGTCAAATTCTCCTTCAGTTGTACAGTGTCTGGTTCGATAATGTGAGTCGGATCTGGAATATATTTCCGTAATTGTGACACGTGAAATACATTATGAAGATTTAATAAAAATGGTGGCAGCGCAACTTGATAAGCTACCGGACCTATCCGACGAAGTATCTGATACGGTCCGATAAACTTAGGAGTAAGCTTCCTCGACTTGATGACTCGTCCAACTCCAGTCATAGGCGTCACACGTAAAAATACATGGTCACCTTCTTCGAATTCCAGTGGTCTTCGCCTTTTATCTACATAGCTCTTTTGTCGCGTCTGAGCTGTCCTCATCTTGTCTTGGATCATCTTTACCTTTTCAGTTGTCTGCTGTACAAATTCAGGTCCTATTACAGTGCTTTCACCATCCTAGTACCAACACAATGGTGTCCTACATCTTCTCCCATATAAGGCTTCATAGGGTGCCATCCCTATACTTGAATGGAAACTATTGTTGTAGGTGAACTCTATCAATAGTAGAAATTCATCCCAACAACCAGTTTGCTCTAGAACACAAGCCCTCAACAAGTCCTCCAACGACTGAATTGTTCTTTCTGACTGACCATCAGTTTGTGGATGGTAAGCAGAACTCAAATGTAGATTTGTCCCCATCGCTTCTTCTAGACTAGTCCAAAATCTTGATGTGAATCGCGGATCCCGATCAGAAATTATACTGGATGGTACACCATGAAGTCTAACAATTTCATTGATGTATATCTGAGCCAACTTCTCCATTGAGTACTTAATATTAATCGGTAGAAAGTGCACTGACTTTGTGAGCCGATCAATAATTACCCATATAGAGTCGTGACCCTTCCGAGTTCTTGGTAGCCCCGTGACGAGATCCATTGCTATGTCATCCCATTTCCACTCAGGAATAGGCAAAGGTTGCAACATTCCTGATAGCTGTTGATGTTCTACCTTGGCCTTCTGGCAAATCAAACAGGATGATACATATTCTGCGACATCCCTCTTCATTCCTTGCCACCAATACAGCTGCTTCAAATCTTGGTACATCTTCGTGGCTCCTGGATGCATACTCAACTTGCTTCTATGAGCTTCATTCAAAATTAATTTCCTAAGTTCTGGATCATTTGGCACGCAAACTCTCCCTTTGAACTTCAAAATTCCATCAACACCCTCACTGAATTCTAATTCTGCTCCTTGACTTCTTGCTTCTTTTGCTTCTTGTAGATATTGATCACTATTCTGTCCTTCTCGTATTTTATCCATCAAATCACTCGAAATGGTGATCATATTCAAACACATCTTCCCCGGTGTCAACTTCACAGACAATCGCATATCTCGAAATTCTTCTATCAATTCCTTCTCCTTCATCATCATAATAGAAGCATTAAGCGATTTTCTACTCAAAGCATCTGCTACCACATTCGCTTTTCCAGGATGATATTGTAACTGAAAGTCATAATCTTTCAGAAATTCGAGCCAATGCCTTTGTCTCATGTTCAACTCTTTCTGGTCGAACAGATACTTCAAACTTTTATGATCACTATACACAGTGAACATTGCTCCATAGAGAAAATGTCTCCATACCTTCAATGCAAACACCACTGCTGCTAGCTCCAAGTCATGAGTCAGATAATTCCTCTCATGCACTTTCAACTGCCTCGACGCATATGCCACAACCTTACGGTTCTGCATAAGTACACAACCTAATCCTTGATAAGAAGCATCACAGTACACCTCGAAAGGTTCATTCGGATCAGGTAGAATCAACACTGGTGAAGTAGTCAGTCGTCGTTTCAACTCCTGAAAACTTTCCTCGCATGCATCAGTCCACACGAACGGTTGATTCTTTCGTGTAAGTTGGGTAAGAGGTCCTGTAATCTTTGAAAACCCTTCTATAAATCATCGATAGTAACCGGCCAATCCGATGAAACTACGGATCTCCGATACAGTCTTCGGTCTTTCCCACTCAACAACTGTCTCTACCTTCGAAGCAACAACTTCAATTCCATCTGCCGATATGACATGCCCCAAGAATTGTACTTCGCTCAACCAAAATTCACACTTGGACAACTTGGCATATAGTTTATTTTCCCTCAAAATCTGGAGAACCACTCTGAGGTGTTCAGTATGTTCCTCCTGACTTCGAGAATAAATCAAGATGTCATTAATAAAGACAACAATAAACTTATCCAAGTATGAATGGAAAAGTCTGTTCATGAAATCCATAAATATTGCAGGTGCATTAGTCACACCAAAAGGCATCACTTGGTACTCATAATGCCCATATCGAGTCCGGAACGCAGTCTTCGGGATATCCTCCACCTTTACACGTATCTGGTGATAACCAGAATGTAAATCAATCTTAGAAAATATGGTGGCTCCTCGCAATTGATCCAGCAGATCATCAATCCTCGGTAGGGGATATTTATTCTTGATTGTAACCTTGTTCAACTGTCGATAATCCACACATAGCCGAGAAGTCCCATCCTTCTTCTTTACCAACAACACTGGAGCTCCCCAAGGTGATACACTTGGTCTCACAAATTGCTTTTCCAACAAATCTTCCAATTGCTTCTTCAGTTCGGCCAACTCTACCGGTGACATTCTGTAAGGTGCCATAGATATAGGTCCAGTTCCAGGTACTAAATTAATAGAGAATTCAATCTCCCTTTCTGGTGGTAATCCCGGTATATTTTCAGGAAACACTTCGGGAAATTCATTCACTACAAAGATATCCTTCAGAACATCTTCACAGTGAACCTCCAAGGAAGATATCAACAAGTATCCTAGGTCTCCTTCCTTTAAACAAGTTTCCACTTGAGTAGCCGTTAAGAATCTAGAATCCTTAACCTCAGGAAAAACTAACGTCTTACTCGAACAGTCAATCAGGATATGGTTAGAGGATAACCAATCCATTCCTAAGATTACATTAATCTTAGAAAGAGGCAAACAGATCAAATCCACATGAAAGATTCTATCCCTAACACAAACAGGGCAATTCAAGCATACTTTTGTAGTTATCACAGGTTTATCAGTAGGAGTAACCACAGTCAAATCATATGGCAATGTAGTCACAGTCAATCCCAAACGCTCCACACAATCACATGCAATAAAAGAATGTGTTGCTCCCGAATCATATAACACCGTTAAAGGGTTACCTTTAATAGCACATTCCTCCATTATCAAATCCTCAGATTTAGCAGCTTCCTCCCCGCTCATCGTATATACTCGACCAACCGCCTGTGGCCTTGCTGTACGAACATTGCTCATTGATGGCTCTGCCTTCAACTGATCACAATCTCTGGAAAAATGTCCAGGCTTCCCACATCTATAACAGATCACCCCCTTATGCTGACAGTCTCTAGTAAGATGTCCTTTTCCACACTTAAAACATTTAAGTGCAGAAGTTCCAGTTGAAGCTGCCTTACTACCACTTGAACTTCCCCCAACTGATTGCTGTCGATTCTGACTTGCTGTTGGTTTAGTGTAGGGCTTTTGTTGATAACGGTTGCCACCGCTACCTCCGATGCCTCTTCCTCTTTGGAACCGTGCTGGTCCAAAGTGTTTAGTCCTTGCTGCCCACTGGTTGTCGATTTCCTCAATCTTACGGCACTTGTCCAATAATACTGGAAATTGATCAATATCCACCGTTGCTAAAGCTCTCTTGATGTCAAGTCTCAACCCCTCTTCGAATTTCCTACACTTCCATTCCTCATCCGGATGCATCTGAAAGTACCTCAAAAACTTAGACAAGCTTTCGAACCTTGCTGCATACTCGCTCATAGTCATTGCTCCTTGCCTCAGACTAAGGAACTCCATCTCCTTAGCATGTTGCACACTCGCTGGAAAATACTTTGCCAAAAACTTCTGTCTAAAGAGCTGCCATGTTACGATTCTTCCTTCAGCTTCAATTAATCTTCGGGTTCCTGCCCACCAGGCTTCTCCATCTCCAACTAGCACAAACGTCGCGAAGGTAAGTTTTTGCTCATCAGTACAACCCATACCATTAAATATCTTCTCTAATTCCTTAATCCACAGATCAGCCTTCTTTGGATCAAACTCTCCATGAAACTTAAGCGGATTATTTCTTCGAAATTCTGACAAGCTATGAGCATCGTCAGTTGCCCTCTGATTCTGCTGTACAACAACCTCAGCGATCCTTTGTATTGCTGCTATAGCTGCAGCCATATTCTGATTGTCATTACCGGCGTTCTCACCTTCTGCTCTAGTATTAACACGCCCTCTTCCTCGTCCAGCCATTTCGTCTTTCTCAAATTAACTGGACAACACAAATAGTAGTTGAAATCAATTTTCTAGTAATATGATTTCCTTTCCGACAAACAAACATAGAGAAACACGCAACTTAAACAAGACAGACCTAACCACAAACCCAAAAGACTCTAACTTGGGCTCTGATACCAACTAATGTAACACCCACCTTAGGGTGCTACATATATGTTACATAATTACCAAATTAACCTCATTTATAAAATGTACATTGTAGGAAAAATATGAAATTCAAAATTTCTTAATAACAAGAAAATAAACTTAGCAGAAAATAAAACATCACAGCATCACTACAAATAATTTACATCATTATACATATCCAAGTCTCTGGTTATACATATACAAATTTCTAACACTGTCATACTATAAATATTACAAACTAGTCACTCCAAAAAGTACAAACACTGTTTACATTGACATCTTTGCCCAAGTACAACTAGGCAGCTGAGCCCTCAGAAGTAGCCGGATCCTCAGATGGATCCTCCTCAGACCTTCCGGGTGGGGGAATTCCAACCCGGCGTAAAGTCCGTGGAGCAAATGTCCGAGCGGACGATACGACGCTACTCTCCCGAGGGGTGCGATAGTACGCTCCCAATGCTGCCCGATAGATATAGGAAATTCTAACTGTACATAAATAGTGATGAGAAAAGTAGGGATTTCTTGATTGTAACCTACTCGGTCTAATATTTACATCACCCAAATAATAAATACTCTCTCTCTAGATCTTCAGTCCATGCATTGTCCTCGTCAATGAATGTCAGTCTCAAGTAACCCAAGAAGCTAGGAATCTCTACTGCCATCAGAACTCTAAGTTCTCAACAGAATCTGGATCTTTCTCTACTTCTCGTTCTACGTCCGGCTCAGTGTCTTAAAACACATATACATTATACAACATATACATACAAGAGGTGAGATCACCTATGCCAATACCAGTATGGTAGCAAATGAAGATAAACACATCCCAAAATATTATACAGACGTCATACTGTAATTACAGTTATGCCATTAATCTTATATATCTTCATTACACAAGAAATAAAAGAAGAATTACAATTAAGCTATTTTCAATACTCAAGTATTCAATATAATAATTATCATGAACAAGAATTACACATCAGTAAAATTACAATGATATATCCGTTATGAATGCAAATGTGAATGCAATGTGTACTGACTCGATATCCTACTCCAGGGAGCTACAACTCAAGTCAGAGAGAATGACTGAAAAGATCTATCGGCACCAACATGCTTCAGACCACGTGCTCATTTTCTGCACATCTAGCACATACACGACAGTCTTTATCAAATCATGATTAGGGATAGTGTCTCGGTCCGGATCATTGATGTGTTGCATCGGTCTAACCCACGGTACAGAAAAGCTACCAAAATTCCATTGTAGGCAACCCGCACCCCAATGCCCCCAAGGTCATCAGTGACCTACACTACGCTTATCGCACCCACTCAGGAGGTGTAATCTCTCCTAGGCAACTTGCCTTACACAGTCCTTTGGACCTTTTCAATGCATGTACTATGCACTATTCACAATTCCATTGATATCCAATGTACAGGGTTCATAATAATTTAATAACAGTAATACTGTAATTTAATCACGTAATCATATTCTCGTATATTTTTCATTCGCGACTCAATTCTGTCGCCTTTTCGAATCACGTAGTGATTTTTTAACATTTTTCAATCACGTGAATATTTTTCGTACGTATTAAATCATAATTACTGTTTTATTTATTTTAATATTAAAATTTACTATTTTTCTCTCATATTTGCAAAATAGTCCCTCAAAACACATAATTTACATTTTCGTCCCTCAAAACAGAGTATTTCCACTTTAGTCCCTCAAGATTTTATATTTACATAATGACCCCATATTTCCATAATATTTCCAATTATATCCTTTCCTCATAAGATTTACAGTATAAATTCCACATACATACAAAGATAAGTTCCACTACAAGTATATATTTCACATACTCACATATTATCAGTTCTTTAAGCATTACAACAATTAAACAAGTATTTGAAACAAATCGTATCTCACATATACTATGCATACAAGCCTAGAAACACAAGCGAGATACATTTTAAATACGGTCAAACATACAAACACAATCAGGCACATCTCAATACAATTCAACCAATACGGTCCAAATAAATCCGGTCCAACCAATACAGTCCAAGACCCTCAAACAATAGGTGAATAAATCCTTAGGAATTTTTTCACCAAATATACCATCCTCATACTACCAAAACATGGGTGGTAAGGTAGAGTCTCCCTCTTACCTCTTGAAGACAAGCTTTGTAAGTTTTCCTCCCTTGCCTTGAGACTTTATAAATCTCCTAACAAGCCCTAAAATTTTTAATAAAAATTAATGAAGGATCCTACAAGAATTAAGGTGAAAAACCATGGAAAAATCATGGTTAAAAAAAATTTTAAATCAAACTTAGAATCATTAACTTAAAACTTACCTCTTTAGGAAGAAGATTGAAGAAACTTAGGACCTTGTGAAGAAGAAATGATTTTAGAGGAGGCTTTGAGTCTAAACAACCCAAAAGATGAGTGTTTAAAAGAAATGGGTGGTGTAATTTTGGTGATGACCGATTGGAAGAAAAGAAATGGAAGATGAGAGGCGTGAGTTTCCTTGAAACTTTGAAAGAAATAGATGGATATTTTGATAAGTAGAAGGTGAAGAGTGAAGACGTATTGAGGAGCTGCTGACCGTGTGAAATTTGAGAGATAATTTGGCTTGTATTTGAGAAGTAAAACGTGAAGAATGAAGATGTGAATATGCTGCTATCCAGCCGTGTATTTACACGTGAAAGGTAAGTGATTTTACTTGAGAAAATTATCTCATTTTGGGTGCAAAACACAGCTGCCATCCGTGAATCATTGTGATGAAAATGAAGGATTTTATTGCATCTTTATCCACTCCATTCCAGCTACCCCAAGCTGCTGCCATGCTCCTGCCTTTGGTGATAGACGTGAGTGACATTTGCTTGCTTAAGTAGCCATGCATTAATTGCACAACAACTCTCTCTTCTCATTGGTTACAAGCTTGACTTTTGCATGGCTTTTGGACCTTCAAATATCACTTGTATGTTCAAGTGTTACGTAGAAGCTCCCTGCTCCCCATTTTTCGCCTTGGACGTCCCAAATATCTTTTCTTGGCCGTGGATTTGCTGCTATTTGGGCCATGAATTTGCTGGACCGTGGAGCTCATTCTGCTGCTCCAATCAGCTGCTGGCCCATGGTGTTTTTAGGTGAGTTTAAGTCTTTTAAATTGATTGCTAATCCAAGCTAAATTCTCTGCGCTATTGGGCCACAAATTCTGCTCCTGTTGGGCCTAAAATTTGTTGCTCAACATTTCTCTTTGGATCATGAATTTAGGTGCTGCTGTCCATAGTAGTTTAGGTGGGTTTTAAATCCTCAATTCATCATTAGTTCAAGCCTAATTACTAGTTTATTGGTTAGCCAATTAATTGGGTTTAATCTCCTAACCATTCTTACTTAATTCTTCAAGTACATAACCAATTTTAGTTTAACATATTGAGCTTGTATCTAATACATATTAATTATGCATCATTACCTCTAATTAGAATTAAGTTATAACTAATCCTTAGTTAAGTTAGTTTACTTAATTGTTTAATTAGGTAATTAGGACAACTAAATTAAGGTTCATTAGTTTCCTATGTAAAAGTCAAGAAATTAATGTTGACTAAATCTTATCCATTAATCTTATCTATGGTGAATGTTACTTGATAGTTTTTGGTAGGATTTGTTTTACACCATTGACTGAATCAATGGTGAAGATTAAAGCTCCTAAGTCAAGCTTCAAATCTAATGGTCCACAAGGAAGTCTAAACTTCTTTCCTTGACCAATTCTCATCGGTTAGAAAATTCCAACCAATTGTTTTGACTATATCCTATTGGTTCACTTTAATTTTACTTACAAGAAATGTTCTAAACACTTTTTCTATTAATTACAACTTATCGGGTCCAACATTCATAGCAACGATTGCTATGTATGCAATTACGGATATTTATTAGTACAATATTATTTATTTTCATAGATGGATTCTAAAAATTAAAAGATTCTTTTCTGAATCACTTAGAGTCGGGTTTAGTAAGATCCCCCGCTTCTAAATGAGACAGATCAGAATTTCCCCGGCCTGAAAAATATTATTTTTCCTAGCCAGGAGCAATCACACAGAATGATCAAATATGATCTCAGAACTGTCAAATTAATTTTATACACACACAAAATGCAAAACAATGTAATTCTGCTATTATCATTCATATAGTCAGAATTTGGGGTGTTACAAATGGCATCCTTTCCATTTTAATATATATACAATTAAATTAATTGTAATTTTGCTGTTTTAAGAACAATTTATTTGGTGGTTATTGGCATATAGCAATTTGTAGTGGTTTAAAAGATATTTTTGTTGATGGTGGGTAGTACTGGCATATTTGGAGTATGTGATGGTTTGGTATTAATCTATTTGGTTCTTTTGGAATTCTCCATATAAGCTGGGGTGGTTGCTTCTTATCATCATCGTTATACTAGGTAATTTATTCTCTCTTTTTGTTGTTTGCTATTGTTATGGTGTAATTTTAGAGTTACTTTGAACCTTCTATTTTCATTTTAGTTTCAAAACGTGTCCAGTATTCTAAATTCTTTCCATTTCTTATAACTAATTATTTTGTTCCTCTCTTTTCTTGATGTGGTAAATTGGCCTTCGTTTAACTCTAGAGCAAGTAATTAAAAATTACTGAGAAATAAGAATCAAGAAAGTTTTTCTTTTATGAATTTTTTTAGTTTATTTTTTCCTTTAACTTTTTTATAGCCTTCCATACATTTTGGAAACTTGTTGATTTGAAAAAACTGTCACTTTTTCTTTGCAAAAGTTTTTTTTTTATAAATAAGAATCTATGCCTTTCCTGTGCACTTAGTCTTCATTACAAATTTCCAATTAATAACCAGACATTTCCAAAAGGACACTGCCAATCAACCTATCAAGGAATTAGTTAACACAATATCTATACCAAAACATTACATCAGCTTGTTTTAATGACTAATATGACCTTCACCATTAGTCTAGAAAATAGTTATTGGAGGCTTATCCCTCCCCTCTTCCATGCAAACCTTCAGAGTCATTACTCTATAGCCGATGATATTAGTATAAGTATCTTCTTTCTTATCTCATTTGAGAGAATTATTGTGGTGGAAAAATGGTTATGGAAAGGAGAAGTTGAATAAGTTGTAGATGTACCAAGCAAGCTTTGAAAAACCTTAAGACCATCATTTCCAACAGAGAATCTCTTCAGAGTATAATATTGGCCAACAGGAAACTCCTTAACAGATATATAACCATACTCTTATTCCTCCCCCTCTGGCCCTCTCTCTCTCCCTTGCTTCCTCTCCCCTCATTCTCTTTCTCTTTGGATTTACAACACTCATTCAAGGGGCCATCGATGTACCAAAAAAGCTTTTGCAGTACAGATACCATATCTCCATAGCAATAGCAGTTTAACTATCCTTTTCCTTGCTGTTATATGCAGCCCCACGAATTCTAACCATTCTGGCCTATTTTTGGCCTTTATTTGTTTCCACTATTGTGTTCTTGATTGTAATAAGTCTCTTTACACACAGCACGGACTTCTGTTTTCACAGTCAGAACATCTAAGAACTAATCATCTTGGATTTTCTTCACCAATATTTTGTTTGCCTATCAAGAAGAGGGGAAAAAGTTTGAATGATATTGCATTGACATACTGATAATCACATATTTGATACATTAATAAACCCTTATTTTTAGTCATTTACACTCTTCATGTACTTAATTGATTGAGCTTGGTTTTATTTTGAAAGTTTGGACTCAAATTGGACTTAATTGATTTTTTCAGCATGATTTACGTCATACACTATTTCTATATTTTAGACATATCTTGAGTTTTAGATGTTTAACAATTATCTATTTTACCTTGTTAGATAGATAAGAGAGAGCTATACAACTTTCATGAAGAGATCTTGGTCAAAGTTAGACATCTAGTGGAACTAATTAGGCTTGGAATTTAGAATATAGGTTTTGGGATTGGAACCTGAATAGTGTGCAGTAATCAAAGCATAACTCGGGTTTTAAAAACTTAATTGGGCTAAAATTCTGGCATTTGCAAGTTAAAACCCATATCTACAACTTTCATGAGAACATAAAACTCAATTCGGACTGCTTAGAGGTGATATTGGGCTTACAAGTCAGAACAGAGGAGCTATAGTTGGGCTTGAGTAGTATACAGTGATTGGATCATATCTCAAGCTGTAGGGATGATTTTGGGCTCAAACTAATGTCATTTGAAAGCTAAGATCCAGGGCTACAAATTTCATGCAGACCATATTTCAAGTTTCTGATACATTCAATGAGTTCCACAATAAATGATTTCAGAGACAAAAAATCTCAATAATTTTTCACTCATCAAAAGGCATTTGGCATTTTCCACTCATCCACTCATTCATGAATCAGCCTCCTTGTCATTTTGTATCCCTAATCCTCTATAAAAGGGAGTCTTGGCTGATCATTGAAGGAGCTTGTTGTTAGATATCAAGATTATACTATTGTGTTGTTTGATTATCTTGTTGTAGTTTTCTTTTGTTCTAAATTGAAGCTATGTTCTTCTTCTTCTTCTTCTCTCTTTCTTTCTTCTTGTCTATGAGTAACTATTTTCATTTTACTTGGGTGAAAGGGTGAAGCTTTTGGTAATAAGTTAAGAATAGATTAATTTCTTTCTTGTGCTTAAATGATATATTTTCAAGTGGTCATTATACGTGTTGTATTTTGTTTTCAATCAATTTAGAAACCCTCCTTGTAAAGTGGAGATCTTGATTCATTGTAGATAAGAGGTTAACACAATGAATGTTGAGCCCATTTATAAGTGGTGGTGTTAATAGATGATTAAAGGAATCATAATATAATTACGTATATAATTTTTAATGAACTTTAAAAGTTGTATTTTTTGATTGGAACCTCAATTATGTATAGATTCTAATTGAGTTATAAAAAGAATTAATCTTGTCTTTAATTTATTTACCAAGAGTGGATCTCCTAACCCAAGTAAATTTTTTTTATTTGTGACTAAGTTTTATCACTTTTATTGTTGTGACAAAATATTTACTTTACGTTAAAGAATTTTTCTTCATCAATTCCCTGTGGATCGACCTCGGACTCCCGAGAATTTATTACTTGAAACAACCTATACTTGGACTTATAACATTTAATCTGCATCAAGTTTTTGGTGTCGTTGTCGATGACTTGATTTAAAGAACAAATCTATGGTGTAAAAATTTTGTATATATATATATATATATTTATATTTTTTTCCTGTGGATCTTGTATATATATATTTTTTCTACTCTTTTAATTTTTTTCTTTGTACTTACTATCATACTAACTTAGTGGGAGAAACTCTCCCTTATCTCTCTGTAATCTTTAATCATTAATGAAATAATCTTTCTTCTTCTTTTCTCTCTCGCCAGAGCAAAAAATCAACTTGTCAATTCTCCGTTTTATATTTTAAATTTACTTTCTGCACTTTAGTTTCTGCACTTTATTTTCGTAATTTACATTCTCGCACTTTTTTTTTTTGTATTTTACTTTTTATATTTTATTTCTAACTTACTAACCTACCAATCTTTTAATTTTCTTGCTTACTAACTTACTAACTATCTAACTCTCTTACTAACTATTTAACTTTTTACTTTATCAGCTTCTAACTTTTAACTTATCTGCTTCTAACATTTTAATTTAGCTACTTTTTACTTTTTAATTTATTAGCTTACTAACTTATTTGGTGGTCATTTTATACCACACCCTTGTTAATATTTATTTACTACGTGTTAATGTATATTTGGTGGTCAGTTTATACCACACCCTTATTAATATTTATTTACTATGTGTTAATATATATTTTGTGGTCGGTTTATACCACACCCTTGTTAATATTTAATGGCCTGTTTATACCGCCAGCTTTTACATTTTCTTTTCTATTTTATGTCACTTATTTATGCTTAATTATTATCGTGATTTAAATTCTAATAGTTTGGTTAAAGTTAATCCTAGTACTTTACATATTAATTTATTTGAATCACAATCACACACATTAAACACAATGGTTGAAAATGAAAGTGTACATGATGAACATGAAAATCAATCGTTGCGAACCATGCGTGAGTATTTGCAACCATCTCAAAATTCTAGTCCATCGTGTTTTACCTTTCCACTCAATGCTAATAATTTTAGATTCAAGTCAGGTATGATTTCTTTACTTCTTAATTCCAATGGTTTAGAATCTGAAAGCTCATATTTACATCTAAAAGAATTTGAGGGAGTATGTACTACTTTTAATGACCAAACTTACACTGAAGATATTGTTAAGCTTAAATCATTTCATTTTTCTTTGAAAGATAAAGTAAAAACTTGGCTTAACACTTTGAAACCAAGATCAATTGGCACATGGCAAAAAATGCAATGTGAGTTTTTAAAGAAATTTTTTTCAACACATAAAACTAATGCTTTGAAAAGACAAATCCAAATTTTTTTCCAGAATTCAAATGAAGCATACTTTCAAAGTTAGGAACGTTTTAAAGATTTATTAAATTCTTGCTCACATCATAGTTTTGAAAAATAATGCACTATAAGCTTCTTTTATGAAGGGTTAATACCTTAAACTAAACAATTTTTGGAAACAATGTACAATGGTGAGTTTCTTGATAAAGAACCTGAAGAAGCTTTAGACTATTTAGACCATTTGGCTGAAAATTCTCAATCTTGGCATGGTACTAATCTTTCTAAAAATTCAATTAGATATAACCTTGCAAATGCTAGTAAAGGAAAATATCATCTTTGTCAAGAAGAAGAGATAAATGCTAGATTTGCTAGTTTGGCTAGAAAGGTTGAAGTCATGGAATCAGGGAAGGTAAAAGAAATCAAATATGTGCAAAATGAAGAAATTTGTAGCATTTTTAATGAATTGGGATACTCAACAAATGAATGTCCAAAAATTTCTATTTTTAAAAAAGTTGTGCATGAGCAAGTAAATGCAATGAATAATTTTGAAAATTTATTCACTGCTTCTTTTTCAGATACATACAATCCGGTATGGAGAAATCACCCAAACTTCAGTTAGAAGACTAACAATCAAGTACAATTTATGCAACCACCACCTCCTCAAGCACAACAAGACTTTCAAAATTCTCAAGGATATGCACATTGTGTCCTACCATATAGGAAAAACCTTGAAAGAACATTGCATGTATTCATGGAAAAATAAGAGGTCATTAATAACCAAAACACTCAAGCTATGATTGACATAAAATACACTCTTGCTAAACTTTCTTTTGCACTTCACGAGAAAGGAAAGTTTCCCTCTCAACCTCAACCAAATTCCAAGGGTCAGTATTGTCTAAACGAGGGTAGTTCAGAAAGCCAACAAATAAATCAAGTCCAGTCAGTGATAACTTTTAGGAGTGGAAAGGTTGTTGAAAAATAAATTCATGAATTGTATGAGAAAGAGGATGAATTAAGTCCCAAAGGAGTTGATAAGCCACTTGGCCAAAAGGAGACCAAACCCTCGCCCTCACCCTAATATCCTCAAGCATTAAATAATTCAAGTAAAGTGAGCCATAATAGTGACATTTTTGAAATTCTTAAACAAGTGAAAGTCAATATTCCTCTGTTAGATGCTATCAAACAGATTCCTTGTTATGCCAAATTTTTAAAGGACTTGTACACTATTAAAAGGAAATATAATGTTAAAAAGAATACCTTTTTGACTGAACAGGTAAGCTCTACTCTTCAAAATAATAATGAGTTGAAATATAAAGACACTGGTTGCCCTACAGTTTCATGCATTATTGGAGAACATAAAATTGAATGACCTTTACTTGATCTTGATGCTAGTGTTAATTTGCTTCCATATTCAGTTTATCATCAACTCAATATGGAAATAAGTTTGTCTCAATGGTTTAATATGTTAAGTTTTGATGATGACAAATACAAGATAAAAAGAATGATGCTTATGCTTGATAAATGCGCTTTATAGATGACAAATGCATTACAAAAAAATATTGATCATGTTACATAAATATGCTTAATGAGATATATTATATCATGCATGATTATGTATTTTATCTAGGTATATTTTACTTAATAATCATACAATGAGATATGTGTAACATTCTTCATATAATATATCTAATAATGATTTATATGAGTTGTATTAAATTAATATTGGATTTGACTCTATCTAAATGAAAATGTGCAAAGTATTCTTTGTTGCATCCTATATAGGCATATCTATTTGTAATTGATAAATATCTTATTTGGATGTGTCTATGAAAGTCTTATATGTATGTTAGACTAACTAGAATTATACATTTATGAATCATGCATATGAAGATACTGAGTTATGAATTTGGACTAACTATGCTTGTTTTAAGTGAGTAATACTTTGTAGGATAGTCTAAGTACCAAAAGTGAGCATTACAATAAGAAAGCAAAAGATTACAACTATGCTCAACTCAAGAAGAATGAGAATGATAAAGATGTTCCAAGCAATTTGTAAGATTTGAAGAGAAGAAATTTATGGAAGCTTGGATTACATCAAGAAGCCTAAGGATTAGAATTGGTATATCTTCCTTTTAGGTTTTCTTATATGTAAAGATAGAGGTTTTATAAGAAAAGAGCTCAAATATATTTTTAAGTCTTTCAAAATGGTTCTTACATGTTGAAATTCCCAACAAACTATTTTTGAAAAGTTAATCTTAGTGGTAGTTCAAACCTTTGAAAAATAGCTAAGTTTGTGTTTTACAAAATTGACATTTATTTACTATTTTGATCATAACTTTTAAATTACTTTGAGTTTTATTGTGAGACTTATTGTATATGAAAATAGACTCAAATATCTTTCCAATGAGTGGTCATTTGCTTTAAACGGATAAGAAATGAAAAAGTTATGACCATTTAAATTAGTTTTCAAAAATAGTCAAGTTTGAATTTTGAAAAGCTGACCTTTGATTGCTATTTTAATTATATCTTTCAAAATATTTTAATTTTTGTTCAGAAACTTATTTTATTTGAAAATAGACTCAAAGATCTTTCCAATGAGTAGTCATTCGCTTTAATCGGATAAGAAATGAAGAAACTATGACCTTTTAAAGTCAGCTTTCAAAACCAGAAATGCTGTAATCGATTACATAAGTCCTGTAATCGATTACAACATTGATAGAAGCCATGTAAAAATTACTAGAAGTGTGTAATCAATTACCAAGTGCCCAGAAACATTCCCAACGACTATAAACGGCTAGTTTTCATAAAAAAATCATTTCTAAATACTACTAACAACTATTTTATCACTTGGGCTCTATATATAAGTGTTGTATGAAGCTTATACACCTCTTGAACACTTGATTTGATCCTTGAATCACCAAAATCATATTTTGAGCTCTTTATTACAAAATCATTCTATTCCTTAGTTCTTCAATTTATATTATCCACTCTTGAGAGAATTTTCTATCATCCATACTTTGTTCTTCAAGTTGTATATCTACTCTTATGAAAGTTTCTATTCTTTCTATTCACCTTGAAATCATTGTAAGAAGGTGAGGTATCTCTCAAGAGAGAAAAGGGTGAGGTATCCCTTGTAGTGAGACTCAAACACAAAGGGTGAGGTATCCCAAAGGTGTTATGAGTGCTCTTGATTGTAAAGGTCATCAAGCACCTGTGAAGCTTGAAGAATTGGAGGCTCTAGCACAAGGGTGAGGTATCCTAAGGTATGATGAGTGCTCTTGTTTGTAAAAAGGTTTTCCTAGCACCCGTGAAGTCTAGGAAATAGTGAAGACAAGTTAAGCTTGGGGACTGGATGTAGGCAACAAGTGGTTGGTGGCTGAACTAAGATAAATTCTTGAGTTTGATTCTCTATTTCCTACACTCTTTAATTTCAGTATTTAGTGTAGTATATTTATCTATTGCATATCTTGTCATCTTGGTGATTTGTTTCTATGAACTTGATATCTAGCTTATTTGCTTAATTCATCATATATCCTAAGTTGTATTTGAGTAATCTATAATAGTTGTACCTTTGTTGTGCATGTTCCGCTACATTTATTACTTGAGTGATTCAAACTCCTTAATTTCTCAAAGTTGCATTAAAATTTGTAATCACCCAATTCACCCCCCTCTTGGGTGATGGTTGCCATGGCTAACACTCAACCTGGGTGAGTTAAAACCAACTTCTGTAATTCTTCTACTTGCGGATAGATCAATTAAAATCCCAAAAGGAATAGTGGAAGATGTGTTGTTATAAGTTGATAAATTCATATATCTTGTGTATTTAATTATATTGGAAACTGAACCTATGGTTGATGGTTCTAAGTCAATTCCTGTTATTTTAGGTCACACATTTTTAGCAATATCTAATGCTTTGATAAATTGCAGAAATGGAGTGGTGAAGCTAACATTTGGAAATATGACACTAGAGCTTAATGTTTTCAACATGTGCAAGCAACCACAGGAAGTTTATGATGACAAGAAAGAAATGGAAGGGATTGAGGCCATTATAGATGATCATATTCAAATTAGGAGTTCTTCTGACCCATTAGAAATTTTTTTAATTAATTCATTTGATTCAGGTTCACAATTAGATGATGATATTTCTGAAGTATGTTCTTTGCTTGATTGTTCACAAGTAATGGAATACAAAGGATGGAAACTGAGATTCAAAGAGTTAAAACCCATGAATGATGATACCCATGAAGAAGTGCCCACACTGGAACTAAAGCCATTACCTGATGGGTTGAAGTACACATTTTTGGAAGAAGAACAAAGTTTTCCAGTGGTAATTTCCTCATCCCTTACCAAAGAACAAGAAGGTATGTTAATAGAAGTATTTAAAATGCATAAAAGTGCAATTAGATGGACATTAAAGGATATAAAAGATATTAATCTATTAATTTGTATACATAGAATACATTTAGAAGATAATGCTAAAACATCTCAACAACCTCAAAGAAGATTAAATCCACACATGAAAGAGGTAGTTAGAGCTAAAGATCTTAAATTACTTGATGTTAGAATTATCTATCCTATCTCTGATAGTCAGTGGGTAATCCCTACACAAGTTGTGCCTAAGAAATCTAGAATAATAGTGGTTAAAAATGAAAAAGGTGAATTAATACCTGCCCGAGTCTCATCCAATTGGCGTATGTGTATTGATTTTAGAAAATTAAATGCAACCACTAGGAAAGATCATTTTCCCTTGCCATTTCTTGATCAAAATTTGGAAAGAGTAGTAGGACATCCCTACTATTATTTTCTTGAAGGTTATTCAGGATATAATCAAATACCAATTGCATTAGAGGACCAAGAAAATACCATTTTTACTTGCCCCTTTGGCACTTTTGCATATAGAAGAATACCTTTTGGTTTTTGTAATGTTTTGGTAACTTTTCAAAGATTCATGCTAAGTATTTTCAATGACATGATTAAGCATTATGTAGAGATTTTCATGGAAGACCTAACAATTTTTGGAAATTCTTTTGAAAATTGTCTTGATAATTTGAAAAAAGTTTTTAAAAGATGCAAGAAAAATGATTTGTGTTAAACTGGGGAAAATTTCATTACATGGTTACCTCAAGAATAGTGTTAAGTCATGTGATATCTTCTAAGGGAATTGAAGTTGATAAGGCTAAAGTTGAATTAATTGCTCATTTGCCTTCCCTAAAAATAGTCAGAGAAGTTCGGTCCTTTTAAGGACATGTAGGATTTTACAGAAGATTCGTTAATGACTTTAGTGCCATATGATAATCATATATTTGATACACTAATAAACCCTTATTTTTAGTCATTTACGCTTTTCATATATTTAATTGATTGAGTTTGGTTATATTTTGTAAGTTTGGACTCAAATTAGACTTAATTGAATTTTTCAGCATGAATTATATCTTACACTATTTCTGTATTTTAGCCTTATCTTGGGCTGTAAATGGCCATTTGACGTGATTTTAGTGGCATTTGAAAGATAAGAGAGAGCTCTACAACTTTCATGAGATTAAAGGCCTAATCACACGTTTGGATAACTCAAATTGGATTGAAGCAAGAACTAGGGTGTTGATCTCGACAGCTTGGCCTATGCATACTATTCATAACATAGCTCGGGCTATAGGATTTCAAATGGGCTGAAATATTGATGGTTAATAGTTAAGACCCAAATCTACAACTTTCATGTTGAACGCTTTTCTAGATTATAAGGTCTCATGGGTCATATTGGGCTTGGAAGACAGAATAGAGGAGCTGTCACTAAGCCTGAGCAGTGTGCAGTAATTGGGACATATCCTGAGTTATAGTTGGTTTTTGGAGCTGAAATTTTAACAAAAAATAGTTAAGATCCAGGCTACAACTTTCATAAATACCACTTAGTCAGAAAATGATGAATGCAATGATTTTAGAGCTAAATGATTTTAGAGACAAAGAATCTCCATAATTTTCTACTCACCAAAAGTCATTTGGCATTTTCCACTCATCCACTCACTCATGACTCATTCCCCTTATCCCTAATCCTCTATAAAAGGCACTACTGGTAGATCATTTAAGGGGGTCTTAGTCCTAGAGGCCAAGATCATGCTATTGTGTTATTGTAGTTTTCCTTTGTTCTAAATTGAGTCATGTTCTTCTTCTTCTTCTTCTTCTTCTTCTTCTTCTTCTTCTTCTTCTTCTTCTTCTTCTTCTTCTTCTTTTCTCTTTCTTTCTTCTTGTCTATAAGTAACTAAGTTTCATTTTACTTGGGTGAAAGGGCGAATCTCTTAGTAATAAAATAAGGTTAAATTCATTTCTTTTTTGTGCTTAAATGATATATTTTCAAGTGGTCATTATATGTGTTGTATTTTGATTTCAATCAATTTAGAGACTCTCCTTGTAAAATGGAGATCTTGATTTGTTGTAGACAAGATTTTGGCACAATGAATGCTTGATCCCATTTATAAGTGGTGGTGTTAATAGATGATTAAAGGAATCATAATATAATTACGTATATAATTTTTAATGAACTTTGAACATTGTATTTTTCGATTGGAACCTCCATTATGTGTGGATTCTAATTGAGTTATAAAAACAATTAATCTTGTCCTTATTTTATTTGCCAAGAGTGGATCTCCTAACCCAAGTAAGTTTTTTCTATTTGTGACTAAGTTTTATCACTTTTATTGTTATGACAAAATATTTACTTTACGTCAAAGAATTTTTCTTCATCAATTCCCTATGGATCGACCTCGGACTCCCGAGATTTTATTACTTGAAACAACCTGCACTTAGGTTTGTAACTTTTAATCCACATCAAGTTTTTGGCGCAGTTGCCATGGACTTGATTTGAAGAACAAATTTAAGGTATAAATATTTTGTATATATTTTTTTATATTTTTTTTGTAGATCTTGTATATATTTTTTTCTACTCTTTTTATTTTTTATTTTTGTACATACTAACGTACTAACTTAGTGGAAAAAACTCTCCCTTATCCCTTTGTAATCATAATGAAATAATCTTTCTTCTTCTCTTCTCTCTCACCGGAGTAAAAAATTGGCTTGTCGATCTCTAGTTTTCATATTTTAAATTTACTTATTACATTTTATTTTCTATATTTTACTTTCTAACTTTCTAACTTACTAACCTTTTAATTTTCTTGCTTACTAACCTACTAACCTTTTAATTTTCTTGCTTACTAACCATCTAACTTTCTTACTAACTTTCTAACCTTCTAACTTTCTAACACTTTACTTTATCAGCTATCTAACTTTTTACTTTACCTGCTTTTAACATTTTAATTTATCTACTTACTAACATTTTAATTTACCTACTTACTAACTTTTTAATTTATTAGCTTATTAACTTATTTAGTGGTTGGTTTATACCACACTTTTGTTAATATATATTTAGTAGTTAGTTTATATTACACCTTTGTAAATATATATTTGGTGGTTAGTTTATACCACACCTTTGTAAATATTTATTTGGTGGTTAGTTATTACCACACTTTTGTTGATATTTATTTTATGGTTGGTTCATACCACGCCCTTGTTAATATTTATTTACTATCCTTGTTAACATATATTTGGTGGCTGATTTATACCACATCCTTATCAATATATTTAATGGTAGGTTTATACTGCCTACCTATTAATAATTTTTTTTTTGGAAGGTTGAGCTCTGTATATATTTTTATTTTATTCTTCTTATTTCTTCTTCTCTTTTGTCATTTGTAGTTAAATTCATATGTTTATAGGATGAAGACGTAACTTGATTCAATCGACATGTATTAAGATTGAAATTTTAATTAATTTCCTTTTTATTCAATTTGAGTGCTTATTATGATTCTTATTATTTTTATGAATTGGCCACTCATAAATTGATCTAGTGAGGTGTATGTAGAATCAGGAGGTTTGTATATGACCTAGATCATAAGTAATAAGTGTCATGACTTATAATCATTTAGGAATAAAGATTATAGGTTGTGTGGGAGAATTGTGGTATTTTCCATGAAAATCCATAGAGTAAAGGTCATGCCTTTAAGAGTTAAGGTTTAGACCAAGGAATTGAGTTTTAATTAATTACTAGATTCTCCCCATCAATTGAATGATTAGAAATTAATTAGAATGAAGATCCCAAAACTACTTTATTGTCTATGATAGATTGTTGAATCAAGTGAAGTCGGATCCCTAGTGTTTTAATTTCATGTGTTTACATCCTTAATGTGTTTTGCATTCATGTACTTTATTTTTTTCCCTCTTTTAATTTCGCATGTTTTAGTGTGTTTTTCTCTCTTAATTGTCAACTTTAATACTTTAACAATTCGGTACACTTGTCGATTTTCTCAACAAGTTTTTGCAAACTTAGGTTGATACGGTAGATTTTGTTGCTTCAAGAATTCAAGATCACAATAAAAGATAAGAAAGAAGCCAAAAATGTTATTGCAGATCATTTGTCCATACTTAAAATAAGCTTACCTTTTGATATCACACCTATCAATGATTATTTTCTCGATGAATTTTTATTTCTGTCAATTCCATGCTTTGGTTTGCTAACATTATTAATTTTCTTGTAACAAATAGTGTCATTTTTTGGGAATGGTTTCCGTAAATAGAGAAAATAAAATTTTCTTCATTAAGAATGAACTGAGTAAGGAGTCATTAGATAATATCTTATTAACTCTTGAGATGCATTCTTGTGGATATGTGTAGTGCGAACTTCTTAGTTTGTGGAATCTCTTCAAGGACGAGCAAGAGCGTTACAGCCTTGGGAATCTGACTCAAAAAGACCCTGTTTGCCAATTTATAAGAAAATTAGATGGAAAGCTTATTCTCGACTCATAGAAGGCGTTTAAACTGTTACTGGACGTAAAACTAGAAGAAGTTGTGAGCCACAATCACAATGTATATATTATCTTCTACATTTTCAACAAAAAAAAGAAAAAAAAAAGAGGAAAAGAAGAAGAAGAAGAAAAAAAGGATAAAAAAGGGCAAAACTTTGGTTGTACTTTGTCTTTAATTAGATTAGGAGTCCCGGGTAGATGCCCATCCTATCATTAACTCAGGTGGACCTTCGCACGCCGGTCTATAAATAAGGTTCATGTGCTATGCTCTGTAGAGAGCTGCGCAAGCATTCCCAGGTTTTAACCATAGGCTCTACTTGTTGATGGACAGATAGAAGCATCCCATGTTTGCATTCTCATGTGACAATGCCTTTGAGCTCAATTCCTGGTATTAATTTATTGGGTTCCTAAGCGTAGCTCCACTGGCTGTGGTCACTAGTCATCGTATTCAGATTTTCTCTCTTTAACTAGAGGGACGATGCATAGGCTGGGATATCCCATAAGCAAGAAGAGTGCCTTAAGTCTAAAATTCCTTAAGGGAATTCGATGTCTCTTTCAAGGAGCAGTAAGATTATAAAGGCTTCTGCATTGGTGACACACAATATAAAGATATGCCACTAATTCCCTATATATAAAGCTATGCCATCATTTGTTATTATAATTTTATCTTTATATGATTTTGTTGTATTTTGGTTTTGGACAGACGATCCTTTGGGCAGGATCTTTTAGGGATTTCTAGACTTTTTTACCCTGATAGTTTTCTTGAAGTCAAAAAAAAAAAAGAAAAAGAAAAAGAAACAACAACAAAAATTGTGTTTCTTAATTTCAAGCTTTTCTAACAATAGCTAACCTACTCATATAGGTGCTATCATTACCTTTTTGCTATTCTCTTCCCTATTTAAACATTCCATTTTCTCACTTTCCTTCAGCTCAAAATCATTCAAAAGGAGTGTGAGTGTAGAAATGGAAGGAGCTTCTTCTTTTTCTTCTTCTTCTTCTTCTTCTTCTTCTTCTTCTTCTTTTGTTCGTAGACTTACCAATATCTATGTATTTTGTGGGTCAACTTATAGGAAAGGTTTAGAGTTTGTAAACGCAGCAAGCACTATTGGTCGAACACTTGCTGCGAGAAAAATTCATGTAGTATATGGGGGAGGTAGCATTAGGTTAATGGGGGCTGTATCACTCTCTACACATATAGGAGGCAGTCAGGTTTTAGGTATCATTCTTGGACCTTTAGCTCAAAAGAATATCACTAGAAAGACAACTGGGGAGGAGCTTCAAGTATCATTTATGCATGAACAAATGGCTAAAATGCTTGACAATTCTGATGCATTCATTGCCTTACCAGGTAGTTTTGGTACTTTAGAAGAAATTTTTCAAATTATCTATTAGGCCCAACTAAACATCCACCATAAACTTACAGGTTTGTTGAATGATAATAATTTCTTTGATTTTTTGTTATTTTTTCTTGACCATGCTGTGGAACAGAAATTTATCACGTATTCGACAAGACGCCTCCTTATTTCTATTTCCAATGTTGATGAGTTAATTGATAAATTAGAAGTTTTTGTTTATGAACCTAATCCAGTAACAACTCAGATAGATTGGTCAGAAGGAAGCGGTGAGGGAAGTAGTATGAAAAGCAAGCCAGATCAGACCCTCCAACTATTTAAATAATTACAAGCTTTGGTTTTATTCATCGTACTTTGTTTATGTTTATATTTGTGTAAGGTTTCTCTTTTCAGTAATTGCAATAATAGGTAATATCTTCTATATTTTACCTAACTATGTTTTGATATTGAGGACAATGTTGTGATTTGGTTGGGGGGAAGAATGGTTGTGAAAAGTGAAAACAAAAAACAAAAAAAAATTAGAAAATGTGTTTATTAATATGTTTGTCGTGTTTATATGTTTGTCAACAACTTACTAACAACAAAACTAATTAAGGATGACAGAGTAAGGAGCAATTTTAATCTTAAGACGCATCTAGATTGGGGTAGTAACTAGTTTATGTGGAAGTAGCAATTCAAATTCAGGGAAATTTGCATGATTGAGTTAATTGTCTTCTTTCTTAAAAATCACATGCTTGGTTATAGATGTTGAATTGGTGGACTGAGAATGATAGAATTATGTCTTGTGAGATCTTGAGCTTATTGATGAATGGATTAAACATTTGTATCATTCTCTTCTTTCTTGTGTGAATTTCACTCATGAAATTGTTACTCTAGAACTTGATTTGATTCTTTTTTAGACTACATTTTCATATGCATACATAAATATAATTGAGGCATTTTTATTGAAATAACTACTTTAACCAAATAGCTAAGAATGACTGGTGCATAAATAGGCAGCCTTGCTTAGCAGCATATTGTCTCAATATGATATCAAGGACTCTTATGGCTTCTTGAAAATTTTTTGATTCATGCCAACGTAAAGCATTAGAAATGGCCTATTTCCCCTTGCTTAACCCCTTTGAGCTTATTTGATCATTCTTTTGAACTCATTATGTGCTTTAAATGAAAAATCATATTCTTATTCGGCCTTAGGGAATAAGAGAATAATAGCTTTGTCATTGGATGAGTTCTTGAACAATGTGGGGGTGTATGTGTAGAATGATTAAAAAAATGTATATATTATGTTCTTCTTGTAAAAATAAAATAAAATAAAAAATTCAAAAGTCAAAAATAAAAAAAATGTAAAAAAAAGGGTCAACAATGCAATAAAGGAAAGGAAAAAAATATGTAAAGAAAATTTGTATTAGGTGGAGTTGGGATAAACTTTCATGCTTGTTAATAGAACTTAGCTTTCATGCTCTTTTATTCTCTTTGGTATTTAACTTGTCGTATCCATATTACCTTCTCCTTTACCTTGACCCCATTACAACCTTGAATAAAGTCCTCATGATTTGTGTATGCATGTGTTCTGAGTAGTAGAGAAGTAGAAGATAAGCAAGCTTATGATAGTGCAATCTTCATGGGTTAAATTGAGTGAAATACCTACATTTTAAACACTTGAGGGATTGACAATGAATCTTGTGAAGATCTATCATTCTTGACTCATGCTTTTCAATTGAAGTTTCCTTGCGTGTTGGTTTGAGATGTGAAGAAACGTTACCTCATAAATGTTTTGATTACTTGAATGATTAGTTGCTCTTCATTCTTAAATATTATTAGAAATTAAGTCTTTTAGAGTGTTTAACTTTTGAGTCTATTTCTTTTTTTTTTAGTTTTGGTCTTGTGTGTTTTGCCTAGGAATGCAAAAAGTTGACTGTGGGAGAATTTGATAATCATATATTTAATACATTAATAAACCCTAATTTTTAGTCATTTACACTCTCCATGTACTTAATTGATTGAGTTTGGTTATATTTTGTAAGTTTGGACTCAAATTGGACTTAATTGAATTTTTTAGCATAAATTATGTCTTACACTATTTCTATATTTGGGCCTTATCTTGGGCTGTAGGTGGTCGTTTGAGGTGATTCTAGTGGTATTTGAAAGATAAGAGAGATCTCTACAACTTTCATAAACACTTTAAAGGCCTAATCACACGTTTTGATAATTCAAATTGGAGTTGAAGCAAGAACTAGGGTGTTGATCCTGACAGCTTGACTTATGCATATTTTTCATAACATAACTCAGGCTATAGGATGTCAAATGGGCTGAAATATTGATGGTTAATAGCTAAGACCTAAATCTACAACTTTTATGTTGAACACTTTTCTAGATTCTGAGGTCTCATGGGTCATATTGGGCTTGGAAGGAAGAACAGAGCAGTTGTCACTAGGCCTAAGCAGTGTGCAGTAATTAAGATATATCTCGGGTTATAGTTGGTCTTTGGAGCTGAAATTTTAATAAAAGATAGTTACGATCTAGGTCTATAACTTTCATGAGACCACTTGGTCAAAAAATGACGAATACAATGACTTCAGAGCTAAATGATTTTGGAGACAAAGATTCTCCATAATTTTTCACTCACCAAAAGTCATTTGGCATTTTTCACTCATTTTCCTATCATCCACTCACTCATGACTCATCCTCCTTGTCATTTTGTATCCCTAATCCTCTATAAAAGGCACCATTGGTAGATCATTTAAAGGGGTCTTGGTCTTAGAGGCCAAGATCATGCTATTGTGTTATTGTAGTTTTCCTTTGTTCTAAATTGAGTCATGTTCTTCTTCTTCTTCTTCTCTCTTTCTTTCTTTTTGTCTATAAGTAACTAAGTTTCATTTTACTTGAGTGAAAAGGTGAAGCTCTTGCTAATGACATAAGGTTAGATTCATTTCTTTATTGTGCTTAAATGATATATTTTCAAGTGGTCATTATACATGTTGTATTTTGTTTTCAATCAATTTAGAGACTCTCCTTGTAAAGTGGAGATATTGATTTGTTGTAAACAAGATTTTGGCACAATGAATGTTTGATCCTATTTATGAGTGGTGGTGTTAATAGATGATTAAAGGAATCATAATATAATTATGTATACAATTTTTAATGAACTTTGAACGTTGTATTTTCCGATTAGAACCTCTATTGTGTGTGGATTCTAATTGAGTTATAAAAAGAATTAATCTTGTCCTTATTTTATTTGCCAAGAGTGGATCTCCTAACCAAAGTAAGTTTTTTTTATTTGTGACTAAGTTTTATCACTTTTATTGTTGTGACAAAATATTTACTTTACATCAAAGAATTTTTTTTCATCAATTCCCTATGGATCGACCTCGGACTCCCGAGATTTTATTACTTGAAACAACTTGCACTTCGATTTGTAACTTTTAATCTGCATCACCATATCTAGACCATTATATAATCTTCTAACAAAAGATGTATAATTTGATTGGACCCAAGATTGTCAAAAAAATTTTGAAAATTTAATTGGTCTTTTGACTTCTATTCTTATCATGCAATCCCCTTACTAGTCTTTGCCTTTTGAGTTGATATGTGATGCTAGTGATTTTGCTGTTGGCACTGTTTTAGGATAGAGAAAGGAAGGTAAGGTTCATGAAATTTATTACATAAATCGAGCTTTGAATAGTATACAAATGAAGTACACCACTACTGAAAAAGAACTAATTGCTGTAGTTTTTGCATTGAATAAATTTTGAGCTTATTTAATTGGTTCTTCCACTATTATTTTCACTAATCATACTGCAGTTAGATATTTAATGTCTAAGCAGGATGCCAAACTTAGGTTGATACAGTAGATCTTGTTGCTTCAAGAATTCAACATTACAATAAAAGACAAGAAAGGAGCTAAAAATGTTGTTGCAGATCATTTGTCCAGACTTACAATAGGCTCATCTTTTGATAACACACCTATCAATGATTCTTTTCCTAATGAATTTTTATTTTATGTTAATTCTATGTCTTGGTTTGCTAACATTGTCAATTTTCTTGTAACAGGTAAGATGCCGCCTCAATGGACGCACCAAGATAGAAAAAAAAGTTTTTGATTGAGGTGAAAATTTTCTATTGGTATGACCCATATTTGTTCAAATATTGTCTTGATCAAATTTTTCGGAGATGTGTACCCAACAATGAGGTAAGTAGTGTCATTAAATTTTGTTATTCAGAAGCATGTGGAGATTATTTTTCTTTAAAGAAAACAACTGAAAAAAATCTTATAGTGTGAATTTTATTGACCCACTTTTTTTAAGGATAACTATATTTTTTCCAAAAGTTGTGAAAGTTGTCAGAAATTGGGTTCCATTTCTAAAAGAGACATGATACATTTGAACCCTATCATTGTTATTGAAATTTTTTATTATTGGGGAATTAATTTCATGGTTCCATTTTCATCATCATTTGGATTTATATATATTTTCGTTACAATTGATTATGTCTTAAAATGGATTGAGGCGATTCTATGTCGACACAATGATCATAAAACTGTTCTTAAATTTTTAAAAGAAAATGTTTTGAGTCGATTTGGAATCACAATGATCATCAGTGATAGGGAAAAATATTTTTGCAATAAACCATTTGAATCCTTAACGAAGAAATATGGCATTACCCACAAAATTGCCACCCTTTATCATCCTCAGACAAGTGGATAAGTAGAATTAGCAAATAGGGAGATTAAACAAATTTTGGAAAAAAAGGGTTAATCCAAATCGTAAAGATTGGTCTTTAAGATTAAATGATGCAGTTTTGGCTTACCGTACTACTTTCAAAATATCTTTAGATATGTCACCCTATCGGTTAGTCTATGGAAAATCGTGTCACTTGCCTGTAGAATTGGAGCATAAAGCATTTTGGGCCATTAAAGCTTTCAATTTAAATCTTAATGATGCTTCCAAGTTACACAAATTGTAATTAAATCTACTTGAGGAATTGAGAAATGATGCATATGAAAACTCAAAGATTTATAAAGCTAGAACAAAAGATTTTTATGACAAATCAATTTTGAGAAAATCTTTTGAAATTGGTCAAAAAGTTTTGTTTTATAATTCTCGTCTTCATCTATTCCTTGAAAAATTGAGATATAGGTGGACTGATCCTTTGATTGTCAAACATGTGTATCCTCATGGGGCCAAAGACATTAAAAATCCTAGGAATGGTAATGTATTTAAGGTCAATGGACAAAGACTTAAATCATTTCTGGAACATCAAGTTGTTGAGGTAGAATTCATCTCCTTTTCTAGTCCTTGTTATGAGTAGAATTTATTTTAATTTTGTTTCTTTCTTTTTGCAGTTCTTTGTGTTCCCAATTAAGTGATGGATAACGGTACTCCGTGACTCTCAAGTCAGTTTGTTTTTCAGTTTCCCATAATAAATGATTCCTTCTCCTTTAAAATGGATGTCATTCTCTCAAATCTAAGAAAGCATTTCCATTCTTTTCCTCAAAATGCTCTAACAAAAATCTACAAAGCCAAGCATAATAGACTGAGACTATTAATGCACAAAGGCATCCCAGAAGATATTCGCTGGATAATCGAAGCAAATGTTCATTTAGCTGGTGAATTTTTAGATTCATTTGTCTCGTACATGTCGGGTCTCGATAAAAGTTCTTATTCTAAAAGGAGAAAAGCAAAAAGAATGAAAGTTTGTTACAAATGTGCGTGATGGAATTGTAACACACGATGTCGTTCTTTAGGGATGATTTTCGTAAACAGAGAAGATAAAATTTTTTTCATTAAGAAAGGACTGAATAAGGAGTCATTAGATAATATCTTATTGACTCTTAAGACGCATTCTTGTGGATATGTGCAGCATGAACTTCTTAGTTTGTGGAATCTCTTCAAGGATGAGCAAGAGCGTTACAGTCTTGGGAATCTGACTCAAAAAGATCATGTTTTCCAATTTATAAGAAAATTAGATGAGAAGCTTATCCTCGACTCATAGAAGGCGTTTAAGCCGTTACTGGACGTAAAACTAGAGGAAGACGTGAGTCACAATCACAACAACATATATATATTATCTTGTACTTCTTCAAAAGAACAGAAAAGAATAAAAAATAAAAAAAAAAGAAAAAAGGAAAAAAAAAGAAGAAGAAAAATAAATAAATAAAAAAAGAGAGCAAAACTTCAATTGTACTTGGTCTTTAATTAGATTAAAAGTCCCGGGTAGATGCTCATCCCGTCATTGACTCGGGTGGACCTTTGCGCGCCGGTCTGTAAATAAGGTTCGTGTGCCATGCTCTGTAGAGAGCCACGTAAGCATTCTCGGGTTTTAACCATAGGCTTTGCTTGCTGATGGACAGATAGAAGCGTCCCATGTTTGTATTCTAGTGTTGATTTATTGGGTTCCTGAGCGTAGCTCCACTAGCTAGGGTCACTGGTCATCATATTTAGATTTTCTTTCTTTAACTAGAGGGACGATACATAGGCTGGGATATCCCACAAGCAAAAGGAATGTTTTAAGTCTAAAATTCCTTAAGGGAATTCGATGTCTCTTTCAAGGGGCAGTAAGATTGTAAAGGCTACTGCACTCATGACGTGCAGTATAAAGATACGCCATGAAAACTGTACATAAAGATATGTCGTCATTTATTGTTATAATTTTATCTTTATATAATTTTGTTGTATTTTGGTTTTGGACAAATGATCCTTTGAGCGGGGTCCTTCAGAGGTTTCTAAACTTCTTTACCATGATGGTTTTCTTGAAGTAAAATAAAATAAAATAAAAAAATAAAAAAAATTGTGTTTCTTAATTTCAAACTTTTCTGACAATAGTCAACCTACCCATATAGGTTCTATCATTACCTTTTTTCATTCTTTTCTCTATTTAAACACTCCATTTTCTTTACTTTCCTGCAACTCATAATCATTCAAAGAGAGTGTGAGTATAGAAATGGAGGGAGCTTCTTCTTCAGTTCGTAGATTTACTAGTATCTGTGTATTTTGTGGGACAAGTTATGGGAAGGGTTTAGAGTTTATAAACGTAGCATGCACTGTCGGTAGAACACTTATTGCGAGGAACATTTGTGTAGTATATGGGGGAGGTAGCATTGGGTTAATGGGGGCTATATCACTTTCTACACATCTAAGAGGTGGTCAAGTTTTAGGTGTCATTTCTGAACCTTTAAGTCGAAGGAACATCACTAGAAAAACAATCGGGCTGGAACTTCAAGTATCATCTATGCATGGACGAATGAGGACAATGCTTGAAAACTCTGATGCATCCATTGCCTTACTGGGCGGTTTTAGTACTTTGGAAAAACTTTTTCAAATTATCTCTAGGGCCCAACTGAACATCCACCATAAACCCATAAGTTTGTGAAATGTTAATAATTTCTTTGATAATTTGTTATCTTTTGTTGACCATGCTGTGGAACAGAACTTTATCATACCTTCGGTAAGATGACTCATTATCTCTACTGCTACTATTGATAAATTACAAACTTTTGTTTATGAACTTGAACCAGTTATAGCTCAAATAGATTAGTCAGAAGGCAGCAGTAAGGAACAAAAGTGTGATCTGACACTTCATCTATAACTTTTCTTTATCTTTGGTTTTATTTATCGTACTTTGTTTCTGTTTAAAATTTGTGCAAAATTTTTCTTTTTAGTAATTGCAGCAACAGGTAATATCCTCTATCCTTTACTTATCTATGTTTTGACATTGAGGACAATGTTGTGATCTGGTTGGGGGGAAGGATGATTGTGAAAAAAAAAACAAAAAAACCCAAAAAAAATTAGGAATTGTGTTTATTAATATGTTTGTCGCGTTTATATGTTTGTCAGTAATTTATTAACAACAAAAGTAATTAGGGATGGTAGAGTAAGGAGTAAGAGAACATTAGTTTTGTCATTGGATAGGTTCTTGAACAAGTGTGGGGGTGTGTGTGCAGAATGGTTAAAAAAAAGTTTACTTAAAAAGAATGTATATATCATGTTCTTTAAAAAAATCAAAAAATAAAAAATAAAAAAATGTGTAAATAAGGGCCAACAAGGCAATAAAGGAAAGGAAAATGATATATAAAGGGAATTTGTATTAGGTGGAGTTAGAATGAACTTTCATACTTGTTAATTGAACTCAGCTCTCATGCTCTTTTATTCTCTTTGGTATTTAACTAGGCATATCCATATTACCTCCTTCTTTACCTTGACCCCATTACAACCTTGAATAAAGTCCTCATGATTTGTGTATGCATGTGTTTTGAGTAGTGGAGAAATAGAAGATAAGCAAGCTTATGGTAGTATAATTTTCATGGGCTGAATTGAGTAAAATACCTACCTTTTAAACACTTGAGGGATTGAGAGTGAATTTTGTGAAGATCTATCATTCTTGACTCATGCTTTTCAATTGAAGTTTCCTTGCTTGTTAGTTTGAGATGTGAAGAAATGTTACCTCATAAATGTTTTGATCCCTTGAATGATTGGTTGCTCTTCATTCTTGAATATTATTAGAAATTGAGTCTTTTAAAGTATTTAGCTTTTGAGTCTGTGTCGTTTTGTTTTTTAGTTTTGATCTTGTATGTTTTGCCCAAGAGTGTAAAAAGCTAAGTGTGAGGGAATTCATATATCTGATATATTAATAAACCCTTATTTTTAGTCATTTGCACTCTCTATGTACTTAATTGATTGAGCTTGGTTATGTTTTGTAAGTTTGGACTCAAATTGGACTTAATTGATTTTTTCAGCATGATTTAGTCTTACATTGTTTCTGTATTTTAGTCATATCTTGAGTTCTAGATGTCTAATAATTATGTATTTTACCTTGTTGGAAAGATAAGAAATAAATCTATAACTTTTATGAGAGCTCTAGGTCAAAGTTGAACATCTAGTGGAACTAATTGGGTTTGGAAGTCAGGATACGGGTTTTGTGATTGGAACCTAAACAGTATGCTGTAATTAAAGCATAACTCGGGTTGTAAGAACATAATTAGGCTGAAATTTTGGTATCTACAAGTTGAAACTCATATCTACAACTTTCATGAAGAACACAAAACTCAATTCGGACTACTTGAAGGTGATATTAGGCTTGCAAGTAAGAATAGAGGAGCTGTAGCTGGGCCTGAGCAGTGTGAAGTGATTAGATCCTATCTCGAGCTGTAGGAATGATTTTGGGCTCAAAACAACAACATTTGAAATCTAAGATTCAGGTCTACAACTTTATGAAGACCATGTTTCAAGTTTCTGATGCATTCAATGAGTTCAGCACTGAATGATTTCGGAGACAAAGAATCTCAATAATTTTTCACTAATCAAAAATCATTTGGCATTTTCCACTCATTTTCCACTCATCCACTCACTCATGAATCAGCCCCTTGTCATTTTGTATCCCTAATCCTCTATAAAATGGAGCCTTGACTAATCATTGAAGGAGCTTGGTGTTAGATATCAAGATCATGCTATTGTGTTGTTTGATTATCTTGTTGTAGTTTTCTTTTGTTCTAAATTGAAGTTATGTTCTTCTTCTTCTTCTCTCTTTCTTTCTTATTGTCTATGAGTAACTAATTTTCATTTTACTTAGGTGAAAGGGTGAAGTTTTTGGTAATAAATTAAGGTTAGATTAATTTCTTTCTTGTGCTTAAATGATATATTTTCAAGTGGTCATTATACGTGTTGTATTTTGTTTTCAATCAATTTAGAAATCTTCCTTGTAAAGTGGAGATCTTGATTCATTGTAGACAAGAAGTTGGCAAAAATGAATGCTTGAGCCCATTTATAAATGGTGGTGTTAATAGATGATTAAATGAGTCATAATATAATTACGTATATAATTTTTAATGAACTTTGAATGTTGTATTTTTCGATTGGAACCTCCATTATGTGTGGATTCTAATTGAGTTATAAAAAGAATTAATCTTGTCCTTAATTTATTTACCAAGAGTGGATCTCCTAACTCAAGTTTTTTTTTTATTTGTGACTAAGTTTTATCACTTTTATTGTTATGACAAAATATTTATTTTACGTCAAAGAATTGTTCTTCATCAATTCCCTATGGATCGACCTTGGACTCTTGAGAATTTATTACTTGAAACAACCTGCACTTAGGTTTGTAACTTTTAATCCGCATCACATACAATCACTTAGAAAGCTTTAAAGCCTAAAATTTTGATTTTTACATCTCAAATGCACATATAAAAAGGAAGCATGTAGTTATAACCTTCTTACTTGTCTGTTTAAAATTAATTTAAGATAAGCACAGCAGTTTTACCTCCAGAAGTTCTTTCTCATGTTCTTTGTATAAGTCTGCAACTCTTCTCTTGATTAACCACATACTATTACTAGTGTGTGATTCAAGATTGACTGCATGAATAGTCTTGTACTCCTGTATGTAATTAGAGGGTCCTTATTTAATCAAAGGAGTTGTATTTCATGTTTCTATTGAATAATAAGCCTTTTGACTGTAAATACTATGCTCTTGAAATATTTACTTTTCAAGTGAAATCAACCTGTTTTTTTTTATTGTTTTCCTCACTCAGTCACTCCCCTCACATGTCATGAGAAAATGAGTGCTATCTTGACATTTATGGCTAAGATATATCACTTCCATTGAAATGGAGTTCACTTTTGGGATTCAAATGGAATGATGCATCTTGACATTTTCTTGTGGTGTTGGCGGGGGTTCATAATATACACCTTATAATTGTATCTTGCATTTTAGAGCAAAAGTAATGCATTATGCATGTGCCTTGCATTTGAGGGATAGCCCCCAAAAGGCATGGACTGAGACTGAGAGATTCATATTTCAAGGTGATATATATATATATGATTGCTATTAATATCCTTCCACTTAATTTTATGTAGGTGTCTAAAAAGTAGGATATTAAAGTAATATGATATTTAGTGGGACAACACGATTTGGTTTTGTACAAAAAGAATAGAATTTGGTAACATTATTAGGATGTAGAAGTTAGCAATCCCATGTTGCATTTTCTATTGGAAGGACTTGAAATAACTCCCTTTCCATATGTAATGGCAAACTTAACAATTTTTGAAGGTAAATTGACCAAGTGCTGTGGACCTGTGGTTAGTGCGAAGGCTTATAAACTTAAAAATTATTATTATTATTATTATTATTGTGTGAGGGCTTATAAACATAAAAAAGGAATTGAGTGAAGTTTTTACTTTTTTTTTTGTAAGAATGGATAGCCTCTGATAAGGATTTCCCTTTTCTTGCCTTTACAGTTTTTCATGTGATGAGATGTGTCTAATAAGGCTCCTTCACTAGCTACTACTTTCCTGGTGGCGTCACTAAAAATTTGAAATCTCATTATTTTCAAATCTCAGATTCACTTTACAAACTTGGGTCCTCTCCCCATTGTCCTACCTGCTCCACATTAGTGAAATTCATTATTTTGGCACTGTTGTTTTTACTACATAGTTCTTATAATTGAGTCAATATTACTTGTTCTGTATACTATTGAGAATTTAGTTTATTTTTTGTAGCATTCTTTGTCATAAATAATCGTTTTGGTGAGCAAAGCCTTAGTTTCTCATTTGAGATTCAATATTAATGACCACATATACTTTTTGAAGGTACTACTGATTGTATTGAATCTTGAATTGTCCAAGTTGGACAGTTTGGGAAGAAACTTTTCCTTCACTTAATTATAGTTACTTCTTAAATCTCATATCATATACTTGATAAAATTTTGTTAAGTTGTTGATTGTTTTGATAAAGTTTTCTAAGTTTTTTTGTTTCAAGACTCTTATGACACCACGATATTAGACAAGTATAGAGAAGACTCTTCATTGCATCCTATGGTAGATCAGGAGGTGTGGATGGAGGTGGTTCCTCCTGCACTGTTCCGACACAAGCCATAAAGGAAGTTGTTAATGAAGTGATGACTTCCTTTGTCTAGACGCAGCTGGTGCCCATCCTCCATGAGATTGTTGGCTCCCAAACAATAAGTGGTGTGCCACAGACACCATCACAAAGCAATGCAATTGGGGATGATCATGAAGTTGACGATCATGAGGTTAACTTGAATTGATTAGTTGTGTTTGTTGATGATAAGGCTAATTTATTGACAACTATTTGTATTAACTTAGACTTATTGATTAGTTATCCTTTCTTTGTAGAACATGTTTTGATTTTACTAATGCAACTATGATATTTTGTTGCTTCGTACAACTTATTTGCTGGGTTGTTCTGCTTGGATTGAAATATTTAAATAGGTATAATTTTAAAATTTATCAATTATTATTATAAAATTAATTTTGGTTAGATAGGGAATAGCTACAAAATTGCTATGGATTATCTATGAAATTGTTACGGATTAGCTACGGAATTACTATAGATAATTACTAGGGAATAACTACGAATTTGCTACGGATTTACTACAAATTTAGCAACATAATAGTTAGGAAATAGCTTGTTAAGGATTAGCTACAGATTAGTTATAGAATTGCTACGGATTTAGCAACATAATAGCTAAGAAATAGCTACGAAATTGTTACAAATTGTTAAAATCAGCTACGGAATATTTCGTAGTTAATTTCCTACAGAAATGAAGGAAACTCTAAATGAAAATTAGCCACAATTTAACTTCAGATTAGCTACAAAAATTTAAAGATTAACTATGGATTAGCTACGAAAATTTTTAGTAGCTAATTAGCTACGAGATTTAGACTATGGACCAATCCGTAGCTAATCCATAGCTAATAAATTTAGCTATAGATTAGTAACGGATTTTTTCATAGCTAATTTGTAAAATTCTTGTTGTGTTATTATGAATATTGTTAGTATGAGTACTTATGAACTAGGTTTAACTTGATTCAATTACTACTTTTATATTTTAATTGGGTCAATTTCTTTTATATTTGTTCATACTCCAACCAAAGGCTGAGTCAATATTTGATTGATTTCATATTTAGATAAAATATATAAATTTAGACATTATATATTACTAACTCATAAAAATTTATAAGAGACTAAAATTAAGGGATATTTTACAATATATATTTCTAAATAAATTTAATAATATTTAATCAAGAAGTAACAATATTGCCATATTATGTATAAGTACAAATTTAAGTCAAGAAGTTTTATGATTTTTTATTAATTAAAAAAAATTCTAAAATATTGTGTAACATGGGCCAAGTTAGGACTACCAATAGTATGGTCTAAATTCGACCTGAAAATAAATTGAGTCTAATTTTCATAATTCAAATCCAGGCAAATTAGTTTCAGCAGGTCAAGTGGGTTATTGAGTTGGGTTAGGTCTTTAATACCCCTAATTATAAACTAAGAAGCGCAGACACAACATTCTCTTCCATTTTGTAGTATCCACAATGTATCGTGTCCAATATAACATTGATATGGGGAAATACATCCTCCCACAGTTTATATTTTTTTTCCAGTCAAACCCTTCTTAGTTCAACGGAGAAACGACATGATACAAAATCATTTTTCATTCTTCAAAAAACCCCATCCTTTTTTGACTTCAAGATCTTCTTATGTGCTTATGTGATTTGTGCTTCTTAAAACCCTATCCTTCATTCTTTAGAAAACCTTATCGTTGTCCAACGATTTGTGATTCTACAACATGCCAACTTTGATTCTCCAAAAAAGCTCCTTCATTCTCCAACGGTTTGTGCTTCTGAGTTGTGCTTCTATAACATTTTGTGCTTTTGCGATTTGTGCTTCACGAATGATTTGTGCTTTGATGGGTTTTGCTACTACAAGTCTACAACTGAGTTCTGGTTTTGGCTTCTTAGATTTGCGCTTTACTACTTTGGTTGCTAATTGAGAGATTGTATTTGGTAATTGGGCTATATTGTTGTGCTTGTTAGACATTGGGTACTAATTGAGATTTTGTTGGTATCTTATATTTTTTAGAATTTTTTGTATCGTGATATCAGTGTCATGTCGTACTGATGTCATATTCATAACTATACTTCATAGATTGTAAGTGTATAATAAAAAAGTTTGGTTTTCATAATAACTATCTCAAAAGTAAGAGATTCTTATGTATGGTGAGAGTACTATGTTACTCTACTAAAAATATAACATATAGTACCACATAACCATACATGCCGCTCGATTAAAAATAATTTTTTTTAAATTAAAACTAGATAGTTGTTAAACTACTTACTATGAGAGAATACAAGCTTTTTTCCTCAAGAGTCACATTCTTTTAAGGGTAATGTTGGTTTCACAAACAAATTCAATACAAAAACCTCACAAACCTAAAAGTTAGCCATAGATGTGATGGAAAAAAATTAGAGAGAGAGAGAGAAAGGAAAAGAAAAATGAATGTTTGTGATCAAAGGTATGAGTCTAATCTTTTATGTGAAAATATATTTATTGTTTTTTATAATATAATAATATATAGTTAGATAATAGTGTTAAAGATTTTACAATAACAATATAGAAAAATTAAACTTAATTATTATTTGACATGTATAAAATTATTTTTTAAAGACAAATATATTTGTAACATAACTCACAGTATCTTATACATATCACATAATGATTTAAGTTTTTATGATAGATTGTACCTACCTAATAAAATTCTCTATGATATCATTTCATAAGTCAATTTTGATAAATAACTTAAAAAAGCCCTTATACGTATTTACGAAAAATAATGTGTAATAGAATGAGCGGAAGGGAGAAGTGAGAAGGAAAGGACGTGAGAAAGGCTTTAGGAAAAGAAAACTTTGCATTGATACTATAAAAATCCTAGAGACGTTTACTAAGCTCCACTCTAGGTTTGGCATCCATGCTCCACTTAAATGACTTGAAACAGCAAATTTCACCACTGGATTTGTTTTATTTATTATTTTTTATTTACAAGTTGTTATATTTATCTTTTGAACCTTATGCAATTATTTTTTGCTCATTAGTCCTTTCCATTAGTTTGGTCAGAAAACATTTTTTGAGTTTGCAAAGTCCATCTCCATTGCACATCTGAAGTCTTTGTGACCTGAGTTATGGAGAACAACTATTTCCAAATCTGCAAAACCTAAACAAGCCCATCACTCTACCCAATTGGTTATTTAGAAAAAGATTAATAACTTAGATACCTAAACGTCTACGTTAAATTGATTTTAGATGTTAGCTTTCTTCTTCGATGACTTTTACCATGAATCCTTTATGTTTGAATCCATAGATGGACTCCTTAAATTGCCTGCTGAAGCAAGTTTCTCATAAATATTAATTACAAAAATTAATTATACTTCAAATATTCACATATCCAATAAAAAGAAGACAACACACAAAAGCCAGGTTCCACAAACCAACTCATCAATTAAAAAATGATTTGACTGTTTGATTTGTGTTTTCTCCTTCATTGTTCAAGAACCCAATTCATCAACCCAGAAGCAACCAAAAAATCAAAAAAAAAATCATCTCAACTTCCATTGAAATTTGACTGATTGATTTGTGCTTTCTCCTTCATTGTTCAAGGATTCAACCAATTTAGAATGTGTGTTGGCAAAGAGGCTACGATGATTTTTTTTTCTTGTTTATCGTAAATCATTCAAATTTTTTACGATACAAGACCTTCCCCTTCTTCTAATCAGCCATACTGTAGAGCCAAAGAGTCATACTCCAACCACTTTCTAAGCATGAGAACCACATGTTTATCTTTTGGGATTATTAAGTTTTTTTATTTTTATAATTAACTTACTACCTTATGATCAAGTAAATAATCTATACATCTAATCTTCACAACACCTAATGTAATCTAATGGCTATCAGAAAGGGTCCATTTGATGGAACCTTTTTTGGGGGTCCATCTTAAACGTGTCCTTCTTCTTCCTCATCCTTGGATCGATCCTTTGCAAAGCTGCATCGCCTCTATCTTCCAATGCACATCTCACATCTCATGCCTTCGTCCAATTCTCCTTTGGCTCCATCGCATTCCACATCAACCAATACAAGCAACCATAACAAGCGTTGTATGTTGTGTCACTGCTACACAACATAAAGCAAAATGAAAGAGAGCAGTTTCACATGAAAAGCTTAGAGCCAACCACTCAATGTTGTGCTGCCAAACTCATTATCATCACAAATTTAAAACTAAACACCCTAGACAATGGACAAAACGCTTGGTTTAGTTCCAATTTCTTCAACCCTTCCCCTTCTGCTATGCTTGGATAGATATGGTACTAGATTAGTTTCAGTATTGAAGCTGGCAGCCACGCAGGACCACCACGACTACGGATATGGGCTGGTCATGAAATGAATTTGGGTGGGTCTTAAAATGGGCAACTTGATTTCTCACAAGTATCGTTTTCTTTTTATGTATTTTAAAATTTGATAAACAAGAGAAATTATTTCACTTCTTATTCTATTTTCATTCCTCTTGTTAGTTAAGATAATGATTCAAATTTTCGAAGTATCACGTAAGGACGTTTTTCGGAAGTTACTGTCTTATAATAATCATATTTTTCAAATCAACTATTTTCAAATTATAATTTTAATAAACTAACCTGTTCCACCAGTGGCCGTTAATCATTCCTACCTCTGATTTTTTACCCCACTTAATCAACGGCTGAAATAGTGTGGAGCATACTTGCTCCGTTTTAAGGTTTGTAGACAAGTGCAGAAAGAAAAATTCATAAGCATCCTCTATAATTCTTGTTTTCTTAATATTGTAGGGAACATTTGATTCATGTGAAATGAAAAGATGGTCAAATAAATGCGCTTTTTGGCATATTTTCATGCTGGGGTTTTATGTGCTTTAGAAATGCATGACCTTGTGGCCAGGCCAAGCCATTAAACTTACGAGCAGGAATAGGGCTCGGCTAGTCTTCATTTTTAGATGATTTGGTCCCATCATTAGAGCTGAATTCATAATACTACAAAAGGAAATATGAAAAGCAGCTTTTTTTTTTGGGGGGGGGGAGGGGGTAAAAATATGAAAACTAGCTAGTGACAATGAAATCAAGCGTTTCTTAGAAGAAGAAGGCCCAAAATCTTAATTCGCTAAGTTATAGATCATAGGATTGGTTCTTTTCGGCTCAGTATGTTTGAGCCCGTTTATGAATTATGTGGACTGCAGTCCCTAACTAGGCTAATATATGTAGGCCTTGAAGGCTTTGATTACTAGATTTATTCCATACCAGGTAAGTCCATACTTTTTTTTTTCAATTTATATATTCATTTACAATTTTAATGGATATAATTCCTTTAAAAATTTTAGTCGTTATAAATGTGGATCCATAAAGACCTACTCCTCATTAAACCCAAAAAAAAATTTTCCTTAGGCTGGATAAAATAGGGTGCTTTAATTCATTCTTAACCGTGATAACTTAATTTTTAACTTTTTTTAAAAGAAAAATACTAGATGACTAAAATTTTTAAATTAAAGGTTGAGTTAGAATGAGTTGAAATTGGTGAAAATTAGTGACAAAGACATTTAAGGAACAATATTTAATTTAAAGGGATAAACAAAGTTAAAATTATTAAGAAAGATTATTCAAATTTTAGTTAAAGAGAAAGATCATTTAATCCTACCTAATGGATAATAATATCTTTAATAAGTGGCTATTAATTATTTTTTATTTAATGGTCATTAGTTTTTACTAAATAGTTAATAATTTTAAATTAAGTTATATACGAAAAAAATTTACAAATGGCTAATACTTCTTACTAAGTGATCATTTGTTACTATTGAGTGACTAACGTTTCAAATGAAATTCATTAAATAAAATATATGAATTAGAAAAAAAATTGCAAATGACTAATGCCTTTGATTGAGTGATAATTAGCTGTCATAAAGTGGCTAATATTTTTAAATTAAGTTCTATATGAAATAAATTTGTAAATAGTTATTGCTTCTTATTGAATGATCATTTATTGTCATTGAGTGGTTAACATTTCAAATAAAGTTCAATATATGAAATTATAAAGAAATTTGTGAATGACTATTATCTTTTATTGAGTAGTCATTAGTTAACATTGAGTGACTAGTTATTTCAAATTAAGTTCTATATAAAAGAAGTTTGTGAACGACTACCTCTTATTATTAAATGATCATTTGTTACCTTTGAATGATTAAATTTTCAAATGAAAATTTCATTAAGTGTAACTTTAACTATTTAATAAAATTAAATAGTCTTTTTTAATTAAAATTTTAATGATCATTCTTATTAATTTTAACATTTATTATCCTTTTAAATTAATATTACTCCGTAATGGTTCTTATAATTAAATTTCCCTTAAAATTATTATTGACTCATATAAATGATTGAGTTGTATTTACTACTTTAATTATTCAACAATCATCCTTAAATATTGATAAGTTTCAATTAATTTCTCTCATTTTTTTAACTGTTTGAAAACATTTTTTTTACATAAAATATTATGGTGTCATGGTGTGAATTACACAACAAAAAGCAATATTTTTTTATTCTTTAAATCCCTCTGCATTTTGTTAATGGTAAGATTTTGTCTTAAGTCCTTGTAACCACAACAAATGACTTTACTAATTTTGCCAACAAAAATAATTTTACATTCACTATTTTTATTAAATTAATAAATTTAAATATGAAAAATTAACAATTTATTTTGCTAATCTTTTAAAAAATATCTCAATAAAAATTCTAATTTCTTTTACAATTTATTTAGATGCTCTTTCCACATGGAAGTTAATGCTTGGTCCCCACACCTTTGAAGATGGTGTTGGTGTATGCCCTAAAGGCTAATATATTTTGACAGTACTTATATACAATGTATTATGCTATTTTCAATATATGAGGCATTTCATTTATTGTGTTATTTATGATAAACATAATAAAGTTCTTAGAATAGTAAGTTTGATGCCATATGACATCAAGTGGTTGACTTGATCATGAGATTCTATTAGATAAAATTAGAACACTATTCTTAAATATCCCTAGTCAAACATTATTGTTAAATAGGACAATAATAATGCATTGAGACTAGTATGTGCATAGACTGATGACCACATCTCACGGTTCATGGATATGAGATGTTAAGTTTTCATATAGGTACATATTAGAGTAATGATGTACTGGACTAACCCGCCATGAGAATGCTACATGGATTATTATGTGAGTGTCATAAGTGATTCTTATAGTGACAATAGTGTATGTAGTCCTTTGACCCGAAATCACTACGATTCCTATATGAGGAGTTGTGTGTTTTAATGTCATTAAACGACATATATAACAAGGTGATTATAAAGTTAGTTATTGGATATACCGCGAATCATGCAGAGGGGTGTGAGTAACCTAGAAAGGATTTGTCACACATACATAACAGGAGCAATATCTTCAGGCTCCCTAATTGAGTGAGACTGCGAAATGCATGACCATGCTCAAATGAGTCAATATTAGATATTGATCTCATTTGTTATTACAAAATCTACTCGAGTATCAGGAAACGGAGGATTGAACTATACAAGGGTGATGCATTTCATGCCTTGTGTTCAATCTAGATATCTTGACAAAGGGACTAAACTACACAGAAACATTAGTCACAGAAAGGTTATGTCAAATCACTGACATTCTCATTACTTGGGTAGCAGCGATGTGTTGCTAGATACCACTCATTGCTTGTAATATTAAAATGAGATTTTAATATTACTATCAACGTTATGAGAACCTGTAGGATCACACACATATGGCAGATTAAATTAGAGCAATAAGGACCCAAGTTGGACTGTGATTCTATCATGGGTCAAACTCATAACAGATGAGTCTAGGGTTACACAGCTAACCCTGTCGCTGCTCACACTCACTTAAGGCAGTCACTATTATAAATAGTACTATTAAAGGGGCTGTTAAGCATGCATAATAGAACTCTAGCCACACTTACAGAAACAGTGAGTGACAGGTTTCTCTTTTCTTCCCAGCTAGCACAATGTCAGAGACGTGGGACTCCTTTTGCGGACGTTGGGCGTTCATGAGTCTGTTCATGTGGATACCGTAGAGACATCATTACTGTTATAATGTTGGTAATTCATGTCGTTTGTTTTACATCTTGCTTCAAGAGGTAAACTCAAAAAACATGGATTATGGTATCTTTTCACATGGATCCTTCGTGGGAATTTTTGTTTTTCCATTGCGTGATGTATTCGCGATTCCCAACAAATAGACTTGGTAAAATAATAAAAAAAAGCAATACATAAATCACAAACAATAAACAATAATTAAAGAACAATTTCTAAAGGCGTCAATTAATTATACTCGTAAAAGTGAACATAAAGATTATCAGAGTTCATCTTTTTCAAAAGTAAAAATTTAAAAGAAAAGAGAGAATATTATTCTCTTTTTTCTCAAAAAAGTATGATAATCACATATTTTATACATTAATAAACCCTTATTTTTAGTCATTTACACTCTTCATGTACTTAATTGATCGAGTTTGATTATGTTTTGTAAGTTTGGACTCATATTGGACTTAATTGATTTTTTTTAGCATGATTTACGTCTTACATTGTTTCTATATTTTGGCCATATCTTAAGTTCTAGATGTCTAAAAATTATGTATTTTACCTTGTTGGAAAGATAAGAGAGAGATCTACAACTTTTATAAGAGCTCTACGTCAAAGTCGGATATCTAGTGGAAGTAATTGGGCTTGGAAGTTAGAATATGAGTTTTGTGATTGGAACCTAAATAGTGTGCAATAATCAGAGCATAACTGAGGCTGTAAGATCAGGATTGGGTTGAAATTATGGTATCTACAAGTTAAGACCCATATCTACAAATTTTATAAAGAAATAAGAGTCAGTTCGGACTCCTTTTGGAGGTCATATTGGGCTTGGAAGTCAGAGCAGAGGAGCTGTAACCGATTCTGAATACTGTGTAGTAATTGGGCCATATCTCGGGCTGTAGGTGGCCTTTTGAGGTGATTCTAGTGGCATTTGAAAGCTAAGATCTAGGCCTACAACTTTCATGAAGACCGTATTTCAAAATTCTGATGTATTCAATAACTTCAGAATTGAATGATTTTGGAGATAAAAATTTTTCATAATTTTTCACTCATCAAAAGTCATTTGGCATTTTTCACTTATTTTTCACTTATCCACTCACTCATGAATCAACCCCTTTGTCATTTTGTATCCAGGCCTACAACTTTCATGAAGACCACATTTCAAAATTCTGATGTATTCAATAACTTTAGAATTGAATGATTTTGGAGATAAAGAATTTTCATAATTTTTCACTCATCAAAAGTCATTTGGCATTTTTCACTCATTTTTCACTTATCCACTCACTCATGAATCAACCCCTTTGTCATTTTGTATCCCTAATCCTCTATAAAAAGGAGCCTTGGCAGATCATTTGGAGAGTTTAGGTGTTAGAGATCAAAATGCTGCTATTTTGTTACTTATTTTTCTTGTCGTAGTTTTCTTTTGTTCTAAATTGAAGTCATGTTCTTTTTCTTTTTCTTCTTCTTCTCTCTTTCTTTCTTCTTATTTATATGAGTAGCTAAGTTTCATTTTACTTGGGTGAAAGGATGAAGCCCTTGGTAATGAAATAAGGTTAGATTCATTTTTTTCTTGTGCTTAAATGATATATTTTCAAGTGGTCATTATACGTGTTGTATTTTGTTTTCAATCAATTTAGAAATCCTCCTTGTAAAGTGGAGATATTTATTCATTGTAGATAAGATGGTTGGCACAATGAATGCTTGAACCTATTTATAAGTGGTGGTATTAATAGATGATTAAAGGAATCATAATATAATTATGTATATAATTTTTAATGAACTTTAAACGTTGTATTTTCTGATTAGAACCTCCATTATGTGTGGATTTTAATTGAGTTATAAAAAGAATTAATCTTGTCCTTATTTTATTTACCAAGAGTGGATCTCCTAACTCAAGTAAATCATTTTTATTTGTGACTAAGTTTTATCATTTTTATTGTTGTGTCAAAATATTTACCTTACGTCAAAGAAATTTTCTTCATCAATTCCCTGTGGATCGATCTCGGACTCCCGAGAATTTATTACTTGAAGCAATCTACACTTAGGTTTGTAACTTTTAATCCGAATCAAGTTTTTGGCGCCGTTCGGAGACTTGATTTGAAGAACAAATTTATGGTGTAAATATTTTGTATATATATATTTATATATATTTTTTCCTGTGGATCTTGTATATATATATATATTTTTTTTCTACTCTTTTAATTTTTTTCTTCTTTGTACTTATTAACGTACTAACTTAGTGGGGGAAACTCTTCCTTATCCCTCTGTAATCTTTAATCATTAATGAAATAATCTTTCTTATTCTCTTCTTTCTCGCTGGAGCAAAAAATTAGTCTGACGATTCTTTGGTTTTCATATTTTAAATTTACTTTATGCACTTTACTTTCCGCACTTTATTTTCTATAATTTACATTCTGTACTTTATTTTCTGTATTTTACTTTCTGTGTTTTATTTCTAACTTTCTAACTTACTAACCTACTGACCTTTTAAATTTCTTGCTAACTAACTTACTAATTATCTAACTCTCTTACTAACTATATAACTTTTTACTTTATCAGTTATCTAACTTTTTAATTTATCACTATTTAACTATTTACTTTACCTATTTCTAACATCTTAATTTACTTGGTACTAACTTTTTAATATATCAGTTTACTAACTTTTTAATTTATTTGCTTATTAACTTATTTGGTGGTTCGTTTATACCACACCTTTGTTAATATTTATTTGGTGGTTAGTTTATACCATACCCTTGTTAATATTTATTTTCTACGTGTTAATATTTACTTGGTGGTTGGTTTATACCACACCCTTATTAATATTTATATGGTGGCTGATTTATATCACATCTTTGTTAATATTTAAGGGCAAGTTTATACCGCCTATTTGTACATTTTCTTTTCTATTTTAAGTTACTTATTTATGCTTAATTGGTATCGTGATTTAAATTCTGGTCGTTTGGTTAAAGTTAATCCTAGTACTTTATATATTAATTTATTTGAATCACAATCACACATATTAAACACAATAGCTGAAAATGAAAGTGTGCATGATGAACATGAAAATCAACCGTTGTAAACCATGCGTGAGTATTTGCAACCATCTCGAAATTCTAGTCCATCATGTTTTATCTTTCCACTCAATGCTAACAATTATAGATTCAAGTCAGGTATGATTTTTTTACTTCCTAATTTCTATGGTTTAGAATATGAAAGCCCATATTTATATCTAAATGAATTTGAGAAAGTATGTACTACTTTTAATGATTAAACTTACATTGAAGAGATTGTTAAGCTTAAATTGTTTCCTTTTTCTTTGAAAGATAAAGCAAAAACTTGGCTTAACACTTTGAAACCAAGATCAATTGGCACATGGTAAGAAATGTAATGTGAGTTTTTAAAGAAATTTTTTTCAACACATAAAACCAATGCTTTGAAAAGACAAATCCAATTTTTTTCCAAAATTCAAATAAAGCATATTTTCAAAGTTAGGAACGTTTTAAAGATTTGTTGAATTCTTGCCTACATCATGGTTTTGAAAAATGGTGCACTATAGGCTTCTTTTATGAAGGATTAACACCTGAAACTAAATAATTTGTGGAAACAATGTGCAATGGTGAGTTTCTTGATAAAGAACCTGAAGAAGCTTTAGACTATTTAGACCATTTGGCTAAAAATTCTCAATCTTGACATGGTACTAATCCTTCTAAAAATTCAACTAGATATAACCTTGCAAATACTAGTAAAGAAAAATATCATCTTAGTCAAGAAGAAGATCTAAATGCTAGGTTTACTAGTTTGGCCAGAAAAGTTGAAGCCATGAAATCAGGGAAAGTAAAAAAATCAAATCTGTGCAAAATGAAGAAATTTGTAACATTTGTGATGAATTGGGACACTCAACAAATGAATGTTCAAAAATTTCTATTTTTAAAGAAGTTGTGCATGAGCAAGTAAATGCAATGGATAATTTTAAAAAGCCAGTCACTTCTTCTTTTTCAAATACATACAATCTAGGATAGAGAAATCACCTAAACTTCTGTTGGAGGACCAACAATTAGGCATAATTTATGCAACCACCACCTTCTCAGGCATAGTAGGATTCTTAAAATTCTCAAGGATATACACCCTATGTCCCACTATATAGGAAAAATCTTGAAGGAACATTGCATGCATTCATGGAAAAGCAAGAGACCATTAATAACCAAAACACTCAAGCCATGATTGATATAAAAGACACTCTTGCTAAACTTTCTTTTTCACTCTCTATTCACGAGAAAGGAAAGTTTCTCTCTCAATCTCAACCAAATCCCAAGGGTCAGTACATCCTAAATGAGGGTAGTTTAGAAAGCCAACAAATAGATTAAGTACAATCAGTGATAGCTCTTAGGAGTGGAAATGTTATTGAAAAATAAATTCTTGAACCTTAAGAGAAAGATGTTGAGTCAATTCCCAAAGATAAGGAAGAAGTTGATAAACCGCCTGGCCAAAAGGAGACCAAACCCTCGCCTTCAGCCTCATATCCTCAAGCATTAAACAATTCAAGTAAAGTGAACCATAACAGTGATATTTTTGAAATCCTTAAACAAGTGAAAGTCAATATTCCTTTGTTAGATGTTATCAAACAGATTCCTTGTTATGCCAAATTTTTGAAGGACTTGTGCACTGTTAAAAGGAAACAGAATGTAAAAAAGAATGCCTTTTTGACTGAATAGGTAAGCTCCATTCTTCAAAATAATAATGAGTTACAATATAAAGACCCTGGTTGTCTTACAGTTTCATGCATTATTGGAGAACATAAAATTGAATGAGCCTTACTTGATCTTGGTGCTAGTGTTAATTTGCTTCTATATTCAGTTTCAGCAACTCAACCTAGGTGAGTTAAAACTAACTTCTGTAACTCTTCTACTTGTTGATACATTAATTAAAATTCCAAAAGAAATAGTGGAAAATGTGTTGATTCAAGTTGATAAATTCATATATCCTGTGAATTTTATTATCTTGGAAACTGAACCTATGACTGATAGTTCTAAGTCAATTCCTGTTATTTTAGGTCGCCCATTTTTAGCAACATCTAATGCTTTGATAAATTACAAAAATGGAGTGGTGAACCTAACATTTGGAAATATGACACTGGAGCTTAATGTTTTCAATATGTGCAAGCAACCACAAGAAGTTTATGATGACAAGGAAGAAATTGAAGGGATTGAGGCCATTATAGATGATCATCTTCAAATCAGGAGTTCTTCTGACTAATTAGAAATTTGTCTTATTAATTCATTTGATTCAGGTTCACAATTAGATGATGATATTTCTGAAGTATGTTCTTTACTTAATTGTTCACAGGTAATGAAATATAAAGGATGGAAGCCGAGATTCGAAGAGCTAAAACACATGAATGATGATACCCATGAAGAAATACTCACACTAGAACTAAAGTCATTACTTAATAGGTTGAAGTACATATTTTTGGGAGAAGAACAAAGCTTTCTAGTGGTAATTTCCTCATCTCCTACCAAAGAATAAGAAGGTATGTTGATAGAAGTACTTAAAATGTATAAAAGTGCAATTGGAGAAACATTAAAGGACATAAAAGGCATTAATCCATTAATTTTTACACATAGAATACATTTAGATGATAATGCTAAAACATCTCAATAACCTCAAAGAAGATTAAATCCACACATGAAAGAGGTAGTTAGAGCTGAAGTTCTTAAATTACTTGATGTTAGAATGATCTATTCTATCTCTGATAGTCAGTGGGTAAGCCCTACACAAGTTGTGCCTAAGAAATCTAGAATAACAGTAGTTGAAAATGAAAAAAAGTAAATTAATACCTACCCGAGTCTCATCCAGTTGGTGTATGTGTATTGATTTTAGAAAATTGAATGCAGCCACTATGAAAGATCATTTCCCTTTACCATTTCTTGATTAGATTCTAGAAAGAGTAGCAGGATATCCTTACTATTATTTTCTTGATGGTTATTCAGGGTATAATCAAATACCAATTGCATTAGAGGATTAAGAAAAGACCAATTTTACTTGCCCCTTTGGCACTTTTGCATATAGAAGAATGCCTTTTGGTCTTTGTAATACTCTAGCAACTTTTCAAAGATGTATGTTAAGTATTTTCAGTGACATGATTAAGCATTATTTAGAGGTTTTCATGGATGACCTGATAGCTTTTGGAAATTTTTTTGAAAATTATCTTGATAATTTGGAAAAATTTCTTAAAAGATATGAAGAAAAAAGATTTGTATTAAACTCGAAAAAATTTCATTACATGGTTACCTCAGGAATAGTGTTAGGTCATGTGATATCTTTTAAGGGAATTGAAGTTGATAAGGCTAAAGTTGAATTAATTGCTAATTTACCTTCTCCAAAAATAGTCAGAGAAGTTCGTTCCTTTTTTGGACATGCAAAATTTTACAGAAGATTCATTAAGGATTTTAGTGTCATATCTAGACCATTATGTAATCTTCTAACAAAAGATGCACCATTTGATTGGACTCAAGATTTTCAGAAATCTTTTAAATAATTAATCGGCCTTTTGACATCTGCTCCTATCATGCAATCCCCTGATTGGTCTTTGTCTTTTGAGTTGATGTGTGATGCTAGTGATTTTCCTATTGACGTTGTTTCAGGCCAAAGAAAGGAAGGTAAGCCTCATGTAATTTATTACACAAGTCGAACTTTGAATAGTACACAAATGAATTACACCACTACTGAAAAAAAATTACTTGCTGTAATTTTTGCATTGGACAAATTTTGAGCTTATTTAATTAGTTCTTCCACTATTGTTTTAACTGATCATGCTACCGTTAGATATTTAATGTCTAAGCAGGATGCCAAACCTTGGTTGATAAGGTGGATCTTGCTGCTTCAAGAATTCAACATCACAATAAAAGACAAGAAAGGAGCCAAAAATGTTGTTGCAGACTATTTGTCCAGACTTACAACAGGCTCATCTTTTGATAGTACACCTATCAATGATTCTTTTCCTGATAAATTTTTATTTTCTGTCAATTCCAAGCCTTGGTTTGCTAACATTGTTAATTTTCTTGTAACAGGTAAGATGTTGCCTCAATGGACGTACCGACACAGAAAAAAGTTTTTGATTGAGGTGAAAATTTTCTATTGGGATGACCCATTTTTTTTCAAATATTGTCATAATCAAATCTTTTAGAGATATGTACCCGACAATGAGGTAGGTAGTGTCATTAAATTTTATCATTTAGAAGTATGTGGATGTCATTTTTCTTCAAAGAAAATAGCTATGAAAATCTTGCAGTGTGGATTTTATTGGCCTACTTTATTCAAGAATAGCTATATTTTTTTGCAAAAGTTGTGAAAGTTGTCAGAAATTGGGGTCCATTTTTAAAAGAGACATGATGCCTTTGAACCATATTATTGTCATTGAAATGTTTGATAGTTGGGGAATCGATTTCATTGGTCCATTTCCATCATTATTTGGATTTGTGTATATTTTGGTTGTAGTTGATTATGTCTCAATGGATTGAGGCGATTCCATGTCGACACAATAATCACAAAACTGTTCTTAAATCTTTAAAAGAAATTATTTTGAGTCGATTTGGAATCCCTCGAGCTATCATCAGTGATAGGAGAAAATATTTTTGTAATAAACCATTTGAATCCTTAATGAAGAGATATTGCATTACCCACAAAATTGCCACCCCTTATCATCCTCAGACAAGTGGACAAGTAGAATTAGCAAATAGGGATATTAAACAAATTTTGAAAAAAATTATTAACCTAAATCGTAAAGATTGGTCTTTAAGATTAAATGATGCACTTTGGGCTTACCGTACTACTTTCAAAACATCTTTAGATATGTCACCCTATCAAGTCTAAATGGATGTCATTCTCTCAAATCTAGAAAAGCATTTCCATTCTTTTCCTCAAAATGCTCTAACAAAAATCTACAAAGTCAAGCGTGAAAGACTGAGACTGTTAATGCACAAAGGCATCCTAGAAGATATTCGCTGGATAATGAAAGCAAAGGTTCGTTTAGCTGGTGAATCTTCAGATTCATTTGTCCTATACATGCTGGATTTCGGTAAAAGTTCGTATTCTAAAAGGAGAAGAACTAAAAGAATGAAAGTTTGTTATAAATATGCGTAATGGGATTGTAACACGCGATGTCGTTCTTTGGGGATGGTTTTCATAAACAGATAAGATAAAATATTATTCATTAAGAATTGACTGAGTAAGGAGTCATTAAATAATATCTTATTGACTCTTGAGATGCATTCTTATGGATTTGTGCAACGTGAACTTCTTAGTTTGTGGAATCTTTTCAAGGACGAGCAAGAGCGTTACTGATGCGTGCGGATGTAGTGATTAAAATTCAGATAAAAATCGGTTAACCAGCTTTCACGGGATCCATTGGTTGAAGTGTGATGGCCCACTACTTCGGTAGTGACCGTCATGGTGCTTTTCTTCCTTTTCTAAAAATTCTTCCATGGCCTGTAAGAAAATAAAAACCTTACAACTAGTTGTAGTTAGTAAGAGTCGATCCACAGAGAACTAATTCAATTAATACTATTAAATAATTCTCAATTTAAACTCTAATTAACAATAAATAGTAAAAAGAGGGTTTTTTGGAATTTTGATGAACAATGAACAGTTTCAAAGACAATAACAATAAATAAACTGAAAACAACAATATAAGAAAATTGGTTAAGAGATTGAATCCACCACTAGATTTATATGATGATGTAAATCCACATATCATTTTATTCCAACATGCTCAATTATGTTTTTATGCAATTGTGAGAGTAAATCTCTATTTTCCTTACGTGTTGGCCAATTTAGCAACCGCTCAAATCAACTCCTAATCACTGATTAGTCATAAAGCAACCGCTCTGACAACTATCCAACAATTGCATTAAGATTTAGAAAACCAATTACACTAAGATCTAATCACACACCGGGATTAAATTACTTAGAACATATATTTCTCTAGATCTACTACCGCAACCGCGCATAATAAACCCAGATCTACCACTTTTATAACTGGTAAATAGCACAAAGATAATTATACCCACATGAACATCATACATCCCACTAGATCTACTACCACAACCGCGCATAATAAACCCAGATCTACCACTTTGAAAGTGGAAACAAGTATAAAAATCTTCATACCAACAATAGATTCAGAAATATATGAATAAAAACATAACTGTGTTGAAATAATCAAATATGCAAAGTTTACAACATCAATACTAGCGGTTTCATCACCCCCTTAACCAAGGGAGGTTTAGTTACACATAGCTAGAAGGAAATCACAAGAAAAATTGAGAGAAAAATGAAGGAGAGTCCAACCCCCCCATGATAACCAATGGTGCCCTTTTATAGAAGTCTAGGGTAACAAAATGACAAAGGTGAGTGGATGGATGAGTGGGTTAGTGGAGTGGAGTGGTTGAGTGGATTGGTTAAGTGGGTGAGTGGATGAGTGGGTTGGTTTGAGTGGAGTGGATTAAATATTGGTTGAGTGGGTTAGTTGAATGGATGAGTGGATGAGTGGTTGAGTGGAGTGGATTAAATATTGGTTGAGTGGGTTAAGTAGTTGAGTGGATGAGTGGAGTGATTTGGTTGAGTGGGTTAGTTGAGTGGATTGGTTGAGTGGGTGAGTGGAGTGGAGTGGTTGAGTGGTTGAGTGGATGAGTGGATGAGTGGAGTGGAGTGGTTGAGTGCGAAAATTCCTTGGTCTGACTTGGAAGCCAAAAATGACCAATTATACTTTAGATTCATGAAAAGTACTCTTCATGAAAGTTGTAGATCTTTGTCTTGGCTATAACATGCATATCTGGATCGTCTAATTTGGCTTCCTACAGCCCAAGATATGACCCAAATACCACAGGTTGCTCAAACTCAACTTCAGCACATCTGTTCCGACTTGCAAGCCCAAACTGACCCATTAGACTTCATTCTTTCAAAATGTGTTCTTCATTAAAGTTGTTTATTTGGGTCTTGACTATCAACTATCCAAATTTCAGCCCATCTTCATTATTACAGCTTGAGATATGATTTTATGAGTGCACACCGTTCGGATTCTAGTGACAGAACCCGTATTCTGACTTCCATGTAAACTTAGGTCCCTTAGACATCTGTTTAGGACTTTGAGCTCTTCATCAAAGTTGTAGAGCTTCCTCTTAGCTTTCCTACAAGATAAAATTCATGATTATCAGATATCAGAAACTCAAGTTATGGCCAAAATACAGAAACAGTGTAAAATCTCAATAATGCTGAAAATATTCAATTAGGACCAATTTGAGCTCAAACTCACAAAATCATACTAAACTCAATCAATTAAGAATATGGAGAGTGTAAATGACTAAACATAAGGGTTTCTTAATGAATAAAATATGTGATTATCAGTTACAGTATTGGGAATATGACTCAAAAAGACCATGTTTGCCAATTTATAAAAAAATTGGATGAGAAGCTTATCCTCGACTCATAGAAGGCATTTAAGCCATTATTGGATGTAAAATCAGAGGAAGATGTGAGCCACAATCACAACAACATGTGTATATTATCTTGTACGTATTCAAAAAAGAAAAAAAGGAAAAAATAGAAAAAAAAAAAAAAAAGAAAAAAAATAAAAAGGCAAAACTTCGGTTGTACTTAGTTTTTAATTAGAATATGAGCCCCTGTCAGTGGCAGACCTGTCATTGACTCAGGTGGACCTTCACATGCTGGTCCGTAAATAAGGTTTGTGTGCAATGCTCTGTAGAGAGCCGCACAAGCATTCCCAGGTTTTAACCATAGTCTCTGCTTGCTGATAGACAGATAGAAGTGTCCCATATTTGTATTCTCGCGTGATAATATCTCTGAGCTTAATTCCTAGTATTGATTTATTGGGTTCCTAAGCGTAGCTCCACTGGTTGTGGTCACTGGTCATCGTATTCAGATTTTCTCTCTTTAACTAGAGGGATGATGCATAGGCTGGGATATCCCATAAGCGGGAAGAGTGCCTTAAGTCTAAAATTCCTTAAGGGAATTTGATGTCTCTTTCAAGGGGCGGTAAGATTGTGAAGGCTACTGCACTCATGATGCGCAGTATAAAGATACGCCATGAAAACTGTACATAAAGGTATGCCTTCATTTATTGTTATAATTTTATCTTCATATGATTTTGTCGTATTTTGGTTTTGGACAGACAATCCTTTGAGTGGGGTCCTAATGTGTGAAATCCGCAAGTGTACGGTTTCGTCGTCAACTAATAAAAAGATTGAATCCACAGGAACTGTGTCTATGAATACCAATTAATTAATTAATTCAATTAAATTAAACAAAGGGGATAAAATTATTGATTGATAAGAACGTAGTAACAAAGCAATTAAATAAATAAATACTAATGTGCAAAAATTAAGAACAAAAATAGCAAGTTATGAAGAGAAGTTTTTCAGATTCAAGAAAGCTTCCAAGATTGGGATAACCACAATGATACAAGATAAATCCTAATTGATAACCCTTTTATTAAAATTAAAATTAAATTGAATGTGAATTACCCTAAATTAGTTAACATTCTTTCTCAAGAGACAAAAATCGTGCCCAATTAAACCAATTCCTACTCTTGTGGTAATTGAATTTAAATTAAACTCATTACGCTTTATGGTAATTCATTAAATCCTTGAAAGGCTAAACTTACTCTCATGATTTAGACCTTAAGTTCAATTCTTATGGTTCCAACACCTAGGTTCACCTCTCAGTATGTCCCTAGATATCTATGAGATACAAATATGTGGCCAGCAAATTCACATGAATAAGCACAATAAGGATTGAATCAAAGAACATTCAAGATTAATAAAAGGGGTAAACAAAGTCAATTAATCATCATCAATGTATCAAAGGGCATTGCCCAATCCTAGAAACAAAGAGAACTACTCAGACATGGAGAAGAAGAAACAAGAAAATATATTCATGAACATTGTAACAGCCCAATATTTGCTACCCAAATATATCATCATATAAATGAATAACCCAATATTGACCCTGCTACTACTAACATACACCAACGTTTAACCCATATCATTCATACATAATGAGTAAATATGGAGAGCCACGATAGCAAAAGTTATATATATACATCACAGTCTCAAGGGCATACTATTATACATAACCTGAAACAACTAAGCAAATATAAAACATTTATATATGCTCAGCCCAAAACAGCATCTATACTATGCTAGTCTTCATACATCTTCTTCTTCCCTTTAGAAGAGCTCGCACCTAGATTTATATGGCAATACAATCAGGTAAGAAAATATATCTCAGTAGAAGTATTCCAATACCAGTATATAAATATATACAAACAGATAATATTTATAATTATCTCGTTGATACTTCAATAATAGAAGTAACAACTCCTCATTTCAATAACAAGCAACCGCCCATACAATTACAATGCATGAATTGTCATGATAGCAACCGCCCATACAATCGCCATGTTATGCTTAATTATGACTAATGATTATGTCTATGCAGATTCCAAAGTATGAAAATGCATAATGCATGATACCACATCCAGCACTCCAATCCCATGGCAATGTCATGAATGCATGAAACTTGAACAAAGTAATGGAAGTCCATAGCTTCATCCACAGCCTTGAACAAGTACTGGAAGTCTCATCCAGCATATATCATTATCACAGAGGAAGTCTCATCTCCCCCGGGTAGTGAACTCTCATCAACTACATGGTTATCGATAATGAACAAGGATTTTATCCTTTTCATACTTCACTATATTAGGAAGGGTACTAAGCGCCTTACCTGATATAGAACACTCACTTTCATAGGGCTCACACCTTTCAAAAAGGCAAAACATACCATTAAGTATATCATCATGTCTAATTAACTTCTCATAATTAGCATTAAAAACCTCAATAGGTTTCAAGAACATCTCATGCAATACAATTACTAATTGCTTCCCATAACTAGTTTTCGCAATTGATTTATATGCATTCCAAATTCATTTCACAAACAAATCATCAAATACTTTTAAAAGTACCTTATCACTCTTAAAAGAGCATACACAAATAATTCCCACACTTAGGGAAACTCAATTCCTCGATCCATCATAATACAAATTATATGTATATACATAGCCACGTCTAATTACCTCCCGTAATTAGCATTTCAAGTTAACTTGACTTAATACATTTTCACTTCATCAATTAATCCTATTAGAGTTTCAACATACTCTACTAGGCATAAACAAAGTATCCTACCAATTAGGAACCTCAAAACATCAAAATAGAAATTCTGATGAAATCTGCTCTAGGCACCCAAAAAAGGATGTTTTTCATAAATTCACCAAAAATTCATCTTAACTGATAAAATTCTGAAATTTTACAAGTAGATAGCATTATGTCTTATCTTTCAAATGCAATAAGAACCAGGTCAATCCGATAAACACAACTTAAGTTATGCTACAAATACCACAAGCTGTCAGGTTACTGTCCCGTATCACGCCTAGGCTTGGTTTTACCACGCCTAGGCATGGAAGTCTCTGTCTCGCTGGACTAAAAACTGATCACTCCACGCCTAGGCTTGGCCAGGTTGCGCCTAGGCATGACCCTTCTACAGAAAATTCTATAGAACACGAACCACTGTTCCAATGGCCCCAAATTTGTTTCCAACCATACAAACATGGATTTTAAGTGTTTTCTAACTCCAATCATGGTCTCTAAACTTATTAGAATCATTAAACACTAAACTCAACTCATTAATCTCTCATTGACCTTTCAAATCACAAATATTCATCAAGAGTCAAAACCCTTCTCCCAAATACCTATTTCTCACTTTCCACCACAAAATATTACATAAATATTCTTAAGAATCAATTCAGCCACTAAGCTTCATTTAACTCTTTACAAGTTCTAATCCAAGTTTCCAAGGTGTTCAATCCACTCAAACCCTCAAGAACCCACAAATCCTCATTTCACCTATTTCATACATACCCCAAGCATGACAAACATAGAAGCAAAGATGGGAGTTGGGAGATGAGAGCAAGAACCCCCTACCTCAAGGCTTGAAGATGAAGATGAAGCAAGACCTTCACTTGGATCCTCCTCTTCTGTCTTCTCCTTCTCTTTTTTCTTTCTTTTCTCTTCTTCTTTCTTATGTTTTCAGCCTCTCTATTTTTCTGTTCTGCTCTTACCCCTCAAATATCCCCACCGTGGGATATTTCAAGAAGAGAAATTGCTTTTGAATTCTCTTGATTGGGTACTAAAACCCCGATCTGCTAAGAACACTCAAACTTCTCCAAATCTAATTCTGTAACTTCCAATAGATTCAAAATAAATCCTGAGATTCATTAAAAATTCTATTTCACCAAAAATTGATATTTCCTTATCAGCTAGGGGTCAATTCGGCACTAAAACACACTACCAATATGCTCAAAAATGCCAAACTAACTCCAAAAATTCTCAAACTTTAACTGTAGTACAGTTTCCACATTTGTGACTTGGAAACAAACTCTCCACAATTATTTCCACTAACTAAGCAGTTTAAGTCACTTACAGAGCAAATAACAACTATATTTCTTATATAGTGTTACAGCAAAGTGCCTAATCATACTCAAAAAGTTACAAAACTTCATAGACATGTTAAGTAAGTATTAGGCTACCTCTGTAACCATATACAAGCCTAACATGAGTTTCTAGGGTATTACAAACATCCAAACCCGTAATCAAAGAGAAAGAGGAAGAAAGATCAAGATCCAAAGCCTCCAAGTGTGCCTCCTTCAAAACCAAATTAGAACCCCCAAACTGTATTCATAACATCTATTTATACTCTTAGAGTTTTAATTGGCTAAAAGGCCCCAAAAGAAATAAAAAATAAAACTTAAAAACTGATGCGTACTGCGATCCATGACTGTGGATTATTCCACGGGTTGGCCGTGGATCTCTCTGCCATAAGCCAATTTTGCATCAGCTTGAATTCCACGGCCGTGGATCATTCCACGGGCTGGCCATGGAATTCTCTGCAATTTCTCTTATGCTTCTTCAAGTCGCTACTCGATCCATGGCCGTGGGAAATTCCACAGGTAGGCCGTGGATCTCTCTAGAGTGAGCTTTTTGCCTCTGTTTGCTATCCGTAAAACTCCAACTTCAATCATACAAGCTTTCCATCCATTTCAAGGCCAATTGAGCACCAATCCTGCACAACAACACCATAAACACCGCAGTTATCTGAACTAAATGAAAAACAAATAAAAAGAGAAACTAAAATGCCTAAAATGCCTAAAAATATATGCAAAACAAGAATAGAATATGATGTTATTTCACATACATCAAATCCCCCCAAGCTTAAGATTTTGCTTGTCTCCAAGCAATGACTAATGCCAAACTAAGAAGTGGGATCAAGAGACAATACTGAATGAGGAACCCAAGAAAACAACCAACCAAACAATAGGCAAAGATAAACCAAGAATTAGAGAGGTAATCAAAATCAAGTCCAATTAGAGGCTAAAGTTCTCAGAAATCATGCTCCTCACTAAATTAGGTTCACTCCACTAACCACACTCAAAGTATTTAAGGGTGAAGACAATGCGCTCAAGATTCCTCAAAGAAAATGCACTTCCATAAGCTTGATAAGAAACCAATTTTCCACTAATAATCAGCATCATGCAAGAATCCAAAGGTCTTCTTTCAAGGGTTGTAATGAGGCCATGAGAATAATGTTAGGTAGGATAAAGAAAGGAAGATATGCACAAAAGGTTAACAAAATTTTCAATAAGCATAAGAAATCCAATAGAACATAAATGGAGCAAAGGCATTTTTCAATCAAGAGCATAACTCCACATTTCTAAGCATTTTCTTCCTTACTTTTCTTTCTTCTCTTTCTCTTCTTTTTCAAGCTTTCCTCTTATGATTTTCTTTTATTTGCTTTTTTTATTTTTTTTTTCATTTGAGAAAGCGAAGGATCAAAAATATATGATTCCCAACACACTTTACACAACTTTCAAACCCAATTTGCTCCATTTAATATTCTAAATGATTACCAATAATATATCATCATAGGCATCAAGAAAAATAATTATGCAATAGGCTCAAAATGGGCAGTTAGTGGATGAAAGTGTGACAATTAATTCAGAAGGCCAGAAAAATACTTAAGATGCCATAATCACATTCAAGCATGCAAACAAAAATTTCACCTCAAAATGGTTTCAAATCAAGTTCTAGAGCACAAAATCAATGAGGAATATCACTCAACACAAAGAATAGGAGCAAAAATCATATAGTGCATAAATCCCATATAGGCTCAAAACTCACATTTAGAGGTTCAAAAATCAATGAGAAGCATAAATTCAGTGAACATATACTAATTATCAACTATCAAGAAATCACCTCCTCTATCAATTAAAACAATGTCTATTGCCTACCACAAGAATCAACAAATTGGGTTCCAAATCAATACAATCTCAAAATCCACGAAAAAGAGGGGCACAAGTTCAACCAAAAAGTCGAGAGATATGATGGTGTGAAAATACAGCATGAAGATGCAATGCAAAATGAGATATGAAAATGCATGAAACTAATGATCTATACTAATGATCTATAATGAAAATGAAAATCCCCCCAAGCTTAGAACTTATATTGTCCCTAATGTAAAAATCTATAACTAGAGAAGGGAGAAAAGAAAAGAACTCACTGCGGTGGTGGAAAATCTTCTGGTGTTTAATCCATGGCTATGGAATTTTCCATGGGCTGGGTGTGGAACTTTCTGACTTCACTCTCCTACTAATTTGAGCTTCAAAAAGGGTCAAACCTAGATAAGATCCATGAGACAAATATCAAACCAATAATCTAACACACTAAATCAAAAGAAAAAGAGGGAATAAAAAGGAAAAATAAGAAAACTTAGGTTGCCTCCCAAGAAGCGCTTGTTTAAAGTCATTAGCTCGACTTTGGTCTGGTTTTTGTGCTCAGGTGACGTCAATGGAGTAGTGCTTAGTCCCCACTCCTTCAAATGTTTCACTCTCTGGCTATTTATCATGAAAGGCTTATGACCTTCTTTCTTCACCTCAAGCACACCGTAGGATAAAACTCTAACAATCTCATATGGTCCTAACCATTTTGACCATAACTTACTAAGACAGAAGTGTAGAAGCGAGTTATTGACAAAAACTTTATCCCCGAGTTTAAATTCACGCTTCTCGATACACATGTCATTCTGCTTCTTAGGTCCTTTCTTGTAGGCCTTGGACTTCTTAAATTTTGTGGTACCCTTAGGCAAGGTCTTTTCTAGCATAGCATCAGCCACTGATTTCTGCACACCTGAAAGCACAATACTATCCACAACTTTAATAGCATCTATACGATTACATAAATTTAAGGAATTAGAATTATTTTTAGATTTAAAAACATCAAAAACTACTTCCTCATAATTCAATCACAATGTCAATTTTCCTTCATGGACATCAATGATCGCCCTTCCAGTGGCAAGGAATGGACACCCAAGTATGATCGACATTTTAGCATCAGCTTCCATGTCAAGCACAACAAAATCCACTGGCATATAAAACTTACCAACCTTAATAGGAACATCCTCCAAGATGCCTATGAGGTACTTGACAGACCAATCTGCTAATTGAAGAGAGATAGTTGTGGATTTTAGTTCACCCACCTCTAACTTCTTACACACAGAAATGGGCATAAGACTACCACTAGCCCCCAAATCACACAGTCCTTTATCAAAATTTGTGTTGCCAATCAAACAGGGAATAGAGAAGCTACCTGGATCTTTTAGCTTAGAAGGTAATTTATTTTGAATTAAGGCACTACACTCCTCAGTTAAAGCTACTGTCTCATATTCTTCTAGCTTCTTTTTATTAGATAAAATGTCCTTAAGAAACTTAGCATAGGTAGGCATTTGTTTCAATGCCTCAATGAAGGGTACATTAATGTACAATTTCTTAAGGACCTCTAGGAACTTTCCAAACTGCCTATCTAACTTGGCCTTAGCCAATCTTTGAGGGAAGGGCACTAGGGGTTGGTATGGTTCAAGGGGTACATACTTAGACACCTTCTCATTAGTTTCCTCTTTTTCTAAGGGTTGTGTCTTTGTCTCTTTTTCTTCATTCCCCTCATCTTTATCATTCTCCCTCTTATCCTTGGAATCTTCTAATTTCTTTTCACTCCTCAAACTCACAGTTTTACAATGTTCATTGTCTGGGTTGACTTCAGGTTAACCAGGAAACTTACCATATTGCCTATGTGAAGTGCTTGCTTGTTGGGCAATCTGGGTTTCCAATATCTTATTATGAATAGCCAAATTGTCAACCTTAGTTGACAACTCTTGAATGGCCTCAGTCACAACTTGCCCATGTTGCCTAAACTACTCATTTTGCTTAAATTGACTCTCAACAAAATTCTCAAGAAGAGACTCAAGTCTAGATTTTTGTATCTGTTAGAGTCCAGAAGAGGGATTACCATTACCTTGCCCAGCTTGGTACTGACTATTCCAGTAAGAGAAGTTAGGATGTGACCTCCAACTGGGGTTATAAGTTTGAGAATATAGATCATTCCTCCCTTTTTGGTTGAAGTCATGGAAATTGTGGCATGATTCCACTTGCTCCACCAGTGCACCTTGTGATGATCCAATTCTAACTTGGCATTCAGCACCTATGTGTCCCTATGCTCCACAAATCTCACAAAAATTGTTAGAAGCACTTATGGCATTAACATAAGCTTTTTCAAGCATGTCAAAACGTTTATTCAGAGAATCAAATTTTGACATGATTAAATCAAAACCATCTACCTCAAACTTACCTCCCGAGAGTTTTCTCGGGTTATGGCCTCTTTCATTTGCCCATTGGTGATGATTTGTAGCAACATTCTCTATGATCTTATAGGCTTCTATTAGCCTTCTGTTCATCAAAGCTCCACCAACTGCAGAGTCAAGAGACACATTCGAAGAACATTCTAGACTATTGTAGAAGGTATTGATGATCAACCATTTCTCTAACCCGTGGTGTGGGTAGGCTTCTAGCAAAGCCTTATATCTGTCCCAAGCTTCTGACAATGAGTCTCCATCTTTCTGAACGAAACTTGTGATTTGGGTCCTAAGATGAGCAGTCTTGGAAAGTGGAAAAAATTTGTCTAAGAAAGCTTGCTCCAATTGGTCCCAAGTAGTTATCGTCTCAGTGGGAACAGACTTCAACCAAGCTCTAGCTCTATCTCTCAATGATAATGGAAACAGGCAGAGACGAATAGCATCAACAGAGGCACCTTCAATCTTAAGGGTCTCACAGAACTCCAAGAACATATCCACATGATCATTCGGGTCCTCTGATGGCAATCCTCCAAACTAGTTCTGCCTTATCATAGAAAGCAAGGCAAGAGGTATAGTGAAGTGCCTAGCTTCAATGTCTGGCCGAGCAATTCTAGATCGCAAACCTTGAGCATTAGGAGCTGCATACTCTTTTAGCGATTTATCATCCTCAGCTTTAGCCATGACAAATGTTGGTTCAGGTATTTCTCTTACTCTTTGCCTTTATTGTCTTCTCCTTCTACGAAGAGTTCTTTCAATTTCAGGATCTGCTTCAATAAGAGTCCTAGAACGTTTAGTACTTTGCATAAACAAGAAAAATTACCTGCAGAGAGTTAAAGAGAAAATAAGAACGTAAGAATATGATAAAAAGAAAAAAAGGTTTAAAATAATTAAATTAGAAATTAAATTGATATTCAAGAAAAACACAGTCCCCGACAACGGCGCCAAAAACTTGATGTGTGAAATCCGCAAGTGTACGGTTTCATCGTTAAGTAATAAAAAGATCGAATTCACAGGGACTATGTCTATGAATACCAATTAATTAATTAATTCAATTCAATTAAACAAAGGGGATAAAATTGTTGATTGATAAGAGCGTAATAACAAAGCAATTAAATAAATAAATACTAAAGTGCAAAAATTAAGAACAAAAATAGCAAGTTATGAAGAGAGGTTTTTCAGATTCAAGAAAGCTTCCAAGATTGGGATAACCACAATGATACAAGATAAATCCTAATTGACAACCCTTTTATTAAAATTGAAATTCAATTGAAGGTGAATTACCCTAAATTAGTTAATATTCTTTCTCAAGAGACAAGAACCGTGCCTAATTAAACCAATTCCTACTCTCGTGGTAATTGAATTTAAATTAAACTCATTACGCTTTATGGTAATTCATTGAATCCTCGAAAGGCTAAACTTACTCTCGTGATTTAGACCTTAAGTTCAATTCTTATGGTTTCAGCACCTTGGTTCACCTCTCAGTACGTCCCTCGATATCTATGAGATGCAAATATGTGACCAACAAATTCACATGAATAAGCGCAATAAGGATTGAATCAAAGAACATTCAAGATTAATAAAAAGGGTAAACAAAGTCAATTAATCATCATCAATGTATCAAAGGGCATTGCCCAATCTTAGAAACAAGGAGAACTACTCAGACATGGAGAAGAAGAAACAAGAAAACATATTCATAGAACATCCAAACCCGTAATCAAAGAGAAAAAGGGAAGAAAGATCAAGATCCAAAGCCTCCAAGTGTTCCTCCTTCAAAACCAAATTGGAACCCCTAAACTGTATTCAGAACATCTATTTATACTCCTAGGGTTTTAATTGGCTAAAAGGCCCCAAAATAAATAAAAAATAAAACTTAAAAACTGATGCGTACTGCGATCCACGGCCGTGGATCTCTCTGCCACAAGCCAATTTTGCATCAGCTTGAATTCCACGGCCGTGGATCATTCCACGGCTGGCCGTGGAATTCTCTGCAATTTCTCTTATGCTTCTTCAAGTCGCTGCTCGATCCATGGCCATGGGAAATTCCACATGTAGGCCGTGGATCTCTCTAGAGTAAGCTTTTTGCCTCTGTTTGCTATCTGTGAAACTCCAACTTCAATCATGCAAGCTTTCCGTCCATTTCAAGGCCAATTGAGCACCAATCCTACATAATAACACCACAAACACCATAGTTATCCGAACTAAATGAAAAACAAATAAAAAGAGAAACTAAAATGCCTAAAAATGCATGCAAAATAACAATAGAATATGATGTTGTTTCACACACATCAGGTCCTTCAGGGGTTTCTAGGCTTCTTTACCCTGATAGTTTTCTTGAACTAAAAACAAAAAACAAAAAAAAAATTAAAAATTAAAAAAATTGTGTTTCTTAATTTCAAACTTTTCTGACAACAACCAACCTACCTATATAGGTGCTATCATTACCTTTTTCCATTCTCTTTCCTATTTAAACACTCTATTTTCTTCACTTTCTTGCAACTCATAATCATTCAAAGAAAGTGAGTGTAAAAATAGAGGGCACTTTTTCTTCAGTTCGTAGATTTACCAGTATCTGTGTATTTTGTGGGACAAATTATGAGAAGGATTTAGAGTTTGTAAACGCAGCAAGCACTGTTGGTAGAGCACTTCCTGCGAGGAACATTCGTGTAGTATATGGGGGAGGTAGCATTGGGTTAATGGGGGCTGTATCACTTTCTGCACATCTAAGAGGTGGTCAAGTTTTAGGTGTCATTCCTGAACCTTTAACTCGAAGGAACATCATTAGAAAGGCAATTGGGCTGGAACTTCAAGTATCATCTATGCATGGACGAATGAGGATAATCCTTGAAAACTCTGATGCATTCATTGCCTTACCGAGTGGTTTTGGTACTTTGGAAGAACTTTTTCAAATTATCTCTTGAGCCTAACTGAACATCCATCATAAACTCATAGGTTTGTTGAATGTTAATAATTTCTTTGATAATTTGTTATCTTTTGACCATGCTATGAAACAGAACTTTATCACACCTTTAGCAAGACAGCTCCTTATCTCAACTTCTACTATTGATGAATTAATTGATAAATTACAAACTTTTGTTTATGAACTTGAACTAGTTATAACTCAGATAGATTGGTCAAAAGGCAGCAGCAAGGGGGGGCAGCAAGGAACAAGAGTATGATCTGACACTTCATCTATAACTTTCTTTTATCTTTGGTTTTATTTATCATACTTTGTTTCTGTTTAAATTTGTGTAAGGTTTTTCTTTTCACTAATTGTAGCAACATGTAATATGTTCTATCATTTACCTATCTATGTTTTGACATTGAGGACAATATTGTGATCTGATTGGGGGGAAGAATGGTTATGAAAAAAAAAACTAAAAAAAACCCAAAAAAAATTAAGAAGTGTGTTTATTAATATGTTTGTTGTGTTTATATGTTTGTCAATAATTTATTAAAAACAAAAGTAATTAGGGATGACAGAATAAGGAGTAAACTTTTCATTCTTGAGACGTATCAAAATTGGTGGCAGAGTAAGGAGTAATTGGGTAGACAACTAGTTTGTGTGAAAGTAGCAATTCAAATTCAGGGAAATTTGCATGATTGAGGAAATTGTCTTCTTTCTTAAAAATCACATGCTTGGTTATGGATATTGAATTGGTGGACTGAGAATGATAGAATTATATCTTGTGAGATCTTGAGCCTATTGATGAATGGATTGAACATTTGTACCATTCTCTTCTTTCTTGTGTGAATTTCACTCATGGAATTTTTACTCTAGAACTTGCTTTGATTCTTTTTGAGACTGTATTTTCATATGCATACATAAAAATGATTGAGGCATTTTTCTTGAAATAACTACTATAACCAAATAGCCACGAATGACTGGTGCAGAAATAGGCAGCCTTGCTCAGCAGCATATTGTCTCAATATGATATGAAGCACTCTTATGGCTTCTTGAAAATTTTCTGATTCCTGCCAACGTAAAGCATTGAAAATGGCTTATTTCCCCTTACTTAACCCGTTTGAGCTTATTTGATCATTCTTTGTTTCAAACTCATTATGTGCCTTAAATGAAAAATCATACTCTTACCTGACCTTAGGGAATAAGAGAACATTAACTTTGTCATTAGATGAGTTATTGAACAAGTGTGGGGGTGTGTGTGTAGAATGGTTAGAAAAAGTTTACTTAAAAAAAAGTATATATTATGTTCTTCTTAAAAAAATAAAAATAAAAATAAAAAATTTAAAAAAATGTGTAAATAAGGACCAACAAGATAATAAAGGAAAGAAAAATAATATGTAAAGGAAATTTGCATTAGGTGGAGTTAGGATGAACTTTCATGCTTATTAATTGAACTCAACTCTCACGCTCTTTTATTCTCTTTAGTATTTAACTTGTCATATCCATATTACCTCCTCCTTTACCTTGACCCCATTACAACATTGAATAAAGTCCTCATGATTTGTGTGTACATGTGTTTTGAGTAGTGAAGCAGTAGAAGATAAGCAAGCTTATGGTAGTGCAATTTTCATGGGTTGAATTGAGTGAAATACCTACATTTTAAACACTTGAGGGATTGAGAGTGAATCCTGTGAAGATCTATCATTCTTGACTCATGCTTTTCAATTGAAATTTCCTTGCTTGTTGGTTTGAGATGTAAAGAAATATTACCTCATAAATGTTTTGATCCCTTGAATGATTGGTTACTCTTCATTCTTAAATATTATTAGAAATTGAGTCTTTTAGAGTGTTTAGCTTTTGAGTCTGTGTCATTTTTTTCCTAGTTTTAGTCTTGTGTGTTTTTCCTAGGAGTGCAAAAATCTAAGTGCGAGAGAATTTAATAATCACATATTTTATACATTAATAAACCCTCATTTTTAGTTATTTACACTCTCTATGTACTTAATTGATTGAGTTTGGTTATGTTTTGAAAGTTTGAACTCAAATCGGACTTAATTGATTTTTTTAGCATGATTTACGTCTTACACTATTTCTGTATTTTGGTCATATCTTGAGTTATAGATGTCTAAGAATTATGTATTTTACCTTGTTGGAAAGATAAGAGAGAGATCTACAACTTTCATGCAGAGCTCTAGGTCAAAGTCAGACATCTAGTGGAAGTAATTGGGCTTGGAAGTCAGAATATGAGTTTTGTGATTGGAACCTGAATAGTGTGCAGTAATCAGAGCATAACTCGGGCTGTAAGATCTGGATTGGGTTGAAATTTTTGTATTTGCAAGTTAAGACCTATATCTATAATTCATGAAGAACACAAGACTCATTCAGATTCCTTGGAGGTCATATTGGGCTTGGAAGTCAGAACAAAGGAGCTGTAACTGGGTTTGAATACTATTTAGTAATTGGGTCATATCTCGGGCTGTAGGTGGCTTTTTGAGGTGATTCTAGTGGCATTTGAAAGTTAAGATCCAGGCCTACAACTTTCATGAAGACCACATTTCAAAATTTTGACGTATTCAATAACTTCAAAACTGAATGATTTTGGAAACAAAGAATCTCCATAATTTTTCACTCATCAAAAGTCATTTGGCATTTTCCACTCATTTTTCACCCATATACCCATTCATGAATTAGCCCTATTGTCATTTTGTATCCCTAATCATCTATAAAAAAGAGCCTTGATAGATCATTTGGACAGTCTAGGTGTTAAAGATCAAAATGATGCTATTTTGTTACTTATTTTTCTTGCAGTAGTTTTCTTTTATTCTAAATTGAAGTCATGTTCTTCTTCTTCTTCTTCTTCTTCTTCTTCTTCTTCTTCTTCTTCTTCTTCTTCTTCTTGTCTATGAGTAACCAAGTTTCATTTTACTTAGGTGAAATGATGAAGCTCTTGGTAATGAAATAAGGTTAGATTTATTTATTTATTGTGCTTAAATGATATATTTTCAAGTGGTCATTATGCGTGTTGTATTTTGTTTTCAATTAATTTAGAAACCCTCCTTGTAAAGTGGAGATCTTGAGTCATTATAGATAAGAGGTTGACACAATGAGTGCTTGAGCTCATTTATAAGTGGTGGTGTTAATAGATGATTAAAGGAATCATAATATAATTACGTACATAATTTTTAATGAACTTTAAACGTTGTATTTTCTGATTGGAACTTCTATTATGTATGAATTCTAATTAAGTTATAAAAAAAAATTAATCTTGTCCTTATTTTATTTACTAAGAGTGAATCTCCTAATCTAAGTAAATCATTTTTATTTCTGATCAAGTTTTATCACTTTTATTATTGTGTTAAAATATTTACCTTACGTCAAAGAATTTTTCTTCATCAATTCTCTGTGAATTGACCTCGAACTCCTGAAAATTTATTACTTAAAACAACTTGCACTTGAGTTTGCAACTTTTAATTCGCATCAAAGTAATTTCCCAAAAAAGAATATTTATTTAAATAGTAAATAACATAAAAGCGATGTAAGAGAAAAAATGTATTTCAATTAAAATGGTGTAATACCTGTTTATAATCGTGTCAAAATGCAGCAAGGGATGTACACGAAGCCTCTCTTGCTAATTGGGAAAAAAGTGTGCAAAAGGTGTCGTTCCCCAATCTCTTGACTAATGAGTTATGTTGTCCAGTGTGGGCTTTTGTCTAATGTACACCCTTTTTTAGACGGTATATGGTATATCTCATAAATCATAGTTATTAATTGTGTTAAAAAATATATCAATAGATATAATGAATGACTTGTAATCTGTTGATTCATTTTTTTAAGTTATACAACTGTGTAAATATTATCAATTAAAATCTATAAGATTTTTAACATGCACAATTATGATTTTAGGAAAAAAATAATTTTTAAAAAATATTATTATGTGTAAATATTACTAGTTAAAATTTGATAATATTTTTTTATCATTTAAAATCTAATAACATTACTAGTTATATATATATATATATATTATATTTAAAAAGCCCTTTACACACTCACACAGAGAAAACTGTAAGAGGTTTTTTTTTTTAAAAAAAATTATTATGTGTAAACATTACTAGTTAAAATCTGCAAAATTTTCAGTATGCATAGTTATAAGGACTAGTACAATTTAACTAGTATTATTTTAACTAGTATTGTTTACACAGTTGTGTAATTTAAAAAAAATAGTATAACTTGAAAAAAATGGTGGCAGCAGATGGTGGTCGGTGGCGACGGTAGCAGATGGTGGTCAACGGTGGTTGACGGTGGCCACTGGCGAAAGGAAGTCAGCAACAACAGACAGTGGTTGGCAGTGACGGATGGTGGCCGACGACAACAATAGTGGGGTGGAGGTGTGTAAAAAACAATAAAAAAAAAGAAACCATAAAAAACCTTGTCATTATAAGTAAAATAAATGGTATATCATACACCTTAACATAGCAGACGTGTATATTAACAATGGCCGTCCAGTTTGTGGGCTTACTTTTAGGTAGCTTTATGAATGAGAATTCTTCTATTATGGTTCTTTGCCTTGTTATTATTGCTCTATTGAGTGTGCGTAGTTGGGATGTTAGTGCGTTTTCTTCCTCTTTCGTTTCCTTGGTTGCTTTGTTTTTGTTTTTTTGACAATATTTACTTAGTTACTCCTTGTAGTCTTTTAGTATTAAAATTTGATATAAATAATGGAATATAGGTAAAGAGAAGAAGGAATGTAAATAAAGAGAAGTGTGTACAAATACAATAATACCTTTCAGTAATAAGTTATTTTGAGTTTAACATCCTCCTCATCCCTTTTTTTTGGGTACATTTACAAACTTTCTTCTATATATGTTAGCATATTAGCTTAATAGCTTTCTTCCTTTCACTTACAAATATGACTGGCATGTATCTGTTTAAGAATGTGTTTTGATGATAACAAACTTAAAGATGTTGCAAGATCAAGTCCAAGAGTATCAAGACCATCAAGTATAGCTTTTAGGACTTCAATCATTTTGTAAAGGTATATAAAGATTCACAAATAGCTCAATCTTACGTTTCGAAATAGCATACAAGTTTTCAAGGCTTCAATATGGTTTTTAACTTCCAAAGAATCAACCATTTCGTGTCCATAAACCTACAAAATCATATGGAATCAAGGGCAACATTTAAAAAAGCTCAAAACATGGTTTTCATATGTATTATTCGAATAAGGGGTTCCTTATTCGAATAACACAAGTCAGAGATTCCAAATAAATCATTCAAGAAAGGATTTATTCGAATAAGCCATGCATTATTCGAATAAATGATTCAAAAATGTTTTGGCACGAATAAGTTATTCGAATAACAAAGTGTTATTCGAATAACACACTTCCAGGAAGTCATTTTATTAAATGATTATTCGAATAACAGAGTTGTTACTCGAATAACTAGCCTTTTGATAAAACCATGTTTAATTGGTTATTCGAATAATAATATTGTTATTCGAATAACGAGAACTCAGGAAATCAATTATTCGAATGAGTTATTCGAATAACATGAATGTTATTCGAATAACATGTTTTTCCAGTAGCCAAACATTTAATTGGTTATTCGAATAACTAGGATGTTATTCGAATAATATGTTTTCCCAGAAGCCAAACATTTAATTGGTTATTCAAATAACAAAGGTGTTATTCAAATAACACATTACAGGGGAAAACACGCCTGTGCTATTTCAAGCGTTATTCGAATAAGAATTCTTTTATTTGAATAAGAGAGGTTTCCAGAAACAGAAATTAACGGATAGTTACATATCATTAAATGCTCTAACCACCTCCCAACGGCTCTAAACTTCAATGACTTATAAATAAAGTTGTTGGGCATTTATGGAGGTTAGACAATCAATCCAAAAAAAACCTTGGTTGAGCATTAAAGACTAGTCTTCATTTGTTCCTCCGCTAATACTCTGTTTCTGAGCGTAAATCGTGAATCATATACCCATTGAATTTCCAATTGTAATATCTGCTCTTTGAAGAAAGTTTCTACTTATTCAATCCTTGTATAATCTGTAGAGAGGGTGAGGTATCCCTCTAAACTGTAATAGGGTGAGGTATCCCTTGGAAAATAGAGGCTCAAGCATTAGGGTGAGGTATCCCAAAGTGTTGAGTGCTCAAAGTTATAGTGGTTGTCAAGCACCCATTGAAGCTTGAAGATATAGTGGAAAATCTCAAATTGTTGCTTGGGGACTGGACGTAGATCACAAGTGGATTGGTGATCGAACCAGGATAAACGATTGTGTTTGTTTTCTCTAAACCCTTCTCTTAATTTTGTGCACTGTTTTATTGAATTGCTTGGATATTGTCTCCTTTGGCTATCACATTTATAAGTAAGATGATTTATCTCATTCATCTAATTATCTCTAATCATTCAATAGCTTCAACGAAAATTGCTTATCAAACGATTTGCGAAAGATTTGCGAACTTGTTTTACTTACTCAATTCACCCTCCTCTTGAGTATTGAGGCCACTTGGTAACAAGTGGTATCAGAGTTAGACTCTTGTATATAGAGCTTAGCAGCTTCAAGAGAAGTGATGGCTTCAAATGGTTTTTCAAATGAAGGTTCTTTTATAAATAGACCTCCTTATTTCAATGGGGATGATTATGCCTATTGGAAAGAAATGATGAAAATTTTCATTGAAGCTATTGACTTAGATGTGTGGGACGCCGTTGAAAATGGTGCTTTTGTCCCAATACAAACTAAAGATAGAGTGAAAATTAATACACCTAGAAATGAATGGACCGATGATGATAAAAAGAAGGTTCAATACAATTTGAGAGCCAAGAACATCATCACCACATCCTTAGGGTATGATGAATTCTTTAAGGTGTCAAATTGTAAGACCGCAAAAGAAATGTAGGATACCCTACAAGTAACTCATAAAGGTACTAGTGAGGTAAAACGATCTTGAATAAACACTCTTACTCATGAATATGAATTGTTTAGAATGAACCAAGGTAAGAGTATTCAAGATATGCAAAAGAGATTTACTCACATTGTTAATCATCTCATCTCATTGGGAAAGACATTTCCTAATGAGGATCTTATTAACAAAGTCTTGAGATGTCTAAGTAGGAATTGACAACCCAAAGTAATGGCTATTGCAGAATCAAGAGATTTATCAACAATGTCTCTAGCCATCCTATTCGGAAAGCTTCAAGAACATGAGCTGGAACTAAATAGGCTCAATCAAAGTGAAAAGCATGATAAAAAGAAGAAGGGAATTGCATTCAAAGCCACCTCTTCCATACTTGAAGATGATGGTAAAGATGGTGAAGAGGATGCTGAAAATATTGAGCTAAGTGAGGAGAATCTTAGTCTCCTTGTGAGAAAGTTCAGAAGATTCTTAAAGAAAAAGAAATTTCAAAGAAGACCATCCTTTCCTCAAAAGAAAGCTTATCACAAAGGAGAAGGATCCTCTACTCCTCCAAAATGCTACGAATGCGAAAAATCGGGGCATATGAAAATGGAGTGTCCTATATATCTCAAGAAGACTGAGAAGTTTGAGAAAAGACCCTCCAAGGAAAAGAAAGGAAGAAGAGCATATATAGCTTGGAAGGACAATGACTTAAGCTCTTCCGACGATTCAGAGAATGAAGAAGCTCATCTTTGTCTCATGGCTCAAGGAGAAGAAAGTGGAGAAAGCGACACCGAGGTAACCTTTTCTAACTTAGAACCTCCACCTTCTTATGATGAATTGCAAGATGCCTTTCAAGAATTGCATGATGAATCTTTGAGGCTCACAAAAATGATTTTGTCTTCCAATAAAACAATCTCCCTATTGACAAACAAAGTTTCTACTTTAACTAAGGAGATAAATGAACTTAAAATCGAAAATGAGACCTTAGGACTCATAGATGCCAATTCATTATGCATGACTTGTTCCTCACATGATAATGCATCCACATCATTACTTTGTTTATCATGTAAAGCTTTTGAAAAGGAAATTGAAGACTTGAACAACACTCTTGCAAAATTCACTTTTGGAAGAGACAACTTGAATGTGTTGTTAGGGAGACAAAAATGTGTTTTTCAACAAGCCGGTTTGGGATTTAATCCAAACAACCATCAAAAGTCTTATAAGAACTTCTTTGTTTCCTCAAAAACTTCAAGTAGTTCCTTTGTCAAATGTTTTCATTGTGGTAGGAAAGGGCATAGTGCATTAACTTGCAATGTTAGAAAGAACATAAACACTAAAGTTGGAATAAAAATAGTTTGGGTTCCTAAAGATACCATGCCTAACTCTAACACACAAGGACCCAAAACAATTTGGGTACAAAAAGTTAAAATTTGAATGTGTGTTGTAGGTGTGCTTGAAGACCAAGAGCTCAAGTTGGTATCTTGATAGTGGTTGCTCCAAGCACATGACCGGTGATGGCTCCAAGTTCTCCTCCCTTACACACAAGAAACATGGTCATGTCACATATGGTGACAACAACAAAGGGAAGATTCTTGGAATTAGCAAAGTTGGTAAGATCTCTTTATCATCTATTGATAATGTTTTGCTTGTTGAAGGACTTAAACATAATTTGCTTAGAATTAGTTAATTGTGTGATAAAGGCAATAGGGTTATATTTGATTCTTCTTGTTACATAATTGAGGGAAAGAATGATAAGCAAGTTAAGTTTGTTAGTTATAGAGTCAATAATATATACATGATTAGTCTCGATGATATCTCCTCAAATGATGCTAAATGCTTTATGAGTAAAGAAAATGATTCATGGTTATGGCATAGAAGAATTGCTCACATTCATATAAATCACTTAAACAAATTGGTTTCTAAAGAACTAGTAATTGGTCTTCCAAAGCTCAAATTTGAAAAAGACAAACTTTGTGATGCATGTCAAAAGGAAAAACAAGTAAAAGTCTCTTTTAAAGCTAAAAACATAGTTTCAACTTCTAGACCTTTGCAACTTTTGCACATGGATCTTTTTGGGCCCTCTAGAACTATGAGCTTTAGTGGGAATTACTATGCATTAGTGATTGTGGATGATTTTTCTAGGTTTACAAGGACACTATTCTTGGCCCACAAAAATGATGCTTTTCAATCATTTAGAAAACTTGCCAAAGTTATCCAAAATGGAAAAAGGTTTTGTATTGCATCCATAAGCAGTGACCATGGTGGTGAATTTGAAAATCATGATTTTGAAACCTTTTGTGATGAACATGGCATTTTGCATAATTTTTTTGCCCCTAGAACACCACAACAAAATGGTGTTGTAGAAAGGAAAAATTGATCTTTAGAGGAAATGACAAGAACTATGCTCAATGAGGCTAACCTTCCTAAGTACTTTTAGGCGGATGCGGTTAACACCGCTTGTAATGTTATGAATAGAGCCCTAATAAGGCCAATTTTAAAGAAAATCCTATATGAATTGTACAAAGGAAGGAAGCCAAATGTGTCACATTTTCATGTCTTTGGATGTAAATGCTTTGTTTTGAATAATAGAAAAGATAACTTGGGGAAGTTTGATGCAAAATCTGATGAATGAATTTTCATTGGTTATTCTATTCATAGTAAGGCCTTTAGAGTCTATAATAAACGAACTATGACCATAGAAGAGTCCATACATGTTGCATTTGATGAAACTAACCCAAATGAGCTAAGAAAGGAGCTTGTTGATGATGTTGCAGAAATCTTGGCAAAGACGCACTTAGAAAATCAAGAGAAAGAGTCCAAGAAGTAAGAAGAGAGACTCCTTGATCACTCATGGCAAAAGATTCATAAATCATGGATCTACCCAAGGAATGGAGGACTTCAAGATATCATCCTCTCGACAAGGTGATAGGTGATGTATCAAAAGGGGTAATCACTCGAAACTCACTTAGAGATGCATGTAATCACCTAGCCTTTGTCTCTCAAGTTGAACCTAAAGACATAAATGAGGCCATTAATGATGAGCATTGGATCTTGGCCATGCAAGAAGAACTAAACCAATTTGAGAGAAATTAAGTTTGGGAATTAGTTCCAAGGCCTAATGATCATCCTATAATTGGCACCAAATGGGTCTTTAGGAACAAACTTGATGAAACGGGGTTAATAATAAGAAATAAAGTTAGGCTTGTAGAAGAAGGCATAGACTATGAAGAAACTTATGCTCCCGTAACTAGATTAAAGGCCATTAGAATGTTACTTGCATATGCTTGCATCATGGATTTCAAACTTTATCAAATGGACGTCAAAAGTGCCTTTCTAAATGGTTTTATACAAGAAGAGGTGTATGTGGAACAACCTCCTAGTTTTGAGGATTTTGAAATGCTCAACCATGTTTTTAAACTGAAAAAGGCCTTGTATGGCTTGAAACAAGCTCTTAGAGCTTGGTATGAAAGGTTGAGCAAATTTCTTTTAGAAAAAGGATTTTCTAGAGGCAAGGTTGACACTACCCTTTTCATAAAACACAAAATGCATGACCTACTTCTAGTTTAAATCTATGTTGATGACATTATATTTGGAGCTACTAACAACTCTCTTTGTAAAGAATTTTCAAATATTATGCAAAATGAGTTTGAGATGTCTATGATGGGTGAGCTCAACTTCTTCCTTGGTCTCCAAATCAAGCAAACAAGAGAAGGAACTTTCATAAGCCAATCCAAGTATTGCAAGGAGCTGCTCAAGAAGTTTGGAATAGACAATGCCAAGCATATGGCTACTCCTATAGGCACCTCTTGCTATTTGGACAAGGATGAAGGAGGTAAATCAGTAGAAATTACATAATATAGAGGTATGATTAGCCTGATATAATGTTTAGTGTATGCATGTGTGCTAGATATCAAGCTAATCCTAAAGAATCACACCTAAGTGCTGTTAAAAGAATAATGAAATATCTAATAGGCACATCACAAATGGGTTTATGGTACCCTAAAGGTGCCTCATGTAGTCTTATTGGGTATTCCGATTCTGATTTTGCTGGATGCAAAATGGATAGAAAAAGCACTAGTGGGGCATGCCACTTGCTTGGAAACTCACTAGTTTCTTGGCATAGCAAGAAACAAAATAATGTGGCATTATCTATAGCTGAAGCCGAATATGTTGCAGTTGGGAGTTGTTGTTCTCAAATCCTTTGGATGAAACAACAACTCTTAGACTATGGTCTTGAGCTTGATCACATCCCAATAAGGTGTGATAATACTAGTGCAATCAATTTGTCCAAAAATCCCATCTTGCATTCTAGGACTAAACATATTGAAATAAGACATCATTTCATTAGAGACCATGTTCAAAAGGGTGATTGCATACTTGAATTTGTTGAAACAACTAAGCAACTAGCTGGCATTTTCACTAAACCCCTAGCAAAAGAAGCATTTTTCTATATTAGAAATGAACTTGGTATTTTGGATCAATCATGCTCAAATTGACATTGTACTGCATCAAATCTTATTGCTTTCTACATAATCATGCCATTTTGCTGCGTAATTTCTGAGCTATTAATCATATTTGAATCCAAAATTAACTTGAGCGTCGGAGATTTCCTCTAAATTGTTTTGCAGGTGCTCTCTCATGATTCAAGATTCCCAAGCAACTCAATAACCTCACAATTTCACCAAAAAGGGTGAAATTCTTGGTAAAAATAGTATTCTTGCAAAATTGAGTGATTTGAAACATAATATGATTAGATTATATGCTTGTATGATGATTTAAATTAATTTAAGATGTTCTGGAACTGATTTGGATGATTTAAAGTTGATTATGTGTTGTTTGAAATTAAACTGGCATATCTTTGAAATAATAGCAGAATTGATCGTCCACAAATTGATGCATAAAACTGTCTTTTATTCTACGCCTTATTCGAATAAGAAGCCTTTTATTCGAATAAAACCTATCAGCAAAGCCCAATTTTTCCTTAACATGCTTATATTATTCGAATAAGGATTCGCTTATTCGAATAACACCTCACAGAATGTGCTCCAACAACCTAAATATCAACTGGTTATTTGAATAACCAACTGGTTATTCGAATAAAGCACGTCAATAGCCAAAGCCATTTTCATGTTATTCGAATAATAACATATGTTATTCGAATAACAAATGATAGAATTCCTCAAATATTTGCGCTATTACGTTGTTATTCGAATAACAGTATTGTTATTCGAATAACGCTTGGCAGTGAGCCAAGACGCTTCAGGTACCACTCTGTTATTCGAATAACACCATTGTTATTCGAATAACACGCGACTTATAAGAGGACTTCACGAGCATCCTCTATCATTTCATAAGTTCTATTCCTTTCCCCCTTCTCTGTTTTCTCCTCTTCGTATCCACCATCTCTTCTTTCTCTCCATCACACACCAAAAATCCATCATGGCCTCCTCTTCCAAACGCCCACGTAGCAAAATCGCTCCCACCAACAACCCCATTGATCTTCAAAGACTTTCGTCCAATAACGATGATCTCAAACGCTTCAGGGAGGAATTCTGGACCAGAGACATAATTCAACCTAAATACATGGATCGTCAGTTCTTTGAGGATGATGGAGGATTTGATTTCCTCGATGATATCTCCCATCAGGGCGTACTAGATCTCTGCAGCTACAAGGACTCCATTTTCCCAGACTTGGTGAAAATGTTCTACTGTAACTTGAAGATGGACGGTCCCAATCTCATCTTTGAAGTAAAGGACCAGGAAATTATCATCACTCCCGCTGACTAGATGACCTTCTTCAACTTAGACACCACGGATGCTGCTATAGAGCCAGATAGCAGACCCTACGTGAAAGCATACAGAAGAGAAGAAGCTGTGTCCCTACTGGTGAAACCTGCAACAATTTGGTCCAAGGTTGGTCTGAAGAGTGGGATGCTGAAAAGCCAGGAAAGACTGCTTCATTACTCATACGCTCACATTCTCGCTCCTCGTGGAGGTAACTATGCCTATCTGACTGAGGATGACATTTTTCTTCTCTGGGTGCTGAAGAAAAATTGGAAGATCAACTGGCCCAATTTTATTAGAAAATATATGATGAAGGTCAAGACCACCAAGAACTCTGACCTGCTATATGCTCTCATTATCTCAGCCTTTCTTAAGAAATACTCCCTGCTCAGACAAACTAAACGAACAGTGGAATTGAACCACTTCAACATCTTTGGGGAATTTACTCTGAAGAAAATGAAGATGGTTCCGGACGATATTGGAGGGTGGGTATACCCTGATGAGCTGGAAGAAGCTGCAACAGACGAAGACATTGCAAATGCCCCTGCTCCTGCTGATGACCCTGTTCCTGCTGATCAGCCTACTGAAGCCCCTGCTCTTGCTCCAGTAACCCTGGAAAGCATTATGACCACTCTGCTCGACAACGGTGCTTACATGGAACACACTTTTTCTATTCTCTTCAACAGAATAGAAGGTGTTGAACGTGAGATTGCTGCCCTGCGAGTTGCACCTCCTGCCCCTGCACCAGACTCACCTCCTCCTCCACCAAACACTTATTTTTGATCATTGGACTATAGTTTTTTTTTTTTTATGTTTTTGATGTATCTCTGGCATATTCATATCTGAACTTGTATATCTTGACCATACCTGCAATCAATGAATAAAATATGATTTAGTTTCCCTACTGATTTCTCACTTACTAAGCTGTTCATTTAAAGTGTTCATTTAATTCCTTGCTCCATGATATAAAAGCATGTTTGTGAAAACTGGGTGTATGCATGACTTGCCCCATCTTTTTGATAATGACAAAAGGGGGAGAAGAACAAGAATAAGCTAAAAGTTAAGCTAACTCTGTTGCTAAAAGTTAAGTAAACTCTGTTCATTTGCGCTTAAAGATAAAGATAATCACTCCTGACAATTTTTGGTTTTGGAGATTGTGTAGAGAAAAGACAGATCAGAAAGACTAATCTGAAAAGGATTAAGAAACTCCAAAAGAAAGGGGGAGCTACGCTTGTCTCTGATAATTTATGCTCCTCTTACAAACTAGAGGGGGAGTAAGTCTCCATGATTAATTCTGTGATTTCCAATTTACAAATGAACTAACTTTTTTTTAATGGTTGTTTGCCATCATCAAAAAGGGAGAGAATGTGACTGGCATGTATCTGTTTAAGAATGTGTTTTGATGATAACAAACTTAAAGATGTTGCAAGATCAAGTCCAAGAGTATCAAGACCATCAAGTATAGCTTTTAGGACTTCAATCATTTTGTAAAGGTATATAAAGATTCACAAATAGCTCAATCTTACGTTTCGAAATAGCATACAAGTTTTCAAGGCTTCAATATGGTTTTTAACTTCCAAAGAATCAATCATTTCGTGTCCATAAACCTACAAAATCATATGGAATCAAGAGCAACATTTAAAAAGGCTCAAAACATATTTTTCATATGTATTATTCGAATAAGGGGTTCCTTATTCGAATAACACAAGTCAGAGATTCTAAATAAATCATTCAGGAAAGGATTTATTCGAATAAGCCATGCATTATTCGAATAAATGATTCAAAAACGTTTTGGCGTGAATAAGTTATTCGAATAACAAAGTGTTATTCGAATAACACACTTCCAGGAAGTCATTTTATTAAATGATTATTCGAATAACAGAGTTGTTATTCGAATAACTAGCCTTTTGATAAAACCATGTTTAATTGGTTATTCGAATAACAATGTTGTTATTCGAATAACGAGAACTCAAGAAATCAATTATTCGAATGAGTTATTCGAATAACATGAATGTTATTCGAATAACATGTTTTTCCAGTAGCCAAACATTTAATTGGTTATTCGAATAACCAGGATGTTATTCAAATAATATGTTTTCCTAGAAGCCAAACATTTAATTGGTTATTCGAATAACAAAGGTGTTATTCGAATAACACATTACAGAGGAAAACAAGCCTGTGCTATTTCAAGCGTTATTCGAATAAGAATTCTCTTATTCGAATAAGAGATGTTTCCAGAAATAGAAATTAACGGATAGTTACGTATCATTAAATGCTCCAACCACCTCCCAACGGCTCTAAACTTCAATGACTTATAAATAGAAGTTGTTGGGCATTTATGGAGGTTAGACAATCAATCCAAAAAATACCTTGGTTGAGCATTAAAGACGAGTCTTCATTTATTCCTCCACTAATACTCTGTTTCTGAGCGTAAACCGTGAATCATATACCCATTGAATTTCCAGTTGTAATATCTGCTCTTTGAAGAGAGTTTCTACTTATTCAATCCTTGTATAATCTGTAGAGAGGGTGAGGCATCCCTCTAAACTGTAATAGGGTGAGGTATCCATTGGAAAATAGAGGCTCAAGCATTAGGGTGAGGTATCCCAAAGTGTTGAGTGCTCAAGGTTGTAGTGGTTGTCAAGCACCTATTGAAGCTTGAAGATATAGTGGAAAATCTCAAGTTGTTGCTTGGGGACTAGACGTAGATCATAAGTGGATTGGTGATCGAACCAGGATAAACAATTGTGTTTGTTTTCTCTAAACCCTTCTCTTAATTTTGTGCACTGTTTTATTGAATTGCTTGGATATTGTCTCCTTTGGCTATCACATTTATAAGTAAGAGGATTTATCTCATTCATCTAATTATCTCTAATCATTCAATAGCTTCAACGAAAATTGCTTATCAAACGATTTGCGAAAGATTTGTGAACTCTTTTTACTTACTCAATTCACCCCCCCTCTTGAGTATTGAGGCCACTTGGTAACATCAAATAGGGGTGAAAATGAGTTGAACAAGGTTAAATTTTGTCTAAAAAGGTCTAGACTTATTTTGTAACATGTCGACAAAGTTTGACTTGTTATTTGTTAAAAACATTTTTTTTAAAGCTCAGCTTGACCTATTTATGAAAACATTAAAGTCGGATCTAATTCAAAAATTTATTTAAAAGCATACATTACATGAATATCTTCGTATAAGCTAAGAAATTTAAATTTTTTTATTTTTAAATAAATATAAATTTTAATAAAAATTATTATATTCTATATAAAATAAATATATTATACTAATATATAACTAATAAATTATGTAAGTATTATATTCTAACTTATTTATTAAATAAATTATATCTATATAAGTCGAGAAATAAATTAAGTCATGTTTGATGGGCCACCAATTCTAGTTCTGCCACTGCTTACATAGCCATTTCTAATATACACCATCCTTTGGAGGGTGTATGGTACACCATGTGATCCAAGCCATTGATTTAATCATAAAAATAATCAATGACTTGGATCAATTACAGGAAACCTGCTAACCTTTTTTTTTTGTTTATATAATTTTTTTATTTTATATTTTTTTTAGTTTTAAGTTTTTTTATCGTTTCACCACTGTCGTCATCAAGCAGCCACATTGTCCACCATCGCCACCACCAAGAGTTTGCCACCATTTTTTTTTTTTAACATTATACTATTTTTTTAAGTTGCACAATTGTATAAATAATACCATTTAAAATAATACTAATTAAAACTATATCAGTCTTTTATTTTTTTAATAAACAACTGTGCATACCAAAAATCTTACAGATTTTAACTGACACTATTTTACACACACTATAAGATTTTTAGTATGTACAGTTATTTATGAAAAAAATAAAAGGCTGGTATAATTATAACTAGTATTATTTTAACTGATATTATCTACACAGTTATGGAACTTTTAAAAAATGAACAGTATCAGCCGGCAAGTAAATAGTAACACTGGCAGGTAGTGAATAGTACTTTTCAGCATGAACATTATTTTTTTCCGGTGTGAACAGTATTTTTCTGGCGTGAACATTGTTTCCGGCATGAACAGTACCTCTAGCCTACCTCTGGCATGAATAGTACATGGTCTAAAAAAAAAAAAGAAGCAACTTGTCCAAAAAAAATCTATTATTGCAGGTAAAAGTTAAGGATGTATGGTATACCCAAACTTAATAAGGTGTACCATAACAACGCCCCTACTTACATACCCCTAGATGAAGCTATAAGTGCTTTTCTAGATCATCACATCACACGTGCTTGTAAAACTTATGCGAGAGATAATAGCAAGAAAGAGATTAAATTCTCTAGCTACTAGTCTTACCTTTACCAATACAATATTGGTGGATATATTATTTTAAAATTTGAGGAATCATTTAAGAGAGATGTCCATAAACTATGAAGTACGGATATATTGCGTGTAGGATACGTATCCATGTTAGATATATAAAGATACTACTATGATATATATGTCTTCTGTGTTCAAATGTATTCAATTAAAAAGATTATTAATTTTAATTTAAACATATTTTAGATAGGACATGTCTCAGATACATTTGGATATATCTCGGACACGTTTGGACATGTCTAAGACATGGCTTGGATACAAACTATTAATAATTTTTTTAAAAAAATTAATTTTCATAACTAACGTTTAATTAGTAAGCCTGTAACCCACCTAAGCCCAATCACATGACTAACGTCTCAAGCTACTATTTTTACATACCAGTATTTTAAGTTTTATCTTTTCACAGACTATTATTTTCATCTACTCTTTCTACCTCCGCTCATACCAAGTCGTCCACTTCGTCTTTACCAAAGCTTGCCTCACATCAATATTCCTTCTAATTAATTTTTTTATACACATGTAATTGTACATGAGTAGTTCTATTATGAGAAATTGGTTTAAGTGATTTTTTTAGAATATATCAATAGAAATTATGCTCTATATTTTTTGGGAGGGACTTACTAGGTAATAAATAATGACACATATGACATATATTAAGATATTATAAATTTTTAAACTTATAGAAATAATATTAATGAATTATGAATTTTTTTTCTTAAATTTTATAATTATATATATATATATATATGTCGTGTTCGTATTCTATAATTTTTGAATTTGGTATATTTTGTATTTTTGTCTTATCGTATCTCATATTTGTATCCATATCTATACTTCATCGCCCATAAATAATTCTTTGTAAAAAAAAACTTTTAGGCACACATTAATGTTTTGGCCAAAGCAGTGGACCACTTTCACAAATGCGTTTGTTTGGGTTTGCAAAAAGTCCACAAAGAGATAGCTATTTGTATAGAGCAAGTCTACATGAACATGTGGCATTGGCAAATGGCAAATGGCAAATGTTAATGGCAAAGGAATGGGAGTCTGATTTCTTAACAAATTTAGAGTGGGGTGCATAATAAAAAAACCTAAAGGGATAGAGAGTAAATTACGAAATTTAGCCATTTTTGTTTAAAAAACAAAAAATAAGAAAAACAAATAGAAAAAATTCTAAAAGAATGGGCCTTACCTCAACACAAAGATGAAAGGGCATCTCATGATCTCATCTCATCATCTGATCTGATTTCCCAAGTCAAAGGTTGAAAACAGTGCCATGTACTTATGTTCATTTTCCCTTCACCCTATAATACAAACTCCCATGTAGGGTAAAATTCTAATATGAATATCTTAAAAATAGGTTTATTGATGAATTAATTAGTTTAGATCATTAATTTATTATGAAAATAAATTAATGATTCGAATTAAAAAATTAAATTTTTATAAATTTTAATTAATAATATTTATATTTAAATAAAAATTTAACTAAATCTTTTTTACAAATAATTGTAAATACAAAATATTTTTATAAAATTTAACTAATAAATTTTAGATATACACAAATATATATATAAACACTATTACATAAAAAATAAGGTCCATTCATGATGCAAACTTTTTGGTGCATGATAGACTCTCCCCAAGTAGAATTTTTTCCAGAATGCAACCAAGTTGTGTCAATAGTCTCCCAGCTTTAACAAACACCAACTCGAAACTCATCTCCATATAAAATGACCAAACTACCCTCATCCCGCAACCCAGTCCTCTTGTTAAAAAACTAAAAATCCCCTACTCTGATATTCTTACCACAAACAGTGCATACACTTCTTTTCACATCTCATCTAATACCATTCATCATATTTACTTTTTCTTATCACTTTCTCTCTCTCAATCATACACCCTTAAAAAGGGTATGCACAGTACCTACACATCTAAAAGAGGTGTAGGATCATCATTATCCAAAAATCCCACACCACCCAGTGTCCCTTCTCATTAATTCGCACCGAAACAAACACTATGGATGGTGGCGAAAGCAGAGCCGAAGCGGAGCATGTGGCTCTACACGGTGAACAAGTTCCTGAGTGCACGTGACCTGCATGGGGCGCGTTCCTTCGCAATCTGTGCCCGTGAATCTAACCCGACTTTTGATGCATTGGAGCTGCTCCTGACGGTGATCGACACGCTCCTCACCAGCGAGAACTGAATCAACGACCACCACCGCAACTGGTACGGGATCCTCCAGATCCTCCGTTACACCACCAACATCAACCACATCGCCACCTAGTACCGCCGCCTCGCCCTCCTCCTCGATCCCCACCACAAGTCCACAACGCCTGGCTCATCCTATTTCCACACCCTTCTGCCACCTTACATTATGTGCCTTGCTTTATCTGTCGGCCTTAGAGGTCTCCTATTTGGCTACGATACAGGTAAGCCTTTTCAATTTGCTTAGAGATGTTGCTGTGAGTGAGTGATATACATTAGAAAGTGATATACAATGTATGCAAGAACACACAGAGAGTGATGGAAGTTCAAAATTTTTGGATAACATAGCCCTTAAAAGTTTTTTCAAAGGGTTATTTTTCTTAATTTTCAATTTATTTGTTTCAGATGTCAGGAACCTGGTGTTGGATGCTTGGGGTGGCTGGAGTTCTCGCTGCACTTCAGTTCATATTAATGTTGTCCCTCCCTGAGTCACCTAGATGGCGCTACAGTCAGGTAGTGCAAATTGTCAAGTGTACAAAATCTCCCTGTCAATGAATATTGACATTTTCGTGCATCCTATTTGTGAGATTATTACTCTACCAAAAAAGTTTGTTCAATATTTGGCAAAAGAATTGCTTACATATGTTTATTGTTCAATGGCATAAATTGAGCTATGGTATGATGTCTTATGCTTAATTACAATGAAACTTTTAAGCTTTTAGTTCAATCTGGCCTATATTTCTTATGAATTATAAGTTTAATTGAACTGCTACAAAAATATTCTGGTTGTTTCTAGATGCTAAGCATTTGTTTGCGCTTGCGTATAAAGTGCAAAGCTTTTTATAAGACTTGTTTGTGACTTAATTCATGTCTACATTGTGAATGATCAGCATAAAGTGCAAATAATTCGTTTGCTTTCTTTTTTTCTAGGACTTGATGACGAGCGCCGAACTCAGTCAAAATTATAACCGAATTTATTACCTAAGCTTGTAGCACAGTGACAACACCGGATCATCTCCACAAGGATTGTAGATGCAATTTAATCAAATCAAGTGAAAGTTAGCAAAGAGGGGGTTTGACAGTTTAAGATCGCACTTAACAAAATTAAAGGAAGAAATAACAATTAAAGAGCAGTCAATTTAGAAACCTATCCAAGATTGGGTGGATTCAATCATAGACCCTTCATAGAACACTTGAAGTGCAATTGAATTGTTAATTTGGATCTAACCAAGATCTCTGCATCAAATCCATAATTCATACTAGATGATCGTCTAGAATTCAATTAACAAGTGATAAACACAAATCCGCAATCACAACATTCATGAAGATCTATGTTAATTTCAAGTACCGAATTCAATTAACTTGGGAACAAATCAGTAACCTAACCTCTTTAATTCTATGATTAATTTAGATCAATCAGTTCTAAGTTTCATCACAAATCTCAATCTTCATTTATGTGATTAGTTTAGATCAATCAGTTCTAAGTTTCATCACAAATCTCAATCTTAAACCAAGATCAAATCAGATCAACATAAATAGAATCATCATTCATGCATTCAAGATCAAGAAGAAGAAAAAGAAGAAGAAAGGAGGAATTCAATTGCAAATCAAATACAATACATAACCAAGGTCTCAAGAATCCAAACCACAATCTCTTCAAGAGTTCTAAATTGACTGAAAGTAGCTTAGCCCTCCATTACCACGAAGGGGAGCATCAAAATATACAAAAGCTATGAAAAACTATGAAGAAACAAAAAGAAACTATGAGAGAAATGAAGGAGAATACAACTTGTGTTTTTCATGATAACCAATGGTGCCTTTTATAGAAGTCGAGGGTAACAAAATGACAAAGGGGAGTGGGTTGGTGAATGGGGTAGTTGAATGGGTTGGTGAATGAAGTAGTTGAGAGGGTTGGTGAGTGAAGTAGTTGAATGGGTTGGTGAGTGAAGTAGTTGAATGGGTTGTTGAGGACGAAAATTTCTTGTCTAACTTAGAAGCCAAAAACGACTAACTATACTTCAGACCCATGAAAAGTACTTTTCATGAAAGTTGTAGATCTTGGCTATAACATGCATATCTGGATCGTCCAATTTGGCTTCCTACAGCCCAAGATATGACCCAAATACCGCGGTTGCTCAAACCCAACTTCAGCACCTCAGTTCCAACTTGCAAGCTCAAACTGACCCATTAGACTTCATTTTTTTCAAAAAGTGTTCTTCATGAAAGTTGTTTATTTGGATCTTGACTATCAACTATCCAAATTTCAGCCCATCTCCATTATTACAGCTTGAGATATGATTTTATGAGTGCACACCGTTCGGATTCTAGTGACAGAACCCGTATTTTGACTTCCATGTTAACTTAGGTCCCTTAGACATCTGTTTAGGACTTTGAGCTCTTCATCAAAGTTGTAGAGCTTCCTCTTAGATTTCCTACAATGTAAAATTCATGACTATCAGATTTCAGGAACTCAAGTTATGGCCAAAATACAGAATCAATGTCAAATCTCAATAATGCTAAAAATATTCAATTACGACCAATTTGAGCTCAAACTCACAAAATCATACCAAACTCAATCGATTAAGAATATGGAGAGTGTAAATGACTAAACATAAGGGTTTCTTAATGAATAAAATATGTGATTATCGAATTCCCCCACACTTAGCTTTTTGCCCTCCTGGGCAAAACTCAAGACCAAAACAAGGACATAAGAGATTAAAAATTTAAATTCCAACGACATTCAAGAGCCCAAAATTTTACAATCAAGAAGAACAACTAAAGGTTCAAGGGATCAAAACATTCATGAGTTAACAATTCTCCACATCTCAAACCAATAAGCAAGGTATCTTCAATATGAATCGAGAATGATAGATCTTCACAAGATTCCCTCTCAATCTCTCAAGTGTTTAAAAGGTAGGTATTTCACTCAATTCAACCCATGAAAATTGCACAACCATAGGCTTGCTTATCTTCTACTTCTCCACTACTCAAAACACATGCACACACAAATCATGAGGACTTTATTCAAGGTTGTAGTGAGGTCAAGGTAACAGAAGAGGATAAAATGGATATAAGAAGATAAATACCAAAGGGAATAAAAGCAAATGAGGGCTGAGTTCAAATAACAATCATAAAAGTTCATCCCAATTCTAATGTATATCCTTTTACATATTCATTTCCCAATCCTTTTCTTTTCTTTTTTTTTCTTTTATATATATATATATATATATATGAACATAACTATATACATACATTTTTCCTCTTTTTTTTTTTAGGCACTCTTTCCTTTTTCAACAACCATTTTGTACACACACCCCCACACTTGTTCAAAAACTCATCCATTAACCAAGCTAATGTTCTTTTATTCCCTAAGGTAAAGTAAGAACACGATTTTTCATTTAAGGCACATAATGAGTTAGAAATAAGGAATGGTCAAATAAGCTCAAAGGGGTTAAATAAAGGAAAATATACAAGGTTGGCAGGATTCAGAGAATTTTCAAGAAGTCAAAAGAGTGCTTGATATCATATTGAAAACAAGGTTAGCTATTTGGTTAAACTAGCTAATTAAGAAAGAGGGCCTCAATCATGTTCATGCATGCAAGTGAAATGTAGCCTCAAAAAGAATCAAAGCAAGTTCTAGAGTGGTCATTAACATGAGTGAAAATCACACAAGAAAGAAGAGAATGGCATAAATGTTGAATCCATCCACTAGGCTCAAAATCTCACAAGGTATGCATCCATCAAACTCAATTCATCAATTCAATCATCCATCACCAAGCATATCAGTTCAAAAAGGGAGAAAAGTTATTCAATCATGCAATGAACCCCTTTTTTTAATTTTTTTTAAACAACAAAACAAAAAAAAATGCTAAAATCTCTCCCTTCACACTTGATATAACATTGCCCTCAATGTGAAAGAGAGATATAGAAAAGAGCAACACAACCTGATAAGAAGTGAATCAACGCCAAGCAGAAAAGAAGCACACTCTCAGTGCCACATCAGACCCTGAAAAGAAATCAAATAATAAAACTTTAGTACTTCCACAATTTAATACTAATTAATTACTACCTAAAAACACTCCTTACTCTGCCACCAATTAAGATGCGTCTCAAGAGTAAAATTACTCCTTACTCTGCCACCACTAATTAGTTTGATAAGTTCATGACAATCATATCATGCTTTCCAAACAAAACAACAAATTTTATATTTTTTGGGTCAACTATCCTTCCCCCCAACTAGATCACAACATTGTCCTTAATGTTAAAATGTAGATGAGTAAAGGATAGAAGATATTACCTGTTGGAGAAAGCTGACACAAATTTAAACAGAAACAAAGTACAATAAAATCAAACCGATTAAAGAGAAAGTGTCAGATCTGACTTTCTTTTCTTGTTACTTCCTTCGCTGCTTCCTGTTGACCAATCTATCTGAGCTAATACATTATCAGGTACATACTCAAAAGCTTCTAATTTATCAATGAGCTCATCAATAGTGGAGGCAGAGATAAGAAGTTGTCTTGCTTCGAAGGAGTGATAAATTTCTGTTCCACAGCTTTGTCAAGAAAAGATAACAAAAGATCAAAGAAATTATTAACATTCAACAAACCAATGGGTTTATGGTGGATGTTCAGTTCGGCCCAAGAGACAATTTGAAAAATTTCTTCTAAAGTACCAAAACCACCTGGTAAGACAAGAAATGCATCAGAATTGTCAACCATTGTTTTCATTCGTCCATGCATGGATGTTACCTGAATTTCTTCTCCAATTGTCTTTCCAGTGATGTTATTTTTAGCTAATGGTTTAGGAATAACACCTAAAACCTGACTGCCTCCTATAAAAGCAGAAAGTGATACAGCCCCCATTAACCCACGACAACCTCCCCCATATACAAGATGAATATTCCTCGCAGCAAGTGATCGACCAAGAGTGCTAGCTGCGTTTACAAACTCTAATCCCTTCCCATAACTCGACCCACAAAAAACACAGACATTTTTTAGGTTACGAATAAAAGGCCCCATTCTATACTCTTCCTCTCTTTGAGTGTTTCTGAGTTGAAGGAAAATGGAGAAAATGGAGTGTTTAAATAAGAAAAAAGAATGGAAAGGGGAATAATTGCACCTATAAGGGTAGGTTGACGGTTGTCAAAAAAGGTTGAATTTAAGAAACACAGAATCTTTTCTATCTTTCTTTTTTTTTTAATTTTTTTTTTTGTTTTTGTTTTGTTTTGTTTTTTATTTTTTGTTTTTTTTGTTTTTTTTGTTTTTTGAAAGATGACATGAAGAAGAAGAAAAGGATGATACGTACAGATTGTTTGTGGATATGGCTCACATCTGCCTCTGGTTTAACGTCCAGTAACGGCTTAAGCGTCTTCTATGAGTCGAGGATAAGCTTCCCATCTAATTTTCTTATAAATTGGCAAACAGGGTCTTTTAGAGTCAGATTCCCAAGACTGTAGCGTTTTTCTTCATCCTTAAAGAGATTCCACAATTTAAGAATTTCACGATGCACCAATCAAAAGAATGCGTCTCAAGAGTCAATAAGATATCATCTAATGACTCCTTCCTCAGTCCATTCTTAATGAAGAAAATTTTATCTTCTCTATTTGCGAAAACCATCCCCAAAGTACGACATCGCTTGTTACAGTTCCATTGTCCACATTTGTGACAAACTTGTAACCTTTTTGCTCTTCTCCTTTTAGAATATCAACTTCTTCCAAGACCGGGTATATATGAGTGAAATGAAATTGAGGACTCACCTGCTAATCAGACCTTTACTTCAATTATCCAGCGTACATCTTCTGGCATACCTTTGTGCATTAACAGTCTCAATCTTTCACATCGAACTTTGTAGATTGTTCTCAGAGCATTTTGAGGAAGAGAAGGAAAATGTTTGCTCAGGTTTGAAAGAATGACATCCATTTTGAAGGAGAAGAAGGGTTCAGTTATTTTGGGAAACTGAAAAATAAACTGACTTGAGAGTCACGGAGTACCGTATCCGCCACTTAACCGGCAACAAAAAGAACTCAAGAACTTGGTTTCCCAGGAATGGTTGAGTCTTTGTCATTAACTTTAAGCGCATTACCATTCCTAGGATCCTCAATATCTACGGCCCCATGTGTTTGACAACAAAAGAACCGCGCCACCTAGATCTCAATTTTCCAAGGAGTAGGTACAGATGATAATCTCAAAGCAGAACTTTTTTGACCAATTTTCGCAGCTTTTGCAAAAGGTGTAACAGACCTTGAATAAAGTAGGCCAATAAAATCCATACTGCAAGATTTTCACAGTGGTTGTCACTGAAGAAGAAAAATGACCTCCACATGCTTCCGAGTGTCAAAATTGAATGGCACTACCTACCTCATTGTCGGGCACACAACTTTTTTTTTCTTTTTTTTTAATCATAATGCGGATGGAGAAGGTTCATCACCTCCACTTCTGCATTCTCCGGAAGTTCATGATACTGTTTGAGGTGGTGTCCATTTACGATGAAAGCTTTGGTAGTGACCTCACTTTTAATCTGAACAACACCAGAAGGAAAAACCTTAGTAATAATAAATGGTCCATCCCATCTAGACCTTAATTTTCCAGGCATGAGTCGGAGGCGGGAGTTATAGAGGAGAACTTTTTGACCAATCTCAAATGTTTTCCTCAGAATCAACTTATCATGGAAGGCTTTGGTCTTCTCCTTATAAAGTTTGGAACTTTCATAAGCCTCCAAGCGGATCTCCTCCAATTGCTGCAGCTACAGCTTCCTCTCCATACCTACTTGATCTAGGTCCAAGTTGCACCTTTTCACCACCCAGAATGCACGATGCTCAATTTCCACCGGCAGGTGGCAGGCTTTTCCAAAAACAATCCGATACGGAGATATCCCGATTGGTGTCTTATAAGCAGTCCAGTAAGCCCATAAAGCATCCTCAAGCCTCTTGCTCCAGTCCTTTCTGTTAGGTTGAACTGTCTTCTGAAGTACCTGCTTGATCTCTCTGTTGGAAACCTCGGCTTGCCCATTAGTCTGGGGATGGTAAGGTGTAGAAACTCTGTGCAGAACTCCATACTTTTTCATCAAGGCTTCCATGCTCCGATTACAGAAGTGCGAACCCTGATCACTAATGATAGCTTTCGAAACTCCAAACCTGCAGAAAATCTGTGATCTAATAAAATTCACAACAACTTTGGAATCATCAGTTCGAGTGGCTTTTGCCTCCACCCATTTAGATACATAATCCATAGCAAGCAGAATGTAAACAAAACCAAATGACACAGGAAAAGGACCCATAAAATCAATACCCCAAACATCAAATATCTCACAGAATAACAAAGGTTGTTGGGGCATCTCATTCCTACGAGAAATATTCCCTGTTCTCTGGCATTGTTCACAAGATTTATAAAACACATATGCATCATGAAATAGAGTGGGCCAATATAATCCAGACTCTAAAACTTTCCTAGCAGTCCTTTAGGGACCAAAATGACCGCCACATGCAAGTGTATGACAAAAGCTAAGAATAGAATGGAATTCATTATCAGGCACGCATCTCCTAATAACTTGGTCACTACAAAATCTCCACAGATAAGGGTCGTCCCACACATAATATTTTGACTCACTCTTCAATTTATCAATCTGAGCCCTAATAAAATGTGCAGGGAAAACACCAAGAACTAAGAAATTTATCAAATCAAACAAACCAAGGAGTGTTACCTTGCAGCTTTTCAAGTCGCTCATTAGGAAGACATCATGGATAGGAGAAGAATCGCTCTCTCTCAATCCGACTCAAGTGATCGCCACGGGTTTCTCGCTCCACTCTTATCTCTCGATATCAATATCAAACTCCTATAAGAGCAACATCCACCTAATCAACCTAGGCTTTGCATCGGGCTTTTTTCAGGAGACACTTCAAAGCTGCATGATCTGAAAATACAACCACTCTAGAACCAAGCAAATATGATTGAAATTTATCTAAAGCAAAAATAATTGCTAAAAGTTCCTTTTCAGTTGTAGTGTAGTTGACTTATGCAGCATCTAAAGTCCTTGAAGCATAGGCAATGACATGAGGTACTTTGCCGACTCTCTGTGCAAGGACAGCTCCCAATGCATAATTAGAGGCATCACACATGAGTTCAAATGGGAGTGTCCAATCTGGTGGCTGGATGATAGGTGTACTGGTCAATGCTTACTTCAAGTGATTGAAGGCATCCTTATATCTCTGGTCAAAGTGAAACTCTACATCCTTTTGTAACAAGTTGGACAGTGGAAGGGCAATTTTGCTAAAATCCTTTATGAACCGCCGATAGAAACCTGCATGACCAAGGAAAAAACGAACCTCCCGCACGCATGTGGGGTAAGATAGGCATGAAATGACATCTATTTTTGCAGGATCTACCTCAACACCCTTGCTAGATACTATATGCCCTAAAACTATACCCTGTTCTACCATGAAATGACATTTCTCAAAATTCAGGACAAGGTTAGTTTCAATGCACTTATGTAAAACCCGATCCAAACTATCCAAACATGCATCAAAGGAAGAGCCATAGACAGTAAAATCATCCATAAACACATCCATGCAACTCTCTAAAAATTCAGAGAAGATACTGACCATACACCTTTGAAAGGTTCCCGGAGCGTTGCACAGACCAAAGGGCATTCTCCTGTATGCAAATGTTCCAAATGGACAGGTGAAAGTGGTCTTCTCTTGGTCTTCTGGGGCTATATGAATCTGAAAATAGCTCGAATATCCATCCAAGAAATAGTAATGTGACTTGCCAGCCAGTCTCTCCAACATCTGATCAATGAAAGGCAATGGAAAATGATCTTTCCTAGTGGCCTGGTTAAGCCGCTTATAATCAATGCACACCCGCCAACTGTTCTGGATTCTTGTGGGTAGGAGCTCATTGTTCTGATTTGCAATTACTGTGACTCCAGATTTCTTTGGAACCACTTGCACTGGGCTCACCCATTTACTGTCAGATATGGGATAAATAATGCCAGCTTGCAGCAGCTTGGTCACTTCCTTCTTCACCACATCCAGAATCAGGGGATTTAGTCTCCTTTGGGGCTATCTCACTGGCTTGGTACCTTCCTCCAATAAAATCCTATGCATACATGTGGAGGGACTAATACCAGGAATGTCTGCAAGTGTCCATCCGATGGCCCGCTTATGCTGCCTCAAAACCTGCAGCAATTTTTCTTCTTGTTCAGGTTGTAGATTCTTAGCGACAATCACTGGCAGCTTCTCACCATCTTCCAAATATGCATATTTAAGGTGGTCTGGCAAAGTCTTTAGCTCTAAGGATGGGGGATGCACAATAGAAGGCAGCAAGCTATTTGAAACAAGCAACTCAGCAGCATTAAATTTGACATAATTTTGACTCATATTTTCATATGCTGCATCAGTCAAATAAGCACCTGCATCATCACTCATAACTGCATAAATCTCAGCACATGCAGCACATGGTTCAATATCACAGCTAACACATATATCACAAGTGACAAAATCCAGAAAGTCAGCAATATCGGGAATTCAAAGACTCATATCAAAGATAAGTATCATCAACCAAACATTTCAATCACATCAATATGAAAAACTGAATGCTCCTCAAGGGGATGTCTCATGGCATCAAAAATGTTAAACTGTACCACATCTTCACCAAATTCCATAGAAAGGGTGCCAGCATGCACATCTATCTTGGTTTTGGCTGTCTTGAGGAATGGTTTTCCTAGAATCAATGGAGCATGATTTGTTGAAGACTCATCTTTCATGTCCAGAATGTAGAAGTCCATTTGGGAAAATCACTCATTCACTCGCACTAACACATCTTCCAAAGACTCTTGCAGGATGAGCAGTGGTCTATTTGCTAACTGAATCACTATACCAGTAGGTTGCAAAGTGCCAATGTTCAAGGACTGATATATTGACATAGACATGACATTAATCGAAGCACCCAAGTCTAGCATTGTATGTTCAAATTTGGAGTTACCTATCGTGCAAGGAATTGTGAAAGTTCCAGGATCTTTGTATTTTTGTGGCATGCTTGGTAGAATCATTGCAGAAACATTTCTGCCTATGCTTATTCTCTCAGTACCCTTAAGTCTTCTCTTGTGAGTACACAACTCTTTGAGGAATTTGGCATACTTGGGAATCTGCTTGATTGCATCAAGGAGGGGAATATTGATTTTCACCTTCCTAAATGTGTCCATGACTTCTCTTTCTATTTCTGTTTGCGCAGTATGCTTGGACTGGGTGACTCTATTTGGAAAAGGTAGTGGAATGGCCAGATTTGAATTCTCTGCACATTTCTTCTGTGTCACAGGTTTTTGGACTGAGCTATCCACTTTCTTCTATTTCTGATCACCTTCTGGTTGCTGCACTTGTAGTTCAGATTGTGGTGGAGTAGGACCGTCAACTTCTTTGCAACTTCTTAAGCTAATGGCACTTACATTGCCTCTTGGGTTGTTGACTGTTTGTGAAGGCAATTAGTTCGATCCTTGGCTTTTCAATTCACTCACGGTGGTCGCCAGCTGCCCAATCTGAGTTTGCAGGTTCTGAATGGTGGCATTGACATTTTGTTGGAATTGAACATTATTTGTAGCCATCTATTTCATCAAATCTTCCAATGATGGCTCGGATGGAATGATTGCTGGACTTGGCAACATGAGGGGCTGCTACACAGGTGGCTGCACAGTTTGTTGTTGTCTGAATGCAGGTGGTTGGTATTTGTTGTAGGACCTATAGCTTGGTATCTAAATTGCTGCTGCTGTTGGGGTTGTTGTTGCTAACCAAAATTCCCATATCTCAAGTTAGGATGGTCCCTCCAGCCAGGGTTATAAGTATTAGAAAATGGATCATATCTTGCCTGCTGGGACTGCTGATATTGAGGTTTATCAGGAAAAATGCCAGCTACTGCAACTGACTGCTCTAGAAAAACAAAACTACCCTCCTGAAGTGTGGAGCATGCATCAGTAGGATGAGATGAACAAGAGCAAATGCCACACACCCTTGCAAGCTCTTGTACAGAAACTGGTACATGTTGTCCCACTGCTAATTGCCTTACCAAAGAAGTCAATTCATCAAGTCTGTGTTCCATTCTCTGTTGGTCGACTTGAGATGATTGAATTTCATTGACTCCTCTGGTGGACGTAAGGACTCTTGTGCCAAATTGTTGAGCATTGGCTGCCATATTTGCTATCAAATCTCTTACTATAGTAGGGGTTTATCCACCAAGGCACCTCCAGATGCGGTATCCACCATATTTCTATCTATTGGCAGCAAGCCCTCATAGAAATATTGAATCAAGAGCTGATCACTAATTTGATGGTGGGGACAGCTCGAACACAGCTTCTTGAATCTCTCCTAATATTCATGCAAGGTCTCACCAGTCATTTGTCTTATGCCACAAATGTCTTTTCTAATGGCAGCTGCTCTGGATGCAGGGAAGAACCTCTCTAAGAATAACTTCTTCATATCATCCCAACTCGTGACAGAACCTGGTGAAAGGTAGAATAACCAATCTTTGGCTAAATCAGTAAGAGAGAAAGGGAATGCCCTCAACTTGATATGCTCCTCAGAGATTCCATGCGGCTTCATGGTTGAACAGACCACATGGAACTCCTTTAAGTGCTTATGGGGATCCTCACCTGTAAGACCATGAAACTTGGGCAACAAGTGTATCAATCCAGATTTTAACTTAAAGTCAGCATCAAGATCAGGATATTGAATGCACAAAGACTGGTAAGTTACATCAGGAGCAACAAGTTCTTTAAGGGTCCTATTTTGCCTGTTATTAGCCATGATTTTAGAATCACTTAAGATCTCAAGTGCACCTTCAGATTTAATGTCACAACTAAATTCAGAACTAATTCTTTCACTTAGCCTATGAGTTCTAATCAACCTATGCAATGTTCTATCAATCTCAGGATCAAATTCAAGCAAGATATCAGGATTAGACCTAGTCATGCATCACACAAAAACAAATAAATAAGCAAAATAAACTAGACAATGGATAAAAATGTTAGAAAAGTTAATAAAAAGCAAAAGTTAGTAAAAACACTTAAAATGAAAAGATTACACTTACTAATCCCCGGCAACGGTGCCAAAATTTTGACGAGCGCCGAACTCAGTCAAAATTATAACCGAAGTTATTACCTAAGCTTGTAGCACAGTGACAACACCGGATCATCTCTACAAGGATTATCGATGCAATTTAATCAAATCAAGTGAAAGTTAGCAAAGGGGGGGTTTGACAGTTTAAGATCACACTTAACAAAATTAAAGGAAGAAATAACAATTAAAGAGCAATCAATTTAGAAACCTATCCAAGATTGGGTGGATTCAATCATAGACCCTTCATAGAACACTTGAAGTGCAATTGAATTATTAATTTGGATCTAACCGAGATCTCTGCATCAAATCCAGAATTCATACTAGACGATCATCTAGAATTCAATTAACAAGTGATAAACACAAATCCGCAATCACAACATTCATGAAGATCTATGTTAATTTCAAGTACCGAATTCAATTAACTTAGGAACAAATCAATAACCTAACCTCTTCAATTCTGTGATTAATTTAGATCAATCAGTTCTAAGTTTCATCACAAATCTCAATCTTAAACCAAGATCAAATCAGATCAACATAAATAGAATCACCATTCATGCATTCAAGATCAAGAAGAAGAAAAAGAAGAAGAAAGGAGGAATTCAATTGCAAATCAAATATAATACATAACCAAGGTCTCAAAAATCCAAACCACAATCTCTTCAAGAGTTCTAAATTGACCGAAAGTAGCTTAGCCCTCCATTACCACGAAGGGGAGCATCAAAATATACAAAAGCTATGAAAAACTATGAAGAAACAAGAAGAAACTATGAGAGAAATGAAGGAGAATACAACTTGTGTTTTTCATGATAACCAATGGTGCCTTTTATAGAAGTCTAGGGTAACAAAATGACAAAGGGGAGTGGGTTGGTGAATGGGGTAGTTGAATGGGTTGGTGAGTGAAGTAGTTGAGAGGGTTGGTGAGTGAAGTAGTTGAATGGGTTGGTGAGTGAAGTAGTTGAATGGGTTGTTGAGGACGAAAATTTCTTGTCTGACTTGGAAGCCAAAAACGACCAACTATACTTCAGACCCATGAAAAGTAATTTTCATGAAAGTTGTAGATCTTTGTCTTGGCTATTACATGCATATCTAGATCGTCCAATTTGGCTTCCTACAGCCCAAGATATGACCCAAATACCGCGGTTGCTCAAACCCAACTTCAGCACCTCTGTTCCGACTTGTAAGCTCAACTGACCCATTAGACTTCATTTTTTCAAAAAGTGTTCTCATGAAAGTTGTTTATTTGGATCTTGACTAATAACTATCCAAATTTCAGCCCATCTCCATTATTACAGCTTGAGATATGATTTTATGAGTGCACACCGTTCGGATTCTAGTGACAGAACCTGTATTCTGACTTCCATGTAAACTTAGGTCCCTTAGACATCTATTTAGGACTTTGAGCTCTTCATCAAAGTTGTAGAGCTTCCTCTTAGCTTTCCTACAAGGTAAAATTCATGATTATCAGATATCAGGAACTCAAGTTATGGCCAAAATACAGAATCAGTGTCAAATCTCAATAATGCTGAAAATATTCAATTACGACCAATTTGAGCTCAAACTCACAAAATCATACCAAACTCAATCGATTAAGAATATGGAGAGTGTAAATGACTAAACATAAAGGTTTCTTAATGAATAAAATATGTGATTATCACTTGACTCTTTGGTTATCATTATTTTTCATTTCATGTCTGCATTTATGATAATCAAGTAACATATTAAGTTCTTATAAATACACTTTGTAAACAGGTCATTGTCCTTTGATCCTTTTATTATCTCTTACACTTTTGGCTTATTTATCTCATTTACTACCCTCTGAAATAATCTATCTTTGGAGTTATTCGTGTCCACTTCATATTTCATTTCTTTTCCCCCAGGGGATGAAAGAGGAGGCAAAAGAGTTCCTGTCAAAAGTCTATCGCCCTGGTGAAGTTGAAGAGGAGATCAGAGCCATGCAAGAATCCATTGAAGTTGAGACGAAAGAGGAAGCCTTGGCTAGGCATAGTCTTGCACAGAAATTAAAGGGCGCCTTCACTAATGATGCAGTACAAAGAAGGCTATATGCAGGAATCATAGTTCAAGTTGCTTAGTAATTTGTGGGTATTAACATCGTCATGTATTATAGCCCAACTATTGTTCAGTATGCTAGAATTGCCTCAAACTCCACAGCTCTTGCACTTTCTCTGATTACATTTGGTCTAACTGCAGTTGGGTCTATATTGAGTATGATTTTCATTGATAGATATGGAAGGAGAAGATTGATGCTCATCTCCATGATTGGGATTATTGTTTGCCTCGTAGTTTTAAGTGCTACATCCTGCCATCTAGCTCACCATGCTCCTACAATTAGTAACCAGGAAACCCTCACTTTTGGTGTAACTCTACATGCCAGGCTTACACAACGGCCCTAACTCTCTCTTCATGGAGCTGTATGCAATGTTTGCTAGCAGAATGTGCCTTCAGTGCAAACATCCAGAGTCAAGTAAATTCTACTAACTTCATCTTATCATATGCTAATAAATATTGTTTGTTATCAGGTTCCTTTCTTTCTTCTTTCTTTCTTTTTTTAAGCTTTATCACATACGAGTACTAGCCGTAGATACAAGTTATGTAGAAGAATTTAGTATTCAAATATGGCCTCACGATATCCTAAGAACAATGTCCAAAGAATTCACAACAAAAACTGATTCAAAAAATGTGTGTTTCTCTCTCTGTGTTATCCAGTTTCTTCCAGGAGCATGCTTGGCTATAGAAAAGAGTATTAGAGGGGCGTGTCATGGAAACCATCGAGTATGGTTTTCAGTGAGTTGTCCAAGCAAAATTGGAATGTTAGCAGTTGTGATCCTTGGATTATATATCTTAGCATACGCACCTGGAATGGGAACCGTGCCTTGGGTTCTGAACTCTGAGATATACCCATTGAGATTCAGAGGTATAGGTGGAGGTATAGCGTAGTTGCTAATTGTAATACCATAGAAAATCATGTTAGGCTTGTATATGGTTATAGAGATAGCCTAATACTTACTTAACATGTCTGTGAAGTTTTGTGACTTTCTGAGCACGTTTAGGCACTTTGCTGTAATGTTAAGTAAGAAATATAGCTGTTATTTACTCTGAAAGTGGCTTAAACTGCTTAGTTAGTGGAAATAACTGTGGAGAGTTTGTTTCTAAGTCACAAATGTGAAAATTGTACTACAGTTAAAGTTTGAGAATTTTCGGAGTTAGTTTGGCATTTTTGAGCATACTGGTAGTGTGTTTTAGTATCGGATTGACCCCTAGCTGATATGGAAATATCAGTTTTTAGTGAAACAGAATTTTTAATGAATCTTAGGATTTATTTTAAATTTATTGGTAGCTACAAAATCAGTTTTGGAGAAGTTTAAGTGTTCTTAGCAGATCGGGATTTTAGTACCCAACTAAGAGAATTCAAAAGGAATTTCTCTACTTGAAATATCCTAGTGTCGGATTGACCCCTAGCTGATATGGAAATATCAGTTTTTAGTGAAACAGAATTTTTAATGAATCTTAGGATTTATTTTAAATTTATTGGTAGCTACAAAATCAGTTTTGGAGAAGTTTGAGTGTTCTTAGCAGATCAGGATTTTAGTACCCAACTAAGAGAATTCAAAAGGAAAGAAGAGAGAATGAGAAGAGAAAAGAAAGAAAAGAAAGAAGAGAGAAGGAGAAGAAGGAAGAGGAGGATCCAAGTGAAGGTCTTGCTTCATCTCCATTATCTTGATCTTGAGGTAGGGGTGCTTGAACTTTCATAACAAACTCTCTTTATCTTCATCTTTTCTCAAGAGTTTGAGGTTGGATGAGATATGGGTTTTGGATAGTTTATATCATGTTCTTACTAGTTTGATGCCTTTAATGGCTGAGTTTGGTTAGGATGGAGCTTAATCAACTCAAGGGTGTTAGTTTTAAACCTAGGAACATCCATGAAATTCATGGAGTTTGAGGTTAGTAAACGAGTATTTTGGAGGATTGAACAATGTTCATGATTCTGAGTAGATGGATTAGGTTAGTATTTTGATGATTCCATTATGTTTTTAGATCATGATTAGGATTTGATAATGCTTAGAACCCATAAATTTGGTGTTAAAAATTGGTTGGAGCACCAATTATGTAGAAAGCACTTCTACAGGTCGTGTTTCTGGTGTTCTGGTGCCAGGCGCCAGAATTTGGAGCCCTAGGCTCTCATAGTCCAGCAGCATGCGGAAAACGGGATAGCACTGAACAGTCTGTGGTGTTTGTCGCATAAAATGAGCTACAGATATCGGAATGACCTGGTTCTTTTTGCATTTGAAAGATAATACACAAGGCTATCTATATGTAAAATTTCAGAATTTTATCAGTTAAGATGGATATTTGGTGACTTTATGAAAAACATCCTTTTTAGGGTGCCTAAAGCAGATTTCATCAGAATTTCTATTTTGATGTTTTGAGGTTCCTAATTACTAGGATACTTTGTTTATGCCTAGTAAAGTATGTTGAAACTCTAATAGGAGTAATTGATGAAATGCGAATGTATTACGTCAAGTTGACTTGAAATGCTAATTACGGGAGGTAATTAGACGTGGCCATATGTATATATAATTTGTATTGTGATGGATCGAGGAATTGAGTTTCCCTAACTCTGGGAATTATTTGTGTATGCTTTTTTAAGAGTGATAAGGTACTTTTAAAAGTATTTGATGACTTGTTTGTGAAATGAATTTGGAATTGCGAAAATAGGTTATGGGAAGTAATTAGTAATTGTATTGCATGAGATGTTCATGAAACCTATTGAGGTTTTTAATGCTAATTATGAGAAGTTAATTAGACATGATGATATACTTAATGGTATGATTTGCCTTTTTGAAAGGTGTGAGCCCTGTGAAAGTGAGTGTTCTATATCAGGTAAGGCACATTGTATCCTTCCTAATATAGTGAAGTATTGAGGATGAATTTCCTTGTTCATTATCAATAACCTTGTAGTTGATGAGACTTCACAACTCGGGGGGGATAAGATGTCCTTTGGGATAATGATGTTTGCTGGATAAGACTTCCTGTGCTTATTCAAGGTTATGGATGAAACGATGGACTTCCATCACTTTGTTCAAGTTTCATGCATTCATGACATTACCATGGGATTGGAGGTCCTGGATGTGGTACCATGCATTATTCACCTCCATACTTAGGAAATTATATAGACATAATCATTAGTCATAATTAAGCATAATATGGCGATTGTATGGGCAGTTGCTATCATGACATTTTTATGCATTGCAATTGTATGGGCGATTGCATGTTGTCAAGATGAGGTGTTGTTGCTTCCATGATTGAAGTGTCAACTTGATAATTGTGATATTATCTGATTGTACATATATGTATATATGCTGGTATTGGAATACTTCTTCTGAGATATGTTTTCTCACCCCGATTATGTTGCCATATAAACCCATGTGCGAGTTCTTCGAAAGGGAAGAAGAAGATGTATGAAGATTAGCATAGTATAGATATTGTTTTGGGCTGAGCATATATAAATATTTTATATTGGCTTAGTTGTTTCAGGTTATGTATAACAGTATGCCCTTGAGGCTATGATGTATATATATATAACTTTCGCTATCGTGGCTCTCCATATTTACTCACTATGTATGAATGATATGGGTTAAACGTTGATGTATGTTAGTTGTAGCAGGATCAATATTGGGTTATTCATTTATATGACGATATATTTGGGTAGCAAATATTGAGCTATTATATTTTGGTATCAGGGCAGTTCATCCTGTTGAGCCGGGGTATAGACTGACTATGCTTATGCATGTGTAGTGATGGTTATGCATTTCTTATCTCTTACATGTGATTGTTTAGGTGGAATTGCATGTTTTGCCTTTGAGATGTTTGCTTTAGCTACTGTGACACGGTTACATGATATTGAGCCTAGCTAACTCAATATGGATTGTTCTGTGTTTACAGAAGACTATGGCAGCATGAGGACCACCAGTAACACGAGGGCGACCACGTGGGAGCTAGAATCGAGACTCTGAGAATGAAGGTACAGAGATTACTACAGCTATGATGGCAATGGCCAATGCCATGAGGCAGTAGACTGAACAAGCAGTGGTAACTGCTAGAGTGCTAGAAAGGTTGATACCTCAGTAGCAAGTCCCACCAGTACCACCACTAGTACAGGAGGTACCATTCAGGAGAAATCAGAACTTTCTCGACATTGCAGAATTCAGAAATATGAATCCTCCGTTATACAGGGGTGATTGTGATCCGATTAAAGTGGAAGAGTGGTTGACCGAATTAGAGAAGATCTATGAGGTCATGGTTTTCTCTGAAGAGCAAAAAGTTTGTTTTGCTTCTTTCATGCTGAGAGGGGAAGCAAAACAATGGTGGCGAAACACCAGAAGGTTGCTGGAGACAGCAAGGACTTTAATCACATGGGATGTGTTCAGAGGGATCTTTTTGGAGAAACATTTTCCAAAGAGTTTACAAGATGACAAAGAAAAGGAGTTTTTGAATCTTCAACAAGAGGACATGACGGTTAGACAATATGAAGCAAAATTTCATGAGTTGTCCAAGTTTTCTTCACAGTTTAGGCAGAATCCGGATGAGAGCTGGAGGTGTGTCAGGTTTGAGTCCGGGCTGAGGGGAAATATAAGAAGGGTTGTGAGACCTTTTGAAATCAGTGATTTTCCATCCTTGGTGAACAAGTGTAGAATTGTGGAGTCTGAGAATCTCCAAATTCAGGCAGAGCGGAGTTTGAAAAGTCTTCAAAAGAAGAGGAAAGTGGATGGTGGAAATGGGAAAGGTAATCCTAAATCCAATCACCCACAAGAAAAGGACCATAAAGTTCAGAAAGAAGATCGACAAGAAACTTGCAATAAGTGTGGTAGGTATGACGGAAACAGGGTATGTTGGGGGAACCAAATAACTTGTTATAAGTGTGGAGAGAAGGGACACTACGCCAGGAGTTGTTCTCAGGGGCAAAAGAACAAGACTGAAGATGGACCTATCGCTGGGGGTAGAGTCTACATTGTACGAGGGGAGGAGACATCACCATCTCCTGGTTTTAGAAAATTTGGTAACCTTGCTTAGTAACTTAGTTTTCTTTAAATTAGATTATATCTGTGGTTGTATGTCAGTTATTAGAACTTTAAACATAAGGTAAACCAATTTTAGGGAAAACATTCTAAAAAGGTGGGGAGAATGTAATACCCTAGAAAATCATGTTAGGCTTGTATATGATTATAGAGATAGCCTAATACTTACTTAACATGTCTGTGAATTTTTGTGACTTTCTGAGCATGTTTAGGCACTTTGCTGTAATGCTAAGTAAGAAATATAGCTATTATTTGCTCTGAAAGTGGCTTAAACTGCTTAGTTAGTGGAAATAACTGTAGAGAGTTTGTTTCCAAGTCACAAATGTGGAAATTGTACTACAGTTAGAGTTTAAGAATTTTCGGAGTTAGTTTGGCATTTTTGAGCATACTGGTAGTGTGTTTTAGTGTCGAATTGACCCCTAGCTGATATGGAAATATCAGTTTTTGGTGAAACAGAATTTTTAATGAATCTTAGGATTTATTTTAAATTTGTTGGTAGCTACAAAATCAATTTTGGAGAAGTTTGAGTGTTCTTAGCAGATCGGGATTTTAGTACCCAACTAAGAGAATTCAAAAGGAATTTCTCTACTTGAAATATCCTAGTGGGGATATTTGAGGGGTAAGAACAGAACAGAAAAATAGAGAGGCTGAAAACGTGAGAAAGAAGAAGAGAAAAGAAAGAAAAGAAAGAAGAGAGAAGGAGAAGAAGAAAGAGGAGGATCCAAGTGAAGGTCTTGCTTCATCTCCATTATCTTGATCTTGAGGTAGGGGTGCTTGAACTTTCATAACCAACTCTCTTTATCTTCATCTTTTCTCAAGAGTTTGGGGTTGGATGAGATATGGATTTTGGATAGTTTATGTCATGTTCTTGCTAGTTTGATGCCTTTAATGGCTGAGTTTGGTTAGGATGGAGCTTAATCAACTCAAGGGTGTTAGTTTTACACCTAGGAAAATCCATGAAATTCATAGAGTTTGAGGTTAGTAAATGAGTATTTTGGAGGATTGAACCATGTTCATGATTCTGAGTAGATGGATTAGGTTAGTATTTTGATGATTCCATTATGTTTTTAGATCATGATTAGGATTTGATAATGCTTAGAACCCATAAATTTGGTGTTAGAAATTGGTTGGAGCACCAATTATGCAGAAAGCACTTCTGCAGGTCGTGTTTTTGGTGTTCTGGCACCAGGCGCCAGAATTTGGAGCGCTAGGCGCTCATAGTCCAGCAGCATGCGGAAAATGGGACAACACTGAACAGTCTATGGTGTTTGTTGCATAAAATGAGCTACAGATATCAGAATGACCTGGTTCTTTTTGCATTTGAAAGATAAGACATAAGGCTATCTATATGTAGAATTTCAGAATTTTATCAGTTAAGATGGAATTTTGGTGAATTTATGAAAAACATCCTTTTTAGGGTGCCTAGAGTAAATTTCATCAGAATTTTTATTTTGATGTTTTGAGGTTCCTAATTGCTAGGATACTTTGTTTATGCCTAGTAGAGTATGTTGAAACTCTAATAGGAGCAATTAATGAAGTACAAATGTATTAAGTCAAGTTGACTTGAAATGCTAATTACGGGAGGTAATTAGACGTGGCTATATGTACATATAATTTGTATTGTGATGGATCGAGGAATTGAGTTTCCCTAACTATGGGAATTATTTGTGTATGCTCTTTTAAGAGTGATAAGGTACTTTTAAAAGTATTTGACGACTTGTTTGTGAAATGAATTTGGAATTACGAAAACAGGTTATGGGAAGTAATTAGTAATTGTATTGCATGAGATGTTCATGAAACCTATTGAGGTTTTTAATGCTAATTATGAGAAGTTAATTAGACATGATGATATACTTAATGGTATGATTTGCCTTTTTGAAAGGTGTGAGCCCCGTGAAAGTGGGTGTTCTATATCAGGTAAGGCGCATTGTATCCTTCCTAATATAGTGAAGTATTGAGGATGAATTTCCTTGTTCATTATCAATAACCTTGTAGTTGATGAGACTTCACTACTCAGGGGGGATAAGATGTCCTCTGGGATAATGATGTTTGCTGGATAAGACTTCCTGTGCTTGTTCAAGGTTATGGATGAAACGATGGACTTCCATCACTTTGTTCAAGTTTCATGCATTCATGACATTACCATGGGATTGGAGGTCCTGGATGTAGTACCATGCATTATTCACCTCCATACTTAGGAAATTGCATAGACATAATCATTAGTCATAATTAAGCATAACATGGCGATTGTATGGGCAATTGCTATCATCATATTTTCATGCATTGCAATTGTATGGGCGATTGCGTGTTGTCGAGAAGAGGTGTTGTTGCTTCCATGATTGAAGTGTCAACTTGATAATTGTGATATTATCTGATTGTACAGATATGTATATATGCCAGTATTGGAATACTTCTACTGAGATATGTTTTCTCACCCCGATTGTGTTGCCATGTAAACCCAGGTGCGAGTTCTTCGAAAGGGAAGAAGAAGATGTATGAAGATTAGCATAGTATAGATGCTGTTTTGGGCTGAGCATATATAAATGTTTTATATTGGCTTAGTTGTTTCAGGTTATGTATAACAGTATGTCCTTGAGGCTGTGATGTATATATATATAACTTTTGCTATCGTGACTCTCCATATTTACTCACTATGTATGAATGATATAGGTTAAACGTTGATGTATGTTAGTAGTAGCAGGGTCAATATTGGGTTATTCATTTATATGACGATATATTTGGGTAGCAAATATTGAGCTGTTACACTAACTGGTGTGCTAATTTGGTTATGAATGAGTCATTCTTAAGCTTGACAAAGGCTTTAGGCTCTGCAGGCACATTCCTCATCTTCGCTGGGTTCTACTGTTAGAAAATAGATCAAATTTATTGTATAATTTTTAGAATACATTGTAATCATTTTATTTTAATAAATAACATGACATTCAATTTATTACTAGTTTTATTTGTCATATTTATTATTTAATTAAGATGACAAGGTCCTTGATTAAATTTAGGCACTTGTCATCATAATAGAGATCATGATAATAAAATACAAGTTTTTATTTATAATTCAATCTAAAGTGTTCTTGATCGTATGATTATTAAAAATAAGACATTAGTAATCTGAATAGATCAATATATGTGTGATTGTCTCCATTGGATAGAGATTAATAGAATTTATTTATTAATTCACATATATAGATGATGCATATGAAGATATGATCATTGAACTGACTCAATTGAGAATTCCTAATGGTTTATATTACCGTTAGTTTTTCAATAGGATATTCTCATGAAAGACATGGTATAAACTTTTTCTTTGACATGAGATTATCATAGTAATTAATAAGTTACTTGTTATACTTTGATTCTGAACACCTACTGCCTTAGAGCGCTAGTTGAATGGATATTGGGTATGACTAAATACTTGTAAGATTAATGATATATCAAGAATGAATCCATCAACTCTTGGTAATGAGTTTGAGCTTTATGATTATAAAAACAAAATTAAGACTTTGGCCAAGACAATTGAATGATTGAAAAGTGAGTTTCTTAAATCATTCACTAATTGGTTATTTTTCTAAAGGTTTGCCTATTAGAGTTTGACAATTATACCATACTCTAAAGTTAACTCAGAGCTGGAATGATGGAAGAAAATATTGTATTATTCTTTTAAAGGTTCTTGAAGAGTAAAAGATATTATTTCAAGTTATCCAGTCGTTAAGGAGTGTTGCTAGATACTAACTTTGATTAATAATTTAGTTTAACTAATTTACTACCGACTTAGTATTGAACATATGGGGTCACACACTAATGAGTATTTCAATCTTTGCTAAAGGATTATTTAACTTATTATTTGATAATTAAATTAGAGAATTTAATTTAATCAAATAAAAAAATATTTATATCCAAATAAAGTATTATTATATTCTTTACTGGCACTTAGAATATAATTAATACATGATAAAATTATATGAAAAAAATTCTATTTAAAATTTTCAAATATGGTAGCCCTAATGTTTTAAATCTTATTGGATAGCACTTAACAAGCTGCACAACGTGATTAGCAACGTGGTCAACAATGTGTTCAACAACCACTAATGTTTTAATCCTATTGGATAGACTCAACAAGCTGCATAACCATTTTTTGTTTTATAGGATACGAACATTGTAGACATGATTACATGAACCAAGCAGCAACGTGTTGCAGAACCATTTTCTATTTTAAAGTCAACAACGTGGTGATATGCACCAATCAGGAACCAATGGTTTAAGAGCTTGTTTGGTTAAGCTTCAAATAATTTTTTTTAAAAAAACAACTATTTAAACAATATTTTCATATGTTTAGTAAAATTAGTTTCAACTTTTACATAAAATTTAATGTATTGTAAAAGTTTTTTTTAAATTTTTTTTATAATACTGAATATTGAAGCTTATGATTCTAACTTATAGATTATTCTTTACACTTTGATATATAAATATTATTTTATCCTCAATCAAATAATTTTTTTAATCATTCTATACATATTTTTAGTAATTTAATGAATAAAAGTGATTCTTTTTTATACAATCAAAACAAAATATATTAGTTTAAAATTATTTTTTAACTAACATATCCAAATATAAAATTAAATCGATTATAATCGATTATAATAAAAAAAATTTATATAATAATCGATTATTAAAATAATCAAGTTTTCACGGTTATTCCAAACACACATTAAATCTTAATAGTTAAGATTTGATATGCTGCCCATGAAATAGGATTTCGTGAACAACACATTAGATAGGATTTGGTGATATGCTACACATTATTTATTTTTTTGAATAAATAAATAAAATAGCTTTTATAGTTATTTAAGGTGTGCATCAAGAAAACTTCAAAACATACTGATATATTAAAAATAGAAAAAGTATTTTTCTGCTCTGGTTTTTATTCTCAAATTTTTGTGTAAGTTCCATGTTTTAAAGGAGTTGATAGCAAGTCTTGATATCAGTGTGGATACACATAGAGTCTTCGTATAATCAAAGACATTTTTTTAAAATATCAAGAACCCTATACCAAGTATTCCGAATTTATTTTGATAGTGCTAAAATAAATTTAAACACAAAACGATTATTTTGGATTACTATTACGTTGTTCTGGTGCATTTTTTTTTATCACTATGCAATCCTTCAATGGCATCAGAGCGAGGTTATTTGTGTTTAAATTGTACTACTAAAATTATAATTCATGAATTTGTGAAGTAGATGCATGATTTAAATAATGAATTATTTTTCTTGTGATGTAATTTGTGCATAATCGTTGTGTGCACTGCTCACTCGTGTGCTTAAGCATAATTTGGAATTATACACTACTTTCATGAATTTAATTTACAAGTGATATAATGATTTATTCATGGCTAGTTTTACGCATAAGGTGACAAATTATATTTATGAGTTTGTGCGTTAGTATACTTGAAGCATACTCTGTGCGTGACATTGGTTTGTTGAGGTGACGAATTATATTTATGGCTAGTTTCACTCATGTGTTTTTCTTGAAGCATGCCATTGGTTTGTTAATTCCAATTGTGAGTTAGTCTACTTATAATATGCATCTATATGACTTTTGGAAATTTTATATGATAAAACATAATATCAATTATATCATTTTGTATTTTTTTTTCTATATTCCTTATTCACAAAGCGTTGTGAAAACCAGGAGACTTGTGGTTTAAAGGATAAAATAAATAAATTTTTTTATTGCATGTGATGCATATACATAGAAGGAAATACTTTATACAAAACGTTTGGACTACCCAGGTTTAATTCATTAATACCATTAGGAATGACCTGACAACTAGGAAATTATATGGTGTGGAATTATTTTTTTAAAAGTTGTATGTGATGCAAAATTATCTACTTTGAAATATACATGCATGAGAAACGACTTGACTACCAAGGGACTTTTATATATATATATATATATAAGGAATTTCTTAACTCCACTAAGAGAAATAGAGATTTCTAAAACTAACTTAATAGTAATGTAGTTAGTGGAAATATCATTTAGATAAAAGCCCATATCTTTATGATAAATAAGAATTTGTTCTTATGTTTTCTTTTCTTGTTTTAGATTTCCTAACATGTCTTCCTTATCACTTCGCTGCATTCTTGATACCAGCAAACTGGTTGGAGCGAATTATGATGATTGGTACCGTAATTTAAGAATTGTTCTTATGCATGAAAAACTTATCAAATGATCGATAAGCCTGCTAAAACTGCCCCTACTAACAAAGAAGATGCTAAAGCAATCAAGGCTTATGAGAAGTACTTGGAAGAATGTTTTAATGCCAAATGCATCATTTTGGCATCTATGAGTTCGGAGCTTCAAATGCAACATGAGGATATAGACACACTTGCGATCATTGAACATATTAAGAAGATGTATGGTGGACAAAGCAAGATAACTAGGTATCAGTTGTCCAAAAATTGTTTAGGTCCATATTGACTGCAAGCTCTCTAATTGGGCCCCATGTTCTAAAGATGATTAATCTTATTGAACAACTTGAGAAGTTAGGGTGCAAACTTGGAAAAGAGCTTTATCAAGATTTGATCTTGCAGTCACTTCCTGAATCATTTTCACAATTCATTGTTAACTTCAACATGAATAAAATGAGTTGTGAACTTCATGAGATGCTCAATTTATTAATTGATTATGAGAATCAAGTTGCATTTGAGAAGAAGAAAAGAACTGCCATGCTGGTTAGTAAATCCTTTGAAAAGAAGGGCAAGGGTAAGTATAAGCTGAAAAGGAAACCCCTTGCACCTAAAGGTGATGTGACCAAACCCAAGGTTAAAAAGGATAAGCCAGACAAGTCTAATGCTGAATGTTTCTTCTGTAAGGAGAAAGATCATTGGAAGAGAAATTACAAGAAGTATCTTACTTCTCTGAAAGAAAAGAAATAAGGTGAGACTTTAATGAAAAATGTTTTCATGATTTCTTTAACTTTTACTAATTCTTCAATGTGGGTGATGCGGATTAAAAGTTACAAACCCAAGTGCAGGTTATTTCTAGTAATAAATTCTTGAGAGTCTGAGGTCGATCCACGTGGAATTGATGAAGAAAAATTCTTTGAGGTAAGGAAAATATTTTGTCACAACAATAAAGGTGATAAAACTTAGTCACAAATAAAAAGAATTTACTTGGGTTATGAGATCCACTCTTTGCAAATAAAATAAGGATAAAATTAATTCTTTTTATAACTCAATTAGAATCCATACATAATGGAGGTTCCAATCGGAAAATACAACATTTAAAGTTTATTATATACATAATTATATTATGATTTCTTTAATCATCTATTAATATCACCACTTATAAATGGGCTCAAGCACTCATTGTGTTTATCTCTTGTCTACAATGAATCAAGATCACCACTTTACAAGGAGGGTTTCTAAATTGATTGAAAATAAAATACAACATGTATAATGCCTACTTGATAATATATCATTTAAGCATAAGAAAGAGAATAATCTAAGCTTGTTTCATTACTAAGAGCTTCATTATTTCACCCAAGTAAAATGAAAATTAGTTACTCATAGACAAGAAGAAAGGAAGAGAGAAGAAGAAGAAGAAGAACATAACTTCAATTTAGAACAAAAGAAAACTACAAGAAGATAATCAAACAACAAAATAACATGATCTTGATATCTAACACCAAGACTCCCAAATGATCTGCCAAGACTCCCTTTTATAGTGGATTAGGGATACAAAATGACAAGGGGGTTGATTCATGAGTGAGTGGATGATGGAAAATGAGTAGAAAATTATGGATATTCTTTATCTCCAAAATCATTTAGTTCTGAAGTCATTGAATACATCAGAATTTTGAAATATGGCCTTCATGAAAGTTGTAGGCCTAGATCTTAAATTTCAAATGCTGCCAGAATCACCTCAAAATGCCACCTACAGCCCCAGATATAGCCCAATTACTGCACAGTATTCAGGACCAATTACAGCTCTGTTTTGACTTCCAAGCCCAATTTAACCTCTAAGGAGTCCGAACCGAGTCTTGTGTTCTTCATGAAAGTTGTAGATATGGGTTTTAACTTGAAGATACCAATATTTCAGCCCAATCTAGATCTTATAGCCTGCATTATGTCTAATTACTGCACTCTATTCAGGTTCCAATCACAAAAACCATATTTTGACTTCCAAGCCTAATTACTTCTATTAGATGTCCAACTTTGACCTAGAGCTCACATAAAAGTTGTAGATCTCTCTCTTATCTTTCCAACAAGGTAAAATATATAATTTTTAGACATCTAAAACTCAAGATATGGTCAAAATACAAAAATAGTGTAAGACGTAAATCATGCTAAAAAAATCAATTAAGTCTAATTTGAGTTCAAACTTACAAAAACATAACCAAACTCAATTAATTAATTACATAAAGAGCGTAAATGATTAAAAATAAGGGCTTATTAATGTATAAAATATGTGATTATCAAATTCTCCCACACTTAACTTTTTTCACTCCTGGGCAAAACATAAAAGACTAAAACTAGGAAAAAAAATGACACAGACTCAAAAGCTAAACACTCTAAAAGACTCAATTTCTAATAATATTTAAGAATGAAGAGCAACCAATCATTCAAGGGATCAAAACATTTATGAGGTAATGTTTCTTCACATCTCACACTAACAAGCAAGGAAATTTCAATCGAAAAGCATGAGTCAAGAATGATAGATCTTCACAAGATTCACTCTCAATCCCTCAAGTGTTTAAAAGGTAGATATTTCACTCAATTCAACCCATGAAAATTACATTACCATAAGCTTGTTTATCTTCTACTTCTCTACTACTCAAAACATATGACACACAAATCATGAGGACTTTATTCAAGGTTGTAATAGGGTCAAGGTAAAGGAAAAAGTAATATGGATATGACAAGTTAAAAACCAAAGAGAATAAAAGAGCATAAAAGCTAAGTTTAACTAATAAGCATGAAAGTTCATCCGAACTCCACCTAATACAAATTCCTTTTATTCTTTTCCTTTCCTTTATTGCCTTGTTGGCCCTTATTTACACTTTTTTTTAATTTTTAATTTTTAATTTTTTTGATTTTTTTAAGAAGAACATAATATATACATTTTTTATGTAAATATTTTTTTTAACCATTCTGCACACACACCTCCACACTTACTCAAGAACTCATCCAATGACAAAGCTAACGTTCTCTTATTCCTTAAGGCCAGGTAAGAGCATGATTTTTCTTTTAAGACACATAATGAGTTCGAAACAAAGAATGATCAAATAATCTCAAAGAGGTTAAGTAAGGGGAAATAGGTCATTTCTAATGCTTTACGTTCGCAGGAATCAGAAAATTTTTAAGAAGCCATAAGAGTGCTTGATATCATATTAGGAATCAAAACTTTTTCAAGAAATCATAAGAGTGCTTGATATCATATTGAGATAATATGTTACTGAGCAAGATTACCTATTTGTGCGCCAAGCATTCTTGGCTATTTGGTTAAAGCAACTATTTCAAGAAAAATGCCTCAATTATGTTTATGTATACATATGAAAATGTAGTCTCAAAAAGAATCAAAGCAAGTTCTAGAGTAACAATTCCATGAGTGAAATTCACACAAGAAAGAAGAGAATGGTACAAATGTTCAATTCATTCATCAATAGGCTCAAGATCTCACAAGGCATAATTCTATCATTCTCAGTCCACCAATTCAACATCCATAACCAAGCATGTGATTTTAAGAAAGGAGACAATTTACTCAATCATGCAAATTTCCCAGAATTTGAATTGCTACTTCCACACAAACTAGTTGTCTACCCAATTACTCCTTACTCTGCCACCAATTTTGATGCATCTCAAGAGTAAATAATTTACTCTTTACTTTGTCATCCCTAATTACTTTTGTTGTTAATAAATTACTGAAAAACATATAAACACAACAAATATATTAATAAACACCCTTCCTAATTTTTTTTGGGTTTTTTTAGTTTTTTTCCACAGCCATCCTTCCCCCCAACTAGATCACAATATTGTCTTCAATGTCAAAACATCGATAGGTAAAGGATAGAAGATATTACCTGTTGCTGCAATTAATGAAAAGAAAAACCTTACACAAATTTAAACATAAACAAAGTACAATAAATAAAACCAAAGATAAGAAAGCTATAGATGAAGTGTCAGATCACACTCTTGTTCCTTACTACCTCCTTGCTGCTGCCTTCTGACTAATCTATTTGAGCTATAACTGGTTCAGGTTCATAAACAAAAAGTTTATAATTTATTAATTAATTCATCAATAGTAGAAGCAGAGATAAGGAGTCGTCTTACCGAAGGTGTGATAAAGTTCTGTTCCACAACATGGTCAACAAAAGAGAAGAAATTATCAAAGAAATTATTAACATTCAACAAACCTATGGGTTTATGGTGGATGTTTAGTTGGGCCCAAGAGATAATTTGAAAAAGTTCTTCCAAAGTACCAAAATCACCCGGTAAGGCAATGAATGCATCAGAGTTTTCAAGCATTGTCCTTATTCATCTATGCATAGATGATACTTGAAATTCCAGGCCAATTATTTTTCCAATGATGTTCCTTCTAGTTCAAGGTTCAGGAATGACACCTAAAACTTGACCACCTCTTAGATGTGCAAAAAGTGATACAACCCCCATTAACCCAATGCTACCTCCCCCATATACTACCCGAATATTCCTCGCAGCAAGTGTTCTACCAACAGTGCTTGCTGCATTTACAAACTCTAAACCCTTCTCATAACTTGTCCCATAAAATACACAGATACTGGTAAATCTATGAACTAAAGAAGAAGCTCCCTCTATTTCTACACTCACACTCTCTTTGAATGATTATAAGTTGTAAGAAAGTGAAGAAAATAGAGTGTTTAAATAGGGAAGATAATGGAAAAAGGTAATGATAGCACCTATATGGGTAGGTTGGCTGTTGTCAGAAATGTTTGAAATTAAGAAACACATTTTTTTATTTTTTTTACTTCAAGAAAACCATCAGGGTAAAGAAGTCTAGATACCCTTGAAGGACCCCGCTCAAAGGATTATCTGTCCAAAACCAAAATACAACAAAATTATACAAAGATAAAATTATAACAATAAATGATAGCATACCTTTATGTACAATTTTCATGGCGTATCTTTATACTGTGCGTCATAAGTGTAGTAGCCTTCACAATCTTACCACCCCTTGAAAGAGACATCAAATTCCCATAAGGAATATCAAACTTAAGACACTCCTCCCGCTTGTGGGATATCCCAGCCTATGTATTGTCCATCTAGTTAAAGAGAGAAAATCTGAATACAATGACCAGTGACCACATCCTGTGGATCTACACTCAGGAACCTAATAAATCAATACCAGGAATTGACCTTAGAGACACGGGACGCTTCTTTCTGTCCATCGGCAAGCAGAGCCTACGGTTAAAACCTGGGAATGCTTACGCGGCTCTCTATAGAGCATGACACACGAACCTTATTTACAGACTGATGTGCGAAGGTCCACCCGAGCCAATGATGGGATGGGCATCTACCCAGGGCTCCTAATCTAATTAAAGACTAAGTACAACTAAAGTTTGCCTTTTTCTTATTTATTTATTTATTTCTTCTTTTTTTTTCTTTTTTCCTTTTTTTCCTTTTTTTTCTTTTTTTTTTTTTTTTTTTTCTTTTAAATATGTACAAGATAATATATACATATTATTGTGATTGTGACTCATATCTTTCTCTGGTTTTACGTCCAGTAATGGCTTAAACGCCTTCTATAAGTCGAGGATAAGCTTCCCATCTAATTTTCTTATAAATTGGCAAACATGGTCTTTTTGAGTAAAATTCATAAGACTGTAACGCTCTTGCTCATCCTTGAAAAGATTCTACAAACTAAGAAGTTCACGTTGCACATATCCACAAGAATGCGTCTCAAGAGTTAATAAGACATTATCCAATGACTCCTTACTCAGTCCATTCTTATAAATAATATTTTATCTTCTCTATTTATAGAACCCATCCCTAAAGAACGACATCACGTGTTACAATTCCATCGCGCACATTTGTAATAAACTTTCATTCTTTTTTATCTTTTCCTTTTAGAATAAGAACTTTTACCGAGACCCGGCATGTATGGGACAAATGAATCTGAAGATTCACCAGCTAAACGAACCTTTACTTTGATTATCCAACGAATATCTTCTAGGATACCCTTGTGCATTAACAGTCTCAGTCTTTCACACTTGGCTTTGTAGATTTTTGTCAGATCATTTTGAGGAAAATAAGGGAAATACTTTCTTAGAGTTGAGAGAATGACATCCATTTTGAAGAAGGAATCAATTATTATGGGAAACTGAAAAAAAAAATGACTTGAGTGTCATAAAGTACCATTATCTACCACTTAACCGAGAACACAAAGAACTGTAAAAAGAAATAAACAAAATTAAAATAAATTCTACTCATAACAAGGATTAGACAGGGAGATGGATTCTACCTGAACAACTTGATGTTCCAGAAATGATTTGAGTCTTTGTCCATTGACCTTAAATACATTATCATTCCTAGGGTTCTTAATGTCTATCGCCCCATGAGGATACACATGTTTGACAATAAAAGGACCAGTCCACCTAAATCTCAATTTTCCAGGGAATAGGTGAATACGAGAATTATAAAGCAGAACTTTTTGACCAATTTCAAAAGATTTTCTCAAATTGATTTGTCATGAAAAGCTTTTGGTCTAGCTTTATAAATCTGAGTTTTCATATGCATCATTTCTCAATTTCTTAAGTTCATTTAATTACAATTTGCGTAACTTGGAAGCATCATCAAGATTTAAATTGAAAGTTTTACTGGCCTAAAATGCTTTATGCTCCAATTTTATAGGTAAGTGACAAGGTTTTCCATAGACTAACCGATAGGGTGACATACTTAAAGATGTTTTGAAAGCAGTACAGTAAGTCCAAAGTGCATCATTTAATCTTAAAGACTAATCTTTACGATTTGGGTTAACCATTTTTTCTGAAATGTGTTTAATCTCCCTATTTGCCAATTCTACTTGTCCACTTGTCTGAGGATGATAAGGGGTAGCAATTTTGTGTGTGATGTCATATTTTTTCATTAAAGATTCAAATGGTTTATTGTAAAAATATTTTTTTCCTTCACTGATGATAGCTTGAGGGATTCCAAATTGACTCAAAATATTTTTTTTAAAAAAATTTAAGAATAGTTTTGTGAACATTGTGTCGACATAGAATCGCCTCAATCCATTTTGAGACATAATCAACTGAAACCAAAGTATACACAAATCCAAATGATGATGAAAATAGACTCATGAAATCAATTTCCCAACAATAAAAAAATTCAATGACAATGATAGGGTTTAGAGATATCATGTCTCTTTTAGAAATGGAACTCAATTTCTGACAACTTTCATAACTTTTGCAAAAAAAAATAGTTATCCTTAAATAATGTGGGCCAATAAAACCCACACTGCAAGATTTTCGTAGCTATTTTCTTTCAAGAAAAATGACCTCTACATGCTCCTGAATGACAAAATTTAATGACACTACTTACCTCATTGTCGGGTGATGCGGATTAAAAGTTACAAATCTAAGTACAGGTTGTTTAAAGTAATAAATTCTCGGAAGTCTAAAGTCAATCCACAGAAAATTGATGAAGAAAAATTTTTTGACGTAATATTTTGACACAACAATATAAGTGTTAAAACTTGGTCACAAATAAAAAAAGATTTACTTGGGTTAGAAGATCCACTCTTGGTAAATAAAATAAGGATAAGATTAATTCTTTTTATAACTCAATTAGAATCCACACATAATAGAGGTTCTAATCGGAAAATATAACATTCAAAGTTCATTAAAAATTATATACATAATTATATTATGATTCCTTTAATAATTTATTAATACCACCACTTATAAATGGGATCAAGCATTCATTATGCTAAAATCTTGTCTACAACAAATCAAGATCTCCACTTTACAAGGTGTAATACCCCAAATTCTGACTATATTAATAATAATAGCAGAATTACCCAGTTTTGTATTTTCTGTGTGTTATAAAAATAGTTTGACTGTTCTGAGATCATTTTTGATCATTTTGTGTGATTTGCTCCGAGTCAAGAAAATAATAATTTTCTGACCGAAAAAAATCTTATTATAATTAATTGGAACTAGGGGATCTTACTAAACCCAATTGATTGATATATATATTAATCTTATAATTTTTAGGATTTAAGCGTGTAATAAAATAATTTTATATTATTATAATATTATTTTATTCAACAGTACCTACTGTCTCAACAACAGTAGAAAATGTGTTAGTGGACCCGAAAAAGTTCGCGGGACCCACGTTGAGTATAACAGTCAATGACTCTGACTGAATAGGATTCTGAACCAATAAGGACAAGTCAAATTAGGTAGCTTGACTTTTCTTAAACCAATGAAAATAAGTCAAACAAGGAGGCATAGACTTCTTTGTGAACCATTAGAATTGTAAAGCTTATTGTAGAAGTTTTGATCTTAACCGTTAATTGAACAATGGTGAAAAATGAACTTGGACAAAATCACTAAGTGTTATCCGTCGAGTGAAGATGCTCATATTCGTCGAACTGGACCTTCTGAAACAATGCTATATCCGTCGAATTTGAGATATCCATCGAATTTGAACTTCTGTTCAGATTTGTCGAATTTGATCTTTTGACTGTTTAATACCATGTTAAAATCCGTCGAATTGGATCTTCTGAGATAATACTCATGTTCGTCGAGTGAAAATGTTAAAATTTGTCAAGTGAAAATGTTCAAATTTGTCGAGTGAAAATATTAAAAATCTGTCGAGTAAGAATGCTCATGTTTATCGAGTGAGGATGCCAATGTCCATCGAAAATAGAATGATATGTTCGTCGAGTTAAGATGCTAGTGATCGTCGAGTAAGAATTTCTCTCTAATATCAAAATGTGTCGAATTTGAATTTTTGACCATATTGTATTTTTGTCGGTTCGACAATTTCAAAACCATAACACCCATTCGACGAATTAGGAATGTTGTTGACCTTTTTAGTTCATCCAACAGTTTTGATCTTTGTCCGACAACAATCACCATTCGTCCGACAGAATTATCATCCGACAGAATGCTTATCCGACAGCATTTGATTTTTTTTTTGCCATACTTAGGAAATAATGTTCTCTCATCATACAGTATTTTGTTAAGTTAATTTCGTCGAGAATTCCCTTTGAAGTTCACAACCATACAGCAGCTTGGAGGGGTTTTACGTCGGCCAGGTAGCAGTTTGGAGGGAAGGTTCTACAAGGTTCTTGAACACTCCAATAGCCTTGAAAGTCAAATGAATGACATCGGCCATGTGCCTGCAGAATAGGATATTTTACTTCAAGTAAATCCTAAAGTTATCTAAGTATCCCACGGCAGTAGCACTCATAATTTTACTCTTACATAATTACACCTTCTCTTTCATCAGAAAGTAACCATCTTTTCTCTCAAAAATCCTACGAACAGAAGCATCAGTTTTCCTTCTTTTCTTTTATTTGGTTCGGCCAAGCACCCTACAGACACCATCCACCACCGAAAATTTTCATTCTCACTACTTCCTAAAGCCAAACAACATCCTACACAATTTCCATGTAGAAAGTTTTCCCAAAATTTCATTCTAAGTACTTCAAAATCTCACTTCTAGCTTACTTTCTTGGAGGTAAATTTTGGTTTTTATGGTTCAAATTTATGTTCATCATTTTCTAAGCCATGTTTGTTCCATGGTTTGTTGTTATTGAGCTTGTTTGTGATTATACTTATTATTTTAGAATTGTTAGGAATTGTTGTGAGCCATACAAAAACTGAGGAGAAGGAGGAGAGCTTAGAAAGCTTGTCTTCAAGAGGTAAGAGGGAGATTTAACCTCACCAACCAAGTTTTGGTGGTGTGAGGATGGTTTTGTATGGTGAGAAATCCATAAGGGTTCTTCACCGATTATTTGATGTGTTTTGATTGTGGTTATGTGGTGTTTGTTTGTGTTTCTATGCTTGCATGTGTGATATAATGCTTAAAGCTTTGATATTATGCATGGATGTAGAATTATGAAAAATATGAGAATGTGTGTAATTATATGTTGTGAATAACATGATGAACCGATTGTATGAGTGCTCCAAAGAGCACAGAGACACACGGTCACACCATGGAAGAAGGACCAAAGTCCTTACACTGATGAATTAAAATGAGAACTGAGAGATTTAAATGAATTTGAGAAAAATTTGAGTATAGTAGAATAAAATGATTTTATGGGTAGTAAAGAAAAGAAATAATGATTTTTGAAAAACAATACCATTCATTGATTTTTAGAGGAATTATACCACAAATTTTTATAAAGGAGGGACTAAATTACAAATTTTATCAAAATAAGGGGCCTATATATAAATATTATTTTTAAAGGGGTTGAACTGTAAATATTTTATAAAAGAGGGATGATTTTGTAAATATGAATTTGATGATGGACTTTTTCGTAAATATTATTTTATAAGGGACTTTTCTATAAATATTAAAATTTGAGGGACTATTTTATAAATATGAATTTTGATGATCACATATTTGATACATTAATAAGCCTTTATTTTTAGTCATTTACACTCTTTATGTACTTAATTGATTGAGTTTTATTATGTTTTGTAAATTTGGACTCAAATTAGACTTAATTGAATTTTTCAGCATAATTTACGTCTTACACTGTTTGTGTACTTTGGCCATATCTTAGGCTGTAGGTGGTCTTTGGAGGTGATTCTAGTGGAATTTGAAAGATAAGAGAGAGCTTTATAACTTTCATGAAGATCTCAAAGGCCCAATCACACGAGTAGATAACTCAAATTGGGATTGAAGTAAGAACTAGAGTGCTGTTCCTGACAGCTTGACCTACATGTACTGTTCATCACAGTTTTTGGGCTAGACGTTGTCAAATGGGTTGAAATTTGGATTCTTAATAGTTAAGACCCATATCTACAACTTTCATGTTGAACACTTTTCCAGAATCAGACTCCTTGAAGGTGATATTGGGCTTGGAAGTCAGAACAGAGGAGCTGTGACTGGGCCTAGGTAGTGTGTAGTAATTTGAACGTATTTGGAGTTGTAGAAATGATATTGGACTCAAACTAAAGCCATTTGAAAGCTAAGATCCAGGCCTACAACTTTCATGAAGACCACTTGGTTCAAAAATGACGAATGCAATGACTTCAGAGCTGTATGATTTTGGAGACAAGGAATCTCCATAATTTCCCACTCACCTAAAGTCATTTGGCATTTTCCACTCATTTTCCACTCATCCACCTACTAATGACTCACCCCCCTTGTCATTTTGTATCTCTAATCTTCTATAAAAGGGGGCATTGGTAGATCATTTCGTGAATTAGGTTTTAGGTACCAAAATAATGCTAGTTTGTTACTAGGTTTTCTTGTAGTAATTTTTCTTTGTTCTAAATTGAAGTCATGTTTTTCTTCTTCTTCTTCTTCTCTCTTTCTTTCTTCTTATCTATGAGTAACTAAGTTTCATTTTACTTGGGTGAAGGGGTGAAGCTCTTGGTAATGAAATAAGGTTAGATTAATTTCTCTTTTGTGCTTAAATGATATATTTTCAAGTGATCATTATATGTATTGTATTTTGTTTCCAAACCCTCCTTGTAAAGTGGAGTTCTTGATTTGTTGTATACAAGAGATTGGCACAATGAATGCTTTAACCCATTTACAAGTGGTAGTAATATTTTTTTGGAAACATAATAAAAATACGTATATAGTTTTAATAGACTTTTAACGTTGTATTTTCCGATTGGAACCTCCATGTTGTGAGGATTCTAATTGAGTTATAAAAGGAATTAATCTTACTTTTATTTTATTTACCAAGAGTGGATCTTTTAACCCAAGTAAATAATTTTTACTATAGTAATAAAATAATTACTTCACATTAAATAATCTTCAACAATTCCCTGTGGATCGACCTCGGACTCCCGAGAAATTTTTATTACTTGAGACAACCTGCACTTGGGTTTGTAAATGCAACAACTAAAAAGTGTTCATCAAGTTTTTGGCACCGTTACCGGGGACTTATTTTAAAGAATAAATTTCTGGTGTAAATATTTTTGTACATAGTAAAAAGTAAATAGTATTTGAATAGTGTGTGAATAGTATGTGAATAGTATGTGAATAGTAATGTGAATAGTATGAATAGTAAAAATAAAAAAAATAAAAAAATTTTGTAAGTAGTCTAAATAGTATAAATAGGGTAAATAATGTGTGAATAGTAAAAAAGTAAAAAAAATTAAAAAAATGAAAAATAAAAAACAAAAAAAAAAGTGGTAACACACCTGTGACCACAAAAAAAAATTAAAAAAAATTAAAAAAACGAAAATTAAAAAAATAACAAAAAAAAAGTTAAGCCTTTTATTTTTTTTTGGGTACATATTAATTCTGTGAAGGTAATTCTCCATTTTCTTTTCTTGTACATATTAATAGTGGGGTTAATTCTCTTTTTTTTATTTTTATTTTTATTTTTATTTTTATTTACAGTGGGGGTAATTCTCCCTTTTGTTTTATTTTTTTGTAAATATTAACAGTAGGGGAATCTCTCCCTTTTATTTTTATTTATTTATTTTTTCCTTACTAACAAGTGGGAGTAATTCTCCTTTTAATTTTTGTACATACTAAGCGTGGGGTATCTCTCCCTTTTATTTTCTTTGTACATATTTACTTTGTGGGGAAACTCTCCCTTTTATTTATTTATTTATTTTTTTTTTACACTTTTTTTTTTTATTTTATTTTCTGCACTTTATTTTTTTATTTTTTATATATTTATTATTTTTTGTCATTTATTTTCTATCATTTTTTTGTTATTTATTTTCTGTCATTTTTTTCTATCATTTGTTTTTGTTATTTTTTTTTATTTTTGTCATTTATTTATTTATTTTATCATTTTATTTATTTATTTATTTATTTTTCTTGTCATTTATTTTTGTTTACTAACTTACTAACTTACTAACTTTCTTACCTTGACTATCTAACTTTTTACTTTACCCGCTTCTAACATTTTAATTTACTTGCATACTAACTTTTTATTTATTTATTTATTTGCTTTTGCTTATTAATTTATTTGGTGGTTGGTTTCTACCACACTATTTTTTTTAATTTTTTATTTGGTGGTTAGTTTATTACCCCACCTTTGTTATTTTATTATTATTTTATTTATTTGGTGGTTGATTTATTACCCCACCTTTGTTATTTTTTATTATTATTTTATTTATTTGGTGGTTGGTTTATTACCCCACCTTTGTTTTTTATATTATTATTTTATATATTTGGTGGTTAGTTTATTACCACGCCTTTGTAAATATTTATTTGGTGGCTGGATTTATACCACACCTTTGTATATATTTTGTTTTATTTTTCTATTTCTTCTTCTATTTTGTCCTGTGTAATTAAATTTGTGTGTTTTTAGGGTGAAGACGTAACTTGATTCAATTGACATGTATTAAGATTGGAATTCTAATTAACTCTTTTCTATTCAATTTGATTACTTATTGTGGTTCATAATGCTTTTATGAATTGGCCACTCATAAATTGATCTAGTGGGTATATGTGTAACCTGAAATGTTTGCATATGACCAAGACCATAAATAATAAAGTGTCATGATTTATAATCATCTAGGAATGGAGGTTATAGATTGTGTGGGAGAACTGTGATATTTTTCCATGAGAATCCATAGAGTAAAAGTCATGCCTTTAAATGTTTTTAAATTACTGATTCTCCCCATCAAATTGAATGATTAGAAATTGATTAGAAGGAAGGTCCCAAAGCTACTCTATTGTCTATGATAGATTATTGAATCAAGTGAAGTCTGATCCTTAGTTTTCTAATTTTATGTGTTTTCATTTAAAAAAAACAAAAAAAGCCAAAAAAAGCAACAAAAAAAAACTTTGTTTTCTCTTTTTCTTTAAATTTCGTGTGTCTTAGTGTTTGTTTTTCTTTTCTTTTTTAATAGTCAACTTTATTTTGACCTTTTGGTCACGTGTCAATTTTCTCAACAAGTTTTTGTAAACCTAGGTTGATACGGTAGATTTTGTTGCTTCAAGAATTCAAAAAGAGCCAAAAATGTTTTGTCCATACTTACAATAGGCTTATTTTTTTTTAAATTACACCTATTAATGATTTTTTTTCTCTGATGAATTTTTAATTTCATGTCTTGGTTTGCCAAAATGGTCAATTTTTCTTGTAACAAGCGAAGTTGTTCTTTGTGGATGGTTTCCGCAAATTAAAAAAATTATTTTTCATTAAAGAATGGCCTAAGTAAGGAGTCATTAGGTAAAATCTTTTTGACTCTTGAGACGCATTCTTGTGAATTTGTGCAGTGTGGATTTATTAATTTGTGGAATCTCTTCAAAGGCAAGTAAGCGTGTTACAGTTTTGGGAATCTGACTCAAAAAGACCCTGTTTGCCAATTTATAATAAAATTGGATGGGAAGCCTATCCTCGACTCATAGAAGGCGTTCAAGCCGCTACTGGATGTAAAATCAGAGGAAGATGTGAGCCACAATCACAACTACATGTATATATTTTCTTGTATTTTTTCTTCTTATGACAGCCCTGATCCAGTAGTAGCTCAGCTAGAAGTGGTCTGAAGGAAATGTTGTGTGAAGCAGTAAGAAAAGGAAGCCAGTCAAGACACTCCATCTGTATAAATAATTTCAATCTTTAGTCGTATTTTGTTTCTGTTTATATTTGTGTGAAGTTTCTCTTTTCAGTAATTGCAGTAACAGGTACTATCTTCTATCTTTTTCCTTTCTATTTTTTAACATTGAGGACAATGTTGTGATCTAGTTGGGGGGAAGGATAGTTGTGTAAAAAAATGTAAAAAAAAAAAAAATAGTAAGTGTGTTTATGTTTGTCGTGTGTAGAATTGTGTAAAAAAAAAATTTAGGAAGTGTGTGTATTAATATGTTTGTTGTGTTTATATGTTTGTCAGTAACTAGTAAACCAGTTAAGGATGACAGAGTAAGGAGTAAATTTTACTCTTGAGATGCATTTTAGTTGGGGTAGATACCTAGTTTGTGTGGAAGTAGCAAATGGATTCAAGGAAAATTTGCATGATTGAGTAAATTGTCTTCTTTCTTAAAATTCACATGCTTGGTTATGGATGTTGAATTAGTGGACTGAGAATGATAGAATTATGCCTTGTGAGATTTTGAGCCTATTGATGAATAGATTGAACATTTGTATCATTCTTTTCTTTCTTGTGTGAATTTCACTCATGGAATTGTTGCTCTAGAACTTGCTTTGATTCTTTTTGAGACTACATTTTCATATGCATACATGAATATGATTGAGGCATTTTTCTTGAAATAACTACTTTAGCCAAATAGCCAACCTTGTATATTTTTCGTTGCTTAACCCCTTTGAGCTTATTTGACTATTCTTTGTTTCGAACTCATTATGTGCCTTAAATGAAAAACCATGTTCTTACTTGACCTTAGGGAATAAGAGAACAGTAACTTTGTTATTTGATGAGTTCTGGGACAAGTGTGGGGGTGCATGTGCAGATTGGTTATATAAAAAAAAGAAAAAAAACGTGTCTATATAAAAAAAAAAGAAAGCTGATTATTGCTACAATCAAAAGAATGCACCATGTGATATATCCATATCTAGACTGAGGGTGGATGATTGGAAATAACAGGAATAGAAGGAGAATGTTCAAGCCTAACAATGAATTCAACCTACCAATTGATCTTCAACAAAACATTAGTCAGATATTGGTCATTGTCCTGTATGAGGAAGAACTAAGAAATTCTTGAGAAATTTAGACTGAATGTTCTCAAACATCTTCTCCATTCTAACTGTATCATAATGCTCTTTTATTCTCTTGGGTATTTAACTTGTCTTATCTATATTACTTCCACCTTTACCTTGACCCCATTATAACCTTGAATAAAGTCCTCATGATTTGTGTATATATGTTGTTTTTGAGTAGTGGAGAAGTAGAAGATAAGCAAGCTTATGGTAGTACAATTTTCATGGGTTGAATTGAGTGAAATACAAACCTTTTAAACACTTGAGGGATTGAGAGTGAATCTTGTGAAAATCTATCATTCTTGACTCATGCTTTTCAATTGAAATATCCTTGCTTGTTGATTTGAGATATGAAGATATGTTACCTCATGAATGTTTTGATTACTTGAATGATTAATTGCTCTTCATTTGTAAATATTATTAGAAATTGAGTCTTTTAGAGTGTTTAGCTTTTGAGTCTGTTTCGTTTTTTTTAGTTTTGGTCTTGTGTTTTGCCCAGGAGTGCAAAAAGCTAAGTGTGGGAGAATTTGATGATCACATATTTGATACATTAATAAGCCTTCATTTTTAGTCATTTACACTCTATGTACTTAATTGATTGAGTTTTATTATGTTTTGTAAATTTGGACTCAAATTAGACTTAATTGAATTTTTCAGCATAATTTACGTCTTACACTATTTGTGTACTTTGGCCATATCTTAGGCTGTAGGTAGTCTTTGGAGGTGATTCTAGTGGAATTTGAAAGATAAGAAAGAGCTCTATAACTTTCATGAAGATCTCAAAGGCCCAATCACACGAGTAGATAACTCAAATTGGGATTGAAGTAAGAACTAGAGTGCTGTTCCTAATAGCTTGACCTACGTGTACTGTTCATCACATTTTTTGGGCTAGAGGTTGTCAAATGGGTTGACATTTGGATGCTTAATAGTTAAGACTCATATCTACAACTTTCATGTTGAACACTTTTCCAGAATCGGACTCCTTGAAGGTGATATTGGGATTGGAAATCAGAACAGAGGAGCTGTGACTGGGCCTGGGCAATGTGTAGTAATTTGAACGTATTTGGAGTTTTAGAAATGATATTGGACTCAAACTAAAGCCATTTGAAAGCTAAGATTCAGGCCTACAACTTTCATGAAGACTACTTGGTTCAAAAATGACGAATGCAATGACTTCAGAGCTGCATGAGTTTGGAGGCAAGGAATCTCCATAATTTCCCACTCACCTAAAGTCATTTGGCATTTTCCACTTATTTTCGACTCAGCCACCCACTAATGACTCATCCCCCTTGTCATTTTGTATCTTTAATCTTCTATAAAAGGGGGCATTGGTAGATCATTTCGTGAATTAGGTTTTAGGTACCAAAATAATGCTAGTTTATTACTAGATTTTCTTGTAGTAATTTTCCTGTGTTCTAAATTGAAGTCATGTTTTTCTTCTTCTTCTTCTCTCTTTCTTTCTTCTTATCTATGAGTAACTAAGTTTCATTTTACTTGGGTGAAGGGGTGAAGCTCTTGGTAATGAAATAAGGTTAGATTAATTTCTCTCTTGTGCTTAAATGGTATATTTTCAAGTGATCATTATACGTATTGTATTTTGTTTCCAAACCCTCCTTGTAAAGTGAAGTTCTTGATTTGTTGTAGACAAGAGATTGGCACAATGAATGCTTTAACCCATTTACAAGTGGTGGTGTTAGAAACTCTCCTTATAAAGTGGAGTTCTTGATTTGTTGTAGACAAAATAATGACACAATGAATGCTTTAACCTATTTATAAGTGGTAGTAATATTTTTTTGAAAACATAATAAAAATACGTATATAGTTTTAATAGACTTTTAACGTTGTATTTTCCGATTGGAACCTCCATGTTGTGAGGGTTCTAATTGAGTTATAAAAGGAATTAATCTTACCTTTATTTTATTTACCAAGAGTGGATATTTTAACCCAAGTAAATAATTTTTACTATAGTAACAAAATAATTACTTCACCTTAAATAATCTTCAACAATTCCCTGTGGATCGACCTCGGACTCCCGAGAAATTTATTACTTGAGACAACCTACACTTGGGTTTGTAAATGCAACAACTAAAAAGTGTGCATCAAATTTTATGAGGGGTTGTTTCGTAAATTTTAGTTTATGAGGGACTAAAGTGCAAATATGGAAAATAAAACTAATTTTAGTATTAAAATGAGAAAAATAGTGTTTTTGATTTAAAACATAAGAAAAATATTTACACGATTGGAAAACGTTGAAAAATCACTACGCAATTTTGAAAAGGCGACAGAAATAAGTCACGATTGAGAAAACGTGAAAATATGACTACACGATTAAAATACAGTAATGATACTGTTAGATTATTGTGTGAACCCTGAATATGTGATATGAATTGAAAATATGAATAGTGCATAGAACATGCATTGGAAAGGTCCGATGGACTGTATGAGGCTAGTTGCCTAGGAGAGATTACACCTCCTGAGTGGGTGCGATATGCGTAGTGTAAGTCACTCGTTGACCTTGGGGGCATTGGGGTGTGGGTTGCCTACAATGGGCAGTTGGTAGCTCTTCTGTACCGTGGGTTAGACCGATGCAACACACCAATGATCCGGACCGAGACACTATTCCTAATCATGATCTAATAAAGACTGTTGTGTATATGCTAGATGTGCAAGATTGAGCACGTGGTCCGAGGCATGATAGTATCGATAAATCTCTCTGACCTGAGTTGTAGCTCCATGGAGTAGGGAATTGAGTCTGTGTGCATACATATAATGATAGAGGATATTATCGTAATTCCTGTTTATGATGATTGATTTATTGGTTATTCGATTTCTGATAATGGCATGATTATGATTATTGTGTACTACATGTTTTATGATGATAATGATGTTAGTGATATAATGATAATTATGGTATGATAGCTGTACGAGAGATTGTATGTGTTTATCTTCATCGCTACCATACTGGTATTGGCGTAGGTGATATCACCTCTTTGTATGTATGTTCTGTATTATGTTTATAATTGTTAAGACGTCGAGCAAGAGATAGAGTGAGAAGTTGAGGAGAAGCAGATTCCTACTGAGGACGTCGAGTTTTGAAGAGATGCAGATGCCTAGTTTCCTTGGCTACCTAAGGTTTACATTCATTGGAGGAGATGAGGCATGGACTGTAGATTTAGAGAGAGAGAGTATCTATTATATGGGAGACCTAAATCTTAGATTGAGTAGGCTACATTTAGGACACCCTTACTTTTCCGTCAATATTTTTGTACAACTAGAGTTCCCAATATCCATTAGGCAGTATTGGGGAGCTTACTATCGTACTCCCAGTGCAATTAGTATTGTGTCGTCTGCTCGGACACCTGTCCGTAGGACTGCACATCACCATGGATTCCTACCGGCTGAGGAATCTGAGGAGGACCCGTCTAAGGGTTCTGCTGTCTAGTAGGATTTGGGCTATATGTTAGTTTTAAAGTTTAAAGTTTAAAATATTTTGGAATTCTGGTTTGTAAAATAATTAAGTATGACAATACTACGACTTGTGTATATATATATGATGTAAATTATTTGTGATAAAGTTGCTATGTGTTTATTTTCTAGTAAGTTTATCTTAGTATCATTAAGAAATTTTATAACTCGTATTTAAAGTACAAACACGATATTTAATTGAAGGGTAATTTGGTAATTTAGTAACAATAAATGTGGCACCCTAAGGTGGGTGTTACACAAGGAGGGTTTCTAAATTAATTGAAAATAAAATACAACACGTATAATGACCACTTGAAAATATATCATTTAAGTACAAGAAAGAAATGAATCTAACCTTATTTCATTACCAAGAGCTTCACCCTTTCACTCAAGTAAAATGAAACTTAGTTACTTATAGACAAGAAGAAAGGAAAAGAGAAGAAGAATAAGAAGAACATAACTTCAATTTAGAACAAAAGAAAATTACAACAAGATAAACAAATAACAAAATAACATGATCTTGGCCTCTAGGACCAAGACTCCTAAATGATCTACCAATGGTGCCTTTTATAGAGCATTAGGGATACAAAATGATAAGAGAGCTGAGTCATAAGTGAGTCGATGAGTGGAAAATGAGTGGAAAATGCCAAATGAATTTTGGTGAGTGAAAAATTATAGAGATTCTTTGTCTCCAAAATCATTTAGCTCTGAAGTCATTACATTTGTCATTTTTTAACAAATTATTCTTCATGAAATTTGTAGGTATGGATCTTAGCTTTCAAATGCCGTTAGTTTGGGTCAAAAATCATTTCTACAACTCAAGATATGGTCTGATTACTGCATACTGCTTAGGCCTAGTGACAGCTCCTCTGTTTTGACTTCCAATCCTAATATAACCTCCAAGGATGCCAAACTGGGTTTTGTGTTCAACATGAAAGTTGTAGATGTATGTCTTAACTATCAACTGTCAAACTTTCATCCCATTTGAAATCATATAGTCCGAGCTATATCATGAACAGTATGCATAGGTCAAGTTATTAGAATCAGTACACTAGTTCTTGCTTCAACTCTAATTTGAGTTATCCAAACGTGTGACCTGGCCTTTAAGGTCTTCATGAAAGTTGTAGAGCTCTCTCTTATATTTCAAATGACACTAGAATCACCTAAAATAACCAGCTACAGCCCAAGATATGACCTAAATACAGAAATAGTATAAAACATAAATCATGCTGAAAAATTCAATTAAGTCTAATTTGAGTCCAAACTTACAAAACATAATCAAAATTAATCAATTGAGTACATGAAGAGTGTAAATGACTAAAAATAAGGGTTTATTAACTATCAAATATGTGATTATCAAATTCTTCCATACTCAACTTTTTGCACTCCTAGGCAAAACATACAAGACCAAAACTAAAAAAAATGAAACAGACTCAAAAACTAAACACTCTAAAAGACTTAATTTCTAATAATTTTTAAAAATGAAGAGCAACCAATCATTCTAGTAATCAAAACATTTATGAGGTAACGTTTCTTCACATCTCAAACTAACAAGCAAGGAAATTTTAATTGAAAATCATGAGTCAAGAATGATAGATCTTCACAACATTCACTCTCAATCTTTCAAGTGTTTAAAAGGTAAGTATTTCACTCTATTCAACTCATAAGTAATTGCACTACCATAAGCTTATTTATCTTCTACTTCTCCGCTACTAAAAAATAACATGCACACAAAAACCAAGAGGGTTTTATTCAAGGTTGTAATGGGGCTATGGTAAAGGAGAGGAGTAATATGGATATAACAAGTTAAATACTAAAGAGAATAGAAGAGCATTATGATACAGTTAGAGTGGAGAATATGTTTGAAAGCATTCAATTTAAATTTTCCAAGGGTTTCTTAGTTCCTTCTCTGTTTGCTTCCTTCTCATAAAGGATAACGATCAATATTTGACTAATGTTTTGTTGAAGATCAATACCAAATTAGTAGGTTGAATTCATTGTTAGGCCTGATCATTCTCCTTCTCTTTCTGTTGTATCCAAGCATCCACGTATGAATATGTCACAAGGTACATTCTTTGATTGCAGCAGTGGTCAGCTCTTTTTTTTTTCTTTTTTAGGAACATTTTGCACACACACCCCACACTTATTAAAAAAAACTCACCAATAACAAAGTCAATGCTCTCTTATTCCCTAAGGTTACGTAAGAATGTGGTTTTTTTTAAGGCACGTTATAAGGTCAAAAGGGGTACACAAGGGAAAATATGCAAGGTTGGCTATTTGGTCAAAGTAGCTATTTCAAGAAAAATACCTCAATCATATTTATGTATGCATGTGAAAATGTAGCCTAAAAAAGAATCAAAGCAAGTTATAGAGTAACAATTCCATGAGTGAAAAAATTCATACAAGAAATAAGAGAATGGTATAGATGTTCAATCCATTCATCGATAGACTCAAAATCTCACAAGGCATATATCCATCATTCTTAATCTATCAATTCAACTTCAATAATCAAACATGTGAAATTTAAGAAAGAAGATAATTTATTCAACCATGCCATGATCCCTGAATCCATTTGCTACTTCCATACAAAACAGTTATTACCCCAATCTAGATGCTTCTCAAGAGTAAAATTACTCTTTACTCTGCCATCCCTAATTGGTTTTACTGTAGGTTAATTGCTGACAAACATATAAACACGATAAACATATTAATCAACATACTTCCTAATTTTTTTTTTGAAGAAGATAATATATACATTTTTTTAACCTATAGCAAGATATGTTTATTAGGAAGTGTGTTTATTAATATGTTTATCATGTTTATATGTTTGTCAGCAATTAACCTACAGCAAAACCAATTAGGGATGGTAGAGTAAAGAGTAATTTTACTCTTGAGACGCATTTAGATTGGGGTAGTAACTATTTTGTGTAGAAGTAACAAATGGATTCAGGGATCATAGCATGGTTGAATAAATTGTCTTCTTTCTTAAATTTCACATGCTTGGTTATGGAAGTTGAATTGATAAATTTAGAATGATGGATATATGTCTTGTGAGATTTTGAGCCTATCGATGAATGGATTGAACATCTATACCATTCTCTTCTTTCTTGTATGATTTTTTTTCACTTATGGAATTGTTACTCTCGAACTTACTTTGATTCTTTTTTAGGCTACATTTTCACATGCATACATAAACATGATTGAGACATTTTTTTTGAAATAGCTACTTTGACCAAATAGTCAACTTTGCATATTTTCCCTTATGTACCCCCTTTGAGCTTATTTGACCATTCCTTGTTTCTAGCTCATAACATGCCTTAAAAAAAAAATCATATTCTTACCTAACCTTAGGGAATAAGAGAGTATTGACTTTGTTATTGGTGAGTTTTTTTAATAAGTGTGGGCGTGTGTGTACAAAATGTTCCTAAAAAAGAAAAAAAAAAGAGCTAACTACCGCTGCAATTAAAGAATGCACCTTGTGACATATTCATACCTAGAATGAGAATGGATGCTTGGAAACAATAGAAAGAGAATGAGAATGTTCAGGCCTAACAATGAATTCAACCTACCAATTTAGCATTGATCTTCAACAAAACATTAGTCAAATATTGGTCATTGTCCTTTATGAGAAGGAAGCAAACAGAGAAGGAACTAAGAAACCCTTGGGAAATTTAAATTGAATGTTCTCAAACATCTTCTCCACTCTAACCGTATCATAATGCTCTTCTATTCTCTTTGGTATTTAACTTGTCATATCCATATTACCCCTCTCCTTTACCATAGCCCCATTACAACCTTGAATAAAACCCTCTTGATTTTTGTATGCATATTATTTTTGAGTAGTGGAGAAGTAGAAGATAAGTAAGCTTATGGTAGTGCAATTATTTATGAGTTTAATAGAGTGAAATACTTACCTTTTAAACACTTGAGAGATTGAGAATGAATCTTGTGAAGATCTATCATTCTTGACTCATGCTTTTCAAATAAAGTTCCCTTACTTGTTGGTTTGAGATGTGAAGAAACGTTACCTCATAAATGTTTTGATTACTTGAATGATTGGTTACTCTTCATTCTTAAATATTATTAGAAATTAAGTCTTTTAGATTGTTTAGCTTTTGAGTCTGTTTCATTTTTTTTTTAGTTTTCGTCTTGTGTGTTTTGCCCAAAAGTGTAAAAAGTTGAGTGTGGAAGAATTTGATAATCACATATTTGATACATTAATAAACATTCATTTTTAGTCATTTACACTCTTCATGTACTTAATTGATTGATTTTGATTATGTTTTGTAAGTTTGGACTCAAATTGGACTTAATTAAAATTTTCAGCATGATTTATATCTTACACTATTTCTGTATTTGGGCCATATCTTGAGTTGTAGGTGACCTTTTTAGGTGATTCTAGTGGCATTTAAAATATAAGAGAAAGCTCTACAACTTTCATGAAGACCTCAAAGGTCAGGTCACACGTTTGGATAACTCAAATTGGAGTTGCAGTAAGAACAAGGGTGCTAATCCTGACAGCTTAACTTATGCATACTGTTCATGACATAGATGGGCTAAAAGTTTGATGGTTGATATTCAAGACCAAAAGCTACAACTTTCATGTTGAACATAAAACCTAGTTCGGCCTCTTTAGAGGTCATATTGGGCTTGGAAGTCAGAACAAAGGAGCTATCACTGGACCTGAGCAGTATACAGTAATCAGACCATATCTTGAGTTGTAAATATGATTTTTGACCCAAAATAATGGCATTTGAAAGCTAATATCCAGGCCTACAACTTTCATGAAGACCACTTTGTTAAACAATGACGAATGCAATGACTTCAGAGCTAAATGATTTTGGAGACAAAGAATCTCCATAATTTTCCACTCACCAAAAGTCATTTGGCATTTTCCACTCATTTTCCACTCATTCATTCACTCATGACTCACCCCCTTGTCATTTTGTATTCCTAATGCTCTATAAAAGGCACCATTGGTAGATCATTTAAGGGTCTTGGTCCTAGAGGCCAAGATCATGTTATTTTGTTGTTTGTTTATCTTGTTGTAATTTTCTTTTATTCTAATTTGAAATTATCTTCTTCTTCTTCTTTTTCTTCTTCTTCTTCTTCTTCTTCTTCTTCTTTTTCTTCTTCTTCTTCTTCTTCTTGTTTATGAGTAACTAAGTTTCATTTTACTTAGGTGAAAGGATGAAGCTCTTGGTAATGAAATAAGGTTAGATTCATTTCTTTCTTGTGCTTAAATGATATATTTTCAAGTGGTCAATATACGTGTTGTATTTTGTTTTCAATCAATTTAGAAACTCTCCTTGTAAAGTGGAGATCTTGATTTGTTGTAGACAAGATTTTGACACAATGAATGCTTGATCCCATTTATAAGTGGTAGTGTTAATAGATGATTAAAGGAATCATAATATAATTATGTATATAATTTTAATGAACTTTGAATGTTGTATTTTTCAATTGGAACCTCCATTATGTGTGGATTCTAATTGAGTTATAAAAATAATTAATCTTGTCCTTATTTTATTTACCAAGAGTGGATCTTTTAACCTAAGTAAATCTTTTTTATTTGTGACTAAGTTTTATCACTTTTATTGTTGTGTCAAAATATTACGTTAAAGAATTTTTCTTCACCAATTCCTTGTGGATCAACCTCGGACTCCCAAGAATTTATTACTTAAAACAACCTGCACTTGGGTTTACAATTTTTAATTCGCACCAAGTTTTTGGCGCCGTTGCTAAGGACTTGATTTGAAAAACAAATTTATGGTGTAAATATTTTGTATATATATATATTTATATATTTTTTAGGATCTTGTACATATATATGTATATATATATTTTTCTACTCTTTTAACTTTTATTTTTGTACTTACTAACGTACTAACTTAGTGGGGGAAATTATCCTTTATCCTTCTATAATCTTTATTCATTAATGAAATAATCTTTTTCTTTTTTTCTCTCTCGCGAAGCAAAAAATCGACTCTGTCGATTCTTGATTTTCATATTTTAAATTTATATTTTACACTTTATTTTCTACACTTTATTTTTTATATTTTATTTCTAACTATCTAACTTACTAACCTTTTAATTTTCATGCTTACTAACATACTAACTATCTAACTTTTTACTTTATCAGTTATCTAACTTTTTACTTTATCTGCTTCTAACATTTTAATTTATCTGCTTACTAACATTTTAATTTACCTACTTACTAACTTTTTAATTTATCAGCTTATTAACTTATTTAGTGGTTGGTTTATACAATACATTTGTAAATATATATTTGGTAGTTGGTTATTACCACACTTTTGTTAATATTTATTTAGTGGTTGGTTCATACCACACCCTTATTAATATTTATTTACTATCTTTGTTAATATTTATTTAGTAGTCGATTTATACCACACCCTTGTTAATATATATATAGTGGCTGATTTATACCACACCCTTGTTAATATTTATTTGGTGGCTGATTTATACCACATCGTTATTAATATGTTTACCATGGCAGGTTTATACTGACTACTTGTTAATAATTTTTTTTTTGGAAGGTTGAGCTCTGTATATATTTTTATTAAGAGGGAAAAGAGAGAACAAAGTACATGAATGCAAAACACATTAATGATGTAAACACATGAAATTAAAAACACTAGGGATCTAACTTTACTTGATTCAATAATCTATCATAGACAATAGAGTAGGTTTGGGACCTTCATTCTAATTAATTTCAAATAATTTAATTGATAGAGAGAATCTAGTAATTAATTAAAACTCAATTCTTTAGTTAAAACTTTAACTCTTAAAGGCATGACCTTTACTCTATGGATTCTCATGGAAAATATCACAATTCTCCTACAGAACCTATAACCTCAATTCCTAGATGATTATAAATCATGACACTTATTATTTATAGTCTAGGTCATATGCAAACCTTTCGATTCTACATACACCTCACTAGATCAATTTATGAGTAGCCAATTCATAAAAGCATTAAGAATCATAATAAGCATTTAAATTGAATAAAAAAGAAATTAATTAAAATTCCAATCTTAATACATGTCGATTGAATTAAGTTACATCTTCACCCTAAAAACACACAAATTTAACTACACATGACAAAAGAGAAGAAGAAATAGGAAGAATAAAATAAAAACATATACAGAGCTCAACCTTCCAAAAAAAATTATTAACAAGTAGGAGGTATAAACCTGCCATGGTAAACATATTAATAAGGATGTAGTATAAACCAGCCACTAAATAAATATTAAAAAGGGTGTGGTATAAATCAGCCACCATATATATATTAACAAGGGTGTGATATAAACCGACTAACAAATAAATATTAACAAGGATATTAAATAAATATTAACAAGGGTGTGGTATGAATCAATCACTAAATAAATATTAACAAAGGTATGATAATAACTAACCACCAAATATATATTTACAAAGGTGTGATATAAACTAACCACCAAATAAGTTAATAAGCTGATAAATTAAAATGTTAGTAATCAGGTAAATTAAAATGTTAGTAAGCAGATAAATTAAAATGTTAGAAGCAGGTAAAGTAAAAAGTTAGATAACTGATAAAGTAAAACGTTAGATAGTTAGTAAGCATGAAAATTAAAAGGTTAGTAAGTTAGACAGTTAGAAATAAAATACAAAAAAAAGTACAAAAAGTAAATTTAAAATATGAAAATCAGATAATCGACAGAGCTAATTTTTTGCTCCGGTGAGAGAAAAGAAAAGAAGCAAGATTATTTCATTAATGAATAAAGATTACAGAGGGATAAAGGAGAGTTTTCCCCACTAAATTAGTACATTAGTAAGTACAAAGAAAAAAATTAAAAGAGTAGAAAAAAATATATACATATATATGTACAAGATCCGAAAAAAAAATATAAATATATATATACAAAATATTTACACTATAAATTTGTTCTTCAAATCAAGTCCCCGGCAATGACGCAAAAAACTTGATGCGAATTAAAAGTTCCAAACCCAAGTGCAGGTTGTTTCAAGTAATAAATTCTCAGGAGTCTGAGATTGATCCACAGGGAATTGATGAAGAAAAATTCTTTGATATAATATTTGACACAACAATAAAAGTGATAAAATTTAGTCACAAAAAAAAAACTTACTTGGGTTAGGAGATTCACTCTTAGTAAATAAAATAAGGACAAGATTAATTTTTTTTATAACTCAATTAGAATCCACACATAATGGAGGTTGTAATTGAAAAATACAACGTTCAAAGTTCATTAAAAATTATATACATAATTATATTATGATTCCTTTAATTATCTATTAATATCACCACTTATAAATGGGATCAAGCATTCATTGTGCCAAAATCTTGTCTACAACAAATCAAGATCTCCACTTTACAAGGAGGGTTTCTAAATTGATTGAAAACAAAATACAACACATATAATGACCACTTAAAAATATATCATTTAAGTATAAGAAAGAAATGAATCTAACCTTATTTCATTACCAAGAGCTTCACCCTTTCATCCAAGTAAAATGAAACTTAGTTACTCATAGACAAGAAGAAAGGAAGAGAGAAGAAGAAGAAGAAGAACATAACTTTAATTTAGAACAAAAGAAAATTACAACAAGATAAACAAATAATAAAATAGCTTGATCTTGGCCTCTAGGATCAAGACCCCTAAATGATCTGCCAATGGTACCTTTTATAGAGGATTAGGGATACAAAATGACAAGGGGGCTGAGTCATAAGTGAGTGGATGAGTGGAAAATGCTAAATGACTTTTGGTGAGTGGAAAATTATGGAGATTCTTTATCTCCAAAATCATTTAGCTCTGAAGTCATTGCATTTGTCATTTTTTAATAAAGTAGTCTTCATAAAAGTCGTAGGCCTAGATCTTAGATTTCAAATACCATTAGTTTGGGTCAAAAATCATTTTTACAACTCAAGATATGGTCTGATTATTGCATACTACTCAGGCCCAGTAACAGCTCCTCTGTTCTGAATTCCAAGCCTAATATGACCTCTAAGGAGGCCGAATTGAGTTTTGTGTTCAACATAAAAATTATAGATTTAGGTCTTAAATATCAACCATCAAACTTTCAGCCTATTTGACATCCTATAGCCCGAGTTATGTCATGAACAATATGCATAGGTCAAGCTGTCAGGATCAGCACCCTAGTTCTTGCTTCAACTCCAATTTGAGTTATCTAAACGTGGTACCTGGCCTTTGAGAAAAGTTGTAGAGCTCTCTCTTATATTTCAAATGCCACTAGAATCACTTAAAAATGCCACCTACTTCCAAAAATATGACCCAAATACAGAAATAATATAAGACATAAATCATGTTGAAAAATTCAATTAAGTCCAATTTGAGTCCAAACTTACAAAACATAATCAAAATTAATCAATTAAGTACATGGAGAGTATAAATGACTAAAAATGAGAGTTTATTAATGTATTAAATATGTGATTATCATCGGGTACACATCTTCGAAAGATTTGATCAGGACAATATTTGAACAAAAATGAGTTATCCCAATAGAAATTTTTTACCTCAATCAAAAACCTTTTTCTATCTTGGTGCGTCCATTGAGGCGGCATCTTACCTGTTACAAGAAAATTAACAATGTTAGCAAACCAAGGCATGAAATTGACAGAAAATTAAAATTCATTAGGAAAAGAATCATTGATGAGTGTGTTATCAAAAGATGAGCCTGTTGTAAGTCTAGACAAATGGTTTGCAATAATATTTTCGGCTTCTTTATTATCTTTTATTGTGATGTTGAATTCTTGAAGCAACAAGATCCACCGTATCAATCTTTTACTACTTGTACAATCCGTACGCTTGCAAAAATTTCACAACACTCCACTAAGAGAAATAGAGATTTCTGAAACTACCTTAATAGTAATGTAGTTAGTGAAAATATCATCTAGATAAAAGCTCATATCTTTATGATAAATGAAAATATGTTCTTATGTTTTCTTTTATTGTTTTAGATTTCTCAACATGTCTTCCTTATCACTTTGCTGCATTCTTGATACCAACAAACTAGTTGGAGCCAATTATGATGATTGGTACCGCAATTTAATAATTCTTCTTATGCATGAAAAACTTATCGATGTGATCGATAAGCCTGCCAAAACTGCCCCTACTAACAAAGAAGATGTTCAAATAACCAAGGCTTATGAGAAGTACTTGGAAGAATGTTTTAATGCCAAATGCATCATTCTGACATCTATGAGTTCCAAGCTTCAAAGGCAACATGAGGATATGGACATACCTGCAATCATTGAACATCTTAAGAAGATGTATGGTGGAGAAAGCATGATAGCTGATGCGGATTAAAAGTTACAAACCCAAGTGCAGGTTGTTTCAAGTAATAAATTTTCAGGAGTCTGAGGTCGATCCACAAGGAATTGATGAAGAAAAATTCTTTGACGTAAAGTAAATATTTTGACACAACAATAAAAGTGATAAAACTTGGTCACAAAAAAAAACTTACTTGGGTTAGGAGATTCACTCTTAGTAAATAAAATAAAGACAATATTAATTCTTTTTATAACTCAATTAGAATCCACACATAATGGAGGTTCCAATCAGAAAATACAACGTTCAAAGTTCATTAAAAATTATATACATAATTATATTATGATTTCTTTAATCATCTATTAACACCACCACTCATAAATGGGATCAAGCATTCATTGTGCCAAAATCTTGTCTACAATAAATCAAGATCTCCACTTACAAGGAGGGTTTCTAAATTGATTGGAAACAAAATACAACACATATAATGACTACTTGAAAATATATCATTTAAGCACAAGAAAGAAATGAATCTAACCTTATTTCATTACTAAGAACTTCACCCTTTCACCCAAGTAAAATGAAACTTAGTTACTCATAGACAAGAGGAAAGGAAGAAAGAAGAAGAAGAGTTACTCATAGACAAGAGGAAAGGAAGAAAGAAGAAGAAGAAAAAGAAGAAGAAGAAGAAGAAGAAGAAAGAAGAAGAAGAAGAACATGACTTCAATTTAGAACAAAGAAAAACTACTACAAGAAAAACTAGTAACAAAATTACATTATTTTGGTATCTAACACCTAGCACTCTAAATGATCGGCTAAGGCTCCTTTTATAGAGCATTAGGGATACAAAATGACAAAGGGGCTGTGTCATAAGTGAGTGGATGAGTGAAAAATGCCAAATGACTTTTGGTGAGTAGAAAATTATGGAGATTCTTTATCTCAAAAATCATTTAGCTCTGAAGTCATTGTATTCGTCATTTTTTTAACAAAATGGTCTTCATGAAAGTTGTAGGCCTGGATCTTAGATTTCAAATGTCATAGGTTGGGTCAAAAATCATTTCTATAACTTAAGATATGATCTGATTACTGCATACTACTCAAGCCAGTGATAGCTCCTCTGTTTTGACTTCAAAGCTCAATATGACCTCCAAGTATTCTTAAATGGGTTTTGTGTTCAACATGAAAGTTTTATATTTGGTTCTCAACTATCAACCATCAAAATTTTAGCCTATTGTACAACCTATATCCTGACCTATGTCATGAATAGTATGCATAGGTCAAGCTGTCAAGATCAGTACCCTAGTTCTTGCTTCAACTCCAATTTGAATTATCCAAATGTGTGACCTGGCCTTTGAGATCTTCATAAAAGTTGTAGAGCTCCCTCTTATCTTTCAAATTACACCAGAATCACCTAAAAAGACCATCTACAGCTCAAGATATGACCCAAATACAGAAATAGTGTACGACATAAATTATGCTGAAAAATTCAATTAAGTGCAATTTGAGTCCAAACTTACAAAACATAATCAAAATCAATCAATTAAATACATAGAGAGTGTAAATGACTAAAAATAAGGGTTTATTATTGTATCAATTATGTGATTATCAATTGCTCGGTATCAGTTGCCCAAAAATTTGTTTAGGTCTGCATTGACTACAAGCTCTCCAATTGGGCCCCATGTTCTAAAGATGATTGATCTTATTGAACAACTTGAGAAGTTAGGGTGCAAACTTGGAAATGAGCTTTATCAAGATTTGATCTTGCAATCACTTCCTGTATCATTTTCACAATTCATTGTTAACTTCAACATGAATAAAATGAGTTGTGAACTTCATGAGATGCTCGATTTATTGATTGATTATGAGAATCAAGTTGCATCCGAGAAGAAGAGAGGAATTGCCATGCTGGTTAGTAAATCCTCTAAAAAGAAGGGTAATGGTCAGTATAATTAGAAAAGGAAACCCCTTGCACCTAAAGGTGATGTGACCAAACCCAAGGTTAAAGAGGATAAGTCAGACAAGTCTGATGTTGAATGTTTCTTCTGTAAGGAGAAAGATCATTAGAAGAGAAATTACAAAAAGTATTATGCTTCTTTGAAAGAAATGAAACAAGGTGAGACTTTAATGAAATTTTTTTTCATGATTTCTTTAACTGTTACTAATTCTTCAATGTGGATATTAGATACTGATAGTAGTTTTAATATCTACAATATGTTGTAGGGGCTACCGATAAGTAAAAGGTTGAAGAAATGAGAAATTAGTCTTCAAGTTGGGAATAGTGCAAATGTTGCAGCCCTAGCTATAGGATCAATTTCTTTAATAATGCATACTGGCAAAACATTGGTGTTGGAGAATTGTTATTATGTTCCAAAATTTGTTTCGAATGTTATTTCAATTTCTATGTTAGACAAGTGTGATTTTCGTATTGTTTTCAATAATAACATTTGCTCAATTTATCATAATGATGATTTATATGTGAATGACTATCTCTAACATGGTATTTATGTCTTACCTGATGTGAATGTAAAATTGATTATGCATGTTTCTGGTCTTAAATGAGAAAGAGTTAATCGAGTAAATCGTGCATACCTTTGGAATTCTAGACTTGGTCATATAGGAGAGAAAAGAATTAACAAGTTACACAAGGAATGTTACCATGACCATTATGATTATGAATCATATACAACTTGTGAATCTTGTCTTAAAGGAAAAATGACCAAATCTCCGTTCTCTGGAAATGGAGAACGAGCTTCTGAATTATTGGGTCTAATTCATACAGATGTTTGTGGGCCCATGAAAATTCAAGCTAAAGGAGAATATTTTTATTTTATCACCTTCACTGATGATATGTCTAAATATGGTTTCGTGTATCTTATGAAATACAAATTAGAGTCATTTGAAATGTTCAAAAGATTCAGTAGTGAAGTTGAGAAACAACTTAGTAAAAGTATCAAGATACTCTAATTCGATAAAGAAGAAGAATATCTTAGTGACATTTTTCTTGATTATCTAAATGAAAATGTAATTCAATCACAATGGACACCTCCAAGAACACCGCAACACAATGGTGTATCCGAAAGAAGGAATCAAACCTTATTAGATATGATAAGATCCATGATGGGGTTCACTGATCTTCCAATGAATTTATAGGGATATGCTTTAGAAGCAACAACATATTTGTTAAATAAAGTTCCCACAAAGTTAGTCTCTATTGTAATTGACATTGACTAAAGCAATGATTTTGATGATAACAAACGAGAAAGGAATGGTAATGCAAAGATCAAGTTCCGAGACTCTTCAAGATTAGCATATAGGACTTAGATCGTGTGTAAAGGTATTTAGGAATCACACTAAGCTCATCTCTTTACTTTTACCCAACTTAAATGACTTTGAAAAATTATGATTCATTCTTGTGAAAATGTTGTTTAAATTTGAGCAAAATGGTTTTAAAAAGATTAAAAAGTTTTTAAGAATCTTTGATGGCAAAATCTTTAGAAATCTTGTTTTTCTTAACAAACCTATAACAAGTTAGTACTGTTCAATAATATGTTATTTGACCAAAACAAAAGCGCGCCAGTGTTTTTAAAAGGGAATAACCGGTTATGCCTTTTCTCATAACCAGTTATTGTGTAAGTTGTAACACCCATCGTAGGGTATCACATTTTGTTACTTAATTACCAAATTACCCTTTTATTATAATATATGTTTTGTAGTGTAAATACGAGTTGTAAAATTTCTTAATATCAATAAGATAAACTTAACAAAAAATAAAAATATTACAATATCATCACAAATAATTTACATCATATATATATAAGTCTTAGTACTATCATACTTAAATATTTACAAACTAGGTTCTCAAAGTATTTGAACATTATTTAAAACTAGCATACTGCCCAAGTACTACTAAACAGCAGAACCCTCAGACGGTTCCTCCTCAGATTCCTCAGCAGGTAGGAATCCAAACTGACGCAAAGTCCTACGCACAGGTGTCCGCGCAGACGATACGATACTAATCGCACTAAGAGTACGGTAGTAAGTTCCCCAGTACTGCCTAATGGACAACGGAAACTCTAAGTGTACATTAATATTTACACTAAAATAATGGTTCCCTTGATAAAGCCTACTTAGGATAATATTTAAGTCTCCCATATAGTAAATACACTCTCTCTCTAGGTCAACGTGCCACGCTTTCGGTCCTCCGCAGAATTGCAACCTCATATATCTTAAGAAACTGGGCATCGCCATCTTCTTAGAATTTAGCCTCCTCCACAGGAATTTGCTCCTCTTCACCTTCTTGTTCAATTCCTTGCTCAACGTCTTTACAAATATAAATACAATACAAAAATAGGCATACAAAGAGGTGAGATCACCTACGCCAATACCAGCATGGTAGTATGGAGATAAACACATACAATATATCATACAAGTACATCCTACCATAATTACAATCATGCCATCAACATTATTTATCATCACAATATATGTAATAAACAATAATTACGATCAAGCCCTCAATATTTCCAAATATTCAATAGTTCAAATATCACATCAGTATCAATACTCAATAATTATGCATGTGCACATAGACTCAATTTCCTACTCCATGGAGCTAAAACTCAAGTCGGAGAGAGTGATCGAAAAGATCTGTCTGTACCAACATGCCTCAGACCACGTGCTATAATTTGCACATCTAGCATAGACACGACAGTCTTTATCAGATCTTGATTAAGAATAGTGTCTCGGTCAAGATCATCGATGTGTTACATCGATCAAACCCATGGTATAGAAGAGCTACTAACTGTCCATTGTAGGCAACTCGCACCCCAATGCCCACAAAGTCAACAAGTGACTTACACTACGCATATCGCACCCACTTAAGAGGTGTATCCTCTCCTAGGCAATTAGCCTTATTCAGTCCATTGGACCTTTCTAATGCATGTACAATGTACCATTCTCAGTTCAAATTCATCATCTCATATTCAGGATTCACACATTGGTTCAACAGTATCTTTATTGTATTTTCATCGTGTAATCATATTTTCACGTTTTCTCAATCGTGCAACAATTTTGTCGTATTTTCAAATCACGTATTGATTTTTCAATGTACTCTTAATCACTTAAAATATTTCTAACATGTTTTAAATCAAAAATACGAATTTTCTCATTTAATACCAAAAATTGACCTTATTTTTTATATTTACATAATAGTCCCTCTATAACATAATATTTACATTATAGTCCTTGTTTAAATAATATTTTCATAATAGTCCCTCTTAAAATAATATTTACAAGATAATCCCTCTTCTAGAAAATATTTACAACATAGTCCCTCTTTAGAAAATAATTACAATATAGCCCTTCTAAAAATCAGTATTTCTACTATTTCCCAAAAAATGGTAATTCTTTGCTTTACTTAAGATATTACAGCTCAAATTTTTCTAACGCGCTTCCAAACCCATAGAGTGAGCTATACATTAGAAAACTTCAAGTATTGACATCTATTTTTATTTCATAACCTAATTATTTAATTACATCATTTTGTTTAAAAAAAAGTATTTTTGCTTGCTACTAAATCCAAACTCTTTCAAAATGCTTTCCTTCTCAATTAAACCTTTAAGTCTACACTTGATAAAATAATTTAGTTCTACATTATGAAAAATGGCATGTTGGCCAAATTTTCATTCTTGCTTCAAAATTCATTGTAATTTATTTTCTAGCACTCTAAATCCTTGTGAAATCTCTTAATTAATTTTATTATCATAGAACCTTTAATCCTCAATTTAAAACCATAATTTTAGGACTCTTGGTCCTCTTGAAAGTAGTGAGGCTGTGTGCCTCTAAGTTCTTTGGAGCTCTCATGTAATCTTTCTAACATGTTATTCACATTCTAAATTGCACATACATTTGCATGCTTCCAAAATTATACATATCAGCATATTATCAAAGCTATAGTCATACCATCACACATGCAACCATAAATACAAAATCATAAACACCACAATCACAAACAAAGAAGCATCAAACAATAAGTGAATAAACCCTTATGGATTTTTCACCATACAAAACCATCTCCTCACCACCAACACTTGGTTGGTGAGGTAAATCTCCCTCTTACCTTAAGGAATACAAGAAATTTCAAGTTCCTTCCTTTTCTTGATTTCGTATGAACCAAATAAAAATCCTAAAAATTCTTAAATAATTACTAAAGTCATAAATAAGGCTTATAACAAAGAACCATGGAACAATCATGGTCTAGAAAATCAAAAACTCAACTTAGAACCATAAAATCAAAAGTTTACCTTTAGGGAAGTAACCCAAAGCTTGAATTTTGAGATACTTGGAGTAGGATTTTGACAAAACTTTCTAAATGAAAAGTGTTTAGAATATGGTTTAGGTTTAGAAAGTGTAGAGAAGAAAAATTATAGAAGATTGGAACTAGGTTCTTGGGTGGTTGGCCGAAACTCGAAGGAAGAAAAGAAAGGAAAAGTGTTCTTGTGTTCTTGAGATTTTTGAGAGAAAATGAAGGCTTAGCTTTTTGGTGAGAGAAAATGAATATTGAGAGTGAATGGGAAGGGTGCTGCCATGTGAGGTAGTGTATAGGAAAGTTAGGAGATAAACTTAACAATAAAATATCACATTTTGTGTTCACATGTGAAAGCACTTGGCTTGGTCACCACTTGGTCATCAAAGTGTCATACAAGAGTGTTCAAGAAGCTTGAAGAAGCTCCTTGGCCGTGTGGCCCGATGGAAAAAGGTAACCAAGTTTGTTTTCAATTTTGTTCTAGTTAATCTTTAACCAAATAACAACTAACTAGATTAGGTTTTCTAGTTACTTGATTAACTATCTAGTTACATAGCTAACTAGTTAAATAGGTCATTGCATATGTCATGCCTAGTCATGGCTTCTAGATAGTTTTAGGATATTTAAATAGTAACTATGTTCTAACTATTTAGTAACTAGGTTAGTTCATTTAGTTTCTTAATTAGGCAATTTAAGTAACTAAATTAGGTTTATTTAGTTACTTTGTAACTAGTCAAACATTTCAACTTAGACCTTTTCTTATTGGTTAGAAAAGTCCAACCATCATTTTTGACTTGTTTTTATTGGTTCATAAATAATTAGGTTACAGAAAATATTCTAAGTACATTTTCTGTCAATTAAAATATATCGGGTCCAATAATTTATAACAGAAGCTGCTATAAATAAAATAGCAGATTATTTTCTGTGAAATATTTTTATTTCACAGATAAATTTTAAAAATTAAAAGATTCATTTCTGTGTCTCTCAGATTCGGGTTTAGTAAGATCTCTTGTCTCCGAATAAATCAAATAAGATTTTTCTCGACCTAAAAATTATTATTTCCTGACTCGAAGTAAATCTCACACAACGATCAAAAATAGTCTTAGAATGGTCAAAATAATTTTCTGTAACACAGAAAACACAAAACATTACAATTTAGCCATTTCTGTAACATAGCCAAAATTTGGGGTGTTACATAAGTCAGAGGCGCTGACTTCTTTTATAGTGGCTCATAATCGGTTATGCAATTTTCCATAACCGGTTATTATGAAAGTCAGCGGCACAAGATTCTGTTTTAATAGGTCATAATCGGTTATGGCTTTTCCTATAATTGATTATGCTAAACAAAATAATTAGTTATTGGAAATCAATAATCGATTATCTGAGAAAGTAGAAAGCATATCCCAGTGCCTCTATTGAGAGCATGTAATGTCCCCAACAATCACCAATGACTATTAATTGATTTGGATTATAAATAAAAGAGGTTGGGCATTTAAAATAAGTTGGAGAACTATCTAAAAATCATTCTTGAGTATTAAATTCGTGTTTCACATTCATTTTCTCCAAAACCCTATTTTTGAGCTTTAAAGTGTGAATCCTTGATACTCATATAACTTCAATTTGTATTATTCACTCTTAAGAGAGTTTCAATTCATCTACACTTTGATTAATCTGTAAAAGAGGGTGAGGTATCCCTCAAGGTTGTAAAGGGTGAGGTATCCCTTGAAGTTGAGGCTCAAACGCAAAGGGTGAGGTATCTCAAGGTGAGCTGAGTGTTCTATTATGTAAAGGTTGCAAGCACATGTTGAAACTTGAAGATATAGTAGAAAATATCAAGTGATTGCTTAAGGACTGGACATAAACCACAAGTGGATTAGTGGTTGAACCAGGATAAATCTTGTGTTTGTTTTTCTAAACTCAACTCCTTTACATTTGTATATTCATTTTACATGCATGCTTGAACACTCTCTGTTTTGGTTTATTTATTTGTGAGTGAAAGTATTTAATCTTCTTTATCCATTCATCTCTATCAATCAATAGCTTCAACAAAAATTGATAATCAAATGTTTTGCGAAAGATTTGTAAAAATATTTTACAAACTCAATTCACCCCCTCTTGAGTATTGAGACCACTTGGTAAGAAGTGGTATTAGAGCTAGACTCTTATGTAAAGAGCTTAACAGCTTCAAGAGAAGTGATGGCTTCAAGTGATTTTTCTTTCGAAAGTTCTTCTATAAATAGACCCCCCTATTTCAATAGGAATAGTTATACCTATTAGAAAGAAAGGATAAAATTTTTTATTGAAGCTATTGATATTGATGTGAGGGATGCCGTTGAAAATGGCCCTTTTGTTCCCACACATATAGTTGATGGTATAAGAACCAATACACTAAGAAGTGAATGGACGGATGAGGATAAAAAGAAGGTTCAATACAATTTGAGAGTCAAGAACATCATTACCATATCCTTGAGGCATGATGAATTCTTTAAGATGTCAAATTATAAGACCGCCCAAGAAATATGGGATACTTTACAAGTTGTCCATGATGGTACAAGTAAAGTAAAAGGATCAAGAATAAATACCCTCACTCATGAATATGAGCTATTTAGAATAAACCAAAGAGAAAGCATTTAAGAAATTCAAAAGAAGTTCACTCATATTCTAAATCATCTTGCTTCATTGGGAAATTTTTTTCCTAATGAAGATTTTATTAACAAAGTCTTGAGATGCTTGAGCAAGAATTTGTAACCCAAGGTAACGGCTATTGCGGAATCAAGGAATTTATCAACAATGACTCTAGCTAGTCTATTTAGGAAGCTCCAAGAACTTGAATTGAAGCTAAATAGGCTCAATCAAAATGAGGTGCATGACAAGAAGAAAAAGGAGATTGCTCTGAAAGTCATCTCCTCCACAATTGAAGATTATGATGAAGATGATAGAGAGGGAATAGAGAACCTTGAGTTAAATGAGGAAAATCTTAGTTTCCTTGTGAAAAAGTTTAGAAGATTCCTTATGAAGAAATGAATTCAAAGAAGGCCACGATTCCCTCCTAAGAAGACCTATCACAAATGGGAAGTAACTTCATCTACTCTAACATGCTATGAATGCTGAAAATCGGGATACATGAAGATGGAGTGTCCCGTCTTTCAAAATAAGGTGGAGAAATTTGAAAGGAGACCCTCAAAAAAAAAAGGAAGGAAGGAAGGAGAGCCTAGATAACATAGGAGGACAATGATATGGATTCTACCGATAGTTCAAAAAATGAAGAAGCTCGTTTATGTCTCATGGCTAAAGGAGAAGAAGAAAAAGAAGAAAGTGACCCTAAGGTAACTTCTTTTAACCTAGACTCTTCACCCTCTTATAGTGAATTCCAAGATGCTTTTGAAGAGTTGCATGATGAATCCATGAGGCTCACTAAAATGGTTTTATCTTCTAACAAAACAATCTCCTTATTGATAAACAAAGTTTCTATTTTAAACAAGGAGATCAATGAGCTCAAAATTGAGAATGAGACCTTGGGACTTATTGATGCCAATTCTTCATGCATGATTTGTTCTTTACATGATAATATACCTACACCCTCATCTTGCTCATCATGCAAAGTATTTGAAAATGAAATTGAAGATTTGAAATACACTCTTGCAAAATTTATTTTTGGAAGAGACAACTTGAATATATTACTAGAGAAACAAAGATGTGTTTTCCAAAAAGCTGGTTTTTGTATAATCCAAATAACTAACAAAAGTTTCTCAAGAATTTCTTTGTTTTCTCAAGTACATCAAGTAGCCCATTTATCAAATGCTTTCATTGTAGTAGGAAAGGATATAGTGCCTCAACATGCAATGTTAAGAAGAATATAAATACCAAGGTTGTAATTAAAATGGTTTGGGTCCCTAAGGGCACATTGCCTACATCTAACACACAAGGGCCCAAGAAAATTTGGGTACCAAAGGTTAAAATCTAAATGTATGTTGTAGGTGTACTTGAAGGCTAAGCGCTCAAATTGGTATCTTGATAGATGATTGCTCCAAGCACATGATCGGTGATGGCTCCAAGTTTTCCTTCCTTGTCCCCAAGAAGAATGTGCATGTAACATATGATGACAACAATAAAAGGAAGATCCTTGGAGTTGAAAAAGTTAGTAAAATTCCTTCATCTTCTATTAATAATGTTTTACTTGTTGAAGAGCTTAAACATAATTTGCTTAGCATTGGTCAATTATATGATAAAGGAAATATATTTATATTTGATTCTAATTATTTCATAATTGAAGGAAAATATGATAAGCAAGTTAAGTTTGTTGGTCATAGGGTCAATAACATATACATAATTAGCTTTGACGATATTTCCTCAAATGATGCTAGCATAGAAGGATTGTTCACATTCACATGGATCACTTAAATAAGTTGGTCTCAAAAGAACTAGTAATTGGACTTCCAAACCTTAAATTTGAAAAAGATAAACTTTGTGATGCATGTCAAAGGGAAAAGTAAGTAAAGGTCTCTTTTAAAGCTAAAAATGTTGTTTCAACTACTAAACATTTACAACTTTTGCACATGGATCTTTTTGGACCCTTTAGAACTATGAGCTTTGGTGAGAATTAATATGCATTAGTGATTGTGGATGATTTTTCTAAGTTTGCATAGACATTATTCCTAACTCACAAAAATGACGTTTTCCATCTTTTAAAAGACTTGCCAAAGTTATCCAAAATGAAAAGGATTTTTGCATTGCATCCATAAGAAGTGATCATGGTGGTGGGTTTGAAAATCATGATTTTAAATCCTTTTGTAATGAACATAGCATTAAGCATAATTTTTCTACCCCTATAACTCCACAACAAAATAGGGTTGTAAAAGGGAAAAATTGATCTTTAAAAGAAATAGCAAGAACTATGCTCAATGAGGCTAACTTGCCTAAGTACTTTTGAGCGGATGTGGTAAATATCACTTGTTATATTATGAATGGGGCCCTAATAAGGCCAATTTTAAAAAAAACCCCTTATGAGTTATACAAAGGAAGGAAGCCAAATGTTTTATACTTTCATGTCTTTAGATGCAAATGCTTTGTTTTAAACAATGGAAATGATAACTTAGGGAAGTTTGATGCTAAGTTTAATGAAAGAATATTTTTTGGCTATTCCATGCACAATAAAGCTTTTAGAATTTATAATAAAAGAACTATGACCATAGAAGAGTTCATTCATATTGCATTTGATGAAACTAACCCAAATGGCCTAAGAAAGGACTTAATTGATGATATTGTATAAATCTTGTCAAGAACACACTTGGAGAACCAAGAGAAAGTGGTCGAGAAGCAAGAAGAAAGGTTATTTGATTTCCCAAGACAAGAGGATTCATAAATCATGGACCTTCTCAATGAATGGAGGACATCAATATATCATCCTCTTGACAAAGTGATAGGTGATGTATCAAACGGGGTAACCACTCGAAACTCTCTTAGAGATGTATGCAATCATATGACTTTTGTATCTTAAGTTGAACCTAAAGACATAAATGAGACCATTAATGATGAACATTGGATCTTGGCCGTGCAAGATGAACTAAACCAATTTGAGAGAAATCAAGTTTGGGAATTAGTTCCAAGGCCCAATGATCATCCCATAATTGACACTAAATAGGTATATAGGAACAAACTTGATGAAACAAGTTTAATAATAAGAAACAAAGCTAGACTTGTTGCTAAAAGTTATAATAAAGAAGAAGGCATATATTATGAAGAAACATATGCTCTCGTAGCTAGATTAGAGGCCATAAGAAAGCTACTTGCATATGCATCCATAATAGATTTCAAACTTTATTAAATGGATGTTAAAAGTACTTTCTTAAATGATTTTATATAAGAAAAGGTGTATGTGAAATAACCTTCTGGTTTTGAAAATTTTGAAATGCCCAACCATGTTTTTAAATTGAAAAAGGCCTTGTATGATTTAAAACAAGCTCTTAGAGCTTGGTACGAAAGATTGAGCAAGTTCCTTTTAGAAAAAGGCTTCTCCAGAGGCAAGATTGATATTACTATCTTTATCAAACATAAAAAGCATGACATATTTCTTGTTCAAATATATATTGATGATATTATATTTGATGCCACTAATGAGCCTCTTTGCAAGGAGTTTTCTAACATTATGCAAAATGAGTTTGAGATGTCTATGATGGGTGAGATGAATTTCCTTCTTTGGTCTCCAAATCAAGTAAACAAGTGATAGGACTTTCATAAGTCAATCCACATATTGCAAGGAGCTATTCAAGAATTTTGGAATGGATAATGTCAAGCATATGACTACACCAATGAGAACTTCTTGTTATTTGGACAAGGACGAAAAAGGTAAATCTGTAGAAATCTCAAAATACAGAGGTATGATTAGCTCACTCCTTTATCTTATAACAAGTAGGCTAGATATTATATTTGGTGTGTGCATGTGTGCTAGGTTTCAAGCAAATCCTAAAAAATTACACCTTTGTGCTGTAAAAAGAATTATGAAATATCTAATAGGCACTTCACAAATGGGTTTGTGGTACCCTAAGGGTGTGATAATCATATATTTGATACATTAATAAACCCTCTTTTTAGTCATTTACACTCTCCATGTACTTAATTGATTGAGTTTGGTTATGTTTTGTAAGTTTGGACTCAAATTGGACTAAATTGAATTTTTCAGCATGAATTACATCTTACACTATTTCTGTATTTGGGCCATATAAGGTTGTAGATGGCTGTTTGAGTTGATTCTAATGGCATTCGAAAGATAAGAAAGAGCTCTACAACTTTTGTGAAGACCTAAAAGGCCCAATTGTTACCAAGTGGCTTCCAGTACTCAAGAGGGAGGGTGAATTGAGTATTAAAACTTTTTCGCAAAACCTCTTTTTAATTAACACGAATATCAAAAGCTTAATAAATAAATGCACAGAAGGAATGAGAAGAAGAAAAAAAACAATGAAGAACAGTGAAAAATAAATGTGCAATAAAATAAATTGCATAAAATAAAGAGATTAGGGAAAAGAGAAGCAGGCACAATATTTATCCTGGTTCGACCACTAACCCACTTGTGGTCTACGTCCAGTCCTCGAAAGCCGTGATTTTTCACTAAGTATACAAGCTTCAATAGGTGCTTGCTACTGTTACAAAATAGAGCACTTTTCACACACAGGGACACTCTACCCTTGTGCTAAAGTCTCAGCCCGCAGGGATACCTCACCCTTATTCAAACCTTGAGGGATACCTCACCCTCGATACAGAATATCAGAAAATAGAGATGAAGAGAAACTCTCACTCAGAGTAAGTAATACAAATTGAAGTGCTAATAGAGCTCTCACAGAAATATCTCAAAGTTTTTAACCAAGAAGAGCGTAGAAAATAGTTTTCACAAAAATAGAGTAATCAGAAAATAGTTCAGAATTATGGACAATGGAAAACGTGACCCAGGCTTGCTATTTATAGCAAAACTAGGTTAATTAGCCATTGGGTATAATTAATAGTAATTAATACTAATTAAAATTCTTGTCTATTTGCATTTACGTAAACACAAGTTCCGTGTTTATTCGAATAGAGTAAAGGCTTATTCAAATAACACTGTTTCTGAAAAACTCATTTGAGATGGGTTATTCGAATAACCAACCTGTTATTCGAATAACTCTGTTAAAACCAGAGTTTGTGAAAATGCATGGTTATTCGAATAAAGACTCAGTTATTTGAATAACGTGTTTAAAAAGAAGTTCAGAAAGAAAGGTTTTATTCGAATAATGTATGATTTATTCGAATAACTCACTCAAAGCTTAGTTCTGAAAAACTTCATTTATTCGAATAAGGAAAGCTTTATTCGAATAGCCACTTACAAAACAGATTTCTGAAAACCTTAGTTATTCGAATAACGGGGTAGTTATTCGAATAACATCTTTTAGAAAACAAACCACGTGAGGATAGTTATTCGAATAAGCAAAGCTTTATTCGAATAACTCAGTTCAAAAAGAGTTTCAAAAAGATGTTTTCAAGGATACTGAGTTTGAAAACAATTTTTTCCTTTTCTTTCAAAAAACAAAGAGATATCAATGTGAGCTCCGTACAATAGATCCTAAGTCCTAATGCTAATCAAATATAAACTCGGACTTGGTCTATATATCATCTTCATTTATTCTTCCCGTTTGTTATCATCAAAACAAGTCTTCAAAGGTAAGCATCCAAACACATTCTCCCCCTTTTTGATGATGACAAACTATCAATAAGACTATCAATGAGAAAAGCGTTAGTGCATATAATTGGAATTCACAAAAAGGTATAAAAGCTTACTCCCCCTCTTTAAATAAGAGGTAATATATATCAGATATGTGCGCAGCTCCCCCTTTCAATTTGAATCCAATCCTATTTTTAAATTTACTTGTCTTTTCTCAATTAAAGTCAAATGAAAAGAAAAGATCAAATATTTCTCCCCCTTTTGTTATGAGCAAAAAGGTGGGGTAAGTCTCATCAGATATAAAAGTACATAATAGGAGATATACTCATATTAAAAGATCAACAAGAAACAATATTTATTCATTTATATAAAGAGTCAAATACACAAGCCAGAAAATAAAACAACATAAAGCCAAAGACAAACAGCCTAAGAACAAAAGAAAACTAAAAGTAAGCATCCGGAGGTGGTGGTGAAGAAGCTGGTGCAGGAGCAGGTGAAGCAGATCGAAGTGCCGCAACCTCACGTTCAACGCCTTCTATTCTGTCAAATAGAATAGAGAAAGTATGTTCCATGTACGCTCTATTTCTTACAAGGTGGCCATGATCTGTTCCAAAGTGACAGGAGCAGGAGCAGCAGCAGGTACGTCAGCAGGAGCAGTAGGAGCATCAGCAGGGTCAACCTCGTCCTCAGCAACCTCATCTGGATACACCCAGCCTTCATCGATTTGGATCATCTTCATCTTTCGTAAAGTGTGAGTTCCAAAGACGTTGTGGTGCGTCATAGCAGTAGCTCGCTCAGTCTCCAAGACCTGAGGATACTTGCTCAGCAAGGTTGTGACAAGAATGCCATAAGGCAAGTCAGATTTCTCCTTGCCCTTGGCCCGCATCATGTGCCTCATGATGAACACAGGCTAGTTGACCTGATGGCCATTCTTCAGGAACCACAGTATGAAGACATCTTCCTCACTGAGGTAGGCGTAGTTTCCACCGCGAGGAGCCAGGATGTGAGCATAGGCGTAATGCAGAAGCCTATCTTGGCTCTTCAGCATTCCACCCTTGAGACCCTTATTAGGTAGGGCAGTACCAGGTTTCAGCAGGTCCTCAACTGCTTGAACTTTGTTGAAGTCTTCAAGGAAGGGCATGTCATCCTCTTCAACAAGGGCACCGGAGAACTGCAGCCCGAACAAAGTTGACCAGTTCAGTGGTGTGATCACGATGTTCTGATCACATACCTCAGAAAGAAGATTCTGGCCATCGAAAGCCAGATTGCAGAAGAACATCTTCACCAAGGCTAGATAGATGGTGGCTCAGTGAGAGCAGAGCTGAAGAACTCCCTGGTTTTACAGCAGGGTCAGGAAGTCGAAGCCGCGGTGCTGCTGGAAGAAAGAGAGATCCAGATACTTGGGTTGAACCAAGTTTTGCTCCCAGAAGTGTGAGATGAAGAGCCTTCTCAGATCAAGAGGGTTGGTGCCTGGAGCATTCTTCGTGTGAGGACATTTGCTGGAGGAGGAAGCCATGGAGGAAGGTGAGAGAGAGAAGAAAAAGACGCAGAGAGTGAAAGGGTTGAGAGCAGAGAAGAGTAGAGAAGGTAGAGGGTGAAAAGATTTGGGCGCGCAGGGGTTTATTTAAAGAACCCTGTGTTTATTCGAATAAACAGAGGTTTATTCGAATAAACCTTGCAGGAAAGCTGAACAGACAAGCGCGCAGGAAACTGAATAGGTGTGGCAGCTAGGGTTTATTCGAATAAGAAGTGTTCTATTCGAATAAAACAACTGGGAAAGCCAAGCATTTTGGCTAGCTGAAAAGGTTTATTCAAATAACTATGGGAGTTATTCGAATAGACTGAGGCCAATCAGTCAGCACTGAGAGAAACAGGTTCAGGTTATTCGAATAACCTGAGGTCTATTCGAATAGACAGAGATTAAGATCAAAACCTGATAAAGAAGGTCACTGGTTATTCGAATAAAGAGGGATTTATTCGAATAAGCAGAGGGCAGAAAGAAACACTGATAAACGAAGGCTTCTGGTTATTCGAATAGGGAATATGTTATTCGAATAAGCAGAGATGAAAAACACACAGGGTTAAGCAAAGGTATCAGTTTATTTGAATAAACTGAATGCTATTCGAATAAGGCTGATGTACAACACACAATTTAACTATCAATGAAGGAGTTTATTCGAATAAGGCCTTGCCTATTCGAATAAAGCTAACACAGAAGCATGTACGTATATGAAATTAAAGGCATATAAACATGATAATGATCAGCAATAAATAAGAAAATCAAATATTTGATTGATCAATTATGCTTAATTCTCCTCGAATATAAAAAAATGCTTCTTTTGCTAAGGGTTTAGTAAAGATATCTGCAAGTTGCTTAGATGTTTCAATAAACTCAAGAATGCAGTCCCCTTTTTGTACATGATCTCTGATAAAGTGATGTCTTATCTCTATATGCTTTGTTCTAGAATGCAGTATTGGATTCTTAGAGATATTTATTGCACTAGTGTTATCACATCTTATCGGGATATGATCAAGCTGAAGACCGTAGTCTAAGATTTGTTGCTTCATCCAAAGGATTTGAGCACAGCAACTCCCGGCTGCAACATATTCAGCCTCAGCGATAGACAATGCCACACTGTTTTGTTTCTTACTATGCCAAGAAACTAAAGAACTACCAAGCAAGTGGCATGTCCCACTAGTACTTTTTCTGTCCAATTTGCACCCAGCAAAATCAGAGTCAGAATAGCCTATTAGGCTACAAGAGGCACCCTTAGGGTACCACAAGCCCATTTGTGAAGTGCCTACTAGGTATTTCATTATACGTTTTACAGCACTTAAGTGAGATTCCTTAGGGTTTGCCTGATATGTAGCACACATGCATACACTAAACATAATGTCTGGCCTACTAGCAGTAAGATAAAGGAGAGATTCGATCATACCTCTATATTTCGTTATTTCTACTGATTTACCTCCTTCATCTTTGTCCAAGTAGCAAGACGTGCCCATCGGAGTGGCCATGTGTTTAGCGTTTTCCATTTCGAATCTCTTGAGCAATTCCTTGCAGTATTTTATTTGACTTATGAAGGTCCCTTCATTCGTTTGTTTGATTTGAAGTCCAAGGAAGAAATTCAATTCTCCCATCATTGACATTTCAAATTCATTCTGCATTGACTTAGCAAAATCTTTGCAAAGGGATTCATTAGTAGCACCGAAGATAATATCATCCACATATACTTGCACAAGAAGAATGTCATGTTTTTTATTTTTATTAAAAAGAGTAGTATTGACTTTTCCTCTTGAAAAACCATTTTCCAAAAGAAACTTACTCAACCTTTCATACCAAGCTCTAGGAGCTTGCTTTAAACCATATAAGGCATTTTTAAGTTTAAAAACATGGTTGGGCAGTTCATGATTTTCAAAACCTGGAGGTTGTTCAACGTATACCTCCTCTTGAATAAAACCATTTAGAAAAGCACTCTTGACATCCATTTGATATAATTTGAAATCCATGATGCAAGCGTAAGCAAGTAACATTCTAATAGCTTCTAATCTAGCTACAGGTGCATAGGTTTCTTCATAATCTATTCCTTCTTCTTGATTATACCCTTTAGCAACCAATCTAGCTTTATTTCTAGTTATTAACCCATTTTCATCAAGTTTGTTTCTAAAAACCCATTTAGTTTCAATTATAGGGTGATTATTAGGTCTAGCAACTAATTCTCAAACTTGATTTCTTTCAAACTGATTTAATTCCTCATGCATAGCTAAGATCCAATGTTCATCATCAAAAGCTTCAATTAAATCCTTAGGTTCAATTTGAGAAACAAAAGCTAAGTGATTACAAGTATTCCTAAGGGAGTTATGAGTACTTACACCTTTAGATACATCACCGATAATTTGATCAAGGGAGTGATATTTTGAAATTCGCCATTATTTGGGAAGTTCCAAATCTTGCGAATCTTCTTGTCTTTGTTCATCCTCTTTCTCCTTGATTTCCTTTTCTTTACTGTCCAAATGTGTTTCCGCCAAGATTTCTGCAACATCATCAGCAACAAGATCCTTTCTCGATCCACTTTGGTCAGTTTCATCAAATGCAACATGTATAGATTCTTCAATAGTCATAGTTCTTTTATTGTAAATGCGAAAAGTTTTACTATGATTTGAATAGCCAAGAAATATACCTTCATCAGACTTAGCATCAAACTTGCCTAAATTATCTTTTCCATTGTTTAAAACAAAACATTTGCAACCAAAAACATGAAAGTGTAAGACATTTGGCTTTCTTCCCTTATACAACTCATATGGGGTTTTCTTGAAAAAAAGGCCTTATAAGAGCCCGGTTCATTACATAACAAGCTGTATTTACAGCATCCACCCAAAAGTACTTAGGAAGAGCAGCCTCATTAAGCATAGTTCTCGCCATTTCTTCTAAAGAACGGTTTTTCCTTTCTACAACTCCGTTTTGTTGCGGAGTTCTAGGGGCAGAGAAATTATGATTAATGCCATGTTCATCACAGTAATTTTCAAAAACATTGTTTTCAAATTCGCCACCATGGTCACTTCTTATAGAAGAGATTTGAAATTTTTTTCATTTTGAATAACTTTGGCAAGTCTTTTAAAAGCTATAAATGCATCATTTTTATTTGCAAGAAATAAAGTCCATGTAAACCTAGAAAAATCATCCACAATCACTAAAGCATAGTAATTCCCACCAAAACTCATAATTCTAGAGGGTCCAAACAGATCCATGTGCAAAAGTTGTAAAGGTCTAGAAGTTGAAACTATATTTTTTGCTTTAAAAGAGACCTTTACTTATTTACCCTTTTGACATGCATCACATAATTTATCTTTTATAAAATTAAGCTTGGGTAGTCCAATTACTAGCTCTTTAGAGACCAACTTCTTTAAGTGATCCATGTGAATGTGTGCAATTCTCCTATGCCATAACCATGAATCATCATTCTTACTTAAAAGGCATTTCGCATCATTTGAAGATATATCATCAAGACTAATCATATAGATGTTGTTTACTCTATGACCAATGAATTTAACATGCTTGTCATTTTTATCTTCAATTATGCAACAGTTTGAATCAAATATAACTTTATTTCCCTTATCACATAATTGACTAATACTAAGCAAGTTGTGTTTCAAACCCTCAACAAGCAGCACATTTTCAATAGAGAAGTTGGGGTTCTTACCGACTTTGCCGATTCTAAGAATTTTACCCTTGTTGTTATCGCCATAAGTGATGTGTCCATGATTCTTGGGAATAAGTATGGTGAATTTAGAGTCGTCCCCGGTCATGTGTTTGGAGCAGCCGTTATCAAGATACCAATTTGAACTCCTGGCTTTCAAGCACACCTACAACACAAATTTAGTTTTTAACTTTTGGTACCCAAACTTTCTTGGGTCCTTGTGTGTCAGTTTTGGGTATAGTACCCTTGGGAACCCAAACCATTTTTGTTCCAACTTTTGTATTTATATTTTTCCTTGCATTACATGTTGATGCACTATGTCCTTTTCTTCCATAGTAAAAAAATTTAATAAAAGGACTACTTGGAATACTAGAATGCACAAAGAAATTTTTATAGAGTTTTTGTTGATTTTTCGGATTATAGCCTATCCTGGCTTTTTGAAAAACCATTCTTTGTCTTCCTAATAAAATATTTAAGTTATCCCTTCCAAATGTGAATTTAGAGAGAGTATTCTTTAGGTCTTTGTTTTCCTTTTCAAGTATATGACATGAAGAACAAGATGATGAAGTAGAAGCATGTGAAGAATGATTTATGCATGCATCAATGATTCCTAAAGTTTCATTTTCAATTTTCAATTCTTCTATTTCTTTATTTAAAGCAATAATTTGATTTTCTAAAGAAGAAGTTGTTTTCTTAGATGAAGAGATAATTTTTGTAAGTTTTAAAGATTCTTCATGTAGTTCCTCAAAAGCATCTTGTAACTCATCATAAGAGGGCAATAAAGTATTAGAACTTACCTCATTTTCACTTTCTTCTTCATCTCCTTTTGTCATGAGACATAGTTGAGCCTCTTCGCTATCTGAGCTGTCAGTTGAGTCTATGTCGTTTTCATCCCACGCTATATAGGCTTTTCTTCCTTTCCTTTCCTTAAAGGGTTTCTTTTCAAATTTCTCCTTCTTCTTTTGATAAACAGGACACTCCATTTTCATGTGACCAGGTTTGCCACATTCATAGCAAGTTGGGGTCGATGAAGTTCCTTCGCCTTTGAAGTGAGTCTTTTTCGGAGGGAAGGAAGGTCTTCTTTGTTTTCCCTTTTTCCTGAGAAATTTACCAAACCTTTTAACCAACAAACTCAGATTTTCTTCACTTACCTCTATATTCTCTTCATCATCATTGTCGAATGTTGATGAAGTGGCTTTGAGCGCTATCCCCTTTTTCTTTTTATCGTTTTCTTCGCTTTGGCTTAATCTGCTTAACTCCAACTCGTACTCATGAAGTTTTCCAAAGAGGGTAGCTAAAGTCATTGTGGACAGATCCCTCGATTCGGATATAGCTGTCACTTTGGGTTGCCAAATCCTGCTAAGACATCTCAAAACTTTGTTAATCAAATCTTCATTAGAAAAGCTTTTGCCTAAAGATGCAAGATGATTAACTATGTGGGTGAACCTCTTTTGCATTTCCTGAATGCTTTCTCCTTAGTTCATTCTGAATAATTCATATTCACGAGTTAGAGAGTTTATTCTCGATCTCTTAACTTCACTAGTACCCTCATGGGTAACTTGCAAAGTATCCCACATTTCTTTAGCAGTTTTACAATTTAAAATTCTAAAAAACTCATCATATCCCAATGCAGTAGTAATAATATTTTTGGCCTTTAAATTAAATTAAACTTTTCTTTTGTCTTCATCAGACCATTTATTTCATGGTGTTTCGATCCTTACACCATCGATCTCATGTGTGGGTATAACAGCGCCGTTTTCGATAGCATCCCAAACATCTAGATCAATAGCTTTGATGAATATTTTCATTCTTTCCTTCTAATATGCGTAACCATCCCCATTGAAAAAGGGTGGTCGATTTATGGAAGATCTTTCTGAAAAACCATTTGAAGAAGCCATATACTCTTGAAGCTGCTAAGCTCTTTATACAAGAGTCTAGCTCTGATACCACTTGTTACCAAGTGGCTTCCAGTACTCGAGAGGGGGGGTGAATTGAGTATTAAAACTTTTTCACAAAATCTCTTTTTAATTAACACGAATATCAAAAGCTTAATAAATAAATGCACAGAAGGAATGAGAAGAAGAAAAGAAATAATGAAGAACAGCAAAAAATAAATGTGTAATAAAATAAATTGCATAAAATAAAGAGATTAGGGAAAAGAGAAGCAGGCACAGTATTTATCCTGGTTCGACCACTAACCCACTTGTGGTCTACGTCCAGTCCTCGAAAGCCAAGATTTTTCACTAAGTATACAAACTTCAATAGGTGCTTGCTACCGTTACAAAATAGAGCACTTTTCACACACAGGGACACTCTACCTTTGTGCTAAAGTCTCAGCCCGCAGGGATACCCCACCCTTATACAAACCATGAGGGATACCTCACCCTCGATACAGAATATCAGAAAATAGAGATGAAGAGAAACTCTCACTCAGAGTAAGTAATACAAATTGAAGTGCTAATAGAGCTCTCACAGAAATATCTCAAAGTTTTTAACCAAGAAGAGCGTAGAAAATAGTTTTCACAAAAATAGAGTAATCAGAAAATAGTTCAGAATTATGGGCAATGGAAAACGTGACCCAGGCTTGCTATTTATAGCGAAAACTAGGTTAATTAGCCATTGGGTATAATTAATAGCAATTAATACTAATTAAAATTCTTGTCTGTTTCCATTTACGTAAACACAAGTTCCATGTTTATTCGAATAGAGCAAAGGCTTATTCGAATAACATTGTTTCTGAAAAACTCATTTGAGATGGGTTATTCGAATAACCAACCTGTTATTCGAATAACTCTGTTAAAACCAGAGCTTGTGAAAATGCACGGTTATTCGAATAAAGACTCAGTTATTCGAATAACGTGTTTAAAAAGAAGTTCAGAAAGAAAGGTTTTATTTGACTAACGTATGATTTATTTGAATAACTCACTCAAAGCTTAGTTTTGAAAAACTTTATTTATTCGAATAAGGAAAGCTTTATTCGAATAGCCACTTACAAAATAGATTTCTGAAAACCTTAGTTATTCGAATAATGGGGTAGTTATTCGAATAACATCTTTTAGAAAACAAACCACGTGAGGATAGTTTTTCGAATAAGCAAAGCTTTATTCGAATAACTCAGTTCAAAAAGAGTTTCAGAAAGATGTTTTCAAGGATACTGAGTTTGAAAACAATTTTTCTCTTTTCTTTCAAAAAACAAAGAGATATCAATGTGAGCTCCATATAATAGATCCTAAGTCCTAATGCTAATCAAATATAAACTCGGACTTGGTCTATATATCATCTTCATTTATTCTTCCCGTTTGTTATCATCAAAACAAGTCTTCAAAGGTAAGCATCCAAACACACCAATCACACGTTTGGATAACTCAAATTAGAGTTGAAGCAAGAAATAGGGTACTGATCTTGACAGCTTGACATATGTATACTGTTCATCACATAGCTCAGGCTATAAGATGTCAAATGAGCTTACAGTTTTATGGTTGATAGTCAAGACCCAAATCTATAACTTTTATGTTGAACACGTTTCCATATTTTGAGGTCTAATGGGTCATATTAGGCTTGGAAGTCAGAATAGAGGAGATGTCACTGGGCTTGATCAGTGTGCAATAATTGGGCCATATCTTGGGCTATAGTTGGTCTTTGGAGCTGCAATTTTACCAGAAGATAGTTAAGATCCAGGCATACAACTTTTATATGGACTACTTGGTCAGAAAATGACGAATGCAATGACTTCAGAGCTAAATGATTTCGGAGACAAAGAATCTCCATAATTTTTCACTCATCAAAAGTCATTTGGCATTTTCCACTCATCCACTCACTCATGACTCAGCCCTCTTGTCATTTTGTACCCCTAATCCTCTATAAAAAGGATCCTTGGCTAATCATTGAAGGTGCTAAGTGTTAGATACCAAAATGATGTTATTTTGTTACTAGTTTTTCTTGTAGTAGTTTTTCTTTGTTCTAAATTGAAGTCTTGTTCTTCTTCTTCTTATTCTCTCTTTCTTTCTTCTTATCTATGAGTAACTAAGTTTCATTTTACTTGGGTGAAAGGGTGAAACACTTGATAATGAAATAAGGTTAGATTCATTTCTTTCTTGTGCTTAAATGATATATTTTCAAGTGGTCATTATACTTGTTGTATTTTGCTTCCAATCAATTTAGAAACTCTCCTTGTAAAGTGGAGATCTTGATTTGTTGTAGATAAGATTTTGGTACAATGAATGCTTGATCCCATTTATGAGTGGTGGTGTTAACAGATGATTAAAGGAATCATAATATAATTACGTATATAATTTTTAATGAACTTTGAACATTGTATTTTCCGATTGGAACCTCCATTATGTGTGGATTCTAATTGAGTTATAAAAAGAATTAATCTTGTCCTTATTTTATTTACCAAGAATGGATCTCCTAACCTAAGTAAGTTTTTTTTTATTTGTGACTAAGTTTTATCACTATTATTGTTGTGTCAAAATATTTACCTTACGACAAATAATTTTTCTTCATCAACTCCTTGTGGATCGACTTTGGACTCCCGAGAACTTATTACTTGAAACAACCTGCACTTAAGTTTACAACTTTTAATCCGCATCAAGTTTTTGGCGCCGTTGTGGGGGACTTGAGTTGAAAAATAAATTTATGGTGTAAATATTTTGTATATATAGTTATTTTTTTTCTTGTGGATCTTGTATATATATATTTTTTGTACTCTTTTAATTTTTTTCTCTTTGTACTTACTATCGTACTAACTTAGTGGGGGAAACTCTCCCTTAACCCTGTATAATCTATAATCATTAATGAAATAATCTTTCTTCATCTCTTCTTTCTCGTTGGAGCAAAAAATCAGCTCTGCCGATTCTTTGGTTTTCATATTTTAATTTTACTTTCTGTACTTTATTTTTTGCACTTTATTTTCTAACTCTCTAACTTACTAACCTACTAACCTTTTAATTTTCTTGCTTACTAGCTTACTAACTATCTAACTTTTTACTTTATCAGTTATCTAACTGTTTATTTTACCTGCTTCTAACATTTTAATTTACTTGTTACTAACTTTTTAATTTATTTGCTTATTAATTTATTTGGTAGTTGGTTTATACCATACCTTTGTTAATATATTTATTTAGTAGTCAATTTCTACCACACCCTTGTTAATATATTTATTTACTATGTATAATATATATATATATATATATATATATATATATATATGGTGGCGATTTATACCACATCTTTGTTAATATTTAAAGGCAGGTTTATACCGCCAACTTGTACATTTTTTTCTATTTTAAGTTACTTGTTTATGCTTAATTAGTACCGTGATTTAAATTCTGGTCATTTGGTTAAAGTTAATCCTAGTACTTTACATATTAATTTGTTTGAATCACAATCACACACATCAAACACAATGGCTGAAAACAAAACTGTGCATGATAAACATGAAAATCAACTGTTGCGAACCATGCGTGAGTATTTTCAACCATCTCGAAATTCTAGTCCATCATGTTTTATCTTTCCACTCAATCCAAACAATTTTAGATTCAAGCCAGGTATGAATTCTTTGCTTCCTAATTTCCATGGTTTAGAATCTGAAATCCATATTTACATCTAAAAGAATTTGAAGAAGTATGTATTGCTTTTAATGATCAAACTTGCATTGAAGAGATTGTTAAGCTTAAATTATTTCCTTTTTCTTTGAAAGATAAACCAAAAACTTAACTTAACACTTTGAAACTAAGATCAATTAGCACATGGCAATAAGTGTAAGGTGAGTTTTTAAAGAAATTTTTTCCAACACATAAAACCAATGTTTTGAAAAGACAAATCCAAAATTTTTCCCAAAATTCAAATGAAGCATATTTTCAAAGTTGGGAACGTTTTAAAGATTTGTTGAATTCTTGCCCACATTATGGTTTTGAAAAATGACACACTTTAAGCTTCTTTTATGAAGGGTTAACACCTGAAACCAAATAATTTATGAAAATAATGTGCAATGGTGAGTTTCTTGATAAAGAACCTGAATAAGCATTTGACTATTTAGACCATTTGGCTGAAAATTCTTAATCTTGACATGGTACTAATCATTCTGAAAATTCAATTAGATATAACCTTTCAAATGCTAGTAAAAAAAATATCATCTTAGTCAAGAAGAAGATTTAAATGCTAGGTTTGCTAGTTTGGCTAGAAAGGTTGAAGCCATGAAATCAGCAAAAGTAAAAGAAATCAAATCTGTGCAAAATGAAGAAATTTGTAGCATTTGTGATGAATTTGGGACACTCAACAAATGAATGTCGAAAAATTTTTGTTTTTAAAAAATTTGTGCATGAGCAAGTAAATGCAATGAATAATTTTAAAAAGGCATTCACTTTTTCTTTTTCAGATACATACAATCCGGGATGGAGAAATCACTCGAATTTCAATTAGAGGGCCAATAATCAAGCTCAATTTATGCAATCACCACCTCCTCAAGCACAACAAGACTCTCAAAATTCTCAAGGATGTAAACCTTATGTCCCACCATATAGGAAAAACCTTGAAGGAATATTGCATACATTCATGGAAAAATAAGAGGCCATTAATAACTAAAACACTCAAGCCATGATTGACATAAAAGACACTCTTGTAAAACTTTCTTCTGCACTCGCCATTCACGAGAAAGGAAAGTTTTCATCTCAACCTCAACCAAATCCTAAGGGTCAGTACAGCCTAAATGAGGGTAGTTTAGAAAACCAACAAAGAGATCAAGTTCAGTCCATGATAACTCTTAGGAGTCAAAAAGTTGTTGAAAAATAAATTCCTGAACCTTATGAGAAAGATGATGAGTCACCTAGCCAAAAGGAGACTAAACCCTCACCTTCAGCCCCATTTTCTCAAGCATTAAACAATTCAAGTAAAGTGAACCATAACAGTGACATTTTTAAAATCCTTAAACAAATGAAGGTCAATATTCCTCTGTTAGATGCTTTCAAACAAATTCCTTGTTGTGTTAAATTTTTGAAGGACATGTGCACTATTAAAAGGAAACATAATGTTAAAAATAATACCTTTTTGACTGAATAAGTAAGCTCCATTCTTCAAAACAATAATGAGTTGAAATATAAAGACCCTGGTTGTCCTACAGTTTCATGCATTATTGGAGAACATAAAATTGAACAAGCTTTACTTGATCTTGGTGCTAGTGTTAATTTGCTTCCATATTCAATTTATCAACAACTCAACCTAGGTGAGTTAAAATCGACTTCTGTAACTCTTCTGCTTGCTGATAGATCAATTAAAATACCAAAAGGAATAGTGAAAGATGTGTTAGTACAAGTTGATAAATTTATATATCCTGTGAATTTTATTGTCTTGGAAAATGAGCCTATGGTTGATAGCTCTAAGTCAATTCCTGTTATTTTAGGTCTCCCATTTTTAGCAACATTTAATGCTTTAATAAATTACAGAAATGGAGTGGTGAAGCTGACATTTGGAAATATGACATTAGAGCTTAATTTTTTCAACATGTGCAAGCAACCACATGAAGTCTATGATGAAAAAGAAGAAATTAAAGGGATTGAGTCCATTATAGATGATCATCTTCAAATCAGGAGTTCTTCTGACCTATTAGAAATTTGTTTAATTAATTCATTTGATTCAGCTACACAATTAGATGATGATGTTTCTTAAGTATGCTCTTTACTTGATTGTACACAGGTAATGGAATACAAAGGATGAAAGCCGAGATTCGAAGAGCTAAAACCCATGAATGATGATACCCATGAATAAGTACCCACACTAGAACTAAATCCATTACCTGATGGGTTTAAGTACACATTTATGGGAGAAGAACAAAACTTTCTAGTGGTAATTTCCTCATCCCTGACCAAAGAATAAGAAGGTATGCTGATAGAAGTACTTAAAAGGCATAAAAGTGCAATTGGATGGACATTAAAGGATATAAAAGCCATTAATCCATTAATTTGTACTCATAGAATACATTTAGAGGATAATGCTAAAACATCTCAACAATCTTATAGAATACTTGATGTTGGAATTATCTATCCTATTTTTGATAGCCAATGGGTAAGCCGTACACAAGTTATGCCTAAGAAATATGGAATAAAAGTGGTTGAAAATGAAAAAGGTGAATTAATACCTACCCGAGTCTCATCTAGTTGGCGTATGTGTATTGATTTTAGAAAATTGAATGCAGCCACTAGGAAAGATCATTTTCCCTTGCCATTTCTTGATCAGATTCTGGAAAGAGTAGCAGGACATCCCTACTATTATTTTCTTGATGGTTATTTAGGATATAATCAAATACCAATTGCATTAGAGGACCAAGAAAAGACTATTTTTATTTGCCCATTTGGCACTTTTGCATATAGAAGAATGTCTTTTGGTCTTTATAATGCTCCGAAAACTTTTCAAAGATGCATGTTAAGTATTTTTAGTGACATGATTGAGTATTATTTAGAAATTTTCTTAGATGACCTGACAGTTTTTGGAAATTCTTTTGAAAATTATCTTGATAATTTGGAAAAAGTTCTTAAAAGATGCTAAGAAAAAGGATTTGTGTTAAATTGGGAAAAATGTCATTACATGATTACATCAGGAATAGTATTAGGTCATTTGATATTTTCTAAGGGAATTGAAGTTGATAAGGCTAAAGTTAAATTAATTGCTCATTTGTCTTCCCCGAAAACAATCAGAGAAGTTCGTTCCTTTTTAGGACATGCAGGATTTTATAGAAGATTCGTTAAGGACTTTAGTGTCATATCTAGACCTTAATGTAATCTTCTAACAAAAAATGCAGAATTTGATTGGACCCAAGATTTTCAAAAATCTTTTGAAAAATTAATCAATCTTTTGACTTATGCTCCTAACATGTAATTCCCTGACTGGTCTTTGCCTTTTGAGTTAATGTATGATGCTAGTGATTTTACTATTAGTGCTGTTTTAGGATAGAGAAGGGAATGTAAGCCTCATGTAATTTATTACGCAAGTTGAACTTTAAATAGTGCACAAATGAATTACACCACTACTGAAAAAGAACTACTTGCTGTAATTTTTGAATTGGACAAATTTTGAGCTTATTTAATTAGTTCTTCAATTGTTGTTTTCACTGATCATGCTGCTGTTAGATATTTAATGTCTAAGCAGGATGCCAAACCTAGGTTGATACTGTGAATCTTGTTACTTCAAGAGTTCATCATCACAATCAAAGACAACAAAGGAGCCAAAAATGTTATTGCGGATTATTTGTCCAAGCTGACAACAGGCTCATCTTTTGATAGCACACCTATCAATGATTCTTTTCTTGATGAATTTTTATTTTCTGTCAATTCCATGCCTTAGTTTGTTAACATTGTTAATTTTCTTGTAACATGTAAGATGCCGCCTCAGTGGACACACCAAGACAAAAAGAAGTTTTTGATTGAGGTGAAAAATTTCTATTGGGATGACCTATATTTGTTCAAATATTGTCCTGATCAAATCTTTCAGAGATGTGTACCAGACAATGAGTTCTTTGTGTTCCTGGTTAAGTGGCGGATAACGGTACTTCGTGACTCTCAAGTCAGTTTATTTTTCAGTTTCCCATAATAATTGATTCATTCTCCTTCAAAATGGATGTCATTCTCTCAAATCTAAGAAAAAATTTCACTTCTTTTCTTTAAATGCTCTAACAAAAATCTACAAAGCCAAGCGTAAAAGACCGAGACTGTTAATGCATAAGGGCATCCCAGAAGATATTCACTGGTTAATCAAAGCAAAAGTTCATTTAGCTAGTGAATCTTTCGATTCATTTGTCCCATACATGCCGAGTCTTAGTGAAAATTCTTATTCTAAAAAGAGAAGAGCAAAAAGAATGAATGTTTGTTACAAGTGTGTGCGATGGAATTGTAACATGCGATGTTGTTCTTTAGGGATGGTTTTTGTAAACAACGAAGATAAAATTTTCTTCATTAAGAATGGACTGAGTAAGGACTCATTAGATAATATCTTATTGATGATTATCATATATTTGATACATTAATAAGCCTTCATTTTTATTTATTTACATTCTCCATGCACTTAATTGATTGAGTTTGGTTATGTTTTATAAGTTTGAACTCAAATTAGATTTAATTGATTTTTTTAGCATGATTTATATCTTACACTATTTCTATATTTGGGTCATATCTTGGGCTGTAGGTGGATGTTTGAGGTGATTCTAGTGTCATTTGAAAGATAAGAGAGAGCTCTAAAACTTTTATGAAGACCTCAAAGAATCAATCACACGTTTGGATAACTCAAATTGGCGTTGAAGCAAGAACTAGAGTGTTGATCTTGATAGATTGACTTATATATACTGTTCATTACATAGCTCATGCTACAAGTTGTCAAATAGGCTGAAATTTTTATGGTTGGTAGCTACGACCACAATCTACAATGTTCATGTTGAACACTTTTCTAGAATCAGACTCTTTGAAGGTGATATTTGGCTTACAAGTCAGAATAGAGGAGCTGTGACTGGGCCTGAGCAGTGTGCCATAATTTGAACGTATCTGAAGTTATAGAAATGATATTGGACTCAAAATAAAGCCATTTGAAAGCTAAGATCTAGGCCTACAACTTTCATGAAGATTATATTTGCTTATTCTGAGGTATTAAATGACTTCAGAGCTAAATGATTTCGGAGACAAGGAATCTTCATAATTTTCCACTCACCAAAAGTCATTTGGCATTTTTCACTTATTTTCCACTCATCCACTCACTAATGACTCAGCCCCTTTGTCATTTTGTATCTCTAATCCTCTATAAAAGGGGGCCTTGGCAGATCATTGAGGGTGTTAGGTGTTAGGTACCAAAATGATATTAGTTTGTTACTAGGTTTTCTTGTAGTAATTTTCCTTTGTTCTAAATTAAAGTCATGTTCTTCTTCTTCTTCTTCTCTCTTTCTTTCTTCTTATCTATGAGTAACTAAGTTTCATTTTGCTTGGGTGAAAGAGTGAAGCTCTTGGTAATGAAATAAGGTTAGATTAATTTCTCTCTTGTGCTTAAATGATATATTTTCAAGTGGTCATTATACGTATTATATTTTGTTTTCAATTAATTTAAAAACCCTCCTTGTAAAATGGAGTTCTTGATTTGTTGTAGACAAGAGATTGACACAATGAATGGTTTAACTCATTTACAAGTGGTGGTGCTAGAAACTCTCCTTATAAAGTGGAGATCTTGATTTGTTGTAGATAAGATTTTGGCACAATAAATGATTGATCCCATTTATGAGTTGTGGTGTTAATAGATGATTAAAAGAATCATAATATAATTACGTATATAATTTTTAATGAACTTTGAACATTGTATTTTTCGATTGGAACTTCCGTTATGTGTAGATTCTAATTGAGTTATAAAAGAATTAATATTGTCCTTAATTTATTTACCAAGAGTGGATCTCCTAACCCAAGCAATTCCTTTTTATTTGTGACTAAGTTTTATCACCTTTATTATTATAATAAAATATTTTCCTTACGTCAAATAAATTTTTCTTCATCAATTCCCTGTGGATCGACCTCAGACTCACCAAGAATTTATTACTTAAGATAACCTACACTTGGTTTTGCAACTTTTAATCCTGCATCAAGTTTTTGGCGCCGTTGTCGGAGAACTTGATTTGAAGAATTAATTTATGGTGTAAATATTTTGTGTATATATTCTGCTCTTTTAATTTTTTTTGTACTTACTAGCGTACTAACTTAATGGGAGAAACTCTTCCTAATCTCTCTGTAATCTTTAATCATTAATGAAATAATCTTTCTTCTTCTCTTCTCTTTCACCGGAGCAAAAAATCGGCTTGCCGATTCTCTAGTTTTCATATTTTAAATTTACTTTTTGCACTTTATTTTTTGTATATTATCTTCGTACTTTATTTTCTCGTATTTATCTTTTGTCATTTATTTTTTTTGTTATTTATTTTTCTGTCATTTTTTTTTGTTTACTAACTTACTAGCTCTCTTACTAACCTTCTAACTTTTTACTTTATCAGCTATCTAACTTTTTACTTTATCTGCTTCTAATATTTAAATTTTTTTTTTACTTATTAACTTAATTGATGGTTGGTTCATACCACACCTACTTTTGTTAATATTTATATATATTTGGTGGTTGGTTTGTACCACACCCTTGTTAATATTTATTGGACAGTTTATACTGCTATCTTGTACATTTTATTTTATATTTTAAGTTACTTATTTATGCTTAATTAGTATTGTGATTTAAATTCTGGTCATTTGATTAAAGTTAATCCTAGTACTTTACATATTGATTTGTTTGAATCACAATCACACACATCAAACACAATGGCTAAAAATGAAAATGTGCATGATGAACATAAAAATCAATCATTGCGAACTATGCGTGAGTATTTGCAACCATCTCAAAATTCTAGTCTATCATGTTTTATCTTTCCACTCAATGCTAACAATTTTAGATTCAAGCCAGGTATGATTTCTTTACTTCCTAATTTCCATGGTTTAGAATCTGAAAGCCCATATTTACATCTAAAAGAATTTGAGGAAGTATGTACTACTTTTCATGATCAAACTTGCACTAAAGAGGTTGTTAAGCTTAAATTGTTTCCTTTTTCTTTAAAAGATAAAGCAAAAGCTTGGCTTAACACTTTGAAACCAAGATCAATTGGCACATGGCAAGAAATGCAAGGTGAGTTTTTAAAGAAATTTTTTCCAACACATAAAACCAATGCTTTGAAAAGACAAATCCAAAATTTTTTCTAAAATTCAAATGAAGCATATTTTCAAAATTGGGATCATTTTAAAGATTTGTTGAATTCTTGCCACATCATGGTTTTGAAAAATGGCGTACTATAAGCTTCTTTTATGAAGGGTTAACACCCGAAACTAAATAATTTGTGGAAACAATGTGCAATGGTGAATTTCTTGATAAAGAACTTGACGAAGCTTTAGACTATTTAGACCATTTGGCTGAAAATTCTCAATCATAGTATGGTACTAATCCTTCTGAAAATTCAATTAGATCTAGTAAAGGAAAATATCATCTTAGTCAAGAAGAAAATCTAAATGCTAGGTTTGCCAGTTTTGCTAGAAAGGTTGAAGCCATGGAATTTGGGAAAGTAAAAGAAATCAAATCTGTGCAAAATGAAGAAATTTGTAGCATTTGTGATAAATTGGGACACTCAACAAATGAATGTCTAAAAATTCCTATTTTTAAGGAAGTTGTGCATGAGCAAGTAAATGTAATAAACAATTTCAAAAAGCCATTCACTTCTTCTTTTTCAGATACATATAATCCGAGATGGAAAAATCACCCGAACTTTAGTTGGAGGACCAATAATCAGGCACAATTTATGCAACCACCACCTCCTCAGGCACAATAGGATTCTCAAAATTCTCAAGGATATGCACCTTATGTCCCACCATATAGGAAAAACCTTGAGGGAACATTACATGCATTCATGGAAAAGTAAGAGGCCTTTAATAACCAAAACACTCAAGCTACGATTGACATAAAAGACACTCTTGCTAAACTTTCTTCTGCACTTGCCATTCATGAGAAAGGAAAGTTTCCCTCTCAACCTCAACCAAATCCCAAGGGTAAATACAGCCTAAATGAGGGTAGTTCAGAAAGTCAAAAAATAGATCAAGTCAACTCAGTGATAACTCTTAGGAGTGGAAAGGTTGTTTAAAAACAAATTCCTGAACTTTTTGAGAAAGATGATGAGTCAATTCCCAAAGATGAGGAAGGGGTTGATAAGCTACGTAGTCAAAAGGAGACCAAACCCTCATCTTCACCCCCCATTTCCTTAAGCATTAAACAATTCAAGTAAAGTGAATTATAACAGTGATATTTTTGAAATCTTTAAACAAGTGAAGGTCAATATTCCTTTGTTAGATGCAATCAAACAGATTCCTTCTTATGCCAAATTTTTGAAAGACTTGTGCACTGTTAAAAGGAAACATAATGTGAAAAAGAATGCCTTTTTGACTGAATAGGTAAGCTCCATTATTCAAAATAATAATGAGTTGAAATATAAAGACCCTGGTTGTCCTACAGTTTCATGCATTATTGGAGAACATAAAATTGAATGAGCTTTACTTGATCTTGGTGCTAGTGTTAATTTACTTCCATATTTAGTTTATTAGCAACTCAATCTTGGTGAGTTAAAACCAATTTCTGTAACTCTTCTACTTGTTGATAGATCAATTAAAATTTCAAAAGGAATAGTAGAAGATGTATTAGTACAAGTTGATAAATTCATATATCCTGTGGATTTTATTGTCTTAGAAACTGAACCTATGGTTGATAGTTCTAAGTCAGTTCCTGTTATTCTAGGTCACTCATTTTTAGTAACATCTAATGCTCTGATAAATTGTAGAAATAGAGTGGTGAAGCTAATATTTGGAAATATGACACTGGAGCTTAATGTTTTCAACATGTGCAAGCAACCACATGAAGTTTATGATGACCATGAAGAGATTGAAGGGATTGAGGCCATTATAGATGATCATCTTTAAATTAGGAGTTCTTCTGACCCATTAAAAATTTGTTTAATTAATTCATTAGATTCATCTACACAATTAGATGATGATGTTTCTGAAATATGCTCTTTGCTTGACTGTACACAGAAAATGAAATACAAAGGAAGGAAGCCAAGATTCGAAGAGCTAAAACCTATGAATGATGATACCCATGAAGAAGTACCCACACTAGAACTAAAGCCATTACCTGCTGGGTTGAAGTACACGTTTTTGGGAGAAGAATAAAGCTTTCCAGTGGAATTCAACATCACAATAAAAGACAAGAAAGGAGCCAAAAATGTTATTACAGATCATTTGTCCAGACTTACAACAGGTAAGATGCCGCCTCAATGGATGCACCAAAACAGAAAAAAGTTTTTGATTGAGGTGAAAAATTTCTATTGGGAGGACCCATATTTGTTCAAATATTGTCCTGATCAAATCTTTCGGAGATGTGTACCCGATAATGAGGTAAGTAGTGTCATTAAATTTTGTCATTCTGAAGCATGTGGAGGTCATTTTTCTTCAAAGAAAACAGCTGTGAAAATCTTGTAGTGTGAATTTTATTGGCCCACATTATTTAAGGACAACTATATTTTTTGTAAAAGTTATAAAAGTTGTCAAAAATCGGGGTCCATTTCTAAAAGAAATATGATGCCTTTGAACTATATCCTTGTCATTAAAATTTTTGATTGTTGGGGAATTATTTCATGGGTCCATTTCCATTATCATTTGGATTTATGTATATTTTGGTTGCAATTGATTATGTCTCAAAATGGATTGAGGCGATTCCATGTCGACACAATGATCACAAAACTGTTTTGAAATTTTTAAAAGAAAATATTTTGAGTCGATTTGGAATCCCTCGAGCTATCATCAGTGATGTGGGAAAACATTTTTGCAATAAACCATTTGAATCCTTAATGAAGAAATATTGCATCACACACAAAATTGCTACCCCTTATCACCCTCAGACAAGTGGACAAGTTAAATTAGCAAATAGGGAGATTAAACAAATTTTGGAAAAAATGATTAACCCAAATCGTAAAGATTAGTCTTTAAGATTAAACGATACACTTTGGACTTACCGTACTGCATTTAAAACATCTTTAGGCATGTCTCCCTATCAGTTAGTCTATGAAAAACTTTGTCACTTGCCTGTAGAATTGGAACATAAAGCATTTTGGGCAATTAAAACTTTCAACTCAAATCTTGATGATGCTTCCAAGTTACGCAAATTACAATTGAATGAACTTGAGGAATTGAGAAATGATGCATATGAAAACTCAAAGATTTATAAAGCTAGAACAAAAGCTTTACATGACAAATTAATTTTGAGAAAATATTTTGAAATTGGTCAAAAAGTTCTGCTTTATAATTCTCGTCTTCACCTATTCCCTGGAAAATTGAGAACTAGGTTGATTGGTCCCTTTATTGTCAAACATGTGTATCCTTTTGGGGCCATAGACATTGAGAACCCTAGGAATGGTATTGTATTTAAGGTCAATGGACAAAGACTCAAACCATTTCTGGAACATCAAGTTATTGAGGTAGAATTCATCTCTCTTTCTAATCCTTATTATGAGTAAAATTTATTTTAATTTTGTTTCTTTCTTTTTGCAGTTCTTTGTATTCCCGGTTAAATGGCGGATAACGGTACTCTGTGACTCTCAAGTCGGTTTGTCTTTCAATTTCCCATAATAACTGATTCCTTCTCCTTCAAAATGGATGTCATTCTCTCAAATCTAAGAAAGCATTTCTCTTCTATTCCTAAAAATGCTCTAACCAAAATCTACAAAATTAGGTGTAAAAGACTGAGATTGTTAATGTATAAGGGCATCCCAGAAGATCTACGATGGATAATCGAAGCAAAGGTTTGTTTAGCGGGTGAATCTTCAGATTCATTTGTCGCATACATGCCTGGTCTCGGTAAAAGTTCATTTTCAAAAAGGAGAAGAGCAAAAAGAATGCAAGTTTGTTACAAAGTGTGCACGATGGAATTGTAACATGCGATGTCGCTCTTTAGGGATGGTTTCCGTAAACAGAAAAGATAAAATATTCTTCATCAAGAATGGACTGAGTAAGGAGTCATTAGATAATATCTTATTGACTCTTGAGATGCATTCTTATGGAATTGTGCAACGTGAACTTCTTAGTTTATGGAATCTCTTTAGGGACGACCAAGAGCGTTACAATCTTGGGAATCTGACTCAAAAAGATCCTGTTTGTCAATTTATAAGAAAATTGGATGGGAAGCTTATCCTCGACTCATAGAAGGCGTTTAAGCCGTTTCTGGACGTAAAACCAGAGGAAGATGTGAGCCACAATCACAACAACATGTATATACTATCTTGTACATCTTTAAAAAAAGATAAAAAGAAAAAAAGGAAGAAAAGAAAAGAAAAGAAAAGAAAAGAAAAAAAAAAAGAAAAAGAAAAAGAAAAAAAAAAAAAAAAAAAATTGAAATAAAAAAGAATAAAACAAGGGCAAAACTTCGGTTGTACTTGGTCTTTAAATAGATTAGGAGCTTCTGCCAGCGGCAGCCCCGTCATTGACTCGGGTGGACCATCGCACGCCGGTCTGTAAATAAGGTTCGTGTGTCATGCTCTGTAGAGAGCTGCACAAGTATTCCCAGGTTTTAATTGTAGGCTCTGCTTGCTAATGGACAGAAAGAAGCATCCAGTGTTTGCATTCTCACATGACAATGCCTCTGAGCTGGATCTTGTAATTTAATGCCATAGGCTCTTTAGCGACCTCTCACTAGTTGTGGTCACTGGTCGTCGTATTTAGATTTTCTCTCTTTAACTAGAGGGACGATGCATAGGCTGGGATATCCCACAAGCGAGAGGGAAAAGAATGCCTAGATTGGCTGAGCCGTCTTGGTATTACTGCACTCATAATGCATAGTATAAAGATACGCCATGAAACTTGTACATAAAGGTATGTAATCATTTATTATTATTATTTTTGTATGATTTTGTTAAATTTTGGTTTTGGATAGACAATCCTTTGGATGGGGTCCTTCGGGGTTTCTAGACTTCTTTACCCTGATGGTTTTCTTGAAGTCTAAAAAAAAATTGTGTTTCTTAATTTCAAACTTTTTTGACAACAGCCAACCTACCCATATAGGAGCTATTATTACTTTTTCTATTCTCTTCTCTATTTAAACTCCATTTTCTTCACTTTCCTGCAACTCATAATCATTCAAAGAGAGTGTGAGTATAGAAATGGAGGGAACTTCTTCTTTTGTGCGTAGATTTGCTAGTATCTGTGTATTTTGTGGGACAAGTTATGGGAAGGGTTTAGAGTTTGTAAACGCAGCAAGCACTGTTGGTAGAACACTTGCTGCGAGGAACATTCGTGTAGTATATGGGGAAGGTAGCATTGGGTTAATAGGGGCTGTATCACTTTCTGCTCATGTAAGAGATGGTCAAGTTTTAGGTATCATTCCTGAACCTTTAACTCGAAGGAACATCATTGGAAAGACAATTGGACTGGAAATTCAAGTATCATTTATGCATGGACGAATGAAGGCAATGCTTGAAAATTTTGATGCATTCATTGCCTTACTTGGTGGTTTTGGTACTTTGGAAGAAGTCTTTCAAATTGTCTCCTGGGCTCAACTGAACATCCACCATAAACCCATAGGTTTGTTGAATGTTAATAATTTCTTTGATAATTTGTTATCTTTTACTGACCATGCTGTGGAACAAAAATTTGTCACACCTTCTGCAAGATGACTCCTTATCTCTGCTTCTACTGTTGATGAGTTAATTGATAAATTAGAAGCTTTTGTTTATGAACCTGATCCAGTAACAGCTCAGATAGATTAGTCCGAAGGAAGCGGTAAGGGAAGCATAATGAAAAGAAAGCCAGTCAAGACGCTCCAACTTTTTAAATAATTACAAGATTTGGTTTTATTTATTGTATTTTGTTTCTGTTTAAATTTGTGTGAGGTTTATCTTTTCAGTAATTGCAACAACAGGTACTATCTTCTATCCTTTACTTATCTATCTTTGACATTGAGGACAATGTTGTGATCTGGTTGGGGGGAAGGATAGTTGTGTAAAACAAAAAAAACAAAAAAAATGCTTAAAAAAAATTAGGAAGTGTGTGTATTAATATGTTTGTTGTGTTTATATGTTTGTCAGTAACTTACTAAACCAGTTAAGGATGGCAGAGTAAGGAGTAAATTTTACTCTTGAGATGCATCTTAGTTGGGGTAGATAACTAGTTTGCGTGGAAGTAGCAATTCAAATTCAGGGAAATTTGCATGATTGAGTTAATTGTCTTCTTTCTTAAAAATCACATGCTTGGTTATGGATGTTGAATTGGTGGACTGAGAATGATAGAATTATGCCTTGTGAGATTTTGAGCCTATTGATGAATGGATTGAATATTTGTACCATTCTCTTCTATCTTGTGTGAATTTCACTCATGTAATTGTTACTCTAGAACTTGCTTTGATTCTTTTTAAGACTACATTTTCACATGCATACATAAATATGATTGAGGCATTTTTCTTGAAATAGCTACTTTAATCAAATAGTCAGCCTTGCTTAGCAGCATATTGTCTCAATATGATATCAAGCACTCTTATGACTTCTTAAAAGTTCTCTGATTCCTTCTAACGCAAAGCATTGGAAATGGCCTATTTCCCCTTGCTTAACCCCTTTGAGCTTATTTGACCATTCTTTGTTTCGAACTCATTATGTACCTTAAACGAAAAACCATGTTCTTACTTAGCCTTAAGGAATAAGAGAACATTAGTTTTGTCATTCGATGAGTTCTTGATGTGTGTAGAATGGTTAAAAAAAATGTATATATGATGTTCTTTTTGTAAAATAAAAATCAAAAAAATAAAAAACATCAAAAATCAAAAATAAAAAAAATGTAAAAAGAAAAAAAGGGTCAACAAGGCAATAAAGGAAAGGAAAAGAAAATGTAAAGAGAATTTGTATTAGGCAGAGTTGGGATGAACTTTCATGCTTGTCAATTGAACTCAGCTTTTATGTTCTTTTATTCTCTTTGGTATTTAACTTGTCATATCTATATTACCTTCTCCTTTACCTTGACCCCATTACAACCTTGAATAAAGTCCTCATGATTTATGTGTGTATGTGTTCTGAGTAGTGGAGAAGTAGAAGATAAGCAAACTTATGGTAATGCAATTTTTATGGGTTGAATTGAGTGAAATACCTACCTTTTAAACACTTGAGGGATTGAGAGTGAATCTTGTGAAGATCTATCATTCTTGACTCATGTTTTTCAATTGAAATATCCTTACTTGTTGATTTGAGATGTGAAGATATGTTACCTCATGAATGTTTTGATTACTTGAATGATTGGTTGCTCTTCATTTTTAAATATTATTAGAAATTGAGTCTTTTAGAGTGTTTAACTTTTGAGTCTGTTTCATTTTTTTTAGTCTTGTGTGTTTTGTCCAGGAGTGCAAAAAGCTAAGTGTGAGAGAATTTGATGATCATATATTTGATACATTAATAAGCCTTCATTTTTAGTTATTTACATTCTCCATGCACTTAATTGATTGAGTTTGGTTATGTTTTGTAAGTTTGAACTCAAATTGGATTTAATTGAATTTTTCAGCATGATTTACGTCTTACATTATTTCTGTATGTGGGTCATATCTTGGGCTGTAGGTGGATATTTGACATGATTCTAGTGTCATTTGAAAGATAAGAGAGAGATCTAAAACTTTTATGAAGACCTTAAAGACTCAATTACACGTTTGGATAACTCAAATTGGCGTTGAAGCAAGAACTAGAGTGTTGTTTTGACAGATTGACTTATATGTACTGTTCATTACATAGCTCATGCTACAAGTTGTAAAATTGGTTGAAATTTTGATGGTTGATAGTTAACACCAAAATCTACAAATTTCATGTTGAACACTTTTCCAGAATCGGATTCTTTGGAGGTGATATTGGGCTTCAAAGTCAGAATAGAGGAGCTGTAACTGGGCCTGAGCAGTGTGCAGTAATTTGAACGTATCTGGAGTTATAGAAATGATATTGGACTCAAACTAAAGCCATTTGAAAGCTAAGCCAGGCCTACAACTTTCATGAAGATCATATTTGCTCATTCTGATGCATTTAGTGACGTCAAAGCTAAATGATTTTGAAGATAAGGAAACTTCATAATTTTTCACTCACCAAAAGTCATTTGACATTTTCCACTCATTTTCCACTCATCCACTCACTAATGACTTAGCCCCTTTGTCATTTTGTATCTCTAATCCTCTATAAAAGGGGTCCTTGGCAGATCATTGAGGGTGTTAGGTGTTAGGTACCAAAATGATGTTAGTTTGTTACTAGGTTTTCTTGTAGTAATTTTCCTTTGTTCTAAATTAAAGTCATGTTCTTCTTCTTCTTCTTCTTCTCTCTTTCTTTCTTCTTATCTATGAGTAACAAAGTTTCATTTTGCTTGGGTGAAAGAGTGAAGCTCTTGGTAATGAAATAAGGTTAGATTAATTTCTCTCTTGTGCTTAAATGATATATTTTCAAGTGGTCATTATACGTATTATATTTTGTTTTCAATTAATTTAAAACCCTCCTTGTAAAATGGAGTTCTTGATTTGTTGTAGACAAGAGATTGACACAATGAATGCTTTAACTCATTTACAAGTGGTGGTGTTAGAAACTCTCCTCATAAAGTGGAGATCTTGATTTGTTGTAGACAAGATTTTAGCACTATAAATGCTTGATCCCATTTATGAGTTGTGGTGTTAATAGATGATTAAAGGAATCATAATATAATTATGTATATAATTTTTAATGAACTTTGAACGTTGTATTTTCTGATTGGAACCTCCGTTATGTGTGGATTCTAATTGAGTTATAAAAGAATTAATCTTGTCCTTAATTTATTTACCAAGAGTGGATCTCCTAGCCCAAGCAATTCCTTTTTATTTGTGACTAAGTTTTATCACCTTTATTGTTGTAACAAAATATTTTCCTTAAATCAAATAAATTTTTCTTCATCAATTTCCTGTGGATCAACCTCGGACTCACCGAGAATTTATTACTTGAGATAACATGCACTTGAGTTTTTAACTTTTAATCCTGCATCAATTGACTCTTGAGATGCATTCTTGTGGATATGTGCAGCGCAAACTTCTTAGTTTGTGGAATCTCTTTAAGGATGAGTAAGAGCGTTACAGTCTTGGAAATCTGACTTAAGAAGACCCTATTTGCCAATTTATTAGAAAATTAGATGGGAAACTTATCCTCGACTCATAGAAGGCGTTTAAGCCATTACTGGATGTAAAACCAGAAGAAGATGTAAGCCACAATCACAATGTATATATTATCTTGTACATTTTAAAAAAAAATAAAAAAAAAAGAAAAGAAAAAAAAGAAAAACAGTCAGAGAAGTTCATTCCTTTTTAGGACATGTAGGATTTTACAGAAGATTCATTAAGGACTTTAGTGTCATATCTAGACTTTTATGTAATCTTCTAACAAAAAATGCACAATTTGATTAGACCCAAGATTTTCAAAAATCTTTTAAAAAATTAATCGTTCTTTTGACTTATGCTCCTATCATGTAATCCCCTAACTGGTCTTTGCCTTTTAAGTTGATGTGTGATGCTAGTGATTTTGCTGTTAGTGCTATTTTAGAATAGAGAAGGGAATGTAAGCTTCATGTAATTTATTACGCAAGTTGAACTTTGAATAGTGTACAAATGAATTACACCACTACTGAAAAAGAACTACTTACTGTAATTTTTGAATTGGTCCAATTTTGAACTTATTTAATTGGTTCTTCAATTGTTATTTTCACTAATCATGCTGCTGTTAGATATTTAATGTCTAAGTAGGATGCCAAACTTCGGTTGATACTGTGGGTCTTATTGCTTCAAGAATTCAACATCACAATGAAAGACAAGAAATGAGCCAAAAATGTTGTTGCAGATCATTTGTCCAGGCTAACAACAGGCTCATCTTTTGATAGCACACCTATCAATGATTCTTTTTCTGATAAATTTTTATTTTTTATCAATTCTATGCCTTGGTTTGTTAACATTGTCAATTTTCTTGTAACAGGTAAGATGCCGCCTCAGTGGACACACCAAGGCAAAAAGAAGTTTTTGATTGAGGTGAAAACTTTCTATTGGGATGACCCATATTTGTTCAAAAATTATCCTGATCAAATCTTTTAGAGATGTATACCCGATAATGAGTTCTTTGTGTTCCTGGTTAAGTGGCGGATAACGGTACTCCATGACTCTCAAGTCAGTTTGTTTCTCAGTTTCACATAATAACTTATTCATTCTCCTTCAAAATGGATGTCATTCTCTCAAATCTAAGAAAACATTTCCCTTCTTTTCCTCAAAATGCTCTAACAAAAATCTACAAAGCCAAGTATTAAAGACTAAAACTGTTAATACACAAGGGCATCCCAGAAGATATTCACTGGTTAATCTAAGCAAAGGTTCGTTTAGCTGTTGAATCTTCCGATTCATTTGTCTTATACATGCCGGGTCTCGAAAAAAGTTCTTATTCTAAAAAGAGAATAGCAAAAAGAATGAAAGTTTGTTACAAGTGTGCGTGATGGAATTGTAACACGCGAAGTCGTTCTTTGGGGATGGTTTCCGTAAATAGAGAAGATAAAATTTTCTTCATTAAAAATAGACTAAGTAAGGAGTCATTAGATAATATCTTATTGACTCTTGAGACGCATTCTTGTGGATATGTACAGTGCGAACTTCTTAGTTTGTGGAATCTCTTCATGGATGAGCAAGAGCGTTATAGTCTTCGGAATCTTACTCAAAAAGACCCTGTTTTCCAATTTATTAGAAAATTAGATGGGAAGCTTATCCTCGACTCATAGAAGGCGTTTAAGCTGTTATTGGATGTAAAACCAGAGGAAGATGTGAGCCACAATCACAATGTATATATTATCTTGTATATTTTCAAAAAAAAAAAAAGAAAAAAAAAAGAAAAAAAAGAAGAAAAGAAAAAAAAAGAGGGTGAAACTTCGATTGTACTTGATCTTTAATTAGATTAGGAGCCCCTGCCAGTGGCAGACCCGTCATTGACTCGGGTGGACCTTCACATACTGGTCGGTAAATAAGGTTAGTGTGTCATGTTTTGTAGAGAGCCGCGCAAGCATTCCCAGGTTTTAACCGTAGGCTCTGCTTGCTGATGGACAGAAAGAAGCGTCCCGTGTTTGCATTCTCACATGACAATACCTCTGAGCTAGATCCTGTGATTTAATTCCATGGGCTCTTCAGCGACCTCTCATTGGTTGTGGTCGTTGGTGGTTGCTATCAAATTCATGTACTTTAATTAGTAGCATCGTAGCTCAATCCAAAATATCCCACAAGCGGGACGAAGAAGAATTCCTAGATTGGCTGAGCCGTCTTGGTATTACTGCACTCATAACGCACAGCATAAAGATGCGCCATGAAAACTATACATAAAGGTATGTCGTCGTTTATAATTTTATCTTTGTATGATTTTGTTGTATTTTGGTTTTGGACAAACAATACTTTAGCGGGGTCCTTTAGGGGTTTCTAGACTTCTTTACTCTGATGGTTTTCTTGAAGTCAAAAAATAATAATAATAATAATAAATAAAATAAAATAAAAAATAAAAAAAAAAAAAAATATTTCTTAATTTCAAACTTTTCTGACAGCAGCCAACCTACCCATATAGAAACTATTATTGCTTTTTTCTATTTTCTTCCTTATTTAAACATTCCATTTTCTTTACTTTCCTGCAACTCATAATCATTCAAAGAGAGTGTGAGTGTAGAAATGGAGGAAGCTTCTTCTTCAGTTTATAGATTTACTAGTATCTATGTATTTTGTGGGACAAGTTATGGGAAGAGTTTAGAGTTTGTAAACGCAGCAAGCACTATTGGTAGAACACTTGCTACGAGGAATATTCGTGTAGTATATGGGGGAGGTAGCATTGGGTTAATGGGGATTGTATCACTTGTTGCACATCTAAGAGGTGGTCAAGTTTTGGGTGTCATTCCTGAACCTTTAACTCGAAGGAACATCATTGGAAAGACAATTGGGCTGAAACTTCAAGTATCACCTATGCATGGACGAATGAGGATAATGCTTGAAAACTCTGATGCATTCATTGCCTTACCAGGTGGTTTTGGTACTTTGGAAGAATTTTTTTAAATTATCTCTTAGGCCCAACTGAACATTCACCATAAACTCATAGGTTTATTGAATATTAATAATTTCTTTGATAATTTGTTATCTTTTGTTGACCATGCTGTGGAACAGAAATTTATCACACCTTCGGTAAGACGGCTCCTTATATCTGCTTCAACTATTGATGAATTAATTGATAAATTATAAACTTTTTTTTATGAACCTGAACTAGTAATAGCTCAGATAGATTAGTCAGAAGGAAGCAGCAAGGGAGGCAACAAGGAACAAGAGTGTGATATGAAACTTCATCTATAACTTTCCTTTATCTTTGATTTTATTTATCGTACTTTGTTTCTATTTAATTTTGTATAAAGTTTTTCTTTTCAGTAATTGCATCAACAAGTAATATCTTCTATCCTTTACCTGTCTATGTTTTGACATTGAGGACAATATTGTGATCTAGTTAGGGGAAAGAATAGTTGTGAAAAAAAAAAAAAAAATAAAAAAAAACCCAATATATATATATATATATATATATATATATATATATATTAGGAAGTGTGTTTGGTAATATGTTTGTTGTGTTTATATGTTTGTCATCAATTTATTAACAACAAAAGCAATTAGGGATGACAGGGTAAAGAGTAAATTATTTACTCTTGAGACGCATCAAAATTAATGGCAGAGTAAGGAGTAATTGGGTAAACAACTAGTTTTGTGGAAGTAGCAATTCAAATTTAGAGAAATTTGCATAATTAAGTTAATTGCCTTCTTTCTTAAAAATCACATGCTTGGTTATGGATGTTGAATTGGTGGACTAAGAATGATAGAATTATGTCTTGTGAGATTTTGAGTCTATTGATGAATGGATTGAATATTTGTATCATTCTCTTCTTTCTTGTGTGAATTTCACTCATGAAATTGTTACTTTAGAACTTGCTTTGATTTTTTTTGAGACTACATTTTCATAATCATACATAAACAAGATTGAGGCATTTTTCTTGAAATAACTACTTTAACTAAATAGTTAAGAATGACTGTGCACAAATAGGCAGTCTTGCTCAACAGCATATTGTCTCAATATGATATGAAGCAATCTTATGGCTTCTTGAAAATTTTCTAATTCCTGCCAATGTAAAGCACTGGAAATGACCTATTTCCCCTTTCTTAACCCATTTGAGCTTATTTGATCATTCTTTGTTTCGAACTCATTATATGCCATAAATGAAAAAAATCATGTTCTTACCCGGTCTTAGGGAATAAAAGAACATTAGCTTTGTTATTGGATGAGTTCTTAAACAAGTGTAGGGGTGTGTGTGCAGAATAGTTAAAAAAATGCTTTCTTAAAAAAATGTATATAATGTGTTCTTCTTTAAAAAAATAAATAAATAAATAAATGAAAAAAATTTAAAAAAAAGTGTAAATAAGGGCCAACAAGACAATAAAGGAAAGAAAAAGAATATGTAAAAGGAATTTGAATTAGATGGAGTTGAGATGAACTTTCATGCTTGTTAATTGAACTCAGCTTTCATGCTCTTTTATTCTCTTTGGTATTTAACTTGTCATATCCATATTACCTTCTCCTTTACCTTGACCCCTTACAACCTTGAATAAAGTCCTCATGATTTGTGTGTGCATGTGTTCTGAGTAGTGAAGAAGTAAAAGATAAGCAAGCTTATGGTAGTACAATTTTCATGGGTTGAATTGAGTGAAATACCTACCTTTTAAACACTTGAGGGATTGAGAGTGAATCTTGTGAAGATCTATCATTCTTGACTCATGCTTTTTAATTGAAGTTTCCTTGCATATTGGTTTGAGATGTGAAGAAACGTTATCTCATAAATGTTTTGATTACTTGAATTATTAGTTGCACTTCATTCTTAAATATTATTAGAAACTAAGTCTTTTAGAGTGTTTAGTTTTTGAGTCTGTTTCGTTTTTTTTTTAGTTTTAGTCTTGTGTATTTTTCCCAAGAGTACAAAAAGCTGAGCATGGGAAAATTTGATAATCATATATTTGATACATTAATAAACCCTCATTTTTAGTTATTTACACTCTCTATGTACTTAATTTATTGAGTTTGGTTATGTTTTGTAAGTTTGGACTTAAATTGGACTTAATTGAATGTTTTAGCATGAATTACATCTTACACTATTTTTGTATTTAGGTTATATCTTGGGCTGTAAGTAGCCGTTTGAGGTGATTCTAGTGGCATTTGAAAGATAAGAGAGAGCTCTACAACTTTCATGAAGACCTTAAAGGCCTAATAATATGTTTGGATAACTCAAATTGAAGTTGAAGTAAGAACTAGGGTATTGATCCTGACAGCTTGACCTATGAGTACTGTTCATAACATGGCTTAGGCTATAGGATGTCAAATGGGTTGAAATTTTGATGGTTGATATTTAAGACCCAAATCTACAACTTTTATATGAACACTTTTCCATATTCTGAGGTCTAATGGGTCATACTGGGCTTGAAAATCAGAATAGAGGAGTTGTTGCTGGGCCTAAGAAGTGTCTAGTAATTGGGCTATATCTCGGGTTATAGTTGGTCTTTGGAGCTGAAATTTTACCAGAAGATAGTTAAGATCTAGCCTACAACTTTCATGAAGACCACTTGGTCAGGAAATGACAAATGTAATGACTTCAGAGCTAAATGATTTAGGAAATAAAGAATCTCCATAATTTTTCACTCAGCAAAAGTCATTTGACATTTTCCACTCATCCACTCACTCATGACTCAGCCCCCTTGTCATTTTGTATACCTGATCCTCTATAAAAGGGAGTCTTAGTTGATCATTGAAGGTGCTAGGTGTTAGATACCAAAATGATATGATTTTGTTACCAGTTTTTCTTGTAGTAGTTTTTCTTTGTTCTAAATTGAAGTCATATTCTTCTTCTTCTTTCTTCTTATCTATGAGTAACTAAGTTTTCTTTTACTTGGGTGAAAGGGTGAAGCTCTTGGTAATGAAATAAGGTTAGATTCATTTCTTTCATGTACTTAAATGGTATATTTTCAAGTGGTCATTATACGTGTTGTATTTTGTTTCCAATTAATTTAGAAACCCTCCTTGTAAAGTGGAGATCTTGATTTGTTGTAGATAAGATTTTGGTACAATGAATGCTTAATCTCATTTATGAGTGGTGGTATTAATAGATGATTAAAGGAATCATAATATAATTATGTATATAATTTTTAATGAACTTTGAACATTGTATTTTTTGATTGGAACCTCCATTATGTGTGGATTCTAATTGAGTTATAAAAAAAATTAATCTTGTTCTTATTTTATTTACCAACAGTGGATCTCCTAACCCAAGTAAGTTTTTTTTTTATGACCAAGTTTTATCACTTTTATTATTGTGTCAAAATATTTACCTTACGTCAAATAATTTTTCTTCATCAACTCTCTGTGGATTGACCTCAGACTCGCGAGAATTTATTACTTGAAACAACCTACACTTGAGTTTGCAACTTTTAATTCGTATCAGGGTGTCTCATGTAGCCTAATTGGTTATTCCAATTCTGATTTTGATGGATGCAAAATGGATAGGAAGAGCACTAGTGAGACATGCCACTTGCTTGGAAGCTCACTAGTTTCTTGGCATAGCAAGAAACAAAATAGTGTGACATTGTCTATTATAGAAGCTGAATATATTGCAGTTGGGAGTTGTTGTGCTCAAATCTTTTGGATGAAGCGATAACTTCTAGACTATGGACTTGAGCTTGATCACATCCCTATAAGATGTGATAGCACTAGTGCAATCAATTTGTCTAAAAATCTCATTTTGCACTCAAGAACGAAACACATTAAAATTAGGCATCACTTTGTAAAAGATCATGTTCAAAAAGGTGATTGCATGCTTGAGTTTGTTGGAACCACTAAACAATTAGTTGACATCTTCACTAAGCCTTTGAATAAAGAAGCATTCTTTTATATAAGAATTGAACTTGGCATATTGGATCAATCATGCATTTAATTTGAAAAATAGCCTTGCTGTATAATGCCTTATTGCATAATAATTTGCTGCATAATTTCTCTTATATTTTTATCTCTTGAATCCAATACTAACTTGAGCGTCGAAGTTTTCCCTATGTTTGTTTTGCAAGTGTTTTATCCATGCTTAAGTCCCCCAATCTCAAATTTTAAGATTCCTATTGTGGAAAATTGAATTTTGATGCCTTTGAAGAAAAATCAATTTTTGGGTTGCATTCATGGTGTTTAAAATTGATGAAAGTGAGGCCAAGCTAAGAAGATTCTCAAGATGGTATGAGTTGGTATTTTAAGGACTAAATTCTTGAAGAATATGTGTTTTTGGTATGAAAACTAATAATCGGTTACTTGGTCTCTATAATTAATATAGCACATTGAAATGCTCTCTACCAAGCTAAAATAACCGATTATGAGACCCTCATAACCGGTTATTGAGTAACTGGGTTGTCCTGGTGCTCTCTAGAATATGAAAATAATCGATTAGGGTCTTCCCATAATTGGTTATTTAAAGCAAATAGAGGCTGTGTTTTCCAAATTTAAGCAAATAATCGATTAACCATTTAACCGGTTATTGGGTTTCTTTATAATAACCTCCCCTGTCACCCAAGAAGCCATTTCCACCATTTTCATCTTCATCCTCTTAAACATGCACTCACTCAAATTCTTCACCCACCTCAAATCCAACCAAAATCCACCACTAAAACACATTTTCCACCAAAAATCTCTCACTTTCCACTAATTAAAACTTTCATTCTCTTCCAAAAATCTCACTTCCCTTCACGTCTCTCTCTCCCAACCATGCCCTAACCTCTATTTCCACCATGGCTAGTAGCTCCTCTCACCTCAAAAGGTCACGCTCCAAAAAACCCTTCTATACCCAAGGAAACACCTACCCCAGCTAATGAACAAGACTTTTCCGTAAGCTTGGACCATGGCAGATACTTTTCCCATCCAAATCAGATGAAAAACTATAGATTGAGATTTCAAGTTCGAAATCTGATACAACCTATATACATGGACTGAGATTTCTTTGTCAAAGAATGATTCATATTTCTCATGGAGCTATTGGAGTTTCATGGGCTGAAGACATTCATTACTACCCACAGTGAGTACTACTATCTTGAACTAACCAAAGTTTATTACTGTAACTTGAGTATTATTGAAGGAAATCTGGTCTTAGATTTCAAAAGCCACAGGATCATTATGACCCCTAGTAAGTGAACTCCCTTGTTTAGCCTCACTCATTCTGGAGAAAATTTTATAATGAATAGTCATAACTCTTGGGAAGGATATGATAGAGATGAGGCTGTAAGGAGCATGCTTCGACTGGGCATTCAAGTTCCAAAAGGATCCTTCACTGCCGACCTTTTGAATCCACAACACTGTTTCTTCATTTTGTGGTGGCCCATATCTTGGTTCCAAGGGCTAGCAATTATGGCTAGTTAAAGAAGAAGACATTTTCCTGATGTAGTGCCTTAAACAGCGAATGCAAATCAATTGGCCCTATTACATCATGCATTACATGATGAAAGCTAACGAAAAGATAATGATGAATATTTCGTACACCTTGATCATTACTAAAATCCTCGAGCAATACAAGGTCAACTTAGATGATGATGAAATCATTAACACTACCGGGCACAACAAGTTTGGGAAGGCCTCCATCAATTATGCAAATTAAGAAAGTCAATGATGAATGGGTCTATGGTCTTGGACGTGAGGCATCTCTACTAAACGGAAACATGTCTGCTGCCCCTACTGATGTGCCTTTGGAAAAGACACCTGCCACAAATGAAGACTGATGTGAATTAAAAATTACAAACCCAAGTGCAGGTTGTTTCAAATAATAAATTTTCGGGAGTCCAAGGTTGATCTACAGGGAATTGATGAAGAAAAAATTATTTGATGTAAGGAAAATATTTTGTCACAACAATAAAGGTGATAAAACTTGATCACAAATAAAAAAGATTTACTTAGGTTAGGAGATCCAGTTTTGGTAAGTATATTAAGGACAAGATTAATTCTTTTTATAACTCAATTAGAATCCACGCATAATGGAGGTTGTAATCACAAAATATAACATTCAAAGTTAATTTAAGATTATATATGTAATTATATTATAGTTCCTTTAATTATCTATTAACATCACCACTTATAAATGGGCTCAAGCATTCATTGTGTCAATATCTTGTCTACAACAAATCAAGATCTCCACTTTACAAGAAGGATTTCTAAAATTATTGGAAACAAAATATAATATATATAATAACCACTTGATAATATATCATTTAAGCACAAGAAATAAATTAATCTAACCTTAATTCATTACTAAAAGCTTCACCTTTTACCTAAGTAAAATGAAAATTAGTTACTCATAGACAAGAAGAAAGAAAGAGAGAAGAAGAAGAAGAAAAACATAACTTCAATTTAGAACAATAAAAAACTACAAGATAAACAAATAACACAGTAGCGTGATCTTGATCTTTAAATCAAGATTATCAAATAAGCAGCCAATGCTCCCTTTTACAGAGCTTGAGGGAAGCAAAATGACAATGGAGTGGTTTAATGAATGAGTGGATGAGTGGGTGGATGAGTGAAAAATGCCAAATAGTGATTTGATGAGTGGAAAATTATTAAGATTCTTGTCTCTGAAATCATTCAGTGCTGAACTCATGGATGCCATTAGCAAATGGAAAATTGGTCTTCATGAGATTGTAGGCTTTTGTTTTAGCTTTCCAATGCCGCTGGTTTCAGCCCAAAATCATTCCTACAACTTGAGATATGTCCTGATTACTGCACACTATTCAGCAACCAAAAATTCAAGGGATCAAAACATTTATGAGGTAACGCTTCTTCGTATCTCAAACCAACAAGCAAGGAAACTTCAGTTGAAAAGCATGAGTCAAGAATGATAGATCTTCAAAAGATTCACTCTCAAACCCTCAAGTGTTTTAAAGGTAGCTATTTCAATCAATTCAACCTATGAAAATTGCACTACTATAAGCTTGCTTATCTTCTACTTCTCCACTACTCAGACTACATGCACACATAAATCATGAGAACTTTATTCAATGTTATAATGGGTTTAAGGTAAATGAGGAGGTAATATGGATATGACAAGTTAAATACTAAAGAGAATAAAAGAGCGTGAGAGCTGAGTTCAATTAACAAGCATGAAAGTTCATCCCAACTCCACCTAATACAAATTATGTTTACATATTCTTTTCCTTTCCTTTATTGCCTTGTTGGCCTTTTTATACACATTTGTTTTTTTTGTTTTTATTTTTTTTAAGATGAAAATAATATATACATTTTTTTAATAAACATTCTTTTTTTTTTCAACCATTTTGCACACACATCCCCACACTTATTCAAGAACTCATCTAATGACAAAGCTAATGTTCGCTTATTCCCTAAGGCCAGGTGAGAACATGATTTTTCATTTAAAGCACATAATGAGCTCAAAATAAAGAATGGTAAAATAAGCTCAAAGGGATTAAGCAAGGAAAAATAGGTCATTTTCAATGCCTTACGTTGGCAGGAATCAAAGAATTTCCACGACGTCATAAGAGTGTTTAATATCATATTGAGACAATATGCTGCTAAGCAAGGCTGTCTATTTGTGCACCAATGACTCTTGGCTATTTGGTTAAAGTAGCTATTTCAAGAAAAATGCCTTAATCATATTTATGTATGCATGTGAAAATGTAGCCTCAAATAAATTCAAAGCAAGTTCTAGAATAACAATTCCATGAGTGAAAATCACATAAGAAAGAAGAGAATGGTACAAATGTTCAATCCATTCATCAATAGACTCAAAATCTCACAAGACATAATTCTATCATTCTCAGTCCACCAATTCAACATCCATAACCAAGCATGTGACTTTTAAGAAAGAAGACAATTTACTCAATCATGCTATGTCCCCTGAATTTGAATTGCTACTTTCACATAACATAGTTATCTACCAAATTACTCCTTACTTTGCCACCAATTTTGATGCATCTCAAGAGCAAATTTACCTCAAGGGCATAATTTACTCCTTACTCTGTCATCTTTAATTAGTTTTGATGTTAGTAAGTTACTTACAAACATATAAATAAACACACTTCCTAATTTTTTATTTTTTAGTTTTTTTGGTTTTTTTTCACACAACTATCCTTCCCCCTAACCATATCACAACATTGTCCTCAATGTTAAAACATAGATAGTTAAATGATAGAAGATATTACCTGTTGTTACAATTACTAAAAAAATAACTTTACACAAATTTTAACAGAAACAAAGTACGATGATTAAAATCAAAGGTAAAGGAAAGTTATAGATGAAGTGTCAGATCACATTCACGTTCCTTGCTGTCTCCCTTACTGTTTCCTTCTGACCAATCTATCTGAGCGATTACTAGTTCAGGTTTATAAAGAAATGTTTGTAAATTATCAATTAATTCATCAACAGTGGAAGCAGAGATAAGGAGTAGTCTTGGCGAAGGTGTGATAAAGTTTTGTTCTACAGCATGGTCAACAAAAGATAACAAATTATCAAAGAAATTATTAATATTCAACAAACTTATGAGTTTATAGTGGATGTTCAGTTGGGCCCAAGGGATAATTTGAAAAAAAATTTCAAAGTACCAAAACCACCCGGTAAGGCAATGAATGCATTAGAGTTTTCAAGCATTGTCCTCATTCGTCCATGCATAGATGATACTTGAAGTTTCAGCCCAATTATCTTTCCAATGATGTTCCTTCAAGTTAAAGGTTCAGAAATGACACCTAAAACTTGACCACCTCTTAGATGTGAAGAAAGTGATATAGCCCCCTTAACCCAATGCTACCTCCTCCATATACTACACGAATATTTCTGGCAGCAAGTGTTTTAGCAACAGTGCTTACTGTATTTACAAACTCTAAACCTTTCCCATAACTTGTCCCACAAAATATATAGATATTAGTAAGTCTATGAACAGAAGAAGAAGCTCCCTCCATTTCTACACTCACACTCCCTTTGAAGGATTATGAGTTGAAGTAAAGTGAAGAAAATAGAGTGTTTAAATAAAGAAGATAATGAAAAAAGTAATGATAGCACCTATATAGGTAGGTTGGTTACTGTCAAAAAAGTTTGAAATTAAGGAACATAATTTTTATTTATTTATTTATTTATTTTTATTTATTTATTTTATTTTTTATTTTTTAGACTTCAAGAAATCTATCAATGAAAGAAGTCTAGAAACCCATGAAGGACCCTGCCCAAAGGATCGTTTGTCCAAAACCAAAATAAAACAAAATTATACAAAGATAAAATTATAATAACAATTGGTGGCATACCTTTGAGTTACGTGTCACTAGTGCAACATAAGAACTCCACAAGGATTAGGAACACCCTGCCAAAACAGGCCACAAAACCTTTGAGTCCTTTCTATCCTGCTTATGGAGTAATAACCCAATCTTCCTGCAGACCTAATTAAAGGCCTATATTCTAAGAAGGTGGTACTTTACCGCAACCAGTCAGAACTCGCCATAGAGGGCTACTAATTAAAGTAAGTATATGGTCCAGTGAAAGTTTCACGTGCACTATAAAGACGAGATGCTTCTATCTATCCATCAATCATCTAGACCTGGAGAAAAATCTTGAGAATGGACAATGTAGCTCTCTGCAGAGCATGGCATATGAACCTTATTTATGGACCGGTGTGCGAAGGTCCACCCAAGTCAATGACAGGTCTGCCACTAGCAGGGGCTCCATACTCAATTAAGAGCATGGTACTCTTTCGATCACCCTTTTTTTCAATTTTTTTAATTTTTTAGGTGATGAACAAGATAATATATACATGTTGTTGTGATTGTGGATCACACCTTCCTCTGGTTTTATACCCAGTAACAACTTAAACGCCTTCTATGAGTCAAGGATAAGCTTCCCATCTAATTTTCTTATAAATTGGCAAGCAGGGTCTTTTTGAGTCAGATTCCCAAGACTGTAACGCTCTTTCTCATCCCTGAAAAGAGTCCACAAATTAAGAAGTTCATGATGCACAACTCTAGAAGAATGCATCTCAAGAGTCAATAAGATATTATCTAATGACTCCTTACTCAATTAATTCTTAATAAAGTAAATTTTATCTTCTCGGCTTGTGAAAATCATTCCCAAACAATGACATCGCGTGTTACAATTCTATCACGTACGTTTGTAACAAACTTGTATTCTTTTTGCTCTTCTCCTTTTAGAATAAGAACTTTTACTGAGACCCGGCATGTATGGGATAAATGAATTTGAAGATTCACCTGCTGAATGAACCTTTGCCTCGATTATCTAGTGTATATCTTCTAATATGCCCATGTGCATTAACAGTCTCAATCTTTCACATCTAATTTTGTAAATTTTTGTTAGAGTATTGATGTGTGTGAAACAACATCATGTTTTGTTCTTATTTTGCATGCATTCTTGAGCATTTTAGGTATTTTAGTTTCCCTTTTGGTTTATTTTTCCCTTAGTTCGGATAACTGCCGTGTTTTTGGTGTTCTTGTACAGGATTAATGTTGAATTAGCCTTAGATTGAATGGAATGCTTGCATGTTTGAAGTTGGAGCTTAATGGATAGCAATAAAGGTGCAAAAAAGGCCATTCTAGAAGGCACCACGGCCTGCCCGTGGTCTCTACCACGACCATGGTTCGAGGGAATCAAGAAAATGCAGAAAACTGAAACAGACTCAACCACGCCCTGGCCGTGGTGGCCACCATGGCCGTGGTTGAGAGATAGCTTAACAATCCTGAGTCCAGAACTGACCACGGCCGTGGTTTGGGGCGCGCAGCAGATTTTAGTTTTCTGTTTTTATTTCTTTTGGGGGCTTTTAGCCCATAAAAACCCTAGGCTATAAATAGATGTTCTGATTGCTATTAGGGTATTCTATCTTGGATTGAAACCTAGTTCGAAAGGAGGCATGAAGGAGGCTTGATTTCTTGATCCTTCTTCTTCTTCTTCGATTGTTACGGGTTTGGGATATTTTTAAGTTTGAAATCTGTTTTCTTCTTCTTGATGTCTGAGTAGTTACATTTGTTTCTAGGATTGGGCAATGCCCTTTGATACATTGATAATGATGAATTGACGTTGTTTCCCTTTTTATTAATCTCGATTGTTCATTGATTCAATTCTTATTACTTTTATTCATATGAATTTGGTGGCCACTTATTTGCATCTCATAGGCATTTAGGGATGTACTGAGAGGTGAACCTAAGTGTTGGAACTATAAGAATTGAACTTAAGGTCTAAATCACGAGAGTAGTTTTAGCCTTTCGAGGATTTAATGAATTACCACAAAGCGTAATGGGTTCGATTTAAATTCAATTACCACGAAAGTAGGAATTGGTTTAATTGGGCACGGATCTTGTATCTTGAAAGAGAACATTAACTAATTTTGGGTAATTCACCTTCAATTGAATTTGAGTTTTAATAAAAGGGTTGTCGATTAGGATTTGTCTTGTATCATTGTGGTATCCCAATCTTGGAAGCTTTCTTAAACCTGAAAACCCTCTTCTTGATAACTTGCTGTTTTTATTCTAAATTCTATCTTCTTGATTTTTATTTAATTATTTTGTTACTACATTATTCTTAATAAACAATCACACTCTCTTTTGTTTAATTTAATTAAGTTAATTAATTAATTGGTATTCATAGACTCAGTCCCTGTGGATTCGATCTTTTATTACTTGATGACGAAACCGTACACTTGCGGATTTTACGCATCAAGTTTTTGGCGCCGTTGCCGGGGACTGTGTTTTTCTTGAATATCAGTTTAATTTTAATTTAATTATTTTAAATTTTTTTTTATTATATTATTACGTTCTTGTTTTCTCTTTGACTCTTTGCAGGTAATTTCTCTAGTTTATGCAAAGTACTAGATGTTTTGGGACTCTTATTGAAGTTGATCCTAAAATTGAAAGAACTTTACGTAGAAAGAGAAGACAACGAAGGCAAAGAGCGGGAGAAATATTTGAACTAATACTTGTCATGGCAGCAGTTGAGGACAATAAATCGTTGAAAGAGTATGCAGCCCCTAATGCTCGAGGTTTGCGATCTGGGATTGCTAGGCCAGACATTGAAGCTAGGCACTTCACCATACCTCCTGCCTTACTGTCTATGATAAGGCAGAACCAATTTGGAGGTTTATCATCGGAGGACCCAAATGATCATGTGGAGATGTTCTTAGAATTCTGTGAGACTCTGAAAATTGAAGGTGCCTCAATTAATGCCATTCACCTCCGGTTGTTTCCATTATCATTAAGGGACAAGGCTAGAGCTTGGTTGAAATCGGTACCCACTGATACATTAACCACATGGAATCAATTGGAGCAAGCCTTTTTGGACAAATTCTTTCCACCTTCCAAGACTGCTCACCTAAGGACCCAAATCACAAGCTTCGTTCAGAAAGATGGAGAGTCATTGTCAGAAGCTTGGGATAGATATAAGGCTTTGCTGGAAGCTTGCCCACACCACGGGTTAGAGAAGTGGTTGATCGTTCACACCTTCTACAATGGATTAGAATATTCTTCGAAGGTGTCTCTTGACTCCGCAGCTGGTGGAGCTTTAATGAACAGAAGGTTGACAGAAGCCTATAAGATTATTGAAAGTGTCGCTGCAAACCATCACCAATGGGCCAGTGAAAGAGGTAACAACCCGAAAAAGCTCTCGGAAGGTAAGTTTGAGGTGGATGGTGTTAGTTTAATTATGGCTAAGTTTGACTCATTGAATAAATGTTTTGATAAGCTTGAAAAAGCTAGTGCTAATGCCATAAGTGCTGCTAACATCTTTTGTGAGATTTGTGGAGTACAGGGATATATGAGTGCGGAATGCCAAGCTGAAAAGGGTTCCTCACATGGTGCACTGGTGGAGCAAGTGGAATCATGCCACAATTTCTATGACATTCCACCAAAGGTGCGCAATGATCCATATTCACAGACTTACAATCCCGGTTGGAGGTCTCATCCCAACTTCTCCTATCGGAACAATCAAAATCAAGCTGGACAAGGTAGTGCTCAACCTTCTATTGGATTCCCCCAGGTACAAAAGTCTAAACTCGAAACTCTCCTTGAAAATTTTGTAGAGAGTCAAACCAAACAAAATGAAGAGTTTAGGCACCATGGTCAAGTTGTTAGTGAGGCTATTAAGGATTTGACATCTAAGGTTGATAATTTAGCTATTCATAATAAGATGTTAGAAACTCAAATAGCCCAACAAGCTAGCTCTTCATATAGACCACACGGGAAATTTCCAGGACAGCCTGAAATAAATCCTAATGAACATTGTAAGGCTGTGAGTTTAAGAAGTGGAAAGCAACAAGAAGATTCCAAAGCAAAGGGGGAAAATGACAAAGAAGGGAGGGATAAAGAAAAAGAAACAACTTGGACACAACTCTTAGAAGAAAAAGAGACCAATGAGAAAGTGTCTAAGTATGTACCCCCTGAGCCATACCAACCCCCAAGGTTCTTTCCTCAAAGATTGGCCAAGGCCAACCTAGATAAGCAGTTTGGGAAGTTCCTAGAGGTTCTTAAGAAATTATATATTAATGTACCCTTCACTGAGGCGTTAAAACAAATGCCTACCTATGCTAAGTTTCTTAAGGACATTTTGTCTAATAAGAGAAAGGTAGAGGAGTATGAGACCGTAGCTTTAACTGAGGAGTGTAGTGCCTTAATTCAAAATAAATTGCCTCCTAAGTTAAAAGATCCAGGTAGCTTCTCTATTCCCTGTTTGATTGGTAACACTAATTTTGACAAAGCTCTGTGTGACTTGGGGGCTAGTGTTAGTCTTATGCCCCATTCTGTGTGTAAGAAATTGGAAGTGGGTGAGCTGAAACCCACAACTATCTCTCTTCAATTGGCGGATCGGTCAGTCAAGTACCCCGTAGGCATCTTGGAGGATGTTCCCATTAAGGTTGGTAAATTTTATATGCCTATGGATTTTGTTGTGCTTGATATGGAAGCTGATGCTACAATGCCGATCATACTTGGGCGCCCATTCCTTGCCATTGGACGGGCGATCATTGATATCCATGAAGGAAAATTGACTTTGCGATTGAATGATGAGGAAGTAGTTTTTGATGTTTTTAATTCTGAAAAAAATTCTAATTCCTTAAATTCATGTAATCGCATTGATGCTACTAAAGTTGTGGATAGTGTTGTGCTTTCAGGTATACAGGAATCAGTGACTGATGCTATGCCCTGCAAGGAAGGACCTAAGAAGCATAGTGACAAGTGTGACGAGAAGTGTGAATTTAAAATCGGGGATAGAGTTCTTGTTAATAACTCGCTTCTACGTTTTTGTCCTAGTAAGTTATGGTCGAAATGGTCAGGACCATATGAGATTGTTTGAGTTCTATCCTACGGTGTGCTTGAGGTGCAGAAAGAAGGTCATAAGCCATTCATGATAAATAGCCAAAGAGTGAAACACTTTGAAGGAGTGGGGACTGAGCACTACTCCATTAACATCACCTGAGCACAAAAACCAGACCAAAGTCAAGTTAAAAACTTTAAACAAGCGCTTCTTGGGAGGCAACCCAAGTTTCTTTGTTTTTGTTTTTCCTTTTAATTTCTTCTTTTTATTTTAATTTTGTGTGATAAATTGTTGTTTTGATGTTTGTCTTTTGGATTTTGTTTAGATTTGACCCCTTCTTGAAGTCATATTTAGAAGAAGAGAGAGATCAGAAGGTTCCACACTCAGCCCATGAAAAATTCTATGGCCATGGATTGAACACGTAAGTTTTTCACCACCACATGAGTGAGTTCTTTTCTTTTATCCCTTCTCTTGTTTTAGATTTTTACATTGGGGACAATGTAAGTTATAAGCTTGGGTGGTATTTTCATTTTCATTTTCTTATTTTCATTCTCATTAGTTTCATGCATTCTCATGTCTTGTTTTGCATTGCATTTTCATGTTGCATTTTCACACCATCATATCTCTTGGGTTTTTGGTTGAACTTGTGCCCTTCTTTTTTGAGGATTTTGAGATAGTATTGATTTGGAACCCAATTTGTTGATTCATGTAGTTGGCAACAGGCATTGTTTTAATTGATAGTAGAGGTGATCTTTTGATAGTTGATAATTAGCATAATGTTCTCTGAATTTGTGCTTCTCATTGAATTTTTAAACCTCTAAATGTGAGTTTTAAGCCTATATGGGATATATGCACTATATGATTTTTGTTCCCATTCTTTGTGTTGAGTGATATCCTTTTTGAGGCAAATTTTTTGGTTGCATGCTTGAATGTGATTAAGGCATTTTAGGTATTTTTCTGGCCTTCTGAAATTGTTACACTTTCATCCTCTAGTTGCCCATTTTGAGCCTACTGCATACTTGTTTTCTTGATACCTATGCTGAAACATTGTTGGTTATCATTTAGAATATTAAATGGAGCGAATTGGGCTTGAAAGTAGTTTGAAAGTTGTATTGGGAATTATATGTATTTGAGTTTCCTCTTCCTCTTCCTTAAAAAAAAGAGAAAAAAAGAAAAAGAAAATAAAAGAAAATCATAAGATCAAAGCTTGAAAAAGAGGAGAAAGAGAAGAAGGAAAAGAAAGGAAGAAAATTCTTTGAAATGTGGAGTTATGTTTTAGATTGAAAGATTGTCTTTGCTCCATTTATGTTCTATTGGATTTCTTGTGTTTATTGAAAATCTTGATGACCCCTTTGTGTATACCTTCCTTTCTCTACTCTACCTAACATCATTCCCATGGCCCCATTATAACCCTTGAAAGACCTTTTGATTCTTGCATGCATGCTGATTATTAGTGGAAATTTGGTTTCTTATCAAGCATATGGAAGTGCATTTTCTTTGATGGATTTTGAGCGTATGGTTTTCACCCTTAAACACTTTGAGTGTGTTTAGTAGAGTGAACTTGATTCAATCAGTGAGGATGCATGATTTCTGAGAACTTAGCCTCTAATTGGACTTGATTTTGACTACCTCTCAGATTCTTTGTTTGCCTTAGCCTATTGCTTGGATATTGTTTTCTCGGGGTCCTCATTCATTATTTTCTTTTGATTCCACTTCTTGGTTTGACTTTAATTTTTGCTTGAGGACAAGCAAAGTCTTAAGCTTGGGGGGATTTGATGTGTGTGAAACAATATCATGTTTTGTTCTTATTTTGCATGCATTCTTGAGCATTTTAGGCATTTTAGTTTCCCTTTTGGTTTGTTTTTCCCTTAGTTCGGATAACTGCCGTGTTTTTGGTGTTCTTGTGCAGGATCAATGTTGAATTAGCCTTAGATTGAATGGAATGCTTGCATGTTTGAAGTTGGAGCTTAATGGATAGCAATAAATGTGCAAAAAAGGCCATTCCAGAGGGCACCACGGCCTGCCCGTGGTCTCTACCACGGCCATGGTTCGAGGGAATCAAGAAAATACAAAAAACTGAAACAGACTCAACCACGGCCGTGGTTGAGAGACAGCTTAACAATCCTGAGTCCAGAACTGACCACGGCCTGGCCGTGGTGGCCACCACGGCCGTGGTTCGGGGCGCGCAGCAGATTTTAGTTTTCTGTTTTTATTTCTTTTGGGGGCTTTTAGCCCATAAAAATCCTAGGCTACAAATAGATGTTCTGATTGCTATTAGGGTATTCTATCTTAGATTGAAACCTAGTTCGAAAGGAGGCACGAAGGAGGCTTGATTTCTTGATCCTTCTTCTTCTTCTTCGATTGTTACGGGTTTGGGATGTTTTTAAGTTTGAATTTGTTTTCTTCTTCTTGATGTCTGAGTAGTTACATTTGTTTCTAGGATTGGGCAATGCCCTTTGATACATTGATAATAATGAATTGACATTGTTTCCCTTTTTATTAATCTCGATTGTTCATTGATTCAATTCTTATTGCTTTTATTCATGTGAATTTGGTGGCCACTTATTTGCATCTCATAGGCATTTAGGGACGTACTGAGAGGTGAACCTAAGTGTTGGAACTATAAGAATTGAACTTAAGGTCTAAATCACGAGAGTAGTTTTAGCCTTTCGAGGATTTAATGAATTACCACAAAGCGTAATGGGTTCGATTTAAATTCAATTACCACGAAAGTAGGAATTGGTTTAATTGGGCACGGATCTTGTATCTTGAAAGAGAACATTAACTAATTTTGGGTAATTCACCTTCAATTGAATTTGAGTTTTAATAAAAGGTTTGTCGATTAGGATTTGTCTTGTATCATTATGGTATCCCAATCTTGGAAGCTTTCTTAAACCTGAAAACCCCCTTCTTGATAACTTGCTGTTTTTATTCTAAATTCTATTTTCTTGATTTTTATTTAATTGTTTTGTTACTACATTATTCTTAATAAACAATCACATTCTCTTTTGTTTAATTTAATTGAGTTAATTAATTAATTGGTATTCATAGACTCAGTCCCTGTGGATTCGATCTTTTATTACTTGACGACGAAACCGTACACTTGCGGATTTCACGCATCAAGCATTTTGAGGAAGAAAAGGAAAATGTTTTCTTAAATTCGAGAGAATAAAATCTATTTTAAAAGGACAAGGAATCAGTAATTATGGGAAACTAGAAAATAAACTGACTTGAGAGTCACGAAGTACCGTTATCCACCACTTAATCGGGAACACAAAGCATTGCAAAAAGAAAGCAAAAAATTAAAATAAATTCTACTCATAACATGGATTAGAAAGATAGATGAATTTTACCTCAACAACTTGGTTTTTTAGAAATGGTTTGAGTCTTTGTCCATTGACCTTAAATACATTACCATTTCTAGGGTTCTCAATGTCTATGGCCCCATAAGGATACACATGTTTGACAATAAAAGGGTCACTCCACCTAGATCTTAATTTTCCAGGGAATAAGAATTATAAATCAGAACTTTTTAACCAACTTCAAAAGATTTTCTCAAAATTGATTTTGTCATGAAAAGCTTTTATTCTAGCTTTATATAAATTTTTGAATTTTTATATGCATCATTTCTCTATTCCTCAAGTTCATTTAATTGCAATTTGCGTAGCCTGCAAGTATCACCAAAATTTGAGTTGAAAGCTTTAATGACCCAAAATGCTTTATGATCTAATTCTATAGGAAAATGACAAGGTTTTCCATTGACTAACCAATAGAGGGACATGCCTAAGGATGTTTTAAAATCAGTACAATAAGTCCAAAGTGTATCATTTAGTCTTAATGACCAATCTTTACGATTTGGGTTAACCATTTTTTCTAAAATTTGTTTAATATCCCTATTTGCTAATTCTACTTGTCCACTTGTCTGAGGATGATAAGGAGTGACAATTTTGTGTGTAATACAATATTTCTTCATTAAGGATTCAAATGGTTTCTTGCAAAAATGTGTTCCCCCATCACTAATGATAGCTCGAGGGATTCCAAATCGAATCAAAACATTTTCTTTTAAAAATTTAATAACAATTTTGTGATTATTATGTTGAACATGGAATCACCTTAATCCATTTTGAGATATAATCAACTGCAACTAAAATATACACAAATCCAAATGATGATAAAAATGGACCCATGAAATCAATTCCCCAACAATAAAAAATTTTAATGACAATGATAGGGTTCAAAGGTATCATCTCTCGTTAAGAAATTGACCCCAATTTCTGACAATTTTCACAACTTTTGCAAAAAGTATAGTTATCCTTAAATAAAGTGGGCCAATAAAATCTACACTGCAAGATCTTTGCAGCTATTTTCTTTGAAGAAAAATGGCCTCCATATGCTTTTGAATGACAAAATTTAATGACACTACCTACCTCTCTATTAGGTACACATCTCCGAAAGATTTGATCAGGACAATATTTAAACAAATATGGGTCATCCCAATAAAAATTTTTCACCTCAATCAAAAACTTCTTTCTATCTTGGTGCATCCATTGAGGCGACATCTTACCTATTACAAGAAAATTGATAATGTTAGCAAACCAAGGCATGGAATTGATAGAAAACAAAAAATTCATCAAGAAAAGAATCATTGATAAGAGTGTTATCAAAAGGTGAGTATGTTGTAAGTTTGAACAAATGATCTGCAACAACTTTTTCAGCTCTTTACTTGTCTTTTATTGTGATGTTAAATTCTTGAAGCAACAAGATCCATCGTATCAACCTAGGTTTGACATCCTGCTTAGAGATTAAATATCTAACAGCAACATGATTAGTGAAAATAATAGTAGAAGAACCAATTAAATAAGCTCAAAATTTATCCAATGCAAAAATTACAGCAAGTAGTTCTTTTTCAATAGTGGTGTAATTAATTTGTGTATTATTCAAAGTTCGACTAACGTAATAAATTACATGAGACTTACCTTCCTTTCTCTGTCCTAAAACAGCACCAATAACAAAATCACTAGCATCACACATCAACTCAAAAGGCAAAGACTAGTCAGGGGATTGCATGATAAAAACAGATGTCAAAAGACCGATTAATTTTTTAAAAGATTTCTGACAATTTTGAGTCCAATCAAATGGTGCATCTTTTGTTAGAAGATTACATAATGGTCTAGATATAATACTAAAGTCCTTAACAAATCTTCTGTTAAATCCTTCATGTCCTAAAAAGGAACAAACTTCTCTATCTATTTTTGGGAAAGGCAAATAAGTAATTAATTCAACTTTAACCTTATCAACTTTAATTTCCCTAACACTATTCCTGAGATAACCATGTAATGACATTTTTTCAGTTTAACACAAATCCTTTTTCTTCGCATCTTTTAAGAACTTTTTTCAAATTATCAAAAGAATTTTCAAAAGAATTTTCAAAAACTGTTAGGTCATCCATGAAAACCTCTAAATAATGCTCAATCATGTCACTGATAATACTTAGCATGCATCTTTGGAAAGTTACCGGAGCATTACAAAGACCAAAAAGCATTCATTTGTATGCAAAAGCACCAAAGGGGCACGTAAAAGTGGTCTTTTCTTGATCCTCTAATGCAATTGGTATTTGATTATACCCTGAATAATCATCAAGAAAATAATAGTATAGATGTCTTTCTACTCTTTCCAGAATTTGATCAAGAAATGGCAAGGGAAAATGATATTTCCTAGTGGCTGCATTCAATTTTTTAAAATCAATACACATACGCCAGCTGGATGAAACTCGGGTAGGTATTAATTCACCTTTTTCATTTTCAACTACTGTTATTCCATATTTCTTAGGCACAACTTGTGTAGGGCTTACCCACTAGCTATCAGAGATAGGATAGATAATTCCAACATTAAGTAATTAAAGAACTTTAGCTCTAACTACTTCTTTCATGTGTGGATTTAATCTTCTTTAAGGTTGTTGAGATGTTTTAGCATTATCCTCTAAATGTATTTTATGTGTACAAATTAATGGATTAATGTCTTTTATATCCTTTAATGTCCATCCAATTGTATTTTTATGCCTTTTAAGTACTTCTATCAACATACCTTCTTATTTTTTGGTAAGAGATGAGAAAATTACCACTGTAAAGCTTTGGTCTTCTCCCAAAAATATGTACTTCAACCCAACAGGTAATGACTTTAGTTCTAGTGTGGGTATTTCTTCATAGGTATTATCATTCACGGATTTTAGCTCTTTAAATCTCGGCTTCCATCCTTTGTCTTCCATTACCTGTGTACAATCAAGCAAAGAGCATACTTCTGAAATATCATCATTTAATTGTGTACCTGAATCAAAGAAATTAATTAAACAAATTTCTAATGGATCAGAAGAACTTTTGGTTTGAAGATGATCATCTATAATGGTCTTAATCCTTTCAATTTCTTCCTTTTTATCATAGACTTCTTGTAGTTGCTTGTATATGTTGAAAACATTAAGCTCTAGTGTCATAATTCCAAATGTTAGCTTCACCACTCTATTTTTGCTATTTATCAAAGCATTAGAGGTTATAAAAAATGGGTGACCTAAAATAACGAGAATTTACTTGCTACTATTATACATAGGTTCAGTTTCTAAGACAATAAAATTAACAGGATATATGAATTTATCAACTTATACTAACACATTTTCCACTATTCTTTTTGGAATTTTAATTGATCTATCAGTAAGTAGAAGAGTTACAGAAGTTGGTTTTAAGTCACCCCGGTTGACTTGTTGATAAACTGAATATGGAAGCAAATTAACACTAGCACCAAGATCAAGTAAAGCTCGTTCAATTTTATGTTCTCCAATAATGCATGAAATTATAGGACAACCAGAGTCTTTATATTTCAACTCATTATTGTTTTGAAGAATGAAGCTTACCTGTTCAACCAAAAATGCATTTTTTTCACATTATGTTTCCTTTTAACAGTGCATAAGTCCTTTAAAAATTTGTCATAATAAGGAATCTGTTTGATAGCATCTAACAGATGAATATTGACCTTCACTTGTTTAAGGGTTTCAAAAATTTCACTATTATGGTTTACTTTACTCAAATTGTTTAATGTTTGAGAATGTGGGGGTAAAGGCGAGGGTTTGGTCTTCTTTTGGCCAGGTGACTTATCAACTCCTTCTTCATCTTTGGGACTTGATTCATCATCTTTCTCATACAATTCAGGAATTTATTTTTCAACAACCTTTCTACTCCTAAGAGTTATCACTGACTTGACTTGATCTATTTGTTGGCTTTCTGAACTATCCTCATTTAAGCTGTACTGACCCTTGGGATTTGGTTGAGGTTGAGAGGGAAACTTTCCTTTCTCATGAATGGTGAGCACAGAAGAAAGTTTAGCAAGAGTGTCTTTTATGTCAATCATGGCTTGAGTGTTTTGGTTATTAATGGTCTCTTGCTTTTCCATGAATACATGCAATGTTCCTTCAAGGTTTTTCCTATATAGTGGGACATAGGATGTATATCCTTGAGAATTTTGAGAGTCCTGCTGTGCTTGAGGAGGTGGTGGTTGCATAAATTATTCCTGATTATTAGTCCTCTAACTAAAGCTCGGGTGGTTTCTTCATCCCAGATTATATGAATCTGAAAAAAGAAGAGGTGAATGACTTTTTAAAATTGTTCATTGTATTTACTTGCTCATGTACAGCTTCTTTAAAAATAAGAATTTTTAGACATTCATTTGTTGAGTGTCCTAATTCATCACAAATGCTACAAATTTCTTCATTTTGCACATATTTGATATCCTTTACTTTCCCTGATTCTATAACTTCAACATTTCTAGCCAAACTAGCAAACCTAGCATTTAGATCTTCTTCTTGACTAAGATGATATTTTCCTTTACTAGCATTTGCAAGATTATATCTAATTGAATTTTCAGAAGGATTAGTATTATGCTAAAATTAAAAATTTTCAACTAAATGGTCTAAATAATCTAAAGCTTTTTCAGATTCTTTATCAAGAAACTCACCATTGCACATTGTTTCCACAAATTGCTTAGTTTCAGGTGTTAACCTTTCATAAAAGAAGCTTATAGTGTGCCATTTTTCAAAACCATGATGTGGGCAAGAATTTAACAAATCTTTAAAACGTTCCCAACTTTGAAAATATACTTCATTTGAATTTTGGGAAAAATTTTGGATTTGTCTTTTCAAAGCATTGGTTTTATGTGTTGGAAAAAATTTCTTTAAAAACTCACCTTGCATTTCTTGCCATGTGCCAATTGATCTTAGTTTCAAAGCGTTAATCCAAGTTTTTGCTTTATCTTTCAGAGAAAAAGGAAACAATTTAAGCTTAACAATCTCTTCAGTGCAAGTTTGGTCATTAAAAGCGGTACATACTTCTTCAAATTCTTTTAGATGTAAATATGGGCTTTCAAATTATAAACCATGGAAATTAGGAAGTAATGAAATCATACTCGACTTAAATCTAAAATTATTAGCATTAAGTGGAAAGATAAAACATAATGGACTAGAATTTCGAGATGATTGAAACTATTCACGCATGGTTCGCAATGGTTGATTTTCATGTTCATTATGTACACTTTTATTTTTAGTCATTGTGTTTAATGTGTGTGATTGTGATTCAGGCAAATCAATATGTAAAGTATCAGGATTAATTTTAACCAAATGACTAGAATTTAAATCACGATACCAGTTAAGCATAAAAAAATAACTTAAAATTGAAAAGAAAATGTACAAGTAGGCGGTATAAACCTACTATTAAATATTAATAAGGATGTGGTATAAACCAGCCACCAAATAAATATTAACAAGTAGTAAGTTAGTAAACTTATAAAGTAAAAAGTTAGTAAGCTGATAAAGTAAAAAGTTAGATAGTTAGGAAGTTAATAATTAGGTTAGTAAGTTAGAAAGTTAGATTTAAAGTGCAAAAAGTAAAATATAGAAAATAAAATATAAAAAATAAAGTGTAGAATATGAAATACAGAAAATAAAGTTCAAAAAATAAAGTACAAAAAGTAAATTTAAAATATAAAAATCAAAGAGAGGCAGAGCCCCACTAAAGCCGGCGAAGGAGGAAGAAGAGAAGAGTCAATATTATGTCATTAATAATTAAAAATTATAGAGGGAGAAGAGAGAGTTTCTCTCATTAAATTAGTACGTTAGTAAGTAATATAAAAAAAATAAAAGAGTAGAATATATATATATATATATATATATATATATAAAAGATCCATAGGGATAAATATATATATACAAAATATATACAAAAAATTTGTCCTTCAAATTAAATCCCTAACAACGGCGCCAAAAACTTGATGTGAATTAAAAATTACAAACCAAAGTGCAGGTTATTTCAAGTAAAAAAATTCTAGAGAGTCCAAGGTCGATCCATAGGGAATTGATGAAGAAAAAATTCTTTGATGTACGAAAAATATTTTTTCACAATAATAAATGTGATAAAACTTAGTCACAAATAAAAAAGATTTTCTTAGGTTAAGAGATCCACTCTTGGTACATATATTAAGGACAAGATTAATTCTTTTTAAAACTTAATTAGAATCCACGCATAATGGAGGTTCTAATTAGAAAATATAACATTTAAAGTTCATTTAAGATTATATATGTAATTATATTATGGTTCCTTTAATTATCTATTAACACCACCATTTATAAATGGGCTCAAGCATTTATTGTGTCAATATCTTGTCTACAATAAATCAATATCTCCACTTTACAAGAATGGTTTCTAAAATTATTGGAAACAAAATATAATACATATAATGACCACTTGATAATATATCATTTAAGTACAAGAAAGATATTAATCTAACCTTAATTCATTACTAAAAGCTTCACCCTTTCACCTAAGTAAAATAAAAATTAGTTACTCATAGACAAGAAGAACAAAAGAGAGAAGAAAAAGAAAAACATAACTTCAATTTACAATAATAGAAAACTACAACAAGATAAATAAATAACACAATAGCATGATCTTGATCTCTAAACCAAGATTATCAAATGAGTAGTCAATGCTCCCTTTTATAGAGCTTAAAGGAAGCAAAATGACAATGGAGTGATTTAATGAGTGAATGGATGAGTGAAAAATGTTAAATAGTGATTTGATGAGTGGAAAATTATTGAGATTCTTGTCTCTGAAATCATTCAGTGCTGAACTCATGGATGCCTCAGAAAATGGAAAAATGGTCTTCTTGAAAGTTGTAGGCTTTTGTCTTAGCTTTCCAATGCCTTCAACCCAAAATCATTCTTACAGCCTAAGATATGTCGTGATTACTGCACACTATTCAGACCCAACTACAACTCCTATATTCTGACTTGTAAGCCCAATATGACCTCCAAGCCATCCGAATTTCCTCTTGTGTTCTTCATAAATGTTGTAGATTTAGGTCTTAACTTTCAAATGCCAATTTCATCCCCATGCAGTTCTTACAGCCCAAGTTATACCTTAATTATTGCACACTATTTAGGTTCCAATCACAAAACTCGTGTTCTGACTTCCAAGCCCAATTAGTTCTACTAGATATCTGATTTTGACCTAAAGCTTTTTATGAAAGTTGTAGAGCTCTCTTTTTTCTTTTCTACAAGATAAAATACATAATTATTAGACATGTATAACTCAAGATATGGTCAAAATATAGAAATAGTGTAAGACCGAAATCATGCTGAAAAAAATCAATTAAGTCCAATTTGAGTCCAAACTTATAAAACATAACTAAGCTCAATCAATTAAGTACATGGAGAGTGTAAATGACTAAAAATGAGGATTTATTAATGTATAAAATATCTGATTATCAAAGACCGCATCCTAGCCATACTGGAAAGCATCCAAGCCGAACTTGCAGATCTTCGAGCTTATCAGGAGCATAGCATTGGAGTCATCTATGAAAGCTTGGACAGCATTGAGCGTTGTTTTCCACCACTGCAAGATGATGGGGGTTAGGCATGGATTACTTATTTCTGTTCTATGTCATTCTGTTTTAGTTACTTTATTCTACTTAGAGCTTATCTAACCATAGTAGGCTATCTTTCGGATATTCAGTTTTAGTATGACTTGGATATTTTGAAATGGATGGTCTGTTGAAATGAATCTTATGTTGGTCTGCTTATCTTGTTATTGAATTATTATTGAATATTTATTGAATGACAATAGTTTTGTGCACCCTCTTTTTTGTCTAAATATATATTGCATATCTTTTTTATCATGATAAAAGTGGGAGAAGGTTTTTGGTTTTTATGTCATTGAGAAAAGTAAGGTAAAATAGCAAAAGGCATAGTCTTAATGATCTTGGGATTCCAAAATTAAGGACGAGTTGTGCATTTCTAATATAATCACCTCTTGAAAAATAGAGGGGGGGTAAGTCTCTAACACCTTTTGTGAGTTCCAATTTATTTGAACCAATTTTTTTCTCAATGGTTGTTTGCCATCATAAAAAAAAGAGATAATGTAATTGGCATTAACTAAAGCAATGATTTTGATAATAAAAAACAAGAAAGGAATGGTAATGCAAAGATCAAATCTCAAGATTCTTCAAGATTAGCATATAGGACTTAGATCTTGTGTAAAGGTATTTAGGAATCCCACTAAGCTCATCTCTTTACTTTTACCCAACTTAAATGGCTTTGCAAAATCATGATTCATTCTTGTGAAAATGTTGTTTAAGTTTCAGCAAAATAGTTTTACAAAGATTAAAAAACTTTTGGGAATCTTTGATTGTAAAATCCTTAGAAATCTTATTTTTTCTTCAAAAACCTATAACAAGCTATTACTGTTCAATATCGGGTTATTTGAATAAAACAGAAGCGTGCCAAAGTGTTTTTAAAAGGGAATAATCGGTTATACCTTTTCTCATAACCGGTTATTGTGTAAGTCAGAGGCGCTAGCTTCTTTTTTAGTGGCTCATAACCGGTTATGCAATTTCCCATAACCAGTTATTGTGAAAGTCAGTGGTGTAGGATGCTGTTTTAATAAGTCATAACCAATTATGGCTTTTCCCATAATCGATTATGCTAAACCAAATAACCAGTTATTGGAAATCAATAACTAGTTATCTAGGAAAGTAGAAAGCATATCCCAATGGCTCTATTGAGAGCATTTAATGTCCCAAACAACCACCAATGACTATTAATTAATTTGGGTTATAAATGTGGAAATAAGTTTGCCTCAAATGATTTTATATGTTAACTTTTGATGATGACAAATACAAGACAAATAGAATGATGCTTATGCTTGATAAATGTGCTTAATGTGACATATTATATCATGCATGATATGTATCTTATCTAGTTATAATCATGCAATATGATATATGTAACATTCATCATATAGTATATCCAATAATGCTTTATATGAGTTATAAATGAATTAATATTGGATTTGAACTTTGTGCAATATGTTCTGTTGCATCCTACATAGAGCATATCTATTAATAATTGTTAAATGACTTATTTGGATATGTCTATGAAAGTTTTATATGCAAGTTAAACTAAATAAAGCTATATATTTATGAATCATGCATATGAAGACATTGAATTATGTTTTTAGACTAACTATGCTTGTTAAAGTGAGCAATACTTTGTAGGATAGTCCAAGTACCAAAAATGAGCATTGCAACAAGAAAGCAAAAGATCTCAATTGAGCTCAACACAAGGAGAATATGTTTGGACATATGTCTTCGAAGAATGTTTTATTGATAACAAACATGAAGACAAAATGAAGATGATGGGAAGACCAAGTCCAAGATCTTTAAAGGATAGCTTTAGGACTTAGAGTCTCTTTGTTCGAGGATCTCTTTGGATATCTCTTAGTGCATTAAGATAAAATAAAAATGTTTTCTTAAACTTATACCAAAACTGTTTTGATCTTGAAAATAACTTAAAAAATGCTTTGGTGTTTTTGATAAACTTTCTGGGATGTTTTTCAAACTTTTATAAATGTTTTCTTTAAATTGAGTTATTCGAATAACTCATTGGTTATTCGAATAAAGCCTTGTTTTTGGCTGCTACGTAACTCTGTGCGTCAAAGTGTTATTCGAATAACACTTTTGTTATTCGAATAAAAGCTTTCTGAAACAGTGTGTTTTATATCAGCTATTCGAATAACTCATTAGTTATTCGAATAGATCCTGTTCCCAGAAATCAGTTTTAACAAATGTTATTCGAATAAAACTATCGTTATTCGAATAACCAGTTTTTCTAAAGAAAGTGTTTTTGTGGCATCGTTATTCGAATAACACGAAGGTTATTCGAATAACCAGTTTTAGAAATGTTTTTAAAATGAACGTGTTATTCGAATAGCCAAAGGCTTATTCGAATAAACACGAGAAATACAAAGATCCAAATATGGTATGTAACAGACACTTTCTTATAGTAATTATGAAATTAATTGCTACAGCGGCTAATTTTCTATCTTGCTTTATAAATAGAGACCGTGGGTCTCATCTGAAAAAGCTCAGCTATTAGGTTAATTTGTGCTTGTTTTGAAAAATGTGATTTATTATTTATGCCTATTTCCTGTGCTCTTTTTGCTGAAACCTTGAGATATCCTTTGAGAGCCTCTTAGCACTTCAAATCGTATAATCTGCTCTGAGTGAGAGTTTCTATCCATCTATATTTCTGTTTTTCTATATTGAGGGTGAGGTATCATTCAAGGTTTGTAAAGGGGGTGAGGTATCCCTCTAAGGTTTGTGTAAGGGTGAGGTATCCCTGTAGGCTGAGACTTTAGTATAAGGGTAGAGTTTCCCTGTGTGTGAAAAGTGCTCTTTTATGTAACGGTTGCAAGCACCTATTGAAGCTTGTATACATAGTCAAAAATCTTGAATTATTTTCGAGGACTGGACGTAGACCACAAATGGTTGGTGGTCGAACCAGGATAAATATCGTGCTTGCTCTTCTTCTCTTTATCTCTTTATTTTTATGCAATTTTATTTTATTACACATTTATTTATCTGCTATTCTTAAAGCTTTTATTCTTCATCTTGCGATTTCTTTTCTCTCATTTAATAACTTAAATATTTGTATTTATTTTAAGAGCATTTGTAAAAAGTTTTTTATACCCAATTCACCCCCCTATTGGGTAATGGTTGCCATGACTAACAATAAATAAAAGTGGTTGGGCTTTTAAAACAAGTTGGAGAACTATCTGAAAATCATTCTTGAGTATTAAATTCATGTTTCACATTCATTTTCTCCAAACCCCTGTTTTTGAGCTTTTAAGAGTGAATCCTTAATACCTATATAACTTCAATTTGTATTATCCACTCTTGAGAGAGTTTCAATTCATCTACACTTTGATTAATCTGTAAAAGAGGGCAAGGTATCCCTCAAGGTTGTAAAGGGTGACGTAGATGTTAATAAAAACTTTTAAGTGTGCATAAGAGGTAAAAACTCTTTTGCATGTGAGTTTGCCGAGGCCAAGGTATCAAAAGTTTTTACCTCTTATGCACACTCATATGCAAAGTTAATAAATTTGAGGTATATTCTTTGTAGGCCTTAATTGATTGATAGAATCATGTATATTTGATAAAATTTGAATATTAAATATAGCACCTGATTATATTTCTGTTACACTTTTTACTCATTGTCTTGTATATTTATTGATCATAAGATATTCTATGACTATGTATGCTTGCTTTATATGCTTTAAAATTATTTATCATTAAAGTAAGTATGCTATCAACTATGTGCTTAATGGTATTTATTTATTTAATTTATTATGCTCAGCTTACATATTATGGAAAAATTGATTTTTATGATAGCATAATAAATTAATATTCAAAAACTAACACACAAGGACCCAAGAAAATTTGGGTACCAAAAGTCAAAAGTTGAAGTGTGTTGTAGGTGTGCTTGAAGGCCAAGAGTTAACTTTGACATCTTGAAAGTGGCTGCTCCAAGTACAAAGACTAGAAATAATTTCAAGCTCTCTTCCTTGTCCACGTGAAGTTTGGACTTACATTTTTCGGATAAGTAAAATTTTTATTATGCTTTTCTAGCCTTATAATCTAAAAATATTTCTACATGTTAATATGCTAGATAAAGTATACTTCTTGTTTGAAATGACATGTCTAATGATAATATCCTTGAACTTGAGCTTTTGATCAATCATACATATAATTAAATATTTGAATTTATTGTTTAAACATGTTTTTATTCTCTCTTAATTTTCAATTTTAAACGCATGCTTTACTGTGCTTGTTAATAGTTTTATTCGAAAGCTTATTCGAATAACGTTCTTTCAAGCTGATCAATTTATGTTGAATATCATCTTTATTCGAATAACATGAAGTTTATTCGAATAAACTGACTTCTATGTCAGTTTTGTGTTTGCAATGTTTATTGTCTATTCGAATAAATCCTTTATTTATTCGAATAAACAGAGCCTTTGTTCTATCAGTTTCTTACGTTTGATTTCTATTTATTCGAATAAATCGTAGGCTATTCAAATAACCAGAGACTTGGCTTTTCAGTCTTGGGTGTTTGCTTTCTGTCTATTCGAATAACCCCATAGGTTATTCGAATAAATCGTGTTAAATGGCCAAAACGTTTGGCCTTCCCAATTTGAATAGGATCCTCTATTCGAATAACACTCAGATCCTCTTCTATTCGAATAAAACACTTTTTATTCGAATAAAACATAATCCGTTCTGCTACGTTGTTATGTTTCGTTAATATATACTGAATTCCTTTTAAAAATATAAATGCTTAATCAAAAGTAATTCACTATTCTTTTTAATGAATATATGTAACTGCTTAATTGATCATGAAATATCTTTTGCCCTTGTGAACTCATTTATTATTTTGAATGCTTTTTTGCTCATGAGTTTAGCATAATGACTAACCTCTATGGATCCAAAATTGATGGATACCAAAGAAAATTCTTTGAATTGTATTGTAGGGTGATAACTACCTCAAGCAAGCATTTAAATAGAATAAGTTTATTCAAGTTGAGGATAGCAAAAGAATTCAACTTTTGAAAGGGGTGCAAAGAATCTCTATTCCCCCGTGAAAACTTGAAGCTTGGAAGTGAGAGTCATCTACAAAAATTCAAAGACTACACTTCTGGTGATATCAATCCTTATTTATGCTTTAAATTTGATATCATATGATATTTGGAGAAGTAGAAAGTTATGTTATACCTTCACATGCCTTACATGAAAATTATTTGCCTAAAAATGTCTAAATAAGTTTTGATGATAATTATATGCTTCTTGATAAACTTGAATCATGCCTTAAAATGCTTAAACAATTTTTTTTTTTGGATTCAAGTGCATATGTGCTTCATGCATTCTTGTTAGAACTAATATTGCATGGTTGATAATGTGATACATGCTTTAAATTATATATCAACCTAATTTATGCTTGTAAATGAGATTAAATGATATTTGATGCTAACCTATGTTTTAGAGGACTTTTAAAAGTTAGCTTTGCAAAGTCTCTCTATATGTTTCAAATATAGCCATCAAATTTTTTACAAGCATATGTGGATAAACGAAAAAAGTTGAATGCAATTCAAATAAAGAGAAAGATAACGAAGCATTTCTTCAAGTGCAATGGAATGAAATATTCAATGGAAGAAAGCTCAATACTCAAAGGACAAATAAACAAAGAACATTCTAAAGAAGCATCACTCTTCATCTATGTCAATAAGTATCTCTATCCCTAAGCTATTGTGGTACTTTATATGATATGGATTGTATGATACTTGTTGATAAATTAATCTTAAATGATTAGATGCTTTTCAATGAATATGTGTTTATAAAATATTTTTACCCTTCTAAAATGCTTTTGAAAATATAATGTGCTCTTATAAAACTCTTTTTGAAAGGGGGAGAAGTTTTAAAATGGTTTTTGTTTGAGGAATTAAGAAGATGTATCTTTACCTTGTTTTTTCGTTAAGATAATGTGCTTACATGGTCTTCGCATACATATTTTCTTTATCTATTATTTTGATAATATGCATATTTTGAGAGGAAGTCTAGCTCTTGAGTTATTTATATCTCTTGCCTTATATCTTTATTTGATTACATAAAGTGTTTTAATACTATCATATGCTAAATGTTGACATACAAAAATATGATAAGCATTGCATGTATAATCTTCTATATCTTGAAAAACATGCTTATTTCATCTTTCTATTCTTGAATCATATGTAGAATGAATAAATGAGAGAAAATATTATTTTTTTTTCTTTCTAAACCTTTTTGTTGATGTCAAATAGGGGGAGTGAAATTGAAAAGAAAAAATATGTTCTTATGCTTATTGTTTGATATGCTTACATGAATATCCATTCTTGTATATTGCTCAACATATTTTTCTTTGGTGATTTGTCATCATCAAAAAGGGGGAGATTGTGGAAATAAGTTTGCCCCAAATGATTTTATATGTTAAGTTTTGATGATGACAAATACAAAATAAATAGAATGATACTTATGCTTGATAAATGTGCTTAATGTGATATATTATATCATGCATGATATGTACCTTATCTAGTTATAATTATGCAATAAAAGATATATGTAACATTCATCATATAGTATATCCAATAATGCTTTATATGATTTATAAATGAATTAATATTGGATTTGACCTTTGTGCAATATGTTCTGTTGCATCCTACATAGAGCATATCTATTAATAATTGTTAAATGACTTATTTGGATATGTCTATGAAAGTTTTATATGCATGTTAAACTAACTAAAGCTATATATTTATGAATCATGCATATGAAGACATTGAATTATGTTTTTGGACTAACTATGCTTGTTTAAGTGAGCAATACTTTGTAGGATAGTCCAAGTACCAAAAATGAGCATTGCAACAAGAAAGCAAAAGATCTCAATTGAGCTCAACACAAGGAGAATGTGTTTGGACATATGTCTTCGAAGAATGTTTTATTGATAACAAACATGAAGACAAAATGAAGATGATGGGAAGACCAAGTCCAAGATCTTTAAAGGATAGCTTTAGGACTTAGAGTCTCTTTGTTCGAGGATCTCTTTGGATATCTCTTAGTGCATTAAGATAAAATAAAAATATTTTCTTAAACTTATACCAAAACTGTTTTGATCTTGAAAATAACTTAAAAAATGCTTTGGTGTTTTTGATAAACTTTCTGGGATGTTTTTCAAGCTTTTATAAATGTTTTTTTTAAAATTGAGTTATTCGAATAACTCATTGGTCATTCAAATAAAGCCTTGTTTTTGGCTGCTGCGTAACTCTGTGCATCAAAGTGTTATCGAATAAAAGCTTTCTGAAATAGTGTGTTTTATATCAGCTACTCGAATAACTCATTAGTTATTCGAATAGATCATGTTCCCAGAAATCGGTTTTAACGAATGTTATTCGAATAAAACTATCGTTATTCGAATAACTAGTTTTTCTAAAGAAAGTGTTTTTGTGGCATCGTTATTCGAATAACACGAAGGTTATTCGAATAACCAGCTTTAGAAATGTTTTTAAAATGAACGTGTTATTCAAATAGCCAAAGGCTTATTCGAATAAACACGGGAAATACAAAGATCCAAATATGGTATGTAACAGACACTTTCTTATATTAATTATAAAATTAATTGCTACAACGGCTAATTTTCTATCTTGCTCTATAAATAGAGACCGTGGGTCTCATCTGAAAAAGCCCAGCTATCAGTTTAATTTGTGCTTGTTTTGAAAAATATGATTTATTATTTACGCCTATTTCTTATGCTCTTTTTGCTGAAACTTTGAGATATCCTTTGAGAGCCTCTTAGCACTTCAAATTGTATAATCTGCTCTTAGTGAGAGTTTCTATCCATCTATATTTCTATTCGTCTATATTGAGGGTGAGGTATCCTTCAAGGTTTTAAAGGGGGTGAGGTATCCCTCTAAGGTTTGTATAAGGGTGAGGTATCCCTGCAGGGTGAGACTTTAGCACAAGGGTAGAGTTTCCCTATGTGTGAAAAGTGCTCTTTTATGTAACGGTTGCAAGCACCTATTGAAGCTTGTATACATAGTGAAAAATCTCGAATTGTTTTCGAGGACTAGACGTAGACCACAAGTGATTGGTGGTCGAATCAGGATAAATATCGTGCCTACTCTTCTTCTCTTTATCTCTTTATTTTTATGCAATTTTATTTTATTGCACATTTATTTATCTACTATTCTTAAAGCTTTTATTCTTCATCTTGCAATTTCTTTTCTCTCATTTAATAACTTAAATATTTGTATTTATTTTATGAGTATTTGTGAAAAGTTTTTTATACCCAATTCACCCCCCCTCTTGGGTAATGGTTGCCATGACTAACAATAAATAAAAGTGGTTGGGCTTTTAAAACAAGTTGGAGAACTATCTGAAAATCATTCTTGAGTATTAAATTCATGTTTCACATTCATTTTCTCCAAACCCCTGTTTTTGAGCTTTTAAGTGTGAATTCTTGATACCTATATAGCTTCAATTTGTATTATCCACTCTTGATAGAGTTTCAATTCATCTACACTTTGATTAATCTGTAAAAGAGGGTAAGGTATCCCTCAAGGTTGTAAAGGGTGACGTATCCTTTGAAGATGAGGCTCAAACACAAAGGGTGAGGTCACTACAAGAAATTTATGAATTAGCGACGGAATTTAGCGAGGGAAAAATTCCCTCGCAATTCCCTCTCTAATTAGCTATCAAATTGCGAGGGATAAGCGAGGCCAACACTTTCCCTCGCTAAAATTCAGAACAAAATCCAAACGTGGATGCAACCAGTAAATAGCGAAGCAATAGCGAGTAAATTGTTTCCCTCGTTAAATGTAGCGAGGGAAGTGAGAAGGAATATTTCCCTCGCAAAAATTAGCGAGGGAATTGAGATGGAAGATGATAGCCTCGCTAAAATCAGCGAGGGATTTGCGAGGTAATAGGTTCCCTCGCTAAATTTAGCGAGGGAAGTGAGAGGGAATATTTCCCTCGCAAAAATTAGCGAGGGAATTACGAGGGATTAGCGACTGAATTAATTTCCCTCGCAAAATTTAGAAATCCCGCCTACTCAGAAAAGGGCCAAAATGGCTCGTTTAGGTTACAGATCTCATTTCTCCTCCCCAAATCAAATCTCTTCCCCCCCAATAGCCATACGACCTTCGCCTCCACCACCCAAGCCCTTCCCCGGAGCTGAACACGGCAGCCACACGACGCGAGTGAGTTCCCCTCCTTCTGCAGGTATGCCCTTCCATCATTCTGCCACCTTCTTCGTCTCCTTCTTCGTCTCCTTCCCCGGAGCTGAGAACGTCTCATTCTGCCTACTTATTGTTTTTTATCTGTTTCTTTTTATTTTTTCTTTTAACAATTCTAACTTATTTTCTTGTTTCCTCCCTTTCAGAGTCCCAAAAATCTTCTCTGCTTCAGACCAGAGCTTCTTCCGAGGAAACATCTACTTCAGTAATTGGGTCATTACGTGATTTTTAAAATAATCAAAGGTAACGTTTTTTTTTAATTGTCAGATCTCTTAATTTTACGCACCTCTGTTGACTCCTTTTTTAATTTGTATTATATAATGTAGGTTGGTTTCTCTTTCGTCTTCATACTGATCACTGTGATTTGAATATATTTCATTTTTTTTTAAGAAATGGATAATAGCCTAGTGATAATCAAGAAGCTTTAAATCGAATTTTTTGCAGAAAATGTATATAATGTCCTTGGCAATTATCATCTATCATCAATTTATGAATGGACAATTATATATTTTCATCCTTTGTATACCTTGTTTCTTCTGAGCGCCTTAGTCTTGCTTTGTGTTCTTGTTCTTCACTTAGGTTGCTCCATAGGAGATTTTGCTTCAATGCTAGAACCTCTTTTGAGAGGCGTAAAATTTTATGTCGTGACACTTGAACCTTAGTTAATATGCCAAATAAATTCACTGCTTTTGTCGATCATTAATTTGTGAATTCTTTTGTTTTGCCTAAGATCACATTCATCAATATTCAGTCGTTGATTTACAGTTTTACACTGTTGGATTTGATTCCTTTTATCCTAATTGTGACTTCTTAATCTAACTTATCATCCTTATGTGTGTTTGAATTAGCTTATTTTATATTTAAAATAGTTTATAATCAAAAGTTTCTTAAGAAAGTTTTTGAAAGCCTAAAACTCGACTATGATTTTTCCAAATGTGCATTAGTTTTGGCAAAGAATAAAATTCCATGTCTATATGTTCATACTGCATCTTGATATGCCCTTCACATTCATTTGTAACTATTGCTACCACTCCATCTGTCTCAAATATATTTTCTAAGCAACCACATTCTTGTACCTTAAGTCCTTTCAAATGTTGGAATCTGTGCATCATGTTGGATGGAACACAATTCAATAGCTTGTAACAATTTTCAAGAACCAGATGTCGTACTCTTGTGATGTAGTCAAGCAGGTATTGATCTTGCTCAATACATCTAACAGTCTCTAATTTTTGCAACTCAACCTGCACAACTTGTACTTACTCTACGTTTATGTTGATAGAAACTATATGAAGTTTTTCTTTACCCAAAAAGGTGGTGCTGCTGCTGTTGATTCCGCCATTGGTTAAGGTGAAAGTTACGAATTCGTATGTTTAAACTAGCCCAACCTATAAAATGTGAGTTGTGTTTCTAAGCATTGGTATTTATCAATCTCAGAGCACTTCAACAGGCAGTGTTATATTAAATATAACAAAATTTAACCAATTAAAAATACGTGTCATATGTATGTATCATATATGCCATACTTAATCATGATATGTGACCCAATAGGAGTGAAGTCCACCTTTTGTCATTGACATGTAATTTACCAAACACTATTTTGTCCTAACTTGGATCCACCTTTGTTTTAGTTAGCAAAGAAAATTAATGTTACAAAATTGTCTTCCTCTGAAATTGAGTTTTCAATATTGTAACTCAAGTACTCAGTTCATTTCCAACTGAGTGCACAACTGCACCAAACCCGTTAAGAATCACATTAGCATCATCGCTGGTCTGCTCTTGAAAGGCATAAAGAATACCATTAATCAGAAGATCTTTTAATCAGGCATCTATATCAGATGCTCCCAAGTTAGTGACCACCTTCTCAATAGTTTTCATAACCATTCGTGGAAAGGTTCACTCTCATCTTTAAGATCCTCAATAATTCTCCTGACAATATCGGCAACGCCAACTTTGTTTGCCTTCTCTACAGTAGTCTCCACAAGTTGCTTATAGTTTCTTCGATCCAAAGTCATCCTCCTAACCCAGACGTTCTGAAAAAATAAGGGAGAATATCATTTCTAATATAATAACTATGCACACCCTCAAGTAATTACACACTGCTTTACCACATTCAGAACAATTTTCTTCATTTCTTCCTCAGGCGACTGAAATTCACGAATCAAAATAATCATAACTTCTTTAGCATAGTAAGTACCATATAGGGCTTCCATCAACGGAATTGTAAAACCAATTGCCTTTAAGAAATGCTTTTGTCTCTTATCCCAGTACATTTAGCACTATCTAAATATGACATAAATTTTGGATGTTGAAAATAAAAGTCACGAATTTCTAGTGAATTATGTGTTAAGAATATTGGTTTGATTTAATTTTCCATGATTGTGCTTTAACATATGCTTAAAGTTTTATTTTGTTATTCGAGTAAAAGTTTAATTAAAACCTTAATTTCCCATTTGAGATTCTATATTAATGAGTACGCATACCTTTTCAAGGTACTGCTCATTGTATTGAATTTTGAATTGTCCAAGTGGGACAGTTTGATAAGAAATTTTGTCTTCGCTTGGTTAATAGTTTTCTTTAAATCTCATATGTTATATTTGTTGAAATTTCGGTCTGCAATATTTCTTTTTGTTCTCTGGGTGTATACTTAAACGCAGTAGATCTCACTGCGTTCAAGTCATGCACTTGGAGACCAATGGGAAATGCTGCCGAAATTTTGTGAAGTATAAAATATGAGATTTAAGGAATAACTATTAACCAAGTGTTGAAAATGTTTCTTATTGAATGGGATAGGGCCATACCATGTTAAGAAGGAGATGGGGATATAAGGATTGTGTTAATGTGCTAAATCAATTTCAGCAATGATGAGACCCGATCGAAGTTGGATGTCGCGAAGAATTGATCCTACTGGCTATGTAAGTGAAGAATTCAAGGATGGAGTTGATGATTTCATTAGGGTTGCTCAAGGAGACCCAACAGTTATTGATGCATTAAATCGCATCCTTTGTCCATGTGCTAGATGTAAGAATCGTGCTTGGAGGGAGGTATTTGGGGTAGAACAACATCTGTATAAGTACGGATTTGTAGATGGTTATGTAAATTGGATCATTCATGGTGAGGACAGATGGGGGATAGCAACTCAACATCCATTGTCCATGATGATGAAGTGCAGCCTAGGAATCCATACGTGGATATGGTTATGGATGCCGCAGGTGATAGGTTAAATCCAGAAGCTCAAGATTTAGAAGAGGATCCAAATCCGTCAGCTGCGAAGTTTTATGATTTGCTCAGAGACGCTGACGAACCTTTATGGGATGGTTGCCACAAGCACACGAAATTGTCAGCTGTAACTCAACTTTTGAACTTGAAGTCGGAGTTTAACATGAGTGAGAGTTGTTATGATAGAATGATTGTCATAATTAAGAGCATGCTTCCAGAGCCTGAAAGGTTACCCGAAAACTTCTACAAATCAAAGAGAATGGTTCGTGAGTTGGGATTAGGATATGAGAAGATAGATACGTGTCTTAATCAGTGCATGTTGTATTATAAAGAATACAGTGACAAGAGACTCTACTCAATTTGCTTAGTATGTGGATACCCACGATTCAAACCGAAGGTGGGACGTTCATCGAATGAGAAGGATGTGTCGCATTCAGTGTTGCGATATTTTCCCATTATGCCAAGACTCCAACGTCTGTTTATGTCCAAAAACACTGCACAATATATGACTTGGCATGTGGATGGAGTGCGTCAAGATGAAACAGTGATCAGGCATCTAGATGATGCTGAGGCTTGGAAACGATTTGATGATACCCATTCTACATTTGCACTAGACGCTCGAAATGTTAGGCTTGGCCTGTGTACAGACGGTTTTAATCCATTCAGCGGTTCAGCTACACCATATTCATGTTGGCCTGTTTTTGTCACACCGTACAATCTACCTCCAAGTATGTGTATGAGAAGGGAATACATATTCCTCACTCTTGTAATTCTTGGACCAAAGTCACCAGGTAAAAGTTTAGATGTCTATCTTAGACCTCTAATTGACGATCTGAAGATATTGTGGGCTGATGGGGTGCAAACTTATAATGCCTGGAAGAAGCAAAATTTTGATATGAAAACGACTTTGTTGTGGACAATAAGTGACTTTCCAGCCTATGGAATGCTGTCTGGGTGGAGCACTCATGGAAAACTTTCTTGTCCACTTTGTATGAATCACAGTAAGTCATTTGTGTTGAAGCACGGTAGGAAATGTTGTTGGTTTGATTGTCATCGCCAATTTTTGCCTTTTGATCATCCATTTCGCCGTGATCGAAACTCTTTTAAGAGATCAATAGTTGAAAAATCCAATCCACCGCAACGGCTGAGTGAGACAGATGTCTTGAATAGAGTGACTCAACTTAAGGAAGTCATTTTCGGCTTGAATTTAGGTAAACAAAAACAAGATGGCTTTGGTATACACCACAATTGGGTGAAGAAGAGCATATTCTGGGAATTGCCTTATTGGTCCACTAATCTAATACGACATAATTTAGATGTTATGCATGTCGAGAAGAACGTGTTTGACAATATCTTCAACACTGTCATGGACATAAAGGGCAAGACAAAAGACAATGCAAATGCAAGAGAAGATTTGAAGATGGTATGCAAACGTCCTACCTTGGAGCTAATAGTTGAGAATGGCAAATGTAAAAAACCAAAGGTGACATATGTCTTGGATGCCAATCGAAGAAGGATGGTGTGTGAGTGGATAAAACAGTTGAAATTTCCTGATGGGTATGCGTCGAATATCGCACATTGCATCAATGTAGACGGCGGGAAGATATATGGAATGAAAAGTCACGATTGTCATGTCTTTATGCAAAGATTAATGCCTCTGGCATTTCGTGATATCTTGCCAAAACCTATATGGGGACCGTTAACAGAATTAAGCTTGTTCTTTAAAGAAGTTTGTGTAACTGAAATTCGTGCTTCCACCATGGAGAATGCAGAGCTTTCTATCATTGAAACAATTTGCAAGTTAGAGAAGATTTTTCCTCCAGATTCTTTGACGTGATGGAACATCTAGTCGTGCATCTCCCTTATGAAGCTAAGGTTGGAGGCCCAGTGCATTACAGGTGGATGTACCCCTTTGAGAGGTGTATACTGTACTTGAAAAGAAAGGTCCGAAATAAGGCAAAAGTTGAAGGATCTATTTGTGAAGCGTATATTTTAGAAGAAATTTCCAATTTTGCTTCCATGTATTTTGATCCCCACCTACAGACCAGACGCACTCAAGTTCCTCGGAATGATGACGGTGGGGAAGATACAATTAATGAATGATTGTCTATTTTTAAACATCCATGTCGTCCTATCGGGAGAGGTCGAAATAGATTCCTGACAGATGTGGAACTTCAGATTGCTGAGACATATGTGCTTGTAAATTGTGGAGAAGTAGAACCTTATCTCCAGTAAGTTTACTCTCTATCTAATGAATTTGTTACTAATGTGCTTAATTTATAGTTCCATATTAATTAATGTATTGATTAGACAATTTGAAGATTCGTTAAGGGGAACAGATCCCAATATCACTGATGATCAAATATTGGAAGCTCAAGATAAGGACTTTAGTAGGTGGCTAAAATATCTAGTGAGTCCTTTTATCCATAATTGTGATCTGCCATATTAAATTCAACGTTCATTATGCTAGATGTTATAAAATTTCTACCGTCTATGTAATGATACAGGTTAATATAGGCCAAGTCGAGGATCAAATGATACGAGAGATAAGTTATGGTCCATCCAAGTCCGTGACTTCTTACTGTGGCTTAATAGTTAATGGGTACAGATTCCATACTAAGGTGTACGGACAAAATAAAGCTACTATGAATAGTGGCGTATGTGTTAGAGGTAGTATATATGGTGAGAATGACTTCGACTATTACGGCATCGTTGAAGATATATTGGAATTGTCATATGTAGGAAATCAGAACAGAGTATTTCTGATCAAATGTCATTGGTTTGACCCGATAAATGGAGTCAATGTTGATGAGAGATATGGATTGGTTGACATCAAGCATAAATCAAGACTTCACTCAAATGAGCCATTCGTCTTAGCCGAACAAGCACAATAAGTGTACTATACAAGATATCCACAAAGCGGGAATAGAGCTAATGGTGAATGGTGGGCAGCTTGCAAGGTCAGAGCAAAACTCTTCATGGCTGAGACATTGAATGACGAAGGTGATGAATTGAATGACCTAACTGCTACTGATTATTACCAAGCTGATGGATCCCTTGGAACACACAATCCTGTCATAGATGATGAAGCAGTCTCCTTGTTTGATGCACATGCCCAAATGGAAGAAGTGAACATACGTGATATACATTATCCAACGGACGTTCTATTTGATGATGAGTTCATTGATGATAATGAAAATAATGAAATTAATGAATTCTCAGATGAAGATGATGAATCTTTTGCTTCAGACTCAAGTAGTTAAAATTGAAGCTTGTTCAATAAATTTCGTTCATGGTATTTACACTGGAATATCATTATTCTCCAACGTCTGTTTTTATTGACATATAGTTTCTTAACTCATGTTTCATTATGTTTCCTTATGCAGATATTCATCATGACCATTCGAGGTAGAGGTGCTGGACGCGGTCGTGGGAGAGGCCGTAATGTTTCATCTGCCCATGATTCTCCACCACTACAGCATTCTCAGCCCTCTCCAGGTATATACCTGTAGGATGTTTCATTTTAATTATTGTTAACTCGTGGTTTATATAAATGTAATATTCATGTATTTTGTTGTTTATGTATAATTATGTTAGGTGCAACTTCAGCTATTAGCCCATCGACCAGTGCAGGCTACCAAGTGTCTAGTCCATTGACCATTGGAGGCGCATCAGCTACTGTCCCACCCTTTATTGACCCAGCGATTTCTATGCCACCTCCTGCTGACCCACCCACTAGCAGCCCGAATGTGGTGCCTTCATGTGGAGAATCCAACGTAGAAACAGATAGCAAGGAACTTATATATGTGGCGCCTGTCCCTGAACCGTAAGTAATAGTGATATCTCACATTTTATTACATATATTTACTTTTAGATTACCAACATTACCTTCTTGTCCTTACAGGAGGAGGTTTCTCCCGTCGAGGGTGACACGTGACATTATGTACAATGTCATGACACGGATGCCTGTTCCGGCTAGTACGTGGCGAGGTTATCCAGTTGAGATGAAGGAAATACTATTTACCGACTTTATGGTAAGTAAATGTATTTATAGAATTATATATTATACACTTATTGGTTTTATTAATATACATACATATCATTTGTGTAGGCTAAGCATCGGTTCATATCTGATGCTGATCGCGGCATGGCGAGAACTATTTGGGAACGGACTATCTTGGACCATTATCCAGACCATTTGAACAAAGCACGAGATAAGGCCTTTGAGAAGGCAAATTCAGACAACTTGGCTGATGTTAAGGGCCATGGGCCCCAGAGGAATAGGACAGAAGTGTGGGATGGCCTGGTCGACATTGGTCGACAGATAAATGGATGACAAGGTCCAGCACTGCCCGGAGGAACAGGGCAGACCATGCCTGATGCCTTGAAGCATCTTGGCGGGTCGATAAGTTTTGGTGAACACAAGAGCAAGATGGTAATATAACTTCCTCATTTAAAGTTTTAATGATAAGCATTTGTGTATTAACATGTTGTAATTACTTAAGTTATTTGTATATCTTGAGTATGACATAACTTATTTTAGAGGGATTGCCTTACTTTTGATATGTGTTTATTATATAATATTCTTCCATATGGGATTACAGGAGGCAGAGGTAAAGCATCCGGTTTCTTACAGAGATCTGTATGCTAAAGTTCATAAGAAGAAAGACGGAAGCTATGTTTCTGAGCGCTCGAGGAATTTCATTGTAGGTGTCTTGTTCTTATTCAAAAGTCATATATATTTTAGTTTATTTTTTTTTGTTAATATTTTTCTTGTTTTGTTATTTTCAGGAGTCATATGACACCGCAATGACAGAAAAATATGGAGAAAACTCTTCCTCTCACCCTATGATTGACCCGGATGTCTGGCTGGATGCGGCGGGTCCCAACCAGAAGGGACGTGTGCATGGCATAGGTAACAGCTTGCACATTGGTAATAACACTACGCAAGCTTCAGCCTCCTCAGTTGCAGGTCCTTCCCGCTCTACGCCATTGACACAGGATATATCTGAAGCTGTAAATACAGCAGTGGCAGCAGCGATGAGTTCGTTTGTCCAGAGTCAACTTGTCCCTATGTTGGCGCCCTTCCAATCATTCCTATCTACAATCGGATCAACAAATGTTGCTCCACAACCACCATCGCAAGCTTTAGGCAGGGAGGGTCGAGAGGAAGAAGAAGAAGAGGAAGACGACGACTTAGACTGATTACCATTTTTCTTATTGTTTACTTAGTATAACTTTCAACTATATTGATTGATTATTTGTATAATAATTTTTCACTATATTTTTACATTATTTGTACAAGTTTTTCTATAGCATTTATAATTATTTGATTGTTTAGTGTTGGATTTCTATTTGCTATGGTTTGAAATGCAGGTTTTGGGAAAGTAATATAATACATATAGGTTATTTAAAAAAAAAAACCTAATTACTAAGGGATTAGCGACGGATTAGAGATATAATAGCGACGAATATAACTAGCGAGAGAATAGCGAGGTATTAGCGAGGGAAATATACCACTATGGTATATAATATTAGAGAGCAATTAGCGAGGGTTTTGCGAGGGAAATTAGCGAGGGAATAGTGAGGAACTAGAGAGGGAAATTTAGAGAGGGAATAGCGAGGGAACAGAGATGGAAATTTACGCATATGGTATATCAGTTTAGAGAGAGAGTAGCGAGGGTTTAGCGAGGGAAATTAGCGAGGCAACAGCGAGGAAATAGAGAGGAAAATTTTAGAGAGGGAATAGCGAGGCAATAGCGAGGGAAATTGAGAGCGAGGCAATAGCGAGGGAACATCCCTCGCAAAATAGCGACGGAATAATGTAGTACATTACCGAGGGATTAGAGAGCAGTTAGCGAGGGAAATGATTTATCTTGAGACGGATTAGAGAGGGAATTCATTCCCTCGCTAATTAACGACGAAAAAAAAGCGACTAACTTATCCCTCGCTAATCCCTCTCTAATCCCTCGCTAATTTAATTAGCGAGGCATTAGAGAGGGATTAGCGAGGGAAATTTCCCTCTCTAATTTCCTGATTTCTTGTAGTGGGTATTGCAAGGTGTGGTGAGTGCTTTAGTGTGTAAAGGTTGCAAGCACCTATTGAAACTTGAATATATAGTGGAAAATCTCAAGTGATTGCTTGAGGACTGGACATAGACCATAAGTGGATTGGTGGTTGAACCAGGAAAAATATTGTGTTTATTTCTCTAAACTCAACTCCTTTACATTTATGTATTCATTTTACATGCATGCTTGAACACTCTTATTTTGGTTTATTTATTAGTGAGTGAAAGTATTCAATCTTCTTTATCCATTCATCTCTATCAATCAATAAATTCAATGAAAATTGATAATCAAGTGTTTTGTGAAAGATTTGCGAAGATATTTTACAAACTCAATTCACCCCCTCTTGAGTATTAAGGCCACTTGGTAACATCTACAACACCATATAAGATATGAAAAGGTCGTAAGCCATGTCTCAAGCACATTAGAGTTTGGAGATGGCCGACCTATGTCAAGACATTGCAATAAGATAAACTTGATGCAAGGTCTGATAAATGTTGGTTCATTGGGTATCCTAAAGAAAAAATGGGGTATTATTTCTATCACCCTTCTGACCACAAGGTGTTTGTGGTAAGAGGAGCAGCCTTTTAGAAAGGGAATTTCTTTTTGAAGGAATTCATGGCGAAGAAATAGAACTAAATGAAATTCAAGAAACCAATGAAATAATGCAAGCTCAAGAGCTTGAAATGCAAATTGAGAAACCTTTGCTGGATGTTCTTAAGTTAACATGAAGGTCACCACCTTCGATGGTTGAGGTTCAAGAACAGGTTAATGAACCAATTTTAGAACCGATACAACAACCACCAAATCCAGTATAAAGTGAATTAGTTGCAAATGAACCTCTTAGAAGGTCTAGCCGCGCACATCATGCACCAAGTAGATTAAACTTAGGGGTGCAAGATGATACGTCAAATGAGGTTGATCAAAATGATGATGACCCTAGAACCTATAAAGAGGCCATGTAAAGTTTTGACTACAAGATATGGCAAGAAGCCATGGAATTTGAAATGGAATCCAAGAAGATCAACAAAGTATGGACTTTAGTTGAAACTTCAAAGGATATAAACACTATTGGTTGTAAATGGGTTTTCAAGAAAAATATTGGAGTGGACAAAAAGGTGGAGACCTATAAAGCCCATCTTGTTGTCAAGGGATATTGTAAAAAAGAAGGAATAGATTATGATGAAACCTTCTCTTTTGTGGCAATGCTCAAATCAATTTAGTTTCTACTTGCTATAGCAGCATACTATGATTATGAAATATGGCAAATAGATGTGAAAACTACTTTTCTAAATGGTGAGCTCGAAGAGGGAGTCTATATGACACAATGTGATGGTTTCATATCCTTGTCTGATCATAATAAAGTTTGTAAGCTACAATGATCCATTTAGGAATTAAAGCAAGCTTCTAGAAGGTTGAATATCTGCTTCAACAAGACAATGAAAAAGTTTGATTTTATTAGATGTGAAGAGGAGTCTTGTGTTTATTAAAAAAAATTAGTGGGAACACAATTATTTTCTTGGTATTGTATATTGATAACATATTACTCATAGGAAATGATATACTAGCATTGCAAAGTACAAAAATTTGGCTTTCTGAACAGTTTTCCAAGAAAGATTTAGGAGAAGTAACCTATATTTTGGGAATAAAGATTTATAGAGATAGATCTCAAAGGTTGCTTGGACTTTCGTAGTCTATTTACATTGATACCATCTTAAAGAGGTATAACATGAAAAATTTCAAAAGAGGCTATCTACCAATAGGTATTGGAACTTCTCTCAGTAGGGAGGATAGTCCTAAAACCCTTGAAGAGAGAGAAGAATAGAATACCATATGCAAGTGCAGTGGGAGCTATCATGTATACCATGACTTGTACGTGTCCTGATATTGCTTATGTATTGGGTGTAAGTAGCCGATATTAGGCAGACCATGGTGAGGAACATTGGAAAATGGTTTAAAACATTCTAAAGTACTTGAGAAGAACTAAAGACCAATTCCTCAATTATGGAGATTCAGAACTAAAACTAAAAGTTTATATAGATGCAAGTTTTGCATTAGATAAGGATGATAGCAAATCCATTTGGTTATGTTTTAACTTTAAATGGCGGTGCAGTGAGATGGAAAAGTTGCAAACAAGCTATAGTGGCTGACTTAACAACTGAAGAAGAATATATAGTAGCAAATGAGGTTGCCAAAGAAGCGGTTTGGATGAAAAAGTTCATATCTGAATTTGGTGTGGTTCCTTCAATAGAAGAACCAGTTCCATTGTTGTGTGACAGTAATGGAGCTATTGCTCAAGCAAAAGAACCGAGATCGCATCAAAAGTCTAAACATATTTTGTGGAAGTATCACTTAATTAAGAAATCATTAAACGTGGAGACATTAAGATTCAAAAGGTTGATGGAAACGAAAATGCAGCAGACCCATTCACCAAAGCACTTGGTGCAAAGGAGTTTGACAAGCACAAGTGAGAATTAGGAATGAAATATATGAGAAATTGACTTTAGTGTAAGTGGGAGATTGTTAGGAAAAATTGGTATGCCTTGGATCCAATCTATTGTGTAATTTTTAGAACACATTGTAATCATTTTATTTTGATAAATAACATGACATTCAATTTATTATTGATTTTATTTGTCATATTATTTATTTAATTATTTAATTAATATGACAAGGTCCTTGATTAACTTTAGGCACTTATCATCATGATAGAGATCATGATAATAGGAGACAAGTTTTAATTTATTATTTAATCTAAAGTATTCTTGATCATAAGATTATTGAGAATATAACATTAGTAATTCAGATAGATCAATATATGTGTGATTGTCTCTATTGGATAGAGATTAATAGATCTCATTTATTAATTCACATATATAGATAATGTATATGGAGATATGATCATTGAACTGACTCAATTGAGAATTCGTAATGGTTTATATTATCGTTAATCTGTCAATAGGATGTTCTCATAAAAGACATGGTGTAAACTTTTCCTTTGACCTGAAATTATCATAATAATTAACAAGCTACTTGTTATACTTTGATTCTGAACACCTAATGTCTTAGGGCACTAGTTGAATGGATATTAGGTATGACTAAATACTTGTAGGATTAATGATATATCAAAAAGGAATTCATCAACTCTTGGTAATGAGTTTGAGCTCTATGATTATAACAACAAAATTAAGACATTGGCCAAGGCAATTGAATGAATGAAGAAATGAGTTTCTTAAAGCATTCACTTGTTGGTTATTCTTCTAAAGGTTTACCTATTAGAGTTTTACAATTATACCATACTCTAAGGTTAATTTAGAGTCGGAACGATAGAAGGAGATATTACATTATTCTTCTAAAGGTTATTGAAGAGCAAAATATATTATTTCATGCTATCTAGTTGTTAATGAGTGTTACTAGACACCAACCTTGATTAGTAATTTGGTTCAACTAATTTACTACTGACTTAGTATTGAACCTATGAGGTCACATACTAACGTGTGTTTCAATCTTTGTTAAAGATTATTTAATTTATTATTTGATAATTAAATTAAAGAATTTAATTTAATCAAATAAATAAATTTTTGATCTAAATGAAATATTATTATATTCTTTATTAGTACTTAAAATATAATTAATGCATGACACAATTATCTAAAACAAAATTATTTAAAATAGAAAAATAAAAAATTTCCAAACGTGATAGCCTTTAATGTTTTAAATCCTATTGGATAGGACTTAACAAGTTGCACAACGTGGTCAACAACATGGTCAGCAGTCACTAATGTTTTAATCTTATTGGATTTGACTTAACAAGCTGCACAACCATTTTCTGTTTTATAGGATATGAACTTGTACACATGAATGAACCAAGTAGCAACATGCTGCACAACCATTTTCTATTTTAAAGTCAACAACGTGGTGATTTGCATCAATCAACAACCAATGGTTTAAATCTTAATAGCTAAGATTTGATATGCTGCACATGAGATAGGAATTGGTGATATGCTGCACATTATTTATTTATTTTTTAATAAATAAATAAAATAATTTTTATATTTATTTAAGGTGTACAGTAAAAAAACTTCAAAACATATTGATATATTAAAAACAGAAAAAAGTATTTTTCTGTTTTGATTTTTATTTTCAGATTTTTGTGTAAGTTTCATATTTCAAAAAAGTTGATAATAAGGTTTAGTTTTGGTGTAGATATGTATTGAGTCTTCGTACAATCACAAATTTTTTTTAAAGTATTAAGAACCCTCTACTAGGGATTCTGAATTTATTTTTATAGTGTTAGAATAAATTTAAACACACAAAAATTATTTTAGATTACTATTACATTGTTCTGCTGCATTTTTTTTTTTATCACTATGCAATCTTTCATCTCCTTCATTGGCCTCCTCTTCATCTATGCGTTAGTACCTGAAACCAAAGGCCTTCAGTTCGAGGAGGTCGAGAAGTTGCTTCAAAAAGGCTTCAGAACTTTCCCTTTTAACAAGAAAGACGAGCAAAACAAACGGGAAGATCAAGACCCAACGCATTAATGCTATAATCATTTTTCTTTTCTTTTGTTCGAAAAAGATAATTGTTTGTCTTGTTTTGCGACAAAATTATAGAACAAAAAAACATTATTCTCAATTAGAGTTTTTTTTTTTTTGTATAGTATGCCCTTCTTAAGGAATTGAAAGTATATTGTATTTAATGAAAAATATAGTTTTGAATTCTGTTTATATTAAGTGTTGTACTTTTCATTGAATAATTTTTGTTTTAGATTTTTTAACAAATACATTTAAATTACTCATTAGAAAAATTCATTACATAAATATATTTTTGTTCTGAAGTGAATTTAGAGGGTATCTGAGATAAACACGTATGTGGTGGATTTCTCTGTGGCACAACTGCTCCTACGATGGTGCGAGGGGGTGGATATCTACAAAAGACACTCTGACACTTAAGTTGGACTATGAACATAGTAGACAGCCTATCTCTTAAAGGAGATGCATACCTTTGAAACTTGTCATAGCATATATAGGAGCGTTTTAAGATAAGTGTTGTATTAAATGTAGTTATTTAGGATTAGGATTTGTTATGAATCGTGATCCTTTTTAACTAATTTTCCTATTTATGTAGGATATAATTTGCTTTCATATCCATCAAGGATACTTAAAGATTTATTCCCAATAAAGAGGTAGATATACTCATCAAGATAGCGTATAGGAATATTTGGATATTATTCTGGTGGACCGGTTTGCTCCTGACTGATAACTCAAAATCCCGATCTAGAACAATTGCCCTCAGTTTAGCACTTAGATGGGATTGTTAAGTGTCAAGGTACCCATATTTAGTAGGAGCACATGGCACGTAGTAAACAAAGGGATCCAAGTCAGACATAATGTCGGATCTCACAATGTTTTCGAAAAGGCTGAGGTCCAGGATATATCATAGTATTCCTCTGGGGCTGACATGTAAGGCCAGGGTCCGAGTTGGATCGCTTTGCTTACATTGTCATTTTATCGTCTGAGGTGTGTCATACATTGCCCCCATGCGTTCGGGAGGTCTCGACTGTAAGTTGAGTGAATTCCTACCGAGGTGTCAACGACGGACTCTGGTCGGGTGTGTAACGAGTTGACCCATGGGATAAGATTCCAAATCATGGTCCAAAATAATTGTCTCCAGCTTAGCGTTTGGTCAATATAGCGAAGTTGTAAGTCTCGATGCCCCCAAGCAATGGAATTCATGCTTTACTTGAAGCTGTAATCCGTGCTTCTCCGTTGGGTTATGATATTTAATTTGGAGGTGTTTGCGCCGTAGTCTGGATAGGGTCCATGCGTCAGTTGGCCATAAGTGGCTGGGTTCCGCAAAATGAGCCAGAATTGTTGCCATTGTTTACTTTTTTTTCCATGGTCCTTACTAGGTCAATGCCTATTGTGTTGCTTTTCACAACCATTTTATAGACTTGAGAATATTTCCAATCTAGGGGAAACTTTGTCCGGGGTCCATCACCAATCGTTTTGGTATTTAAGATCACTCATGACTTTGGTATGGATGAAACCTTGTTCGGGGTCCGTCACCAACTATTTGGGTGTTTAAGATCTCTCGTGGCTTTAAAGTACAATTAAAGCCTTGATTAGGGTCCGTCACCAACTATTTGGGCATTTAGGATCCCTATTAAGATTTAGGCATAAAAGAAACCTTGTCCGGAGTCTGTCACCAACTATTTAGGAGTTTAGGATTCCTCTTAAGATTTAGGCATAAAAGAAACCTTATCCGGGGTTCGTCACCAACTATTTGGGCGTTTAGGATCCCTCTTAGGACTTAGGCATAAAAGAAACCTTGTCCGAGATCCATTGCCATTCGATTTGGTATTTATTAGGATCCCTCATGACTTTGGTTTAGGTGGTCCTTGCTGGGCTCTTTTATGTTTATGGTTTAGTGCGTGAATTTTCCTAAAATTTGAGATTTTTCTACTACACAACCTGTTTAACATAAGACAACTCTCGATGGATATCGTATTGACTTATGAATGGATTTCACTATCCATGCTGCCAATAACCACGTGATGATTTTAGCTAAGGATTTTAGCCAAGTGTCAAGGTTTTGCGACTAGCGACCAACCCACTGAGAAGGATTTGGTGGGTTGCCCTCTTAACCTAGAACATAAGGCACTCCCTAATCCCATTGGTGGCTCTTTGTTTGACCGTCTAAGGTACGGCTCACATAGGCATGAGTTAAGACCCTTGAATGCGCTACTTGCACCTAGAGGGTGGTCAAGTGGATTCCCTTGTTTGCCTGTCTAAGGTGCAGCTCACATGAGCACTGGTTAAGACCCTTGAATGCATTACTTGCCCCAAGAAGGTGGTCAAGTGGATTCCCCTGTTTGGCCATGTAAGGTGCAGCTCACATGGGCACGGGTTAAGACTATTGAATGAACTACTTGCCCCTATTTGGCCGTCTTATATAGCTGATCATCTTTAAACCTTGACTCCTCAGACCTCGTCAGGGTGTGGTAACCTTGTGGATTATGTCATACCAAAGAAATTGTAAACTCAGGGTTGCAGCCGAGATACTGGCTTAGATAATGTCAAGCCAAAATAATAAATATTCGAGGAAGTCATTTGTGTTTGTTGTCAGGGATGATCCAGCATCGACAGAGGGCCTATTCAACCTCCAAAAGAAACTAAGGAAAGCAATTATTACATGTTGGCCCACCAGTACTTTGGGTTGACAACTTTAGTGCACTCTTTCCAATTAGTCTCTACCTCTCAAACTTTTCCTTGAAAAATGGTGACCTTGGACTTAATATGACTATGTGAGCTTTAATAGATCTTAATTGTATAATAAAAACCACATCCGGAGGAAAGTGGCCACAACTAGACCCCTAAGTAGATGAAATACCAGGAATTTGAAACTGCACTTGGTACAGATCCTTTGCCAAAGGTTGGCCAGTGAATTAGCAGTATGTGATAGTTCAAAAGTATATGTGAGCATAGAAACAGGCAAAGGTATGGGATTGCACCATGAGCATCATAAACATGGGGTAAATTGATTTATAGGTGCCATTACATGCATTGAGCTTTCCTCGTCAAGAGAGAATGCTTTCACCTGCATTTCATCATATAGGTGCATGGCATCTGTGACTTTAGAAGTAAAACACCTCGAATAGTATTGTAGGAAACAACACCACATATCCCTTTCATCTGCATCCTCTTCACCATTGTAGAAGGAATCCCTGAAAGCTATGAAGCATGGCAAAAGAAAAAATCACACGCACATTGCAATACAATGACATTTGCTATTACTTGCATTGCAGAATCTTCTATGAAGGTCGAAGGACCACTCAATGTGACAACAATATGATACCGTCGATGAAAACTGTGTCTTTTCTTCAACAACATATGCTCAAACTTATTAGCGGCCAGGGCCCCTGCTATTTGCTCCCAATAGTCCGACAACAGCAGCCTATGGTATTTATCCCTATGTTTGCTCAAAACATTAAGCAAAGTATCAATGGGGTACTCATAGCTCTGTGGGGTTAAGCTTAACAGGATCACATGGTCCTTAATTAATAAGAGATGATTCACAGTTTACTTCTAGGTTCTCATTCACCATGGCATCAATAACCGAACCCAAAAATACAACCTCAGATCTGAACCACCATGGCTAACCTGTACCACCATACTCAGGGAGTTGCCATCGTCACCCTCACAATTCTTTGTCGGAGGCAGCGCTCCACTGAGCCCTTTGCACTGCAAATCTAAGTAGTGAACTGGTGCGGCGGGTAGCACTCCTGTGTGGTTGTTGTCGAAACTTGGTCGTAGATTTAAGTTATGTGGGTCTAATATGAGCTTTAAGGTTCAATGGCTGCACCAGGGTCCCATAACCACAACTCGTCACCGTCAGACTCTACCATGAAAGCCTAGATTTTGAGAGTGGATCATGGTGGTGGAGACTGTGGTGGCTTCTATCGTGGCTTCAGCAGGCTTGGATGCGACAATTGGGGCTGTGGTGGTTGCCGCAGAGCCTCTAGCTACTGTAAAGAAGAGGAGTTATGGTTGAAATAGCCTCGCTTTGCCGTAAATTTGCCATATACGCTAGAGAGGAGCAGTTAAACCGTGCCGTTTGCTGAGGGTGTCCAGACACCCTTCTTAGCCGTGGACTCTAGTCCTTGCTCAAGGTTTTTTGGGCAATACGAGAGGGCAAACGGTGGGTAGTTGGACCATGAGGCCCATGGAAATGACTCGCCATGTGATAGGTGGTGACCCTTTACGGATTTTGAGAAGTCAACGTAAGCGATGATGTGAGAGCCTTAATTCCAACCAAATGCTCAAGTATGAGGGTGGTTTTTCCCACGCCTCTGGGCCCATGAAGGAAGAGAGGTTGAAGGACACAATGGTGTTGAATGTGTCAGTATTTCTCTTTGCTTTTTCGACTCGTAATGGTAATGATGGGAATCAAAGTTTATTGTTCCCACAGACGGCCCCAATGTTTTGAAGTGGATTCAGATGGTACTTGAGATAGACACGTATATGGTGAACTCCTTCGTGGTACAGTTGCTCCTGTGGTGGTGCGAGGGGGTGAGTACTTGCAAAAGACACTAATCCGATGCTCAAGTTAGACTGTGCACATAGTAGGCAGTCTGTATCTTAGAGGAGATGTATACCTTTGAGACCTAACATAACATAAATAGGAGCGTTTTAGGATGAGTGCAATCTGTATTAAATACTATTATTTAGGGTTAGAATCCGCTAGGAATCGTGATCTTTTTTAACTAATTTTTCAATTTATGTGAGATATAATTAGCTTTTATATCCATAAAGGATATTTGAGAGGTTTATTCATAATAAATAAGTAGATATACTCATCAAGATAGCGCGTAATAATATCTGAGTATTATTCTGGTGAGTCGGGTTGCTCTTGACTGATAACCCAAAATCTCAGTCCATAACAATTTTGTTATCAATGTCCAATGTTATATTCATTTATATAAAAGAAAAATCATTGACAAAAAAAGAAAAATACAAAGAATTTAGAGGATAAGGGATCCTCCATAGCCAAAAAAAATAAAATAAATACACAGTAAGATGCAACCATTGAGAATATTAGTACTTAGAATTTCTCCTTGAAAAGACCATATACTTGACATAAAGCCAATTTCCTAATCTGAGTCAATAAAACATCCTTAAAATTGAGGAATGCCATATCTAATTTCGATTTTCTTCTACCTACTAGTTTTTCTCTTCATTTTCTCCCTTTTTTATTCTATATTTTCTCCCTCTTTCTGATCATGTAGATGTAAAAACCACTAGTTTTGAAAACAATTTTGAGTTCAAGTTTTGCAGAATACGCTGGACGCAGCAGAGCATAGTTATGGAAGAAATGAGAATTCAACCACTCTAGTTTTCGTGGGTTTCTGTATCTCCCAGCAAGCTCATACTCATTGCGTTAAGAGAAACCACTGCCATCTCAACAAAACAGCTTCGCCTTTGGATGCAAGCATCAACCTAATGTGTATAAAACCTATGCTTTTTAAGTGAATGAAAGATAAAGAACAGCGACACCTGATTATTCGAAACTTGATTTGAAAGTGCAATTATCCAAATAGACAGAAGGACTAAATATACCTGCTCTGCCAGCTAATTGGTGACTATTACATGCGACAAGAAGATTTGAAAGGGAAGAGAAAATAAAAATGAAAGACCTTAGATGCTAAATGTTAGGATGACGTTTTCGATGCTCCTGAAAAGATTGGAGTATGGATGATCAATGAAGCCATGGTGATAGATATATAAGTTAAAACTATGAAGGGTTGTGATTTTTTACTTGCAACCTTTATAGCAAGCAATTATAGGTAACAAGGTTCAAATTACGAGTAAGTTTTTATTTTATTCCTTGAAAGTGTAAGCATTAATCATATTAGATCTTGATTTTAGAAATTAGTCTTATTAGTTTTTAAAATTGTAATTCATCAAATAAATTAATTCTTAATATCGATTATATTAGTCTTTATATAAAGATTAATTTAACTCATAAATTATAATTTTAGAGACTAATATAATTGATTCCTAAAGTCAGAGACTAATATAATTTATGCTTACAATTTTAATGACTAAAATGAAAATTTACTCTTCAAATTACATTGTTATTTCTAGAAAAAATTGGAATTAATTTAATATTATAGATATTATAAAAATGTCATGAGTTAAAAGGAACCAATCAATAAATCCGAGAAATAAATTTAGATTTGAGATATGATCATGGCTTGAATTAATCTAAAATATTTATATATAGTTGGACTAATTTAAAATATTTATATATGGTTATGACTCACTCCCTCACATATTCTTGATAATATAACCCTATTACCTTGAACCAAATTAGAAAAATAAATTAGTTAAATTACGCACAAACTAATTTATACAGTACAAATTTGCAATATTAAAAGTAAAATTATTTTTAATGACTATAATAAAACACAGTCATATGATGAATTTATCAATACAAAAAGTATATATATGATAAAAATAAATTAATTATTGTGATAATCATTACATATAAGCCATTTCAAGTCCTTTCCGTTATTAATTACTCATGATAATAAATCATTTGAAATATTGTTATAATTTAAAATTTTAAAAATTCCTTTTACCAAAAAAATAAAAGACTATGTTCTCTCAAATTTAAATTATTATCAATTCAAATTAATAAATTAACCAATAATTAATTTTATTTTAGGTTTTAAAACCTTCCATTTTTTTTTTCTTCCAAAATCTCATAACAAATTTTAGATTTTTCCCTAAAAGTATGTCTTCTAAATTTTGTAAAAATTCTCCCTTACACTTTAAAAAAGTACAATAAAAGAAGTTATAAAACTTTATTAATGTCTTTTTTATATTAATCATATTTATTTATTTATTTTTGAGTGAAATAATCATATTTATTTTTTTGGGTACAATAATCACATTTATTTTAAAAATTCCTTTAATTTATTTATACTAGATGTTATTTTTTCTATAATAAAATTTATTATTATAAAAGAAATTTAAATTAAAAATAATTATAAATCAACCAAAAATACGATATAGCCGTTGATGAAAAAGAAACCAAGTTACTGAACAAATCTGGGTGTGGGTTAGGGCACAATTTCACACCCGCCTAACATTTCTCTTTGGGTGTCCAAAACCTACAAAACGATTGGGTTAGGTAAAAAAAATTGAAGTTCGAATGTATTTTGAATTGATTTTGTCCTAATCTGATGTAGGCTCGACTCACACTGGTCAAATCATTTTGTTGGTTAGATATTTAATTATTTAATTAATTATTTTTATGATATGTGAAGAATTTTATATTTACTTTTTCAAATGTAAATTAATAATTATATCATAAAATTAATTATTTTATGTTTGTTAGTATTTAAAGTATATAAAAGAAAAATATAATGATAAAATATAAAGATAAATCTTTTAAGTATCAAATATATAATTTTTTTAAAAAGAATAAAATATTTTAACTTCTTTTTTATTTGTCTGATTTTTCACATATTTTTTTAAAAAGTTATACAAATATTTTTTAATATTTACAAAATATTTTTAAAAAAGTTACACATAATAAATCCAATTAAGCATAATAAATTTAAAATTGACTAACAGAGTCATTAATAGACCATTAATTACATTAAAATAACATTTCTACTGTTAGTTTCATCTGTGTTAGGTATAATACTAAATGATTTTTGGTTAAAATGTCATTTTTACCCTTAAATTTTTGTTTTTAATTGCATTTCTATCTCATAATTTCATTAGAAATTTAAATTCTCTCAAATTATTTTTTTCTCACATATGGTTAAGTGAAGAAGAGAAATAGACACAAATGTTATAAAAGAAATTTCACAAATTTTAAATAAGTCTCATTAATAATTTTTTTATGTCTTTTTTCTTTCTTTCACTTGATCACATGAGAAAAAAAATATGATTCATACAGATTTTTTGAGAAAGAAAATAAAGAATTTTTTTTTAAAAAAAAAGGATGAGAAGAGCTTATCATCAGAGACTTAAATACAAAAGAATCATGGAATGAATCCAATCTATTGTTGCTGTTTTTCTCATCACATGACTCAGACAAAGAAGTACATATATATATATATATATATATAACGATATTTATTAAACATATACATTATTCATTTTTAATATTTTAATATGCATATATTTCTAAGCTATTAAATTATTTGTAATTTACACGTCACGTCAAAAATTATGTAATTTTAATTATCATTACAAATAACAGATTTATAAAAAAAATTATAATTTTTGTATAATAAAACTTAATACTGTGTTAGTATAAAAAATACTTCGTATTGTTTTATTATTTGAGTGGTGATTTTTTTTTTCTTTTTATTAGGATAGCTATACAATTGAATATTTCTCAAAATGAACAGTTTGAAAAAAATATTCAAAATAAAAGAAATACTTAAAAAAAAGTTTCTCTTTGTAATAATGTTTTCTTAAGTAATTGTTGACTTGTAGTGTATCACACAATTTAATAGAGCCTTGTAATTGTAAATATGATCTCACATTAACACGTGAGTTATATATTTGACGCAGAAAAACGTATGTTTTATAGTAACTTTAGTATATCAATAATTTAATATGTATAATATTTCTATAAAATAATGTAATTTTATAAAAGAACTTAATATGTATTTATTTGGAAAAAAAGCACCCAGTTACTTTAAAATTTTACTCATTTGTAAATAGTCACCTTAAATTTTTAAATATTCTAATTTAGTCCTTAAGCTATACTAATTTCTGTTAGTCTTTTATAATTCATCTAATCTAAGTTAACTGACTATGGGAGCATGAGTCTAAGATGAGAATTTTGATGGCATTCCTCATGAGTCGAAGATGAACTGTCGCAGTTTGAACCCCTTGATTATAGCTAGAGCCTTTTATGTCTAGGGTAAAAAGTTGTTTTCATCTACCTTAATCGAAATTGGATTGGAGAAAGTTTCACACCCGCCTAACATTTCTCTTTGCGTGTCCAAAACCTATAAAATGTTTGGGTTAGGTTAAAAAAATTGAAGTTCAAATGTATTTTGAATTGATTTTGTCCTAATCTGATGTATGCTCGACTCACAGTGGTCAAATCATTTTGTTGGTTAGATATTTAATTATTTAATTAATTATTTTTATGTTTTGTGAAGAAATTTATATTTACTTTTTCAAATGTAAATTAATAATTATATCATAAAATTAATTATTTTATGTTAGTATTTAAAGTTTATAAAAGAAAAATATAATGATGAAATATAAAGATAATTTTTTTAAATATCAAATATATAATTTTTTTTGAAAAAGAATAAAACATCTTAACTTCTCTTCTATTTGTCTGATTTTTCACATATTTTTTTAAAAGTTATACAAATATTTTTTAATATTTACACAATATTTGAAAAATAGTTACACATAAACTCAATTAAGTACAAAAAATTTAAAATTGACTAACACAATCATACTAACAGAGTCATTAATAGACCATTAATTACATTAAAATGACATTTGTACTATTAGTTTCATCTGTGTTACGTATAATACTAAATGATTTTGGTTAAAATGTTATTTTTACCCTTAAATTTTTACCTTTAATTGCATTTCTATCTCATAATTTTATTTAGATTCTCTGATGTCATTTTTTTCTCATGTGATCAAGTGAAGGAGAGAAACAGACATAAAAGTTATAAAAAAAATTTCACAAATTTTAAATAAGTCTCATTAATAAATTTCTCTTTTGTCTCTTTCTCTCTTTCACTTAACCACATGAGAAAAAAATGATATGATTCAAACATATTTTTTGAGAAAGAAAATAATGAATTAAAAAAAAAGGATGAGAAGAGCTTATCATCTGAGACTTAAATACAAAAGAATCATGGAATGAATCCAATCTATTGTTGCAGTTTTTCTCATCACATGACTCTGACAAAGAAGTATATATATATATATATATATATATATATATATATATATATATATATATATATATATATATATATTACTATATTTTTTAAACATGTACATTATTCATTTTTAATATTTTAATATGCATATATTTATAAGCTATTAAATTATTTGTAATTTGCAGGTCACGTCAAAAAATTATGTAATTTTAATTATCATCACAAATAACAGATTTATAAAAAAATTATAATTTTTGTATAATAAAACTTAATACTGTGTTAGTATAAAAAACACTTCGTATTGTTTTATTATTTGAGTGGCGATTTTTTTTCTCTTTTTATTCGGATAGCTATACAATTGAATATTTCTCAAAATGCACAGTTCGAAAAAAAATTTTCAAAATAAAAGAAATACTTAAAAAAAAAAAGTTTCTCATTGTAATACTTTTTTTTTAAGTAATTGTTGACTTGTAGTGTATCACACAGTTTAATAGAGTTATAGAGCCTTGTAATTGCAAATATGATCTCACATTAACACGTGAGTTATATATTTCACGCAGAAAAACGTATGTTTTGTAGTAACTTTAGTTTATCAATAATTTAATATGTATAATATTTCTAAGAATTATATAATTTTATAAAAGAACTTAATATGTATTTATTTGGAAAAAAAGCACCTAGTTACCTTAAAATTTTACTCATTTGTAAATAGTCACCTTAAATTTTTAAATATTCTAATTTACTCCTTAAACTATACTAATTTCTGCAATTAGTCTTTCGTAATTTATCTAATCTAAGTTAACTTACTATGGGAGCATGAGTCTAAGATGAGAATTTTGATGGCATTCCTCATAAGTCGAAGATGAACTGTTGCAGTTTGAACCCCTTGATTATGGCTAAAGCCTTTTATGTCCAGGGTAAAAAGTTGTTTTCATCTAGCTTAATCGAAACTGGATTGGAGAAAGTTTGGATCGTGAAGCATGGTGAAGAAGAAACTGAACTTGTTGCCATGGATGGATCGTATACCATTAAGGTATATGAGCTCAACTAGAGAGAAAAGAAGAGATAAGGCTAGAGAGAACCGTAGAGGGAAAGAATGAAACTGGAACTCATTACTGGAATGAATTACACTAATGAGCTTCTATATATAGTAAGCTCTTACAACTGTAGCTAACTCATCCTAAATGGTAACTAGTAACACTTTATTCCGCTAGAAGTCCTAAAACTTTAAGGAGGTGCTAGTAAAAGCTGCTATTTCCATTTTCCATAGCAGTTCCAAAATCGTTTCATTCTTCTCCTAAATAAAAGGTACAACATCTATTACTTCTGTGTTTCGATTTTGCAAGCCTATTGATTTGAGTTCAGTAAAAAATTTCCTTCTGCCTTTCATTTTCAAAATGAAATGGAGCTATTAATTCCAGCTATTGTTAGAATGATCATACTGTGTACAATTACGGTACTTCGACTATTCCTTCGCTATCTCCTTTACATGGCTAAGCTCGTAGAAGCCCAAGTTGAGAAGCATGATAAAGAAATCATTGGTAAAATTGAGGACTCTCTCTCTTCCAAAGATGGAAAGGCATCTCAGTAAGCCATATGGTACAGCAGGGATCGTTGCTTTTGATCCCTTGGGACTGATAAGGCCAGTACCATTAGAGAAGGAAATATTGATGAGGCTGCAAGATATTGGGAAAAGTTGGAATTCCATTTGGTACAGATCATACTGGCTGCAGGATATTACTGACATCTAATACTGAAGAGGTCTTTCCCAACCAGATGCACACTCAAAAAAATTTCTTTGTCTGATTCTCTCATTACAATAAAGCTTGAGAGGTCCAAGTCTTTTTCTCCCGGTTTCTGTTTTAAAGGGCACATTGTTGTCTCTTATCTCTTTTGTGTTAACCATAGGGGAACGCATAATAGTATGTGTTCATGCTTCAGTTGTGTAATGTGCAATTGTCTTCTTCAGTCTTCTTTTTTTTTTTTTTTAATTTTTAATGCATGATTTACTAGCTTGTGAGATTTATGTGTTTTTCTTTCAAGAATTTCTACTAACTTTAAAGTTTTGTAGTTTTGGCAATCAAATGACATTTCTTGGTCTTTAAGATTTGAACTACCCTTAAGGAACTTGTTAAGAATTCAAAATAAAAAGTTTTTCATGAAATCATGAAAAGTTGAGTGTTTGATGTATTTGGAATATAAAAAGTTCTAATTTTCATGCAAAATTTCCTAATGTAGACACTTCTTAAAAAAACCCTTCTTATTTACTAACAAACCCAAAATGATAATAAATTATCACATTCATCTAGACCTGACACATGTAAAAAAGATTATTGTAGAGGCACAAGTGTATCTTAAGCACACTCACCTGGAGCGGGACCCATCCTATGTTGGGACCCATATCATATGAGCATGCTTAAAATACACTTTGAACCTATACATACAAAAAAAATCTCATGTGAATAGATAAAATTGAAACTTTAAGCTAAACAAACCTTGTATTTATTTTAAATATTGAGGTAATTAACCATTTATTTTATAGAATTAATTACTTATTTACATATCCTTGATTACAACCAAACACTCATTGCCAGGCTTATGATACAATTGATCATTTATTCAACTCAAACATATTTTATGTCATGTAGAAGTGTACCTTAGTATCCTTATATGAATGAGTTAGGTATTGTGCACAAATGGAAATTGTTGTGCTAAATCTATAAGTGTACGTGTCGTTAATAAGTAATAAAGTGTTGAGTAGAGTATCGTTCTCTCGAAAATTGTGTAATTATTAAACTATCATAATTTTAATTATTTATGTGATAAAAAAACATGAATAAAGTGCAATTAAATAAAATAGTAAATTGACTAACAAATCTGACAAGTCAAGGGACAATAAAGTTCAATCAAGCATCAAAGACTTAGGATTAGTAATAAACTACAACTATCCATTATGATGCATATTGATTCTCTTGCATTAATTATTAATTATATTTTTAAACGTAGTCTATCCTAAATTATTTAAAACTCAATTTATTGACACTAAAAACGTGTTCAAACAAAATTAACCACATTCTCATGCCAATTAAATTAGTTAAAACATATTAAGTTCTATGATATCCCATCAACGCTTGAATGATTAAGTCTATCTTTAGGTCATAATTCCTAATGTCAATTCCTAAATTATATCTACATTAACTGAGTCAATAATTGCCTCTCAAATGCAATTTTACTTATGTAAATATAGATTAATGGATTTTATTTAGTCATATTGATTCCACATGTGATACATGATAATTAACTAATCAATTTCACTCTAAATTTTAAATAATTGTAATCTAGCCTTTAAATTTAATCCATCCATCACTGTAGTCGACAAATTAAATGGTCATAAGATAACAGCTTTCCAAGCTAAATCCATGGTGTAACATTTGAGTGGCCATAATTGAAAAACTAGTTTTCTATAACATTCACTATCCAATTCTTAGTATTTTGTCTCTCAATCTCTCTCTTATAGGTCAGTTGGATCTTAAAATAACCAAACTCAACATATAAACATACATAAAAATAGTCATCCTCTCATTGTCATTTGTCATTTTTAAGTATATAATCATGTTACCTTAAATTTATTTTCATTCATTAAGCTTCATCTCCTTCCAATGGCTCTTTGAGTACGTACAAATATTTTTTCACTACTTTTCACCCACCATTCTTAAGTTAAATGCAAAATTAAAATAAATTATTACTTTAGAAACACTTGCACAATCATATTGTCTTTACTAATTGAAGTAGATAATTACAAATATTTAGCCATCTTATTGTTCTCCATGTCTACCTGACGCAATCAAAGGTCGAAGTACTTGCAGATTATAGTCTAATACTCTTCCGAGACTATTATAGAAATTGAAAGATCATAGGAATATAACACACATTGTGAGAGAAATCATAAGAGCAACAACTTTATGACATGTAAATAAATTTATATTTGCAAAAGTAATGTAAAATTATTATTCAACTTAACTGTTACACGCAGTAACACACATGGTGGCAGCAAATCCCATTTGCTTTCTTAATTAAATAGCAATACCATCCACAATCGTTGTCAGTCCGACAGTGATAACCGAATACTGTGATGTAATGCAGAAAAGAAGGAATGTTACCGAAAGGGAATAAAAGCATATTTGAACGGTAAAGAAAGAAAAATGAAAAGGAGGAGAAAATGGCTTACTCACCATTGGTCACAAGAAGAAAGATGGAAAAAAAGAGGATCAAGGCATAAACAAACTTGAGAGTTTTAGCCATAGTTTTTCACATTTACATGTAACCAAATAAAGATGATTTTATCACTTTTATAATGTAAAGAAAGTCATATTCTGTTTACGTCAACTAAACATTTTCGTACCACTTGTTGAGTTGCAAGATACCCTTTCCTAATACTAAAACCACTATTATATGACTCCTTAATACCATAGTGGGCTATGTTTGTCCCTTCAACCCATTCAAATGATTACTTGTCCTCAACATGGATCTCGCATGAAAATCCTACTGATCATCAAAGACATTTCTTTTTTTTACATACCTTTTTTCTTTTTCTTTCTTTTTTTTGTTTATGATATACAGGGACAAAAAAGAAAGAGTAGTGCTAAATGTTAACAAAGCTATTTGTAGGAATTGTGCACAAATGATGTGGTAACATATGTTAAGCATAAATAAAAAAGATTGTAGGATCCAAGTTATATCAAATGTAGGACTTGTATGATTTATTCCATATTTTCCTTCATAACCATTTTATGATTCATATTAATTAGCATTTTCAAAAAGAGTAATATTGAATGTTATGAAATTTGTTTATACAAATGGTGCATGAATGATGCGACACTATGTTTTAAGTAGGGTTATGTTATTTGCACATCTTTTTTACATCAAAGTATGGCACCTTCTTCTTTAAGTGAAAGAAGGAGGGAAACACATTTTCTAACACTTAATCTCTCTCTCTCTCTCTCTTTCTTTTCCCAAGAGGAAAGGTGTAAATGCTTAATGTAGAAAATGATGTGCAAATAACAATTTTTTTCTAATCGCCCTTGGGAGTAATACAGAAATGTGGATGATAGACACTTCTAAAAAAGTAGAATATAGTAAATGGGTAGGGTATTGACATTACCAATTGCCTATCCACACTTCCCGATAAGAACTTAAATTTTGATTTTCTAAATTACCCTCACCTAAATACTTTCTCTTTATTAAAGTCAATTTTAATGAAGTATATAAATATTTGTTTATTCACACTCCACAATTTTAATTTACTTAGGAAAAGGTGCACTAAGCCACCTTGAACTTTAGGCCTTTTGCAAATAGCCATCCTAAACTCTAAAGTTATTGTTCCAAGAGGTTCTTTCGTCAAGTGTCTGTTAACTCCCTAAAAGTATATCAATCTTAACCTTCCATCTATATAGAATCTTAATGGTATGCGTAAAATACACTAAAAGTAAGTGCACTCTATTGTCAAGTAATATAGGACTTGAGTCTCAATTATTGATCCCACGAGGAATAAATAGTAATTGCTAGATTCGCTAAACTCTTTATTATCCAGACAACCGAAAGGATATAAGAAATCCAAAATAAAATCAAATAACAAATAAAGAAAAATAATGAACAATCAAACAGAGAATAGATAATCAATGAAAGAGAGACTAGGGCGCAAAGTTCACTTCAATCCAATTATTCAAATTTTCTTTCAATTATGATTAAGGTAATTCTTTTGCCAATATTCTCTTACATGCTATTGAATCTCAATTTTCATAGATGAAATAATATTTTATTCCTAAATTAAATCACCTACTTGGTCATTTAGTTAAGTTAATTAGGAATGCATTAAGCTTTAATTCGAGAGATGAATCAATATACCTGTCAATTCCATTGGTAGGAAAAATTAATGTTTAGTCATTCACCAATCCAATCCTAGGCTTACCATATAGATCCACTCATTGAATGTGGATGGTCACCGGTCAAACAATGAATTAACACATGCCAAAAGTGATCAAATTCTGACAAGAATACAAGTAATATGATAAACTCAAAAAGAAATTATCATAATCAAATTATAAATCAAATCCAAATAATAAGGGAAACAAGATCCCCCATAGCCCTAGCTATGGTTTTAGCTACTCATGTTCAATACATTCAAACTCATATCAAGATACAAACCCATGGAAAGAAAACTCAAAGGAAAGGGAAAAACTAGAAAGAAAGAGAAATCAAAACCCCTTTAATGGAGATTATGATCTTCAAGCCTTCAAGAATCGAATTCCCACTTCGAAGTCGTCCTCCAAGGTCTGCTACCGTAAAATAACTCTCTTAGGATTAGAGATTTTCTGCGTAATATACTCTCTTTGTTGAATTTGGTGTAACTTTTCCTATTTATTGAAATTCACATGTTCTGTTACATAACCAGCGCCTAGGCACTCAATTCTAAACGCTTGGGCGCTTAGTCACTTAAATCAAGATGCGTGCTACTACCTCCTGCGGGTTTAGGTACTCCTCACCCAGCGCTTAAGCGCTAGGACACTAAATCACCACTATTGCATACGCTTTGAGCGCTCAAGCGCTCTAACACTAGCGCTCAAGCATTGGACATTGATGAAAATTTCACTTTTTCTTGCTCCTTTGGAAGTCTAGACTTCTCTAGATGTAATTACTTGACAAAAAACACATAAAACATTTAATAAAAGCACAATCAAACAATACTAAAATATAACAAAACTTACAAATAAAATTCAATAAAAATAATAACAAGAATATAAAAAACTAAGGAATTGAACTGTAAAAATATGACATGTTGACGGTTCATCAACTCTTCCACACTTGAGCTTTGCTTGTCTTCAAGCAAAGAATAGGAATCAACAATAAGATTAAACTCAACATCAAGAAACATGAATCAAAGGAAATTTCCACAATTTAAATAAAAATTCAAGTTTAGCAATCAAATTCAATTAAGCAAGATCATTTAACACTTAAACAATTAGAGGCTTGAGTCTAACTTGCAAATGTTCTCTTCATCTAATATCTGAGATCACTCATCTTTCCATCGCTCAAGTGTTTAAAGGACAAAGAAATCACTCAAATTTCTCTTAAAAAATGTAATATCCTAGGCTTGCTTATCAATCTCATCTCCACTGCCAAGTTCACATACAACACAAGAATCAAAAGGCTTTCCTTTAGTTGTAAGGGGGCCAAGAGTATAATGAAAGTTAGGTAAAAGATAAATAATGGTAAAGAGTGATCATGGATAAATCAATACAAAGTAAAATCAGGCTGAAAAGATGACAAATAGAACATAATGCACAAGAATATAACAAATTCTCTCTTTCAATCCAATATTCTCATTATTCTTCACCAACAAACTTTTTTTTTCTTTTCCCTTTTCCATTTTTTTCAAACATTTTTTTTAAAACCCTTGAAGACAAAAGTGACCTTTTAAGACTTTTCAATCAACACATGAATTGATCCAAAGAATTCAACCTAATTATTCAATTGAGTATTCAAAGAAATCAATTTCAGGCTCAAATGGGGCAACTAAAGGGTTATTTAATCAATGCAACTCTAGAAGTCAAGAAAGAATTAAGCCTAATTGCTTTAATCATATTCAAGTCTATATGTAAATAATTAAAGTCTCAACAAGATATCAAAGTAAATTTTAGCACACATCAATTAAGAGAAAACTCACTCCAGAAGAAGGATAGGATTTTGTTTATGAAAAAATTCAATCATTAAGGCTCAAAACTCACTTTCTAGCTAGAGTTGATAAAGAGAATAAAAACAAGCAGACATGACTAATTTCCAAATAAGATGCTAAATTTTACTTTGCTCGATTGGAAAAGATTGCTTCACACAAAATCACCTCATGATCAAAGGAATTCCCTTTAAAACATATCTTTATTAGCTCAGAATAAATCAATATAGCAATACACAATTTCAGCTTAATTACCAGCAATACTCAAGTGCTCATCAATAATTTTTTTTTGAACAAAAATTGTAAGAGTACCCTCACATTTAAAATAAACATTGTCCTCAATGTGAAAGAAAAAGAAATAAAAGGGATAAAGAAAAGAACAACACAACCTGATGAATAATGAGTCAGTGTTAGGCATGGAAGAAGCACAAGAGTTAGCACTGTAGCAAAATCTAAAAAAATAAAATCCCAAAACACATGAGGAGCATCTAAAAGAAAATAAAAAATAACAAAAATAACAAAACAACTAAAATAAGATAAATAAAGAAGAACCATAGGTTGCTTCCTGTGAAGCGCTTGTTTAACATCATTAGCTCGACGTTACCTTTTTTAGATAAATCAAGGTGGCTTAAAGCAAGAGAAATACGAGGACACCTTCTTCTTTTCAAAGCAGTGCCTTCTTCCTTCGTACATGACCGTGGGATTGCTTTCATTAGCATTCTGAACTTGACAAGAGCTTGGTTGTCCCAATTGCGCCTTAACTCTGCTAGGCCATGGTGGGTTTGATCGATCAACAAATGAAGGACTAATTTGTAAAGGAGTAGGGATCATAGGAGGACCTTTATCTATTTCAGCAACTGGAGTTTTTTGAAGGTTAACATCAACATTGTATGATGGTAGGGGGTCTTTGATAGCTAAGGTTTCCTGCTTCTTAGCTTGAAAAATATTAATAGAGGCATGGAGATTTGACATTAGGGAAGATTTAGTCTTCCTAAAGACATTGATGGTTACATAATCTCCATTCACTCTCAAAATGAGCTCACCCCATGATACATCAATCACAGCTCTTGAAGTGACTAAACATTGTCTTCTAAGAATGAGAGAAATATCGGTGTCCTCTTCTATATCCAACACCACAAAATCAACTAGGAAAATGAATTTGTCCACCTTCACCAAAACATCTTCCATCACACCACGTACGTAAGTGATGGATCTATCAGCCACCTATAGTGAAATGTTGGTGGGCTTTGGTTCCTGCATTCCTAATTTCTTAAAAATAGAGAAAGACATCAAATTAATACTAGCACTGAAATCACATAATGCCTTCTCAAAATGAGAATTACTAATATAGCAAGGAATAGTATAACTCTTTGGATCTTTTAATTTTGGTGGTAACTTCTTCAAAAGAATGGCAGAACACTCCTCATTAAGACATATCGTCTCAAACTCCTCAAGCTTACATTTCTTTGTACGTATTTCCTTTAGAAACTTCGCATACTTGGACATTTGAGAGATGACTTCAACAAACGGAATGTTAATTTGTAATTTCTTGAATATCTCCAAGAATTTGGCAAATTACTGATTTGGCAGATTGTTCTTGAGCCTTTGAAGGAATGAGATCTTGGCATATATAGTGATGGTTCATAAATTGTGCTCTGCTCATGATCCTTTTTTGCTCTTTGCCACTTTGGTTCTTTCTTTTCAACCTCTCCTTTATTGACATCTTGAATTGAGACATCTTCAGTAAGGATATCATTTTTCTTTGTCTCAATTCTTGATGAGCTAGGTGCTTTAGTTGCTTTTTCATATTCATGCACTAATTGAACAAGAGCATCTCTAGACTCTAACATTTCCTTCTTCTGGCAGGACTCCCTAAGTTCCTTACCACTTCTTAGGATAATTGCATGGACCAGTTCCTTTGGATTAGTCTGAGTAGTGTTAGGCAATGTCCCTAGTGCCCTGGCTGTCATCAAAGTAGCCAACTGACTAATCTGAGTTTCTATGTTTTTCATTTTGGTATCCGAATTCTGCATGTATTTCATTACCAAATCTTCAAAGCTTGACTTCTTTGCAAGTGCCTGGAAACCTAGAGGTGGTGGATGATGATCATATATTTTATACATTAATAAACTCTCATTTTTAGTCATTTATACTCTCCATGTACTTAATTGATTTTTTCAAAATGATTTACATCTTATACTATTTTTGTATTTTGGTCATATCTTGAGTTATAGATGTCTAATAATTATGTATTTTACCTTGATGGAAAGATAAGAGAGAGGTCTATAGCTTTTATGAAGAGCTCTAGGTCAAAGTCAGACATCGAGTAGAACTAATTGGGTTTGCAAATCAGAATACGAGTTTTGTGATTAGAACCTAAATAGTGTACAGCAATCAGAGCATAACTCGGGTTAGAAAATCTGGATTAGGCTGAAATTTTCTCAAAGTTAAGACCCATATATACAACTTTCATGAAGAACACAAGGCTTAGTTCAGAATCCTTGGCGGTCATATTGGGCTTGGAAGTCAGAACAGAGGAGCTGTAACCAAGCCTGAGCATTGTGCAATAATTGAGTCATATCTCCGGCTGTAGGTGGCCTTTTAAGGTGATTCTAGCGGCATTTGAAAACTAAGATCCAGGGCTACAACTTTTGTGAAGACCATATTTCAATATTCTAATGCATTCAATGACTTTAGAGCTAAATGATTTTAGAGACAAAGAATCTCCATGATTTTTCACTCATCAAAAGTCATTTGATATTTTTCACTCATCCACTCACTCATGAATCAGCCCCTTTATCATTTTATATCCCTAATCCTCTATAAAAAGGAGCCTTGACTGATCATTTAAGAGTCTTAGTCTTAGAGATCAAAATCATGCTATTGTGCTACTTGTTTTTCTAGTAGTTTTCCTTTGTCCTAAATTGAAGTTATGTTCTTCTTTTTCTTCTTCTTTCTTCCTTTCTTCTTGGCTATGAGTAAATAATTTTCATTTTACTTAGGTGAAAGGGTGAAGCTCTTGGTAATGAAATAATGTTAGATTCATTTATTTCTTGTACTTAAATGATATATTTTCCAGTAGTCATTATACGTGTTGTATTTTGTTTCTAATCAATTTAGAAACTCTCCTTGTATAGTGGAGATCTTGATTGATTGTAGACAAGAGGTTGATACAATGAATGCTTGAGCTCATTTATAAATGATGGTGTTAATAATAATTAAAGGAACCATAATATAATTACGTATATAATATTAAATGAATTTTGAATGTTGTATTTTTTGATTGGAACCTCCATTATGTGTAGATTCTAATTGAGCTATAAAAAATTAATATTGTCCTTATTTTATTTGCCAAGAATGGATCTCTTAACCCACGTAAATCATTTTTATTTGCAACTAAGTTTTATCCCATTTATTGTTATGACAAAATATTTACGTTACGTCAAAGAATTTTTCTTCATCAATTTCCTGTGGATCGACCTCGGACTCTCGAGAATTTATTACTTGAAACAATCTGTACTTTGGTTTACAACTTTTAATCTACATCAAGTTTTTGGCGCCGTTGCTCGAGACTTGATTTGAAAAACCAATTTATGGTGTAAATATTTTGTATATATATATATATATATATATATATATATATATATATATATATATATATATATATATTATTTATTTATTTATTTATTTTTTTCTGTGGATCATGTGTGTGTGTGTGTGTGTGTGTATATATATATATATATATATTCTACTCTTTTAATTTTGTTCTTTGTATTTACTAACGTACTAACCTAGTGGGGAAAACTCTCCCTTATCTCTCTGTAATCTTTAATCATTATCAAAACAAATCTTTCTTCTTCTCTTTTCTCTCACCGAGCAAAAAATTGGCTTGTCGATTCTTTGGTTTTCATATTTTAAATTTACTTTCTAGACTTTACTTTTCACACTTTATTTTTTGTAATTTACATTCTATACTTTATTTTCTATATTTTACTTTCTGTATTTTATTTCTAACTTACTAACCTACTAACCTTTTAATTTTCTTGCTTACTAACTATCTAACTTTTTTACTTTATCAACTATCTAACTTTTTACTTTACTTGCTTCTAACATTTTAATTTACCTACTTTTTACTTTTTAATTTATCTACTTACTAACTTTTTAATTTTTTAGCATACTAACTTATTTGATGGTCAGTTTATACCACACCCTTGTTAATATTTATTTATTACGTGTTAATATATATTTGGTGGCTGGTTTATACCACATCCTTATTAATATTTAATGGCAGGTTTATCGCCTACTTGTTAATATATTTTTTTTATGGAAGGTTGAGCTCTGTATATATTTTTATTTTATTCTTCCTATTTATTCTTCTCTTTTGTCATGTGTAGTTAAATTCGTATGTTTCTAGGGTGAAGATGTAACTTGATTCAATTGACATGTATTAAGATTGTAATTTTAATTAATTTCTTTTTTTATTCAATTTGAGTGCTTATTATGATTCTTAATGTTTTTTTTGAATTGGCCACTCATATTGATCTAGTGAGATGTATGTAGAATCGGAAAGTTTGCATATGATCTAGACCATGAATAATAAGTGTCATGATTTATAATCATCTAGGAATAGAGGTTATAGGTTGTGTAGGAGAATTGTGGTATTTTCTATGAGAATCCATAGAGCAAAGATCATGCCTTTAAGAGTTAGGGTTTAGACTGATGAATTGAGTTTTAATGAATTACTGAATTTCTCCCATCAATTGAATAAGTAGAAATTAATTAGAATGAAGGTTCCAAAGCTACTCTTTTATCTATGATAAATTGTTGAATCAAGCGAAGTCAGATCCCTAGTGTTTTAATTTCATGTGTTTATATCCTTAATATATTTTGCATTCATATGCTTTGTTCTCTCTTTTCCTTCTTAATTTTGTGTGTTTTAGTTTTTTTTCCCCTCTTAATCGTCAACTTTATTACTTTGATAATTTGGTTCCCTTGTCGATTTTCTCAACAAGTTTTTGCAAACCTAGGTTGATATAGTGGATTTTGTTGCTTCAAAAATTCAATATCACAATAAAAGATAAGAAAGGAGTTGAAAATGTTGTTGTAGATCATTTGTCCATACTTACAATAGGCTCACCTTTTGATATCACACCTATCAATGATTCTTTTCCCAATGAATTTTTATTTTCTATCAATTCCAAGCCTTGGTTTGCTAATATAATTAATTTTCTTGCAACATGAAAGATCCCGCCTCAATTATCCTAATCAAATCATTCGGAGATGTGTGCCCAACAGTGAGGTAAGTAATGTCATTCAATTTTGTCACTCAGAAGCATGTGGAGGTTTCTTTTCTTCAAAGAAAATAGCTATGAAAATCTTACAGTGTGGATTTTATTAGCCCACTTTATTTAAATACAACTATACATTTTGAAAAAATTGTGAAAATTTTCAAAAATAGGGTTCCATTTCTAAGCGAAACAGGATGCCTCTGAACCCTATCATTGTCATTGAAATTTCTTTTATTATTGAGGAATTGAGAAATAATACATATGAAAACACAAAGATTTATAAAGCTAGAATAAAAGCTTTTCATGACAAATCAATTTTGAGAAAATCTTTTGAAATTAGTCAAAAAGTTCTGCTTTATAATTTTCGTCTTCACCTATTCCCTAGAAATCGAGATCTAGGTGGACTGGTCCTTTTATTGTCAAACATGTGTATCCTCATAGGGTCATAGACATTGAGAACCCTATGAATGGTAATGTTTTTAAGGTCAATGGACAAAGACTCAAACCATTTCTGGAACATTAAGTTGTTGAGGTAGAATCCATCTCTCTTTCTAATTCATGTTATGAGTAGAATTTATTTTAATTTTATTTCTTTTTTTTTTGCAGTTCTTTATGTTCCCAGTTAAGTGGCGGATAATAGTACTCTGTGACTCTCAAGTCGGTTTATTTTTTAGTTTTCCATAATAATTGATTCCTTCTCCTTTAAAATGGATGTCATTTTCTTGAATTTAAGAAAACATTTCCCTTCTCTTCCTCAAAATGCTCTAACAAAAATCTACAAAGCTAAGTGTGAAAGACTGAGACTGTTAATGCACATGGGCATTCCAGAAGATATACGCTGGATAATAGAAGAAAAGGTTCATTTAGCTGGTGAATCTTCAAATTTATTTATCTCATACATGCCAGGTCTCGATAAAGTTTGTATTCGAAAAGGAGAAGAGTGAAAAGAATGCAAGTTTGTCAGAAGTGTGCGCAATGGAATTGTAACAAGCGATGTCATTCTTTGGGGATGGTTTTCACAAACAGAGAAGATAAAATATTCTTCATTAAGAATGAACTGAATAAGGAGTCATTAGATGATATCTTATTGACTCTTAAGATGCATTCTTATGGAGTTGTGCATTGTGAACTTATTAATTGTGGAATCTCTTCAAGGATGAGCAATAGCATTACAGTATTGGGAATCTGACCCAAAAAGACCTTGTTTCCCAATTTATAAGAAAATTGGATAGGAAACTTATCCTCAACTCATAGAAGGTGCTTAAGCCGTTACTGGACATAAAACTAAAGGAAGATGTCAGCCACAATCTCACAACATGTTTATATTATCTTGTATATCTCCAAAAAAAAGAAGAAGGAAAAAAGAAAAGAAATAAAAAAAGGGGTGAAACTTCATTTGTACTTAGTCTTTAATTAGATTAGGAGCCCGTACCAGTAGCAGACCCGTCATTGACTCGGGTGGACTTTCGCACGCTAGTCTGTAAATAAGGTTCATGTGTCATGCTTTGTACAGAGCCGCATAAGCATTCCCATGTTTTAATCATAGGCTCTAGTTGCTGATGGACAGATAGAAGCATCCCGTATTTGCATTCTCGCGTGATAATGCCTCTGAGCCTAATTCTTAGTATTGATTTATTGGGTTCCTGAGCGTAGCTCCACTGGCTGTGGTCACTGGTCGTCGTATTTAGATTTTCTCTCTTTAACTAGAGGGACGATGCATTGGCTGAGATATCCCACAAGCGGGAGGAGTGCCTTAAGTCTGAAATTCCTGAAGGGAATTCGATGTCTCTTTCAAGGGGCGGTAAGATTGTGAAGGCTACTACACTCATGACATGCAGTATAAAAATACGTCATGAAAAATGTACATAAAGGTATGCCATCATTTATTATTTTATTTCTTTTTTATTTGTATGATTTTATTGTATTTTAGTTTTAGACAGATGATCCATTGGGTGGGGTCCTTTAAGAGTTTCTAGATTTCTTTACCTTGATGGTTTTCTTGAAGTCTAAAAAAAATATAAAAATAAAAATAAAAATAAAAAATGACTTTTTTTCTTAAATTCAAACTTTTCTGACAACAGCCAACCTACCCATATAGGAGCTATTATTACTTTTTCTATTCTCTTTCCTATTTAAACATTCAATTTTCTTCACTGTTCTGCAACTCATAATCATTCAAAGAGAGTGTGAGTGTAGAAAAGGAGGGAGCTTCTTCTTCAATTCATAGATTTACTAGTATCGTTGTATTTTGTGGGACAAGTTATGGGAAGGGTTTAGAGTTTGTAAATGTAGCAAGCACTGTTAGTAGAACACTTGCTGCGAGGAACATTCGTGTAGTATATGGGGGAGGTAGCATTAGGTTAATGGGAGTTGTATCACTTTCTGGACATCTAAGAGGTGATCAAGTTTTAGGTGTCATTCTAGAACCTTTAACTCGAAGGAAAATCATTGGAAAGACAATTGGACTGAAACTTTAAGAATCATCTATGCATGGACAAATGAAAGTAATGCTTGAAAACTCTGATGCATTTATTGCCTTACCGGGTGGTTTTGGTATTTTGGAAGAAGTTTTTCAAATTATCTCTTGGGTCCAACTGAACATCCACCATAAACCCATAGGTTTGTTGAATGTTAATAATTTCTTTGATAATTTGTTATCTTTTGTTGACCATGCTGTGGAACAGAAATTTATCACACCTTCAGCAAGACAACTCTTTATCTCTGCTTCCACTGTTGATGAGTTGATTGATAAATTAGAAGTTTTTGTTTATGAACCTGATCTAGTAACAGCTTAGATAGATTGGTCAGAAGGAAGTGATGAGAGAAGTAGTATGAAATGCAAGCCAGATCAGACACTCTAACTATTTAAATAATTATAAGATTTGGTTTTATTTATTGTACTTTGTTTCTGTTTAAATTTGTGTCAGGTCTCTCTTTTGAGTAATTGCTACAATAGGTAATGTCTTCTATCCTTTACTCATCTATATTTTAACACTGCGGACAATGTTGTGATGTAGTTGGGGGGGAAGGATACTTGTTCAAAAAAAAATTGGGAAATATGATATGATTGCCAGAAACCTACTCCTAGTAAAACCAGTTAAGGATGACAGAGTAAGAAGTAAATTTTACTCTTGAGACGCATCTTAGTTGGGATAGTAACTAGTTTGTGTGGAAGTAGCAATTCAAATTCAAGGAAATTTGCATGATTGAGTAAATTATTTTCTTTATTAAAAATCACATGCTTGGTTATGGATGTTGAAATTGGTGGACTGAGAATGATAGAATTATGCCTCATGAGATTTTGAGCCTATTGATGAATGGATTAACATTTGTACCATTCTCTTCTTTCTTGTGTGAATTTCACTTAGGAAATTATTACTTTAGAACTTACTTTGATTCTTTTTTAGACTATATTTTCATATGCATACATAAATATGATTGAGGCATTTTTCTTGAAATAGCTACTTGAACCAAATAGCCAAGAATGACTGGTGCACAAATAGGCAATCTTGCTCAGCAGCATATTGTCTCAATATGATATCAAGCACTCTTATGGCTTCTTGAAAATCGTCTAATTCCTTCCAACATAAAGCATTGGAAATGACCTATTTCCTTTTGCTTAACCCCTTTGAACTTATTTGATCATTCTTTGTTTTGAACTCATTAACTGCCTTAAATGAAAAATCATGTTGTTACCCAGCCTTAGGAAATAAGAGAACATTAACTTTGTCATTAGATGAGTTCTTGAACAAGTGTAGGGGTGTGTGTACAGAATGGTTAAAAAAATGTTTACTTAAAAAATGTATACATTATGTTCTTCAAAAAAAAGTGTAAATAAAGGCTAACAAGGCAATAAAGGAAAGGAAAATAATATGTAAAATGAATTTGTATTAGGTGGAGTTGGGATGAACTTTCATGCTTGTTAATTGAACTCAGCTCTCATGCTCTTTTATTCTTTTTTGTATTTAACTTGTCATATCCATATTACCTCTTCCTTTACCTTGACCCCATTACAACCTTCAATAAAGTCCTTATGATTTATGTATGCATATGTTCTGAGTAGTGAAGAAGTAGAAGATGAGCAAGTTTATGGTAGTGCAATTTTCATGGGTTGAATTGAGTGAAATACCTACCTTTTAAACGCTTGAGGGATTGAGAGTGAATCCTGTGAAGATCTATCATTCTTGACTCATGCTTTTCAATTGAAATTTCCTTACTTGTTGGTTTGAGATGTGAAGAAACATTACCTCATAAATATTTTGATCCTTTGAATGATTAGTTGCTCTTCATTTTTAAATATTATTAGAAATTGAGTCTTCTAGAGTGTTTAACTTTTGAGTCTGTGTCATTTTTTTTAGTTTTAGTCTTATGTGTTTTACCCAGGAGTGCAAAATGCTAAGTGTGAGGGAATTTGATGATCATATATTTTATACATTAATAAACCCTCATTTTAGTCATTTACACTCTCCATGCACTTAATTGATTGATCTTGGTTATGTTTTATAAGTTTGGACTCAAATTGGACTTAATTGATTTTTTCAATATGATTTACATCTTATACTATTTTTGTATTTTGGTCATATCTTGAGTTTTAGATATCTAATAATTATATATTTTACCTTGTTGGAAAGATAAGAGAGAGCTCTATAATTTTCATGAGAGCTCTAGGTCAAAGTCAGACATATAGTAGAACTAATTAAGCTTAGAAGTCAGAATACGAGTTTTGTGATTGGAACCTGAACAGTATGCAATAATTAGAGCATAACATGGGCTATAAGATCTGGATTGGGTTGAAATTTTGGTATCTAAGACCTATATCTATAACTTTCATGAAGAACACAAGACTCAGTTCGGACTCCTTAGAGGCCATATTGGGCTTGGAATTCAGAACAGAAGAGCTGTAATAGTGCTTGAACACTGTGCAGTAATTGAGCCATATCTCGGGCTGTAGGTGGCTTTTTAAGGTGATTCTAGCGGTATTTGAAAGCTAAGATCTAGGCCTATAATTTCATGAAGGCCATATTTTAATATTCTAATGCATTCAATGACTTTAGAACTGAATGATTTTAGAGATAAAGAATCTCTATAATTTTTCACTCATTAAAAGTCATTTGACATTTTTCACTCATTTTCCACTCATCCATTCAGTCATGAATCAGCCCCTTTGTCATTTTGTATCCTTAATCATCTATAAAAAGGAGCCTTGGTTGATCATTTAAGAGTCTTGGTCTTAGAGATCAAGATCATGCTATTGTGTTACTTGTTTTTCTTGTAGTAGTTTTCCTTTATTCTAAATTAAAGTTATGTTCTTCTTCTTCTTCTCTCTTCCTTTCTTCTTGTCTATGAGTAACTAATTTTTATTTTACTTGGGTGAAAGGGTGAAGCTCTTGGTAATGAAATAAGGTTAGAATCATTTTTTTCTTATGCTTAAATGATATATTTTTCAGTGATCATTATACGTGTTGTATTTTGTTTCCAATCAATTTAGAAACTCTTCTTGTAAAGTGGAGATCTTGATTCATTGTAGATAAGAGGTTGGAACAATGAATGCTTGAGGCCATTTATAAGTTGTGGTATTAATAATAATTAAAGGAACCATAATATAGTTACTTATATAATCTTAAATGAACTTTGAATGTTGTATTTTCCAATTGAAATCTCTATTATGTGTGGGTTCTAATTGAGTTATAAAAAATTAATTTTGTCCTTATTTTATTTACCAAGAGTGGATCTCCTAACTTAAGTAAATCCTTTTTATTTGTGACTAAATTTTATCACCTTTATTGTTGTGACAAAATATTTACATTACGTCAAAGAATTTTTTTTCATTAATTCCCTGTGGATTGATCTCGGACTCTTGAGAATTTATCACTTGAAATAACCTGCACTTGAGTTTGCAACTTTTAATCTGCATTAGTGGTGGAGCTCTTTGTTGATTTTGATGATAGCCCTGTTGATTCTCCTATTTGAAATTAGGGTGGTCCCTCTAACCGGGATTGTACGTATTGGCATAAGGGTTGTACTGTTTTCGGTTGGAATTACCAAAAAAATTTACTCCTCCAGGCTCGGGGACAAATAGACTACCAACTTGACAGTTTGCACTTATATGACCTTGTCCTCCACATGCTTTACAAATGATAGGTGGGGTTGTACTATTTGTTACCATCAGAGCCTCAATCTTCTTCGTCAATGCTTTCAATTGACTCAAAAAAATAGTAGAAGAATCAACGGCATGTACACCTGCTTGTTTCTGAAGAACCTAACGCTCATTTTGCCATTGATAACTATTTAGCGCCATTTCTTCAATCAGTGCTTGGCTTTCAGTAGGTGTTTTCCTGCATATTGTACCTCCCGCAGGAGCATAAATAAGTGAATGATTTGTAGGCGACAAACCATTGTAAAAAGTTTAAACCTGTTGCCATATAGGGAATCCATGATGTGGACTTCTCCTCAACAACTCTTGATAGCACTCCCAAGCTTCATAAAGAGTGTCCATTTTAAACTACACAAAAGAAGATATATTATTCCTTAATTTAGCATATTTAGAAGGAGAAAAATACTTAGCCATAAACTATTGTGTCAACTGATCCCATGTAGTGATGGAACCCTTGGAAGTGATGTTAACCATTGACTTGCTCTGTCCTTCAAAGAGAAAGGAAAGAGTCGCAATCGGATTGCATCATCTGTCACTCTATTGTACTTGATAGTATCACACAACTGCAAGAACCTAGCCAAATGCTGATTTGGATCATTCGAAGGCAATCCACTAAACTGAACTGAATTCTGAATCATGGAGATCAATACTAGTTTGATCTCGAAGTTATTAGCCGCCACAGCTGGTCTTATAATACTCCTTTGTTAGGGTCAAAACGTGTTTGCCCATTTGCTAATCGCAAGTGCATGGATCGCACAAGTAATACAGATACATAGTAAAAGTTCATTCCCACGAGGATATTACGATATAAAGCTAAATACCAACCAATAGCTTAATCAATTCTAGACAAGAACATAAAAATAGGAAAATAATATAAAAACTATCTAACCTACAGAAGCAATAAACCTAAAAGCGGTTAGGTTTCAAGAAATCCTCCTTCACCCCCTACATCTATCAACAACATGTAATTCCCCTCATAAACACAAATGCATTGATTAGGTTAGCTTGAGAATCTGAAGTAGTCAAAAGCCTATGTCTAGGTGAATCAACCCTGGTTTCAATTGCCCAACTCACTAAGTTTCCTTGAGAGCCAGTGCAACTTTCACTTATGAACGATCTATTCTCAATCACCCACTATACATGGTCAATAGGTATATTTCTATCCTATTGACGAATCAACTCATCTAAGCCAATTGAACTCGCCGAACATGCATCAACCACACCATATCCATATCAACAAATCCCTATGTCTAGTTCATTTGCTAATATTAAGATCATGCAATTGAGGCCAACCAAGAACAAGCATTAAACACAGATAATGATTGAACCATAATCAAACATCCACACAAACTTAGAGAAGAACACATCATTAATATAAATAAAATGATTCAAAGTATTCCTAAACAAAGCTTAGCTATACAATAGATAAGGAAGAGAAGAGAGAAAAGGAAAAGAGAGAAAGAAGCTCATGGATTTGTCTCTGAAGCTTGAATCCTCCTTCAATCCTTTGATTATTGCCTCCAATCCACCAACAATGGAGATCTAGCCAAGCTATCTAACCTAAAACTAACCTAAATTAAACTAAAAGGGAGAAACTAAAAAATGGAAATGGCCAAAATGACCAGAACACCGAAAAACTGAGAGAGAGTTGAGAAAAACGCATGAAAAACTATTTATAGACTCAGCAGCCGCCTCCATGCCGCGGCGCCCACATCTCACTAGGTCGCGGCGCTCTTGCCTCGGGTCCAAGTATGTCCATGCTGAAAATCCTCTTTGCGCCGCGGCGTGATCTGACTTGCGCCGCGGCGTAGACCACTGAAATGGTAGAATTGGCTTCTTTTCCTCTTTAAGCTCAATTGCTCCATATTTAACCTTGTTTAGAGCCCTTCCTATCATAGAGAAAACACCAAATCAGTAACATATATAAATCTACTTAATCCATAACAATTTAAGCTCAATTTTGCTATAAAACATATCAGAAAGGCTTAGAATCAGAATATGACAAATATAAGCACAAAACCCTCCAAATATGTATTTAAACTAGGACCTAGCATTCATTCTAGCACAGAGGTAGGGTCCAAATAACTGCATTGCATGTAGTTATCACACCCCCAAACCTACATTTTGCTAGTCCTCAAGCAAAACAAAATAGAACTAAGTAAATCACTTAAACATTAAAAGCAATTTTTCATTCAGCACTATATATTTCAATATTCTTATTTTCAATTAAAAACAAATACTAGTGTGTACTGACTGCATCAATGCCTAAAAAATGCAAATGCCCTATAAACAGTTCCACACATATACAATCCCAAACATGCTATCAATCCAGACAACTCTCCATGCAATTCACATTTATCACAAACATGCAAGATAAACTTCGCCTAATCAAGTCATACATATCCAGATAAGTTTACAAACATACACGCATATGATTCACAGAATCCACAAAATTGTAAATCAACTCTCTCTCCACTAATGTAAATCACACATGATTGAAGATCAAAAGGGACTTGATCAGCTTATAATGTTAGGCCAATGGTATGGGCAAAAGAAATGAACGGGAAAGATACAATACAAACATTGATTGAGAAACACAACATACTATTTCAATCAATGAGCCACTAATTGATATTAGCAGGGTAGTCAAAAGTGAATCCAGAAAACTTGCCAGAACCATTTCCGATGCTTTTCAACTTTACTTTTCACTTAAGCTTTGCTTTTCTTTTCATTTTCATATTTTTTTCTTTTGATTTTCTTTATTTTTCTTCTAGTTTTGCAAAGCATTGCTTTTTCTTTTCTTTGTTTTGCATCTGGTTCCTTCAGGCTTATTTTGAATTGAATACTCATACCCCTAATCATAAGACTCATTTCAAGAAATAACACATCATATACTCAACAAACAATAAGGGTAGGAAGAAAATGACATGCTTTCACATGCATTAGAACGTTTAACAGGTTAACGAACACAATGGTGGTGAAAAACAAATAAGGCCAACAGTATAAGGCTTCAAAAAGGGACCTAAGGATATCATCATATCAGGTAAGCTTTTTAAGGCTCAAACGATCCAAACAATGCCCTAATCATTTCCTCAATCATGCATAACTTAGGATTTCGCCACAAGAGAGTTAAAAAAATAATTTCTAGGATAATCAAAACTCTACATGTACATCCATAAACATTCTCAGGACATACACTCTTATCATTTTCAAAGTTACACTTGCATCTAAGTGAGATGTAAATCATGCATCAAAAGTAACTAAATTGTTTCACATGCTTTAAATCATATAAGGTTTCACTAAAAAGGGGGCAAATAGCAACCTTTCACATCATGGACAACCAAAAACAAGACCAGCATTCTTGCAACATTTCATGCATTCAAATAGATTCAACTTTTCAAATTCAAGCATGCACAACATCTTTTGCATAATGTGAAAATTGAAAATCTTGTCACAGCACATCAGTGATAGTCAAAATAGAATACAATCATGAAAATGTGTTGACTAAAACCACTGCATACTCAAATTACCAATACATGTTAACATTAAGCACAAAAGTAACAGAACATGTAAAGATATTCCCCCAAACCTAAAATGAAATGTATCTTTAAAGAACATGGCCTATAGGGAACCTGAGACTAGTACTGAGCATTACTATATACTACAAAACAGGAAAAATAACAAAAATAAAAACAAAAACAGCAAAAACAGGGGTCAACGCCGCGGCGCACCCATACTTGGGCCGCGGCGTTCACAAAAAGCTGCAGAATTCTACAGAAACACCCCTTGCGCGGCGGCACGCACTTCCCTGCGCCGCAGCGTAACTACCTTAGCTGCTAAATTTAGCAGCAAACACAGTTTTGCTGCTGGGTTTGGCTCTTATAGGTCTCTAGCTGCAATAAAACTTGTTCAAAAAGCTAAATTACAAAAATGTACAACACACCCCTAATAAAACACAAAAACAAAATACTAAGCTATATACAAAACTTAAACAAACTTAAAACTTAAAAACTAACTAAATCAATAAACTAACCTAATCAATATATTAACCTATATACAAACTAACACAAACAACACTTAAAACATAAACAAACAAGAACTAACATAAGTAAAACATATAAGTATACTAAAATACTAACAAAAACATACTAACAAAACTAATAAAACATAAATACTAATATATGAACATATTTAACATATAAGTATATTAACATACTACGTATTTATGTACAAAGTAAAAGCAAGAATATAAAGATAAACATGGGGATCCCTCCCACGAAGGGCCTGAGTTATAGTCCCAGCAGGACTTTGTCACCAAAATTAAAGTGCTAAGGATGAGTAGTCTTCAAGAACTTGATCCAAGGGTAATCCTTTCAGGAGTCACGAATTCCCTCAAGGGCCTCGTATGAATGAAATCACTCGGTTTCTTATTCGAAACTTAAACAAAACAGAAACAAAACATAGATTATATACAACTTATATACAACTTGAATTAGAACTAATCAAACTCATTGTTGATATTAGCAATATAAAAACTATCCCCGACAACGGCGCCAAAAACTTGTTAGGGTCAAAACGTGTTTGCCCATTTGCTAACCGCAAGTGAACGGATCGCACAAGTAATACAGATACAGAGTAAAAGTTCGTTTCCATGAGGATATTACGATATAAAGCTAAATACCAACCAATAGCTTAATCAATTCTAGACAAGAACATAAAAATAGGAAAACAATATAAAAACTATATAACCTACAAAAGCAATAAACCTAAAAGCGGTTAGGTTTCAAGAAATCCTCCTTCACCCCCTACATCTATCAACAACATGCAATTCCCCTCATAAACACAAATGCATTGATTAGGTTAGCTTGAGAATCTGAAGTAGTCAAAAGCCTATGTCTAGGTGAATCAACCCTGGTTTCAATTGCCTAACTCACTAAGTTTCCTTGAGAGCCAGTGCAACTTCCACTCATGAACGATCTATTCTCAATCACCCACTATACATGGTCAATAGGTATATTTCTATCCTATTGATGAATCAACTCATCCAAGCCAATTGAACTCACCGAACATGCATCAACCACACCATATCCATATCAACAAATCCCTATATCTAGTTCATTTGCTAATATTAAGATCATGCAATTAAGGCCAACCAAGAACAAGCATTAAACACAGATAATGATTGAACTATAATCAAACATCCACACAAACTTAGAGAAGAACACATCATTAATATAAATAAAAGGATTCAAAGTATTCCTAAACAAAGCTTAGCTATATAATAGATAAGGAAGAGAAGAGAGAAAGGGAAAAAAGAGAAAGAAGCTCATGGATTTGTCTCTGAAGCTTGAATCCTCCTTCAATCCTTTGATCATTGCCTCCAATCCACCAACAATGGAGATCTAGCTAAGCTATCTAACCTAAAGCTAACCTAAACTAAACTAAAAGGGAGAAACTAAAAAATGGAAATGGCCAAAACGACCAGAACACCGAAAAACTAAGAGAGAGCTGAGAAAAACGCATGAAAAACTATTTATATACTCAGCAGCCGCCTCCACGCCGCGGCACCCACATCTCACTAGGTCGCGGCGCTCTTGCCTTGGGTCCAAGTATGTCCATGCTGAAAATCCCCTTTGCGCCGCGGCGTGATCTGACTTGCGCCGCGACGTAGACCACTGAAATGACAAATTTGACTTCTCTTCCTCTTTAAGCTCAATTGCTCCATATTTAACCTTGTTTAGAGCCCTTCCTATTATAGAGAAAACATCAAATCAGTAACATATATAAATCTACTTAATCCATAACAATTTAAGCTCAATTTTGCTATAAAACATATCAGAAAGGCTTAGAATCAGAATATGACAAATATAAGCACAAAACCCTCCAAATATGCATTTAAACTAGGACCTAGCATTCATTCTAGCACAGAGGTAGAGTCCAAATAACTGCATTGCATGTAGTTAAATACTCCCTCCACACCCTTCAGCATTGGGCATAGAGTACTTAAGCATGGTTCACTTTGCTGGGGTAGCTCTTTCTTCACGGTTTGCCTCAACAACTGGTTGTCTTTCCATCCTGCTTATGTCTTCTGTCACAATTGCAATAAAAAATTATTTCCTTAACCTGCGAGCTGTTTTCTCAATTTTTGAATCAAATGCCAAATCAGGGAACTGAGATCAAGTAAGCATAAACAAAAAAATAAGAAGTGAAAAATTAATTAAAAATAGAATAAAATAAAATAAAAAAAAATAAAAAATAAAAAATAAAAAATAAAATAAACAATAAAAGGGCATCTAAATTAACTAAAGCTTTTCGCTTCTAATATTACCAAACTTATTCCCCGATAATAGAGCAAAAAATTTTGTATGCATAAAATACACTAAGAGTAAGTGCACTCTATTGCCTAGTAATATAGGACTTGAGTCTCAATTATTGATCTCATGAGGAATAAGTAGTAATTACTAGATTCACTAAATTCTTTGTTATCCATACAATCGAAAGGGTATGAGAAATCCAAAATAAAATCAAATAACAAATCAAGAAAAATAATGAACAATCAAACAGAGAATAGATAATCAATGAGAGAGAGAGACTAAGGCACAAGTTCACTTGAATCCAATTATTCAAATTTTCTTTCAATTATGATTGAGGTAATTCTTTTGCCAATACTCTCTTACCTGCTATTGAATCCCAATAGTCATGGATGAAACAATATCCTATTCCTAAATTAAATCACTTATTTGGTCATTTAGTTGAGTTAATTAGGAATGCATTAAGCTTCAATTTGATAGATGAATCAACATACTTGTCAATTTTATTGGTAGGAAAAATTGATGTTTGGTCATTCATTAATCTAATCCTAGGCTTACCATATAGATCCACTCATTGAATGTAGATGGTCACCGGTCAAATAATGAATTAACACATACAAAAAGTGATCAAATTCTAACAAGAATACAAGCAATATGATAAACCAAAAAAGGAATTACCATAATCAAATTAGAAATCAAATCCAAATAATAAGGGAAATAAGATCCCCCATAGCCCTAACTATGGGTTTAGTTACTCATGTTCAATACATTCAAACTTATATCAAGATACAAACCCATAAAAAGAAAACTCAAAGGAAAAGGAAAAAGCTTGAAAGAAAGAGAAATCAAAACCCCTTTAATGGAGATTATGATCTTCAAGCCTTCAAGAATCGAATCCCCATTTCGAAGTCGTCCTCCAAGGTCTGCTACTGTGAAACAACTCTATCAGGATTATGGATTTTCTGCATAATGTGCTCTTTTTTTTGAATTTGGTGTAACTTTTCCCATTTATTGAAATTCACGTGTTCTGTTACGCAACCAGCGCCTAGGCGCTCAATTCTGAACACTTGGGAGCTCAGTCACTTAAGTCAAGATGCGCGTTGCTACCTCCTGCGAGCTCAGGTGCTCCCCACCCAGTGCTCAGGCGCTGGGACACTAAATCATCGCTACTGCATATGCTTTTGGCGCTCAAGTGCTCCAACACCAACGCTCAAGCAATGGACACTGATGAAAATTTCACTTTTTCTTGCTCCTTTGAAAGTTTAGTCTTCTCCAGGTGTAATTACCTGACAAACAACACACAAAATACTTAATAAAAATACAATCAAATAATATTAAAATATAACAAAACTGTGAACAAAATTCAATAAAAATAATAACAAGAATATGAAAAACTAAGGAATTGAACTGTAAATATATGACATATTGACGGTTCATCACTTAACCACTAATTTATTTAATATTTAAATGTTATTTTATCCTAATTTTTAAATATCTTAAATGAAGAAAAAAGTGAATTAAAGCATGGTCTTCTTTCTCCACCATCACATCTATTGCACTCGAAGTGCGGTTCTCCCTTATAAATGGTTATCATTCATTCTCACTGAGAATGAGAACTTGAATGTTAAAAAGCTATAAAACAAACTATCCAATAATGACCTACACAAAACTCATGCTAAGATCAAGCTCAACTGTTGTCGATTTTTCGAATGTACACAGATCATACAAGTAGTAAAATAAAAAGATCTTTCCCACGAGAATCGGTTAATTACTAACTCTTACGGCTACTTTAATTAGTTAAGTGAATCAAAATCAATAGTGAAAGTTAAATTAAATTAAGATGAAAATCAAATCAATAAAGAAAGCAATTAAATAAAAAAAAGTTAAGATTCGATAAAGGTTTAAAGAACTAGGACTAGGAATTCACTATACTACCCCCTATGATAAATTGTAATCTTATCTTTGTTAATGTTCAATTATGTTCTTGAATGTGATTTATCTTAAATTATTTAAATCCCAATTTCATGGCACTAAAAATGTGTTAAAACTTCATTAATCTCATTCTCATGGTAATTAATTCAAGTTCCAACCCATTAAGATTCATGACATTCGTTTAACCATCAAAGGATTTAAGCCTATGTCTATGTCTCAATTCCTAAGTTCTATTCTTAGATTATCAAGCAATTAGATTTCATCTTTCAATCCTTTACCTAAAGCCTAAGATCATGTAAATATGGCGCGCAACATACCACAAGTATTAAGAAAACTAAGAAAGAATTAAGAACAATAATTCCATTAACAAAGAATCCAATTAACAATTCAACATAGAGAAATAGAGAGTTTCATTCCAATCCTAGAAAAAGGGATTTAACCTCTCATGGCAATTGTAGCACAAACAAAAACAAAGATTAAAGAAACAACCATGATCCCAAAACAAAAAGAGAAGATGGAGAAGATGAAGATAAAGGAAACGACTTCAATGGTTAACTTCAATGACTCTTGCTCTTGCTTTCTAAGTCCTAGCCTTCAATCCTTATGCCTCTCAAAATCTCTTGTAGCCTCAGTGTGTTTTAGGTTTGAGGGTTTACTTCTATTTATAAGAATTGGGGTTAAAAAGGCCTCTTTTACGCTCTATAATACCTCACACGGCCATGCAAGTGCACGACATGGCTGTGTGAGCTTAAATTAGGTAACTTCAACGAAGGGGTCACTTGGCCGTGTGACCAAGACACACGGCCATGTGACTTAGTCAAAAGCATTCCTCAAGTTACACAGGACCGTGTAAGCTTGACATAAGTGTTTTCAAAGTTACACACGCTCGTGTGTAACTCTTTAATGTGATTGATTATGCGACTTTGAAGAATGAATTTTGATGATAACAAACATGAAGATGATGGGAAGACCAAGTTCAAGAATTTGAAGAATAGTTTTAGGACTTAGAGTCTTTATGTACATACTCTTTTGGATATCTCATTATTTGGAAGAAAATATAAAAATATTTTTTATTAAAAGTTTTGGTGTTTTGAAAAACAATCTAGTAAGTTTTTAAAAGAGCTTTAAAAATGCTTTTCAATAGGATTATTCGAATAAACAAAGTCAATCAGAATTTATTTTTATCAGTAGTTATTCAAATAATGTTTTTCAAAATCTCATGTGCGCCTATATTTTATAAGTAGTTATTCGAATAGACCTTTGGCTATTTGAATAAAGGTTTTTCAGAATGCCCTATTCTAAATAAGCTATTCGAATAACTCCTTTGTTATTCAAATAGAGTTGTTTCACAGAAAACTCTTTTTCATAGAGTTATTTGAATAACCATTAGGCTATTCGAATAATATATATCAAATTTGGATTGCATGTAGTTTTTCAAAATGTGTTATTCGAATAAACATGGGATCCTGTTTTAGAAAGAAACAGCCAAATTTGCATTCATTACGAATTTAATTGCACCTAATGACTATTTTCTTCAGAACTCTATAAATAATGACCTTGGGTCATCTTTGAAAACACCTCTAATTATCTGAATCAATCTTTGCTCGCTTTAATGCGTATTTTATATTTTTGCATATTTTTTGTGCTCTTTTTTCAGAAAATTATGAGATATCCTTAAAGAGCTTCTTAGTGCTTCAAGTTGTGATATTTACTTTTTTAAGAGTTTCTCTTCTTCTATATTCTGTTTTATTGTAAAGAAGGTGAGGTATCCCTCAAAGGTTCTTTAAGGATGAGGTATCCTTGAAAGTTGAGACTTTAGCACAAAGGTAAAGTTTCTCTGCGTATGAAAATTGCTCTTGCTTGTAATAGTAGCAAGCACCTGTTTAAGCTTACATTGATAGTGAAAAATCTCTGATAGTTTTTTGACAACTAGGCGTAGGCCACAAGTGGTTGGTGGTCGAACCAGGATAAATATTATGCCTACTCTTCTCATCTTTATTTATTTTATTTTCCTGCAATTTATCTTTTATTTATCATTAGCTCATTTTTTGTTCTTAAGGCTTTTTATCTTCTATTCTTTATTCACCTCTTTTAAGAAATAGATTTAATGAAATTTGTTTTATAAGCGTTTGTCAAAAGCTTTAAATACTCAATTCACCCCATTTTTAAGTACTAAAAGCCACTTGGTAACAAGTGGTATTAGAAGTAGACTCTTGTATAAAGAACTTAGAAGCTTCAAGTGAACATGGTTTCTTTAAATGATTTTTCAGAAGGATCTTTCATAAACCAACAACCTTTTTGATGGTTATGCATATTAAAAGGGAAAAAATGAAAATTTTTATTGAAGCTATTGATCTAGATGTGTGGGATGCTATTGAAAATGACATTTTTGTTCTCATGTGTGAGGTCGATGGTGTAAAGATTAAAACACCAAGAAGTAAATGGTCTGATGAGGATAAGAAAATAGTTTAACATAATTTAAGAGTCAAAAACACCATTACCACTACTTTGGGGTATGATGAATTTTTTAAAATTTTAAACTACAAAATTGCCAAAGAAATGTGGGACACTTTACAAGTTACCCATGAAGATACTAGTAAAGTAAAAAGGTCGAGAATCAATTCTCTTACTCGTGAGTATGAGTTATTTAAAATGAACCGTGGAGAAAGCATTCAAGAAATGCAAAAGAGGTACCCATATTGTAAATCATCTTGCATCACTAGGAAAGAGTTTTTCTAATGAAGATATTATTAACAAAGTTTTGAGATATTTGAGTAGGATTTGGCAACCCAAGGTAATAACTATATTAGAATCAAGAAATTCGTCAACAATGACCCTAACTGCCCTCTTTGGGAAACTTCATGAGCATGAATTGGAGCTAAACAAGCTAAGTCAAAGTGAAGAGCATGATAAGAAGAAAAAGGAAATAGCACTCAAAGCCATCTCCTTGGCAATTGATGATGATGATGAAGAAGATGGAGAAGGCACATAGAACCTTGAGCTAAATGAAGAAAATCTTTGCCTTTTGGTAAAAAGGTTTAGGAAATCTTTTAGGAAAAAAAGAACTCAAAGAAGACTATCTTTCCCTCCAAAGAAAACCCATCACAAAGGGGAAGGAACATTTTTAACTCCAATTTGCTACGAGTGTGAAAAATTAGGACACATGAAGATAGAGTACCCAATTTACCAAAAGAAGATGGAGAAATTTGAGAAGAAACCTTTCAAGAAAAGAAAAGGAAGAAAAGCCTACATAGCATGGGATGACAACGACATGGACTCAACTGATAGCTCAGATAGCGAGAAAACCTATCTATGTCTTATGGCCAAAGGAGAAGAAGAACAAGAAAGCGACACTGAGGTAATTTTTAACATGGACTTATCCCCTTCTTATGATGAATTATAAGAAGCTTTTGAAGAATTGCATGATAAATCACTAAGGCTTACTAAATTAGTTTCTTCATCTAAGAAAATAATTTCTTCTTTAGAAAATTAAATTCTTATTTTAAATAAAGAAATTGAAGAATTAAAAGTTAAAAATGAGACATTAGGATTAATTGATGCTTGCACAACCTGTTCCTCACATGCTTCTACATCTTCATCTTATTTATCTTGTCAAATCCTTGAAAAAGAAATTGAAGATTTAAAGAACACACTTTCTAAGTTCATCTTTGGAAGAGATAATTTAAACATTTTGTTAGGAAAACAACAAGTTGTTTTCCAAAAAGCTAGGATAGTTACAACCCAAAAAATTAGCATAAATTTATAAAAAAAAAAATTTGTTCACTCGAGTACTTCAAGTAGTCCTTTTATTAAATGTTTTTATTGTCGAAAGAAAGGATACAGTGCATCAACATGTAATGTAAAGAAAAATATCAACACAAAAATTGGAACTAACATGGTTTGGGTTCCTAAGGATGAAATATCCAAAACTAACACACAAGGACCCAAGAAAATTTGGATACCAAAAGTTAAAATTTAAATATGTGTTGTATAAGTGCTTGAAGGTCAGGAACTCAAATTGGTACCTCGATAGTAGATGCTCCAAGCACATGACCAGAGACGACTCTAAATTCTCATTCCTTGTTCCCAAGACTCATGGACATGTAACATATGAAGATAATAATAAAGGAAATATTCTTAGAGTCGGCAAAGTCAGTAAAAGTCCTAATTCTTCTATTGATAATATATTACTTGTTGAAGGACTTAAACATAATTTGCTTAGTATTAGTCAATTATGTGATAAAGGAAATAGGATAATTTTTAATTCAAATTGTTGCATAATTGAAGATAAAAATGATAAGCATGTTAAGTTCGTTCATCATAGAGTTAACAATATTTATATGATTAGCCTTGATGACATATCTTCAAATAATGTGAAATGTCTTTTAAGTAAAGATGATGATTCATGGTTATGACATAGGAGAATTACACACATTCACATGGATCACCTAAAAAAAGTTAGTCTCTAAAGAGCTAGTAATTGGACTGCCCAAGCTCAATTTTATAAAAGATAAATTATGTGATGCATGTTAAAAGGGAAAACAAGTAAAGGTTTCTTTTAAAGAAAAAAATATAGTCTTAACTTCTAGACTTTTATAATTTTTGCACATGAATCTTTTTGGACCGTTTAGAACTATGAGTTTTTGTAGGAATTACTAAACATAAGTGATTGTGGATGATTTTTTTAAGTTCACATGGACTTTATTCCTTTCCCATAACAATGATGCATTTCTAATTTTTAAAAGATTTGCCAAAGTTATCCAAAACCAAAAAGGTTTTTCTATTACTTCCATAAGGAGTGACCATGGAGGTGAATTTGAAAATCATGATTTTGAAATTTTTTGTGATGAATATGGCATTGAGCATAACTTTTCTACCCCTAGAACTCAACAAAAAAATGGAGTTGTAGAAAGGAAAAAATGATTTTTAGAAGAAATGACATGAACTATGCTCAATGAGACTACACTTCCTAAGTATTTCTGGGCGGATGCGGTAAATACCACATGTTATACAATGAATAAGGCCAATATTCTATATGAGTTATACAAAGGAAGGAAGTCAAATGTTTCACATTTTCATGTTTTTAGATGTAAATGTTTTGTTTTAAATAATGGAAAGGATAACTTGGGAAAGTTTGATGCTAAGTCTGATGAAGATATTTTTCTTGGCTATTCGAATCATAGCAAGGCACTTAGAATTTATAATAAAAGAACTATGACTATTGAAGAGTCTATTCATGTTGCTTTTGATGGAACTAATCCAAATGGACTGAGAAAGGACTTTGTTGATGATGTTGCAGAAATATTAGTGGAAACACATTTGGACAATAAGTAAAAAGAAGCCAAAGAGTAAGAGGAAAGTGAAGAAGACACCCCAAGACAAGAGGATTCACAAGTCATGGACCTTCCTAAAGAATGACGAACTTCAAGATACTATCCTCTTGATCAAATAATAGGTGATGTATCTAAAGGTGTAAGTACTCGAAACTCTCTTAGAAATGTATGTAATCATATAGTTTTCGTTTCCCAAATTGAGCCTAAAGACATAAATGAAGCCTTTAACAATGAACATTGGATCTTGGTTATGCAAGAAGAGCTGAACTAATTTGAAAGAAATCAAGTTTGGGAATTAGTTCTAAGGCCTAATGATCATCAAATTATAGGAACCAAATGGGTATTTAGGAACAAATTTGATGAAACTGACTTAATAACAAGAAATAAAGCTAGGTTAGTTACAAAAGGATACAACGAAGAAGTAGGAATAGACTATGAAGAAACTTATGCACCTATAGCTAGATTAGAAGCTATTAGAATGTTACTTACATATGATTGCATCATGGATTTTAAGTTATACCAAATGGATGTTAAAAGTTCTTTTTAAATGGTTTTATTCAAGAAAATGTATTTGTTGAACAACCTCTGAGTTTTGAAAATTATGAACTACTCAACCATGTTTTCAAATTGAAAAAGGCCTTGTATAGCTTAAAACAAGTTCCTAGAAATTGTTATGAAAAATTGAGTAAGTTTCTTTTAGAAAATAATTTTTCAAGAGGAAAAGTTGATATAACCCTTTTTATTAAAAATAAAAGGCATGATATTCTCCTTGTACAAGTTTATGTGGATGACATTATTTTTAGCGCTACTAATGAATCCTTTTGTAAGAAATTTGCTAAGACAATGCAAAATGAGTTTGAAATGTCGATGATGAGATAGCTTAATTTCTTCCTCAGGCTTCAAATCAAATAAACAAAAGAATGGACTTTCATAAGTCAAACAAAATACTACAAGGAACTGCTCAAAAAATTTCGGAATGGATAATACCAAGCATATGGCTACACCAATGGGCACTTCCTGCTATTTGGACAAAAACGAAAGAGGTAAATCTGTAGAAATTACTAAATATAGAGATATGATCAGATCCTTTCTTTATCTTACTACTAGTAGGCCAAATATAATGTTTAGTGTATGCATGTGTACTATATATCAAGCTAATCCAAAAGAATCACACCTGTTAAAAGAATCATGAAATATCTAATAAGCACTTCGCAAATGGATTTGTGGTACCCTAAGGGTGCCTCATGTAACGTAATTGACTATATCGATTCTGATTTTGTGGAATGCAAAATGGATAGAAAAAGTACTAGTGGGATATGCCACATGCTTGGAAGTTCTTTAGTTTCTTGGCATAGCAAGAAGCAAAATAGTGTGGCTTTGTTAACTGCTAAGGCTGAATATGTTGCAGCTGGTAGCTATCGTGCTCAAATCTTTTGGATGAGACAACAACTTCTAAACTATGGCATTTAGCTTGATCATATCCCTATAAAATGTCACAACACTAGTGCAATAAATCTATCTAAAAATCTCATTTTACACTCTAGAACAAAGCACATAGAAATAAAGCATCACTTTATTAGAGATCATGTACAAAAGGGAGACTGTATACGTGAATTTATTGAAACATCTAAACAACTTGTAGATATTTTCACTAAATCCTTAGCAAAAGAAGCATTCTTTTATATTATAAGAGAATTAGGCATAATTGATCAATCATTCATATAAATGAATGCTTGTGTTTATTGGATTATTATTCATGAATTATTACTAACTTGAGCATTGGAAGTATCACAAAAACTTGTTTTGCAGGTATCTCATCTTTAGGTATGTTTCGTTCTCTCTAATTGTATCCCTGTATATACCTATTACTATTTTCTGATAGTTTTATTCGAATAACCCTGTGGCTATTTGAATAAACAAAGTTAGCTACTCAAAGAAATGTTTTGTGCATCTGTGTTATTTGAATAAAACTCAATTTATTCGAATAACCTGAATCCAACAACCATAGTCTAAGTGTCTTATATCTGTGCCATTCGAATAAAATAAATTTTATTCGAATAAATTGATATCTAAATCAGTTTGTCACAACTTTTGGAGTTTGTCTTATTCGAATAAAACTTAGTTTATTCGAATAAAGTATCTGCATCAACTATCTCTTTGCATCTGTCTTATTCGAATAAGAGGCTTCTTATTTGAATAATGCTTTTTTACTAGAGACCAACTTTCTCTTCTCTATTCGAATAACTAATTAGTTATTCGAATAACATATGACAGAAAAAAGCCATTGGTTTACTATGTATTTATTCGAATAACTCACATGTTATTCGAATAAACACAAGCCTATATATGCCCACCACGCTCTCATTCATTCTTCTATTTCTCTCCACCTCTGTTTCATTCTTCTTCTACACATCCCCTCTGCCTAAACACACCTCTCCATCTCCTCTGTCTTCACCCACTTCTACCTCTTCCTTCACCATTTTGCACCACCATTTCTCCACCTTTCTCCACCCGTGTTCCACCATTTCTAAACCCCACTATCATTGCACTCAAACTACACATCCATGACTTCCTCTTCTTCCAAAGCAAAATGTCCTCGCATGAAAAATGTTCCCTACAATAATCCTCTAGACCTGCGAAGAATATCATCTAGTAGAGAGGATCTGAGTCGCATCATCACTCACTTCCAGGAGCACAATCTTGTGCAACCAAAATACCTAGATCTGAACTTCTTGTAATTAATTTGCTGAACAATCAGGCGTGCTTTGTCTCTGCTCCCACAAAGCTGACCTTTACCCTGATTTGGTAAAGATATTTTACTACAACCTAAAGATTGAAGGGTAGGACGTTCTCTCAAAAGTTTGTGACCAACACATTGTCATCACTGCTCAAGATTGGACTGTGCTTTTTGAACTATAGTTTGTGGGCACGTATATTGAAGAAGATGGTAGCTCATTCTTTCAAGAGTAAAACAAAATTTGATCTATTAAGGATTTGTTGAAACCTGGCCTACCCTTGTCTGATAAAGGTGTCAAAGGAGGCATGCTAAAGAGCTAAGATTGGCTCTTGCATTATGCTTATGCACATATCCTAGATCCTCAATGCAGGAATTATGCCTACCTTGGTGAAGATGGCATCTTCATGCTGTAAGTTCAAAAGAAAGATCACTAAATCAACTAGCTGATTTTAATTAAAAGTTAAAAACTCAAGTGCAGGTTGTTTCAAGTAATAAATTCTCAGGAGTCCAAGGTCGATCCACAGGGAATTGATGAAGAAAAATTCTTTGAGGTAAAGAAAATATTTTGTCACAACAATAAAAGTGATAAAACTTAGTCACAAATAAAAAGGATTTACTTGGATTAGGAGATCCACTCTTGGTAAATAAAATAAGGACAAGATTAATTCTTTTTATAACTTAATTAGAATCCACACATAATGGAGGTTCCAATCGGAAAATATAACAATCAAAGTTCATTTAAGATTATATATGTAATTCCATCATGGTTCCTTTAACTATCTATTAATACCACCACTTATAAATAGGCTCAAGCATTCATTGTGTCAATATTTTGTCTACAATAAATCAAGATCTCCACTTTACAAGAAGGGTTTCTAAAATTATTGGAAACAAAATACAATACATATAAATGACCACTTGAAAATATATCATTTAAGCACAAGAAAAAGATTAATCTAACCTTATTTCATTACCAAGAGCTTCATTCTTTCACCTAAGTAAAATAAAAATTAGTTACTTATAAACAAGAAGAAAGGAAGAGAAGAAGAAGAAGAAGAAGAAGAAGAAGAAGAAGAAGAAGAAGAAGAACATAACTTCAATTTAGAATAAAAGAAAACTACAACAAGATAAACAAACAACACAATAGCATGATCTTGATATCTAACACCTAGATTCTTAAATGATCAGCCAAGGTTCCCTTTTATAGAGGATTAGGGATACAAAATGACAAGGGGGCTAATTCATGAGTGAGTGGATGAGTGGAAAATGAGTGAAAAATACCAAATGACTTTTGATGAGTGGAAAATTATTAAGATTCTTTGTCTCTAAAATCATTCAGTGATGAACTCATTGAATGCGTCAGAGAATTGAAATGTTCTTCATAAAAGTTGTAGGCCTGGATCTTAGCTTTAAAATTCTGTTAGTTTGAGCCCAAAAGCATTTCTACAATTCGAGATATGGTATTATTACTGTACACTGCTCAGGCTCATCTATAGCTTCTCTGTTCTGACTTTTAAGTCTAATATGACATATAAGTAGTCCAAATTGAGTCTTCTGTTCTTCATAAAAGTTGTAGATATGGGTCTAACTTGCAGATGTCAAAATTTCAGCCCAATTCAGTTCTTACAGCTCAAGTTATGCTCTAATTACTGCACACTACTTAGGTTCCAATCACAAAATATGTATTCTAACTACCAAGCCCAATTAGTTCCACTAGATGTCTGACTTTGACCTAGAGCTCTCATGAAAGTTGTAGAGCTCCCTCTTATCTTTCCAACAAGGTAAAATATATAATTATTAGACATCTAAAACTCAAGATATGGTCAAAATACAGAAATAATGTAAGACGTAAATCATGCTAAAAAAATCAATTAAGCTCAATTTGAGTCCAAACTTACAAAACATAACCAAGCTCAATCAATTAAGTACATGGAGAGTGTAAATGACCAAAAATTAGGGTTTATTAATATATAAAATATATGATTATCAAATTCCCTCACACTTAATTTTTTACACTCCTAGGCAAAACATATTAGACCAAAACTAGGGAATAAAGAAAAATAACACAAACTCAAAAGCTAAAAATTATAAAAGACTCAGTTTCTAATAATATTTAAGAATGAAGAGTAACTAATCATTCAAGGGATCAAAACATTTATGAGATAATGTTTCTTCACATCTCAAACCAATAAGTAAGGAAACTTCAATTGAAAAGTATGAGTCAAGAATGATAGATCTTCACAAGATTCACTCTCAATCCCTTAAGTGTTTAAAAGCTAAGTATTTCACTCCATTCAACCCATGAAAATTGCATTACCATAAGCTTTCTTATCTTCAACTTCTTCACTACTCAAAATACATGCACACACAAATCATGAGGACTTTATTCAAGGTTGTAATGGAGTCAAGGTAAAGGAAGAGGTAATATGGATATGACAAGTTAAATACCAAAGAGAATAAAAGAGCATAAGAGCTGAATTCAATTAACAAGTATAAAAGTTCATCTTTACTCCACCTAATACAAATTCTATTTACATATTCTTTTCATTTCCTTTATTGTCTTGTTGGCCCTTCTTTACACTTTTTTTTTTATTTTTTTTTTGTTTTTTGATTTTTTTTACAAGATGAACATAATATATATATTGAAACAATTTTTTTTCAACTATTCTACACACACACACACACACTTGTTCAAGAACTCATCCAATGACAAAGCTAATGTTCTCTTATTCCCTAAGGTCAGGTAAGAACATAGTTTTTCATTTAAGGCACATAATGAGTTCGAAACAAAGAATATTCAAATAAGCTTAAAGGAGTTAAGCAAGAGGAAATAGGTCATTTCCAATGCCTTACGTTGGCAGGAATCAGAGAATTTCTAAGAAGTCATAAGAGTGCTTGATATCATATTGAGACAATATGTTACTGAGTAAGGCTACCTATTTATGCACCAATCATTCTTGGCTATTTGGTTAAGGTAGTTATTTCAAGAAAAATACATCAATCATGTTTACATATGCATGTGAAAATGTAGTCTAAAAGAATCAAAGTAAGTTCTAGAGTAACAATTCCATGAGTGAAAATCACACATGAAAGAAGAGAATGGTACAAATATTCAATTCATTCATCAATAGGCTCAAAATCTCATAAGGCATAATTCTATCATTCTCAGTCCACCAATTCAACATCCATAACCAAGCATGTGAATTTTAAGAAAGAAGACAATTTACTCAATCATGTAAATTTCCCTGAATTTGAATTGCTACTTCCATACAAACTAGTTATCTACCAAATTACTTCTTACTCTGCCACTAATTTTTTATGCATCTCAAGAGCAAATTTTCCTCAAGGGCATAATTTACTCCTTACTCTACCATCCTTAATTACTTTTGTTATTAATAAATTACTGAAAAACATATAAACACAACAAATACATTAATAAACACACTTCCTAACTTTATTATTATTGTTATTATTATTATAATTTTTTTGGTTTTTTTTTCACACAACTATCCTTCCCCCCAACCAAATCATAACATTGTCCTCAATGGCAAAACACAGATAGGTAAAGGATAGAAGATAATACCTGTTGTTGCAATTACTAAAAAGAAAAACCTTACACAAATTAAAACATAAACAAAGTACGATAAATAAAACAAAAGATAAAGGAAAGTTATAGATGAAGTGCCAGATCACACTCTTGTTCTTTGCTGTGTCCCTTGTTGCTGCCTTTTGACCAATCTATCTTAGCTATTATTGGTTCAGGTTCATAGATAAAAGCTTATAATTTATCAATTAATTCATCAACAGTAGAAGCAATTATAAGGAGTCGTCTTGCCGAAGGTGTGATAAAGCTCTATTCCACAGCATGGTCAATAAAAGATAACAAATTATCAAAGAAATTATTAACATTCAACAAACTTATGGGTTTATAGTGGATGTTTAGTTGGGCCTAAGAGACATTTTGAAAAACTTCTTCTAAAGTATCAAAACCACCCGATAAAACAATGAATGCATCAGAGTTTTCAAGCATTGTCCTCATTCGTCCATGCATAGATGATACTTAAAGTTCCAACCCAATTGTCTTTCCAGTGATGTTCTTTCGAGTTAAAGGTTCAGGAATGACACCTAAAACTTGACCACCTCTTAGATGTGTAGAAAGTGATACAGCCCTCATTAACCCAATGCTACCTCCCCCATATGCTACACGAATGTCCCTCGCAGCAAGTGTTCTACTAACAATGTTTGCTACGTTTACAAACTTTAAACCCTTCTCATAACTTGTCCCACAAAATATACAGATACTGGTAAATCTACGAATTGAAGAAGAAGCTCCCTCCATTTCTACACTCATACTCTTTTTGAATGGTTATGAGTTACAGGAAAGCGAAGAAAATAGAGTGTTTAAATAGGAAAAAGAATAAAAAAAAGTAATAATAGCTCTTGTATGGGTAGGTTGGCTGTTGTAAAAAAAGTTTGAATTTAAGAAACTTTTTTTTTATTTTTTTAAACTTCAAGAAAACCATCAAGGTAAAGAAGTTTAGAAACCCCTGAAAGACCCTACCCAAAGGATCGTCTATCCAAAACTAAAATACAATAAAATCATACAAAGATAAAATAATAATAACAAATGCTGACATATATTTATGTACAGGTTTCATGGCGTATCTTTATACTGCGCGTCATGAGTACAGTAGCCTTCACAATCTTACCGCCTCTTGAAAGAGACATCAAATTCCCTTAAGGAATTTTAGACTTAAGGCACTCCTCCCGCTTGTGGGATATCTCAGCCTATGTATCGTCTCTTTAGTTAAAGAGAGAAAATCTAAATACGATGACCAGTGACCACAGCCAGTGGAGCTACGCTCAGGAACCCAAGAAATCAATACCAGGAATTGAGCTCAAAGGCATTGTCATGCGAGAATACAAACACGGGATGCTTTTATCTGTCCATCAACAAGCAGAGCCTACAGTTAAAACTTGGGAATGCTTGTGCAACTTTTTACAGAGCATGGCACATGAACCTTATTTACAGACTGGCGTGCGAAGGTCCACCCGAGTCAATGACGAGACAGGCATCTACCCAAAGCTCCTAATTTAATTAAAGACCAAGTACAACCGAAGTTTTGCCCATTTTTATATTTTTAAATCTTTTTTTTTATTTTTTTATTTTTTTTTTCATTTTTTTAGGAGATGAACAAGATTTTATATACACGTTGTTGTGATTATGGCTCACATCTTCCTTTAGTTTTGCATCTAGTAACGGCTTAAACGTATTCTATGAGTCAAGGATAAGTTTCCCATCTAATTTTTTTATAAATTGGCAAACAGGGTCTTTTTGAGTCAGATTCCCAAGACTATAACGCTCTTACTCGTCCCTAAAAAGATTCCACAAATTAAGAATTTCATGCTGCACATATCCACAAGAATGCGTCTTAAGAGTCAATAAGCTATTACCTAATGACTTCTTACTTTGTCCATTCTTAACAAAAAATATTTTATCTTCTCTGTTTGCGAAAACTATTCCCAAAGAATGACATTGCGTGTTACAATTCCATCGCACACAATTATAATAAACTTTCATTCTTTTTGCTCTTCTCCTTTTTGAATACGAACTTTTTTCGAGACCCGACATGTATGGGACAAATGAATCTGAAGATTCACCAGCTAAACGAACCTTTGCTTTGATTATCCAGCGTATATATTCTGGAATGCCCATATGTATTAACAGTCTCAGTCTTTCATACCTAACTTTGTAGATTTTTATCAGAGCATTTTGAGGAAGAGAAGGAAAATGCTTATTAAGATTTCAGAGAATGACATCCATTTTAAAAGGAGAATGAATAAGTTATTATGAAAAATTGAAAAATAAACTGACTTGAGAGTCACGGAGTACCATTATCCGCCATTTAACCAAAAACATAAAGAACTGCAAAAAGAAAGGAAAAAAATTAAAATAAAATTCTACTCATAACATGAATTAGAAAGGGAGATAAATTCTACCTCAACAACTTGTTTCTCCAAAAATGGTTTGAGTCTTTGTCCATTGACCTTAAATACATTACCATTCCTAGGGTTCTCAATGTCTATGGCCCCATGAGGATACATATGTTTGATAATAAAAGGGTCAGTCCACCTAGAACTCAATTTTTCAGGAAATAGGTGAAGACGAGTATTATAAAGTAAAACTTTTTGACCAATTTCAAAAGATTTTCTCAAAATTGATTTATCATGAAAAGCTTTTATTCTAACTTTATAAATCTTTGAGTTTTCATATACATCATTTCTCAATTCTTCAAGTTCATTTAATTATAATTTGCGTAACTTGAAAGCATCATTAAGATTTGAGTTGAAAGCTTTAATGACCCAAAATACTTTACGCTCCAGTTCTACAGGCAAGTGACAAAGTTTTCCATAAACTAACCGATAGGGTGACATGCCTAAAGATGTTTTGAAAGCAGTACGGTAAACCCAAAGTGCATCATTTAATCTTAACGACTAATCTTTACAATTTAGGTTAACTATTTTTTCCAAAATTTGTTTAATCTCCCTATTTACCAATTCTACTTGTCCACTTGTCTGAGGGTGATAAGTGTTGGGAATTCTAGCATAAAAAACACAGCGAAAAAAGGGAATTCCCACCAAGGATCCATGCGAAAAGGGTTCATGAAACATGATTTTTTAGTATACCTCTGGAAGCCAAAAGAAAAATGATCAACACAAACCACTAACACCGTAATAGCGATGATCTCTCTACATAGTCCACACGAATAGACCCACGAACGTCCAACGTCCGCTTGGAGTCCCATCTCCCCAACGCAGTGCTAGCTGCGAAGAGAAAAAAATTTGTCACTCTCTTTCACTCTTGATACTCTTCTTGTTTCTCCAAAAACTCAAGGGTTGCTATCCATGCCCTTTTATAGAAGAAGCTTTGCATTAGCTTCTCTAAGAAGCTTTCTATTAGCTTCTCCAAGAAGCTTTGCATTAACTTCTCTAAGAAACTTTGCATTAGCTTCTTTAAGAAGCTTTCTATTAGCTTCTCCAAGAAGCTTTCTATTAGCTTCTCCAAGAAGCTTTCTGTTAGCTTCTCCAAGAAGCCTTGTATTAGCTTCTCTGAGAAGCCTCTAATAGCTTCTTTTAGAATCCTTGAGTGAAAGAGCAGTAGTAGGGTTAGTGTGAAGCCTTGGGCTCATCTGTTATGAGTTTTGGCCCACGATAGAATTCCCAGTCCAACTTGGATTCTATTTGCTCCAATTTAGTCTGTTCTAAGTGTGTGACCTTATAGGTTCTCATGACGTTGGTAGTAATATTAAAATCCCATTTCAATATTACAAGCAGTGAGCGGTATCTAGCAACACATCGCTGCTACCTAAGTAATGAGAATGTCAATGATTTGACATAACCTTTCTGTGATCAATATTTCCACGTAGTCTAGTTCCTTTATCTAGATATTTAGATTGAACACAAGACATGGAACGTGTCACCCTTGTATAATTCAATCTTTCATTTCTTGATACTCGAGTAGACATAGTAAATGAGATCAATATCTCATATTGACTTATTTGAGCATGGCCATGCATTTCGTAGTCTCACTCAATCGGGGGGCCTAAAGATATTACTCCTGTTATGTAGGAGGGACAAATCCCATCTAGGTTACTCACATCCCTCCACATGATTCGTAGTATGCCCAATAACTAACTTTATAATCACCTTGTTACAAATGACATTTGATGGCATCAAAACATACAACTCCTCATGTAGGAATCGTAGTGATTTCAGGTCAAAGGACCACATACACCATTATCACTATGAGAATCGCTTATGACACTCATGTAACGATTCACGTAGCATTCTCATGGCGAGTCAGTCTAGTACATCAATACTCTTAACAAATATACCCATGTGAAGACTTGATATCTCATATTCATGACCAGTGAGATGTGGCCATCTGTCTAGGCACATACTAGTCTCAATGCATTAACAATAAGGACTTACTATTCTAAGAACTTTATTATGTTTATCATAAATAATACAATAAATGAAATGTCTCATATAAAAAATAGCATAATACAATGTATATAATTATAGATGAAATATATCAACCTCTAGTGCATACACCAACAATCTCCCACTTGCACTATAGCCAATCAGGCATATGTCTAATGCCTAAAGATCTAGTGCGACCCTTATGCTTCTGCTGTGCAAGAGGTTTCGTCAATGGATTAGCAATGTTATCATCTGTTGGTACTTTGCATATCTTCACATCTCCTCTATCGATGATCTCTCGAATGAGATAGAAGTGCCTAAGTATATGTTTGGATCGCTAGTGAGATCTAGGCTCCTTAGCTTATGCAATGGCTCCATTATTATCACAATAGAGGTCCACTGGGTCCACAATGCTAGGAATAGTGCCAAGTTCAGCAATAAACTTCTTGATCCAAACAGCCTCCTTTGCTACATTAGAGGTAGCAATATACTCAGCCTCTGTGGTAGAATCAGCAACTATCTCCTGCTTTGAACTCTTCCAGGTCACAGCCCCACCATTTAGGAAAAAAGACATAACACGATTGTGATCTGGAGTCGTCTTTATCAGTTTGGAAGCTAGCATTAGTGTAACCCTTTACAACTAGCTCTTCCTCGACTCCATATACCAAGAATGAATCCTTAGTCCTTCTTAAGTACTTAAGGATGTTCTTGATAGCAGTCTAGTGACTCTCACCGGGATCAGACTAGTACCTACTCATCATGCTCAAAGCATATGAGATGTCTAGTCAAGTACATAACATGACATACATTATAGATCCAATTGTAGATACATATGGAATCTTGTTCATACAATCCCTCTCATCTTGGGTGGAAAGGGATTGAGCCTTAGATAGGCAAGAGTCCTTTCTTAGATTCATGCATGTTAAATCATCTTAACACTTTATCTATGTATGTACTCTGACTTAGGCCAAGCAATTTCTGTGATCTGTCTCTATAGATCCTGATACCTAACACATAGGTAGTCTCGCCTAAGTTCTTCATAGAAAAGCAGTTCCTTAACCAAGTCTTTACAAACTGTAGGGTAGGGATGTCATTTTCAATGAGTAGTATGTCATCTACATATAACACTAAAAAGATAATTGTACTCCTACTAACCTTCTTATAGACACAAGATTCTTCTTCATTCTTGATGAAACCAAATTATTTTATTGTATCATCAAAACGAAGATTCCAGCTTTTAGAAGCTTGTTTTAATCTATAAATAGATTGTTGTAACTTGCACACCTTTCCAGCATCTTGTGGAGTGGCAAAACCCTCAGGTTGTGTCGTATACACATCATCGAGAAGATTTCCATTAAGGAAAACAGTTTTGACATCCATTTTCCAGATTTCATAATTGTGGTATGCTGCAATAGCAAGTAAGATCCAAATGGATTTAAGCATCGCAACTGGGGAAAAATTTTCATCATAGTCTACATTATGAATTTGTTTGAAACCCTTAGCCACTAATCGCGCCTTAAAGGTATGCATGTTATCATCCATGTCAGTTTTCTTCTTGAAAACCCACTTGCACCTAATGGGTTTTACCCCTTCAGATGGGTCAACCAAGGTCTATACCTGGTTGGCATACATGGATTCCATTTCAGATCTTATGGCCTCAACCCATTTATCAGATTCTGGGCCAATAATGGCTTCCTGGTAAGTCACAGGCTCATCTTGATCCATGAGTAATACATCACCTTGTTGGGTTATGAGAAATCCATATCTCTCTGGTTGATGATGTATCCTGTTAGACCTACGCGGGTTGTGTACTACTAGAGCATATTGTTCTTCGACAACATTTTGTGGAGGCTACTTTATTTTCACCATCGGTTCGTTGCTACTCTGTGAACCTTGAACTTCTTCAAGTTCTATTTTCCTCTCACTGGTTCCTTCGGAGATAAAATCCTTTTCTAGAAACACAGTAGTCTGTGCAACAAACACTTTGCCCTCAGTAGGATTATAGAAATAGTATCATTTGGGATCCTTAGGATAACCAACAAAGAAGCATTTATCTGATTTTGGTCCAAGCTTATCAGAAACTTAATGTTTCACGGAAGCTTTGCAACCCCAAATCTTCATGAAAAACATATTGGGTTGTTTCCCTGTCCATATCTCATATGGTGTCTTTTAAACCGCTTTAGATGGAACACAATTAAGTGTGAAAGCTGTTGTTAATAGAGCATGTCCCCAGAAAGAGCTTGGAAGGTTGGCATAACTCATCATAGATCAGACCATGTCCAACAGGGTCTGGTTCCTCCTTTTAGAAACACCATTCTATTGTGGTGTTCCTGGAGGAGTGAGTTGAGATATTATCCCATACTCTTTCAGATGATCATCAAATTATTGGCTTAAGTATTTACCTCAGCGATCTGATCGAAGGATTTTAATACTCTTTTCAAGTTGTTTTTGTACTTCATTTTTGAACTCTTTAAACTTTTCAAAGAATTCTGATTTGTGCTTCATAAGATATACAAATCCATATCTACTGAAATCATCAATAAATATAATGAAGTATTGAAAACCAACTCTAGTCAGTGTGTTTAGGGGTCCACATACATCACTATGTATAAGGCCTAAAAGATCACTAGCCCTTTTACCTTGTCCAGTGAATGGGGTTTTAGTCATTTTCCCTAATAAACAAGGCTCACATATCTTATATGATTCAAAATCAAATGAGTCCAAGAATCCATCCTTAAGGAGTTTGGAGATGCATTTCTCATTTATGTGGCCCAAACGACAATGCTAAAGAAAAGTTAGGTTCAGATCATTTGATTTAAACCTCTTTGTATTTATGTTATAGACAGGCGTTTCGAGATCAAGGACATAAAGTCCATTACTCAATTGTGCACTACCATAAAAAAATATCATTCATATAAATAGAACAACATTTGTCATTTATAATAAAACTAAAGTCTTTCTTGTCCAAACAAGAAATAGAAATAATATTCCTTTTAATAGCAGGCACAAAATAGCAGTTCTCTAACTCTATTACAAGCCCAATGGGCAAAGATGACAAGTAAGTCCCTATGGCTAATGTAGCAACCTTTGCTCTATTTCCCACTCGTAGGTTTATTTTGCCCTTAGTCAATGGTTTACTGCTCTTTAGATCCTGCACATTTATACAAATGTGAGATCCACATATGGTATCTAATACCTATGGTGCAGAGGTAGATAAATTGACTTCTATAACAAAAATACTTGAAGTGGAAGTCTCACTTCCTTTCTTCTTCTTAAGCTCTTCCAGGTATTTGGTGTAGTTTCTCTTCCAATGTCTGGTTTGACCACAGTGGAAGCACATACCTTCCTTAGCCACTCCGCCCACTGGTTTCAAGCCAGAAAAGCTGCGCTTGGATTTATCCTTGCCCTTGCCTTTCCACTTGTCCTTAGGCTTCTTCTGTTGTTTCTTACCCTTATTCTTTTGGACCATCATTATGACCTTTCCTTTGCCTTTATTTATGTTTTGTTCAGCAGTTCTCAACATGCTTAGCAGTTCTGGTAGTGATTTGTCAATTTCATTTATGTTATAGTTCATGACAAATTGACTAAAATTCTCCGGCAATGATTACAGGACTAAGTCAGCAACCAACTCTTAGCCCAAAGGAAAACCAAATCTCTCTAAGTTTTCAATGTACCCAATCAACTTGAGTACATGAGCACCAACAAGGCTTCCTTCTACCAGCTTACACTGAAATAGTGCTTTAGAGACCTCGTATCTCATATGTCTAGCCTGCTCTTGGTAGAGCTTTTTGAGGTGTGCGATCATATCATAGGCATCCATATTCTCGTGTTGCTTTTGGAGCTCAGAGTTTATGGTGGCTAGCATTAGACATCTGACGTCCAAGGCGTCATCTTGATGCTTCTTATAAGCATCTCTTTCAATTTTAGGGGCATTAGTAGTAGGTGGCTCAAGAACAGGCTGTTCTTGAACATACAACTTTTTCTCTTGCTTGAGGACAATCCTCAAGTTCCTATACCAGTCTAGAAAATTTGTTCCAAATAACTTGTCCTTCTCAAGGATGGATCACAATTATAAGTTACTTGAAGTGTTTGTTGCCATGGTAATCTATTAACAGAGATATGCAAAATATATAAGTATCATGTCATAAACATATTTAACGAGGTCTTTAATTAAATATGCCTTCCACTATTTTATTCAAATCAATGACCTTTAACATTGACTCGGAAAATCCCATCGTAAGATTTCCTAGTAGGCCAAGATCCATATTTTACTTAGCTTTGAGTCAGCTTTGGCTTATCACCCAAAATTTGATTATTTAGGTAGGAAACACTTTCCAATTACGTCACATGCAACTCTTTGATAGTTAGGTGAATAACACTTATTCTAATTTGTCTAATGGATTAAAGCCTAACTCCATGCCTCAAGCCTTCAATCCTATTAAAATGGCTTAGTTAAGTCAGACCCAATGGTTGACAGTTGGATATTACTTTTATCCCATCGTGCCTTACTAATATAGATAAAGGCACCCTACTTTGGCAGACCTACACTTAATCGATACTAGTCTTGACAAGTGTCAAGCATTGGAAGGCATCATATATTGACTTAATATTTACTTTGAGTTTTTATAGGCTTTATATGTATGAGATGCCTAGAATTCCCAATAGTGGTATCAAAGTGAAAAGGGTCTATGAAATGTGATTTTCAAGTATACCTCTTGAAACCAAAAGAAAGATGATCAACGCAAATCACTAACACTGTAACAGCGACGATGTCTCTACGTAGTCCACAAGAACAGACTCACGAATGTCCAATGTCTGCTTAGAGTCCCGCCTCCCTAACGTAGTGCTAGTTGTGAAGAGAAGGAAATCTGTCACTCTCTTTCACTTTTGATATTCTTCTTGTTTCTCCAAAAACTCAAGGGTTACAATCCATGCCCTTTTATAGAAGAAGCTTTGCATTAGCTTCTCCAAGAAGCCTTGCATTAGCTTCTCCAAGAAACCTTGCATTAACTTCTCCAAAAAGCTTTCTATTAGCTTCTCCAAGATGCTTTGCATTAGCTTCTCCAAGAAGCCTTGCATTAGCTTCTCTAAGAAGCTTTTTATTAGCTTCTCCAAGAATCTTTCTATTAGCTTCTCCAAGAAGCTTTTTATTAGCTTCTCCAAGAAGCTTTGCATTAGCTTCTCCAAGAAGCTTTCTGTTAGTTTCTCTAAGAAGCCTTGTATTAGCTTCTCTGAGAAGCCTCCAATAGCTTCTTTTAGAATCCATGAGTGAAAGAGCAGTAGTAGGGTTAGTGTGAAGCCTTGGGTTCATCTGTTATGAGTTTTGGCCTATGATAGAATTCCCAGTCCAACTTGGATTATATTTACTCAAATTTAGTCTGTTCTAAGTGTGTTCATGAATTTAGCAGTAATATTAAAATCTCATTTTAATATTACAAGCAATGAGCAGTATCTAGCAACACATCACAGCTACCCTAGTAATGAGAATGTCAGTGATTTGACATAACTTTTCCGTAATCAATGTTTTCATGTTGTCTAGTTCCTTTGTCCAGATATTTAGATTGAATACAAGGCATGGAATGTGTCACCCTTATATAGTTTAATCTTTTGATTCCTGATACTCGAGTAGAAATAGTAAATGAGATCAATATCTCATATTGACTCATTTAAGCATGGTCATGCATTTTATAGTCTCACTCAATCAAGGAGCCTAAAGATATCACTCCTATTATGTAGGAGGGACAAATCCCATCTAGGTCACTCACATCTCTCCACATGATTTGCAGTATATTCAATAACCAACTTTATAATTACCTTGTTACAAATGACGTTTGATGGCATTAAAACATACAACTCCTCATGTAGGAATCGTAGTGATTTCAGGTCAAAGGATCACATACACCATTATCACTATGGGAATTGCTTATGACACTCACATAATGATCCACGTAGCATTCTCATGGCGAGTCAGTCTAGTACATTATTACTCTTAACAAATATACCCATGTGAAGACTTGATATCTCATATCTATGACCCATGAGATGTGGCCATCAGTCTATGCACATACTAGTCTCAATACATTATTGTTGTCTTAATTAACAATAATACTTGACTAGGGACATTTAAGAATAGTGTTCTAATTTTATCCAATAGGATTTCACGGTCAAGTCATCCACTTAATGTCCAATGGCATCAAACTTACTATTCTAAGGACTTTATTATGTTTATCATAAATAACACAATAAATAAAATATCTTATATAAAAAATAGCATAATACAATGTATGTAATTATAGACAAAATATATTGGCCTCTAGGGCATACACCAACAATAAGGGGTGGTAATTTTGTGGGTAATGTCATATTTCTTCATTAAAGATTCAAATGGTTTATTACAAAAATGTTTCCCCTCGTCATTGATGATGCTCGAAGGATTCCAAATCGACTCAAAACATTTTCTTTTAAAAATTTAAAAATAGTTTTATGATCATTATGTCGATATGGAATCGCCTCAATCCATTTTGAGACATAATCAACTGCAACCAAAATATACACAAATCCAAATGATGATGAAAATGGACCCATGAAATCAATTCCCCAACAATAAAAAATTATGACAATAATTGGGTTCAAAGTCATCATGTCTCATTTAGAAATGGACCCTAATTTTTGATAATTTTTATAACTTTTGCAAAAAGTATAGCTATCCTTAAATAAAGTGGGCCAATAAAATCTACACTACCAGATTTTTGCAACTGTTTTCTTTGAAGAAAAATGACCTCCACATGCTTCTGAATGACAAAATTTAATGACACTACCTACCTCACTATCGGATACACATCTCTGAAAGATTTGATCAGGACAATATTTGAACAAATATAGGTCATCCCAATAGAAAATTTTTACCTCAATCAAAAACTTTTTGCTGTCTTGGTGTGTCCACTGAGGTGACATCTTACCTGTTACAAGAAAATTGACAATGTCAGTAAACCAAGGCATGGAATTGACAAAAAATAAAACTTCATCAGAAAAAGAATCATTGATATGTGTGTTATCAAAAGATGAGTCTGTTATCAGTCTGGACAAATGATCTGCAATAATATTTTCGGCTCTTTTTTTGTCTTTTATTATGATGTTGAATTCTTAAAGCAACAAGATCCACCATATCAACCTAGGTTTGGCATCCTGCTTAGACATTAAATATCTAACAGTAGCATGATCAATGAAAACAACAATAGAAGAACTAATTAAATAAGCTAAAAATTTGTCCAATCCAAAAATTACAGCAAGTAGTTCTTTTTTAGTAATGGTGTAATTCTTTTGTGCACTATTCAAAGTTTGACTTGTGTAATAAATTACATTAGGCTTACCTTCCTTTCTTTGGCTTAAAACAGTGCCAACAGTAAAATCACTAGCATCATACATCAACTCAAAAGACAAAGATTAATCAGGAGATTGCATAATAGGAGCAGATGTCAAAAGATTGATTAATTTTTCAAAAGATTTTTGACAATCTTGGGTCCAATCAAATGGTGCATCTTTTTTTAGAAGATTACATAATGGTCTAGATATGGCATTAAAGTCCTTAATGAATCTTTTGTAAAATCCTGCATATCCTAAAAAAGAACAAACTTCTCTGACTGTTTTTGGGGAAGACAAATGAACAATTAATTCAATTTTAGACATATCAACTTCAATTCCCTTAGAAGATATCACATGACCTAACACTATTCCTGAGGTTACTATGTAATGACATGTTTCCTAATTTAACACAACTTTTTTCTTCACATCTTTTAAGAACTTTTTCCAAATTATCAAGATAATTTTCAAAAGAATTACCAAAAACTATCAGGTCATCTATAAAAATCTCTAAATAATGCTCAATAATGTCATTGAAAATACTTAGCATGCATCTTTAAAAAGTTGTCAGAACATTACAAATATTAAAAGGCATTCTTCTATATGCAAAAGTGCCAAAGGGGCACGTAAAAGTGGTCTTTTCTTGATCTTCTAATGCAATTGGTATTTGATTATACCTTGAATAACCATCAAGAAAACAATAGTAGGGATATCCTACTACTCTTTCTAGAATCTGATCAAGAAATGGCAAAGGGAAATGATCTTTCCTAATGGCTGTATTCAATTTTCTAAAATCAATACACTTACGTCAACTGGTGAGACTCGGGTAGGTATTAATTCTCCTTTTTCATTTTCAACCATTGTTATTCCAGATTTCTTAGGCACAACTTGTGTAGGGCTTACCCACTGGCTATCAGAAATAGGATAGAGAATTCTAACATCAAGTAATTTAAGAACTTCAGCTCTAACTACCTCTTTCATGTGTGGATTTAATCTTCTTTGAGGTTGTTGAGATGTTTTAGCACTATCCTCTAAATGTATTATGTGTACAAATTAATGGATTAATACCTTTTATGTCCTTTAATGTCCATCCAATTGCACTTTTATGCATTTTGAGTACTTCTGTCAACATACCTTCTTGTTCTTTGGTAAGGAATGAAGAAATTACCATTGAAAAGCTTTGTTCTTCTCCCAAAAATGTGTACTTCAACCTATTAGGTAATGACTTTAGTTCTAGTGTGGGTAATTCTTCATGGGTATCATCATTCATGGGTTTTAGCTCTTTGAATCTCAGCTTCCATCCTTTATATTCCATTACCTGTGAATAATCAAGCAAAGATCATACTTCAGAAATATCATCATCTAATTGTGAACCTGAATCAAATGAATTAATTAGACAAATTTCTAATTAGTCAGAAAAACTCTTGATTTGAAGATGATTATCTATAATGGTCTCAATCCTTTCAATTTCTTCCTTGTCATCATAAACTTCCTGTGGTTGCTTGTATATATCGAAAACATTAAGCTCCAGTGTCATATTTCCAAATGTTAGCTTCATCACTCCATTTCTACAATTTATCAAAGCATTAGATGTTGCTAAAAATGGGCAATCTAAAATAATAGGAATTGACTTAGAATTATCAACCATAGGTTTAGTTTCCAAGATAATAAAATCCACAGGATATATGAATTTATCAACTTGAACCAATACATTTTCCACTATGCCTTTTGGAATTTTAATTAATCTATCAACAAGTAGAAGAGTTACAGAAGTCGATTTTAACTCACCTAGGTTGAGTTGCTGATAAATTGAATATGGAAGCAAATTAACACTAACACCAAGATCAAGTAAAGCTTGTTCAATTTTATATTCTCCAATAATGCGTGAAACTGTAGGATAACCAGGGTCTTTATATTTTAACACATTATTATTTTGAAGAATGGAGCTTACTTGTTCATTCAAAAATGCATTCTTTTTCATATAATGTTTCATTTTAAAAGTGCACAAGTCCTTCAAAAATTTGACATAGCAACGAATCTGTTTGATAGCATCTAACAAAGGAATATTAACCTTCACTTGTTTAAGGATTTCAAAAATGTTACTGTTATGGTTCACTTTACTTGAATTGTTTAATGCTTGAGGATATGGGGGTGAAGGCAAGTGTATGGTCTCCTTTTGGCTAGGTGATTTATCAACTTCTTCCTTATCTTTGGGAATTGACTCAACATCTTTCTCACAAGGTTCAGGTATTTATTTTTCGGCAACCTTTCCACTCCTAAGAGCTATGACTGACTTGACTTGATCTATTTGTTGGCTTTCTGAACTACCTTCATTTAGGTTGCACTAACCCTTAGGATTTGGTTGAGGTTGAGAAGGAAATTTTCCTTTCTCGTGAATGATGAGTGCGAAAGAAAGTTTAGCAAAGGCATCTTTTATGTCAATCATGACTTGAGTGTTTTGATTATTAATGGCCTCTTACTTTTTCATGAATGCATGCAATGTTCCTTCCTATATTGTGGGACATAGGGTGCATATCCTTGAGAATTTTGAGAGTCCTGTTGTGCCTAAGGAGGTGATGGTTGCATAAATTGTGCCTAATTGTTAGTCCTCCAACTGAAATTTGGGTGATTTCTCCATCCTGGATTGTATGAATCTGAAAAAGAAGAAGTGAATGGTTTTTTAAAATTATTCATTGCATTTACTTGCTCATGCACAACTTCTTTTTGGACATTCATTTGTTGAGTGTCCCAATTTATCACAAATGCTACAAATTTCTTCATTTTGCACAGAGTTGATTTCTTTTACTTTCCCTGATTCCATGGCTTCAACCTTTCTAGCCAAAGTAGCAAACCTAGCATTTAGATCTTCTTCTTGACTAAGATGATATTTTCCTTTACTAGCATTTGTAAGGTTATATCTAATTGAATTTTTAGAAGGATTAGTACTATGCCAATATTGAGAATTTTTAGCCAAATGGTCTAAATAGTTTAAAGCTTCCTCAGGTTCTTTATCAAGAAACTCATCATTACACATTATTTTCACAAATTATTTGGTTTCATATGTTAACCCATCATAAAAGAAGCTTATAGTGCGCCATTTTTCAAAACCATGATGTGAGCAAGAATTCAACAAATCTTTAAAATGTTCCCAACTTTGAAAATATGCTTCATTTGAATTTTGGAAAAAAATTTGAATTTGTCTTTTCAAGGCATTGGTTTGATGTGTTGGAAAAAATTTCTTTAAAAACTCACCTTGTATTTCTTGCTATGTATCAATTGATCCTAGTTTCAAAGTGTTAAGCAAAGTTTTTGCTTTATCTTTCAAAGAAAAAAGAAACAATTTAAGTTTAACAATCTCTTCAGTGCAAGTTTGGTCATTAAAAGTAGTATATACTTTTTCAAATTCTTTTAGATATAAATATGAGATTTCATATTCTAAACCATGGAAATTAGGATGTAAAGAAATCATACTCGGTTTAAATATAAAATTATTAGCATTGAGTGGAAAGATAAAACATGACGGACTAGAATTTTGAGATGGTTGCAATTATTCACACATGGTTTGTAATGGTTGATTTTTATGTTCATCATGTACATTTTCATTTTCAGTCATTATATTTAATGTGTGTGATTGTGATTCAACCAAATCAATATGTAATGTACTAGGATCAACTTTAACTAAATGACTAGAATTTGAATCACGATACTAATTAAGCATAAACAAGTAACTTAAAATAAAAAAAAATATACAAGTAGGCGATATAAACCTACCATTAAACATTAACAAGGATGTGATATAAACTAGTCACCAAATAAATATTAATAAGGGTGTGGTATAAACCAACCAAAGCAAATATATATTAACACATAGTAAATAAATATTAACAAGGGTATAATATAACCGACTACTAAATAAGTTAGTAAGTAAATAAATTAAAAAGTAAAAAGTAGGTAAATTAAAATGTTAGAAGCAGGTAATTTAAAAAGTTAGAAAGTTAAAAAGTTAGTAAGTTAGAAAGTTAGATTTAAAGTGTAGAAAGTAAAATATAGAAAGTAAAATACGAGAAAATAAAGTGCAGAACATAAAATACAGAAAATAAAGTACAAAAAATAAATTTAAAATATGAAAATCGAGAATCAAGAAGTTTCGATTTTTTGCTCGACGAAAGAGAAAAGAAGAAGAAAGATTATTTCATTAATAATTACACATTATAGAGGATGAGGAAGAATTTTCCCACTAAGTTAGTACGTTAGTAATTACAAAGAAAGAAAAATTAAAAGAGCATATATATATATATATATCTATCTATATATATATAGATAGATATATATATATATAGATAGATATATATATATATATATATAGATAGATAGATATCTATCTATCTATATATATATATATATATAAGATCCATAGGAAAAAATATATAAAAATATATATACAAAATATTTACACCATAAATTTATTCTTCAAATTAAGTTCCCGGTAATGGCACCAAAAACTTGATGCGAATTAAAAGTTACAAACCCAAGAGCAAGTTGTTTTAAGTAATAAATTCTCAAGAGTCCGAGGTTGATCCACAGGTAATTGATGAAGAAAAATTCTTTGAGGTAAAGAAAATATTTTTTCACAACAATAAAGGTGATAAAACTTAGTCACAAATAAAAGGATTTACTTGAGTTAGGAGATCCACTCTTGGTAAATAAAATAAGGATAATATTAATTCTTTTTATAACTCAATTAGAATCCACACATAATGGAGGTTTCAATCGGAAAATACAACAATCAAAGTTCATTTAAGATTATATATGTAATTATATCATGGTTCCTTTAACTATCTATTAATATCACCACTTATAAATGGGTTTAAGCATTCATTGTATCAATATCTTGTCTACAACAAATTAAGATCTCCACTTTACAAGAAGGGTTTCTAAAATTATTGGAAACAAAATACAATACATATAATGACCACTTGAAAATATATCATTTAAGTATAAAAAAGAGATTAATCTAACATTATTTCATTATCAAGGGCTTCACTTTTTCACCTAAGTAAAATGAAAATTAGTTACTCATAAACAAAAAGAAAGGAAGAGAAAAGAAGAAGAAGAAGAACATAACTTCAATTTAGAACAAAAGAAAACTACAACAAGATAAACAAACAACACAATAGTATGATCTTGATATCTAACACCTAGATTCTTAAATGATCAGCCAAGGCTCCCTTTTATAGAGGATTAGGTATAAAAAATGACAAGGGGGCTGATTCATGAGTGAGTGGATGAGTGAAAAATGTCAAATGACTTTTGATGAGTGGAAAATTATTAAAATTATTTGCCTCCGAAATCATTCAGTGCTGAACTCATTGAATGCATCAGATAATTGAAAAGTGGTCTTCATGAAAGTTGTAGATCTGGATCTTAGCTTTCAAATGCCATTAGTTTGAACCTAAAATTATTCTTACAACTTGAGATATGGTCTGATTACTGCATACTATTCAGGCCCAACTATAGCTCCTCTGTTCTGACTTGTAAGCCCAATATGACCTATAAACAGTCTGAATTAAGTCTTGTGTTCTTCATAAAAGTTGTAGATATTGATCTTAATTGTAGATGCCAAAATTTCAGCCCAATTTAATTCTTACAGCCCAAGTTATGCTCTAATTACTGCACACTATTCAAGTTCCAATCACAAAACTCGTATTCTGACTTCCAAGCCTAATTAGTTCCACTAGATATCCGAATTTGTCCTAGAGCTCTCATCAAAGTTGTAGAACTCCCTCTTATCTTTTCAATAAGGTAAATACATAATTATTAGATATTTAGAACTCAAGATATGGTCAAAATACAGAAACAATGTAAGACATAAATCATGCTAAAAAAATCAATTAAGCCCAATTTGAGTCCAAACTTACAAAACATAACCAAACTCAATCAATTAAGTACATAGAGAGTGTAAATGAATAAAAATAAGGGTTTATTAATATATCAAATATGTGATTATCACTAGCCAATCTTCATCATGAAGCATATGATGAAGGCAAAGGGCAATGATAAGTCTGACTTACCATATGGCTTAATCATCACCACTTTTCTTGGGAAATATCCTCAGATTCTAGAAATTGAGAGGGCAGTCAAGTTAACTCACCACAGTGTTTTTGGGTCCTACACTCTGCACAAAATGAAGATGATCAGGTCTGCTAAAGGATGGGTGTACCCAGATGAAGTGGAAGATGAAGAGTAAGAAGACTTTGCTGCTGCTCCTGCTGCTCTTCCTCCTGCTTTTGCTGGTCCAGTTACAAATGAACAAATCATGGCAACCCTATTGGACCATAAAGCCTACATGGAGAACACTTTTTCCATTCTATTTGACAGAATAGAAGGTGTTGAGACTTGAGCGTGAACAGGCAGCCCTACGAGCCTTGCTGACTGACAGAGCACCTGACTCCCCTCCTCCGCCACCAGATGCTTATTTTTAGGATCCTTAGTTCTTAGGATCTTTGTTTCAGTCTTATTTTGGCCTCCTATTCTTCCTTATTATCTTGTAATTGGACAATTTTTTTTAATGAGATGGACTACTTATTGCGTTACTTGCTTTGAATCTGTATTGTCTTACATTGCTTGTTCCTTTTACTATTGCTTAAAACTGGATAATTATCTCTTTACTGCATTCACTGCTTTGATCCATTTATGACTTTAACTAGGATAGTTATCATATGTTTCAGATTTATCTTCCCCTATTGTTTTGCTTATGACAAAAAGGGGATAAAATTTTGAGTTTATTTGAGAAAAGACAGGTACAACTTAAAATTGGATTCCAAAAATAAGGGGGAGCTGCACACATCTCTAATACAGATCACCTCTTACAAAAAGAAGGGGAGTAAGTTCTCTCAAAATAATTTTGTGAATTCTAATTTATCTGCACTAATGCTTTTCTCTATGTTAGTTTGTCATCATCTAAAAAGGGGAGAATGTGATTGATTATGCGAATTTGAAGAGTGACTTTTGATGATAACAAACATGAAGATAATGGGCAGACCAAGTCCAAGGATTTCAATAATAGCTTTAAGACTTAGAGTCTTTTTTTACAGAGTCTTTTAGATATCTCATTATTTGGAAGAAAAAATAAAAGTTTTTTTTATATTAAAAGGTTTGGTGTTTTGAAAAACAATCTAGTAAGTTTTTAAAAATGCTTTAAAAATGCTTTCCAATAGGATTATTCGAATAAACCACTTTATTTGAATAATCCAAGTCAATCAGAATTTGTTTTTATTAGGAGTTATTCGAATAATGTTTTCAAAATCCCCTGCGCACCTCTATTTTATAAGTAGTTATTTGAATAGACTCTTGGCTATTCGAATAAAGGCTTTTCAGAATGCCCCCTTCTAAATGAGCTATTCGAATAGCTCCTTTGGTATTCGAATAGAGCTGTTTCACACAAAACTCTTTTTTACAGAGTTATTTGAATAACCATTAGGTTATTTGAATAACATATATCATATTTGGATTGCATGTAGGTTTTCAAAATGTGTTATTCGAATAACATAATGATTATTCGAATAAACACGGGATCCTATTTTAGAAAGAAACGGCCATATTTGTATTCATTACATAATTTAATTGCACCCAACAACTATTTTCTTCAGAACTCTATAAATAGCGACCTTGGGTCATCTTTGAAAACACCTCTAACTATCTGAATTAATCTTGACTCGCTTTAACACGTATTTTATATTTTTGCATATTTTCTGTACTCTTTTTGGCCAAAATTCTGAGATATCTTTGAAGAGCTTCTTAGTGATTCAAGTTGTGATATTTAATTTTTTGAGAGTTTCTCTTCTTCTATATTCTGTTTTATTGTAAAGAGGGTAAGGTATCCCTCAAAGGTTCTGTAAGGGTAAGGTATCCTTGAAAGTTGAGGCTTTAGCATAAGGATAAAGTTTCTTTGCGTGTGAAAAGTGTTCTTGCTTGTAATGGTAGTAAGCACCTATTCAAACTTGCATTAATAGTGAAAAATGTTGAATAGTCTTTCGAGGACTGGATATAGGTCACAAGTGATTTGTGGCCAAATCAGGATAAATATTGTGTTTGCTCTTCTCATCTTTATTTCTTTTATTTTCCTGCTATTTATATTTTATTTATCATTTGCTCATTTTCTATTCTTAAGGTTTTTTATCTTCTATTCTTTATTCACCTCTTTGAAGAAATAGCTTCGACGAAATTTGTTTTATAAGCGTTTGTGAAAAGCTTTAAATACTCAATTCACCCCCTCTTGAGTACTAGAAGCCACTTGGTAACATTCAATTGCTCACAGGACCCTGTCTAAGCCAAAATGGTCCTCTTTTGTCCTGAAAACATGATATCTTCACTTTCTTTCGCTCTAAATATATTAAATCTCTCTTAATCTGCAAAAATGAAAATAATGATAAGGATCCATGTAAAATTCACTCATGAATAGAAGCAAATCATCATAATTTATTCAGTATAAGGCTATAAAATATAAGCTTATTAAATTTTCCCACACTTGAACTTTGCTTGTCCTCAAGCAAAGAATAAGAATTAAAAATAGGATTAAACTTAATATCAAGCAACATGAATCAAGGGAAATTCCACAATAAAAAATTCAATTAAGTTCAGCAATCAAATCCAATCAAGTAAGATAATTTAAAACTTAATACAATTAGAGGCTTGAGTCTATCTTGCACCTTTTGTCTTTACCAACTAATTGAGGTCACTTATCTTTCCATCTCTCAAGTGTTTAAGGACAAAGAGATCACTCAAATTTCTCTTAATAAATGCAATACCATAAGCTTAATTATCAATCTCATCTCCACTTCCAAGTTCACATACATAACAAGAATTAAAAGGGCTTCTTTTGGTTGTAACAGGGTCAAAGGGGAAAAATGAAAGGTAAGGTAAAGGTAAATAAAAGTAAAGAACGTTCAGAGATAAATTATACCAACAAATCAGGTTGAAAACATAATGAACAAGGAGATAACCAATTCTCACTTTCAACTAAATATTCTCATTATTCTTCACCATAATATTTTTTGTTCTTTCTTTTTCCTTTTTCATCTTTTTTTATCATTTTCATTTTTTTAAGCAATAAACCCCTTGAAGGCATAAACAATCATTTATGATTTCTCAATTCACACATCAGATGCTTCAAAGAATCCAACCAGATTATTCAATTTGGTATTCAAAGAAATCAAATTTATGCTCAAATGGGATAACTAAAGGATTATTTTATCAAAGCAACTCTGGAAGTCAAGAAAAATTAAGCCTAATTGCCTTAATCATGTTCAAGTATGAATGTTAATCATGGAAGTCTCAACAAGATATCAAAACAAGTTTTACAGCACATCAATCAAGAGAAATCTCACTCTAGAAGAAAAATAAGATTTTATTTATGAAAAATCCAATCATTAAAGCTCAAAACTCACTTTTTGGCTAATGTTAATAAAGATCTTCTTTACTTCACGCTCTACACATAAGAAAGAATCAACACCGAAAATTGAAAGAAAAATAAAGTGAAAATAAAATAAAATAAAATAAAATAAAAAGTGTTTAAATCAACCAAATTACCGCTCGTGTTAATATCAACACGATTCCCGATAATGGCGCCAAAAACTTGTTGTCGATTGTCCATAAGCGCACAGATCATACAAATAGTAAAATAAAGATTGTTTCCATGAAGATCAATTAATTACAAACTCTTACGACTACTTTGATTATTTAAGTGAATCAAAATTAATAGTGAAAGTTTAATTATATTAAGATGAAAATCAAATCAATAAAAAAAGAAATTAAATCAAGAAAAGTTAAGATTCCATCAAGGTTTAAAGGCCTAGGACTAGGAATTCACTGTAACAGCCCAATATTTGCTACCTAAATATATCGTCATATAAATGAAAAACCCAATATTGACCCTACTACTACTAACATACGTCAATGTCTAACCCATATCATTCATACATAATGAGTAAATATGGAGAGCCACAAAAATAAAAGTTATATATACATCACAGCCTCAAGGCATATTATTATACATAATTTGAAATAACTAAGCAAATATAAAATATTTACATATGCTCAGCTCAAAATAGCATCTAAGTTATGCTAATCCTCATACATCTTCTTCTTCCCTTTCGAAGAACTTGCACCTGGATTTACATGACAACACAATCGGGGTGAGAAAACATATCTCAGTAGAAGTATTCCAATACCAGTATATATATATATATACAAACAAATAATGTTCATAATTATCTCGTTGATACTTCAATCATAGAAGCAATAACTCCTCATTTCAACAACACGCAATTGCCCATACAATTACAGTGCATAAAAATGTAATGATAGCAACCGCCCATACAATTGCCATATTATGCTTAAATATGACTAAAGATTATGTCTATGCAATTTCCTAAGTATGGAAATGAATAATGCATGATACCACATTCAGGACCTTCACTCCCATGGTAATGTCATGAATGCATAAAACTTGAACAAAGTAATGGAAGTCCATAGTTTCATCCATAACCTTGAACAAGCACTGGAAGTCTCATCCAGCATATATCATTATCCCAGAGGACATCTCATCCCCCCTCGAGTAGTGAAGTCTCATCAACTACACGATTATCAATAATAAACAAGGAAATTCATCCTCAATACTTCACTATATTAGGAAGGATACAATGTGCCTTACCTAATATAAAACACCCACTTTCACGGGGCTCACACCTTTCAAAAAGGCAAATCATACCATTAAGTATATCATCATGTCTAATTAACTTCTCATAATTAGAATTATAAACCTCAATAGGTTTCACAAACATCTCACGCTATACAATTACAAATTACTTCCCATAACTAGTTTTCGCAATTGATTTATATGCATTCCAAATTCATTTCACAAACAAATCATCAAATACTTTTTAAAAGTACCTTATCACTCTTAAAAGAGTATACACGAATCATTCCCACACTTAGGGAAACTCAATTCCTCGATCCATCACAATACAAATTATATGTATATATATAGTCATGTCTAATTACCTTCCGTAATTAGCATTTCAAGTCAACTTGACTTAATCATTCTCACTTCATCAATTACTCCTATTAGAGTTTCAACATACTCTACTAGGCATAAATAAAGAATCCTAGCAATTAGGAACCTTAAAATATCAAAATAAAAATTCTAATGAAATTTGTTCTGGGCATCTAGGCGCCCTATCCTTGCCTATGACATTCCACCACATTATGGAAGCCTAAGGTGTTCCGACATATTAACCTTTGATAATCCACCCTACTATGGTTATCTAAGGTCCCTCTAAGGCTTCTAGCCCTATAAAATGCCAAAACATGCATTTCCTAACCCGAGACGCATTCTGCTCAATCTCAACCTTTGATCTTTGTGCAGTAAAATGAGCATAACTTAAGCTACAATTATCAAAATGATGCGGTTCTTGTGAAATTGGAAAGATAAGAGAAAGAGCTATAACTTTCATAAATATCTCAAAAGCTCATTCTCATCACAGGAGACACGGTGTGTCAACATACACGACCGTGTTTTCGTGCATCAGGAAAATTTTTAGCAGAGAGTTACACGGTCTAGGCCGTGTAATCACACAGGGGTCATGTAACTGAACCAGAGAAACATGGCAGAAACTCTCCTACACAATGCTACTATCCCTTTGGCCATTTTTCATGGATTTTGGCCACTCCAACTTAGTTTCTAAGTGATTTCAAGTCCCAAACAAGTTTACAAATAAGAAGGAAACTTTAAACACTAACTCACAACACAAATTTTAGATTCTTGGATTAAATCATCCATTTACACCCTAAAACCCCTATTTCTACACAAATGGCATTCAAGGGTGTTCAAGTGATGAAACTATTCTATTGCCTCTAGCAAACCAAAAACATGCTATTATCAAGCTTTCTCACAAGATTCATGCATTTACTAACACAAATGCAATTCTCACACTTCAAAACCCCATATCCTCTATCAAGTCCCCATAAACCCAATGAAGAAGATGAAGTCATGAAGTAACACATATTTCCCCCCTACCTCAAGGTCTTGCAGATGAAGATGGAGCAAAGCCTCCACTTGAATTCTTTCCTTTGGTGGTGGTTCCTTCTCTTCCTTTCTCCTTCCCTTTTCTTTCTCTCTTTTCTCTTTTCTTTCTTTTCTCTTCTTCTTTCTCACGTTTTCTACCTCTCTATTTTTGCCTTTAAAATATCCCCACCATGGGATATTTCAAGAAGAGAAGTTCCTTTTGAATTCTCTTGGTTAGGTACTAAAACTTCAAGCTACTAAGAACACTCAAACTTTTCCAAATCCGATTTTGTAGCTTCCAACAAATTCAAAATAAATCCTAAAATTCATTAAAAATTTTGTTTTACCAAAAACTGATATTTCCATATCAGTTGTGGGTCAATCTGACACTAAAATACACAACCAGTATTTGTAGCCTTAACTGTAGCATAGTTCCCACTTTTGTGACTTGGAAAACAAACTCTTCACACTTATTTCCACTAACTAAGTAGTTTAAGCCTCTTCCAGACCAAATAACTGCTATATTTATCACTTCAGCAAAATGCCTCAACGTACTCAGAAAGTCACAAAACTTCACAGACATGTTAAGTAAGTATTAGGCTACCTCTGTAACCATATACAAGCCTAAAATGACTTTCTAGGGTATTATATTTACTACATTACCCCCTATGATAAATTGTAATTCTATCTTTGCTAATGTTCAATTATGCTCTTGAAGGCGATTTGTCCTAAATTATTTAAAGTCCAATTTCTTGGCACTAAAATTGTGCTAAAACTCCATTAATTTCATTCTCATGGCAATTAATCTAAGTTTCAACCCATTAAAATTTATGACAATCATTTAACCCTTGAAGGATTTAAGCCTATGTTTAGGTCTCAATTCCTAAGTTCAATTCTTAGATTATCAAACAATTAGATTTCATTTTTCAATTCTTCACCAAAAGCCTAAGATCATATAAATATGGTGTGCAACATACCACAAGCATTAAGAAAACTAAGAATAAATCAAGAATAATAATTTTATTAACAAATAATCAAATTAATAATTCAACATAGAGAAATAGAGAGTTTCATCTCAATCTTAGAAAAAGGGATTTAGCTGTTCATGGCAATTGTAGCACAAATAAAAACAAAGATTAAAGAAACAACTATGATTCCAAAACAAAAAGAGAAGATGAGAAGATGAAGATGAAAGAAAAGACTTAAATGGTTGACTTCAATGACTCTAGATTTTGCCTTTTAAGCCCTAGCCTTCAATCCTTATCCCTCTCAAAGTCTCTTGTAGCCTCTGTGTGTTTTAGGTTTGAGGTTTTTCTTCTATTTGTAAGAATTGGGGTGAAAAAGGCCTTTTTTACGCTCTAGAATACCTCACAAGGCTGTGTAAGTGCACGACACGATCGTGTGAGCTTAAATTGCGTAACTTCAACAAGGGGGTCACACAACCCCACACGGCCATGTAACATAGTCAGAAGTGTTTCTCAAGTTACACAAGGCCGTGTGAGTTTGACAAAAGTGTTTTTCAAATTACACAAGGCCATGTGTAACTCTTCAATCGCTCATAGGACTCTGTCTAAGCCAAAATGATCATCTATTGTCCTGAAAACATGATATCTTCACTTGTTTTCACTCCAAATGTATCAAATCTCTCTTAATATGTAAAAATGAAGATAAGGATAATGATCTATCTAAAATTCACCCATGAATACAAGCATATCACCACAACTTATCTAATATAAGGCTATAAAATATAAGCTTATCATCAACCAACTTGATATGGTTACCTAGTTGAGTACGGATTGAAGCAATGAGTTCATTGTCAGAAAGGTTCAAAATTTTCAAATTTGAAAGGTCACCCAGTTCAAGTGGAATGGACCTAAATAAGAAATTAGAAAAAAGATCAAGTCACATTAGATTGCCAAGACTAGAGAAAGAGTTAGGTACTGGTCTTGAAAGTAAATTTCTAAATTGATCAATAATTGATAGCTCAGATAACAATCCTAAAGTTGAAGACATCCTACTAATGAGACTATTCGCTAAAAAGAACAAACAGATCAACACACTCAAACCCCTAATTGAATAAGAACTTAGACTAGTTATCTAGCAAGACCTTAGGTTGAGCTTGTTAAGAGTCTCAAATCGTCTGCCTCAATCTTTTGGGTGCAGTTTATATATCTGTTGGGTCACTTCACTTAATACTAATTAGTTTTAAGTTAGAATCTCACAGAGCTCTTGGAGCACGCTAAGACATTGACCGTACAACTTGGGAAAGGACCCATTGAGCATGAACCTAGAAGCGTTGAAGGAGACTAAGAATGTGAAATTGGAAAGGGATTCCACTGCAAAACTTGGGTGAAGATGATCGATTCCAATTCGCCTCAAACTGGTCACATTAATGTCCATAAGCCATGACTCAAATGTTCCAGCACTAAGCCTCAGTCCAGTCACGACATGATTTGACTTTTATTGGAGATAAGGTAGTGGCGGACGGTAATGGACAAGAGGAGGAGGAGGGAATTTTTACCTGTAAGGCTTATTGTATGGAGGTGGTGGAAGAGAGTGGTAAACGAGCACCTAGGATGTGAACGGCAGAGAAAGAGATCCCCAACAATTTCCTTTTTTTAATTTTATTTTCATTGAAGATATTTAATAAATGTGACAAACTAAGATCATATATATTACTTAAATATTACATAAACATTGATTTATGTTAGGGCGTTAACAAACACTTGACGGAAGGACATGTTAGAACATTAGTGAAAGTTTAGGGTTCAATTGGGATAACTTTAGAGTTAAGGGTGGCCATTTACAAATATTTGGATGAAGGGTTTTGGAGGGAAAGAAAATGGAAGACTTATTTTTCATTTCTAAATTAAGTGAATTATAAATTTTTTATAAAAATAAATAAAAAATAATTGAAAGATTATATGATTATCTTTCATTTTATTCTTTCATTTTTAAAAAAATCACAACTATAGTGAGTGTTTACTTAAAATAAAGAATAAACCTCTCCTTTCCTTTCCCTCCAAAATCCTCTAAAACCTTAACTCCCAAACATATGAAGTTTAGTGTGGCTTAGTTCATTTTTCCCATTTATTTATATGCATATTAATTTAAGCCATATCGTGTAGCATATTATTGTCATTAAATACTAAAAACTAAAATTAAGAAACAGATAAGGAAGCAAGATCCATGAGTATCATACCTATACCAAGACCTAAGAAGTTCAATGGCATACCTGTGCACCAGACAAAGACAACAAATTAAATAAGTCGACTGACGCGTTACAAGAAAAAAAGGGAAAAATTCAGCCCAAAAAAAAAAAGAAAAGGGGAAAAAATTAATCTTACATATATAGTTATTTTTATTGTTAAAAATGTTTCTAATTCATAAAAAATTGTTAAATTTTTATTAATTTTTATATTATTTTCTTGTATTGTGCAATAACTAAATGGGTCAAATATATAAAATTTAAATAAGCCTATTAACCCATATTGAGAGGACTTTGTGACTTATTATAATTTTCTCTTTTGGTTTATTATAGATTTTTTTTGTTACATAAAAAAGGCAAAGGCCTAGAAGGAATGAAAGTAAACAAAAAAAAAAAATCAAAGAGATAGCACAGGACAAAAATCTTGCAATAAAAAAAGCACCTGGTAGTGAGGCCCCAGCTAAGCTAATAGCAGTTTGGTGCTCCCTATGGAGAATTTCAGAATTAAAGGTTGGGATCATGGTTGAGAGTCCAATTTGCCATTCAATCTGCACAACAATTACCTTCTACATAAGTATGAGACAAAGTGATGTCTCACTTCGATGATTTAGATTGCAATCATAGTGATGAGTTCCTTACCAGTTATAAGCATCTCCAAACTCTTATCTAAACTCCATAATTGGATGATAGCCATCGCAAGTGACAAAAGGTTATTACAAATTGTACCATGAGGAAAATGATAACTTATTACCATAATCTATTTTTAGCACAGATTTATCTTGTGACCTTTATTAATTAGTGTGAAATCTAATATGGAGGATGGTGTGAAAACAAATCTATTTAAATATCTTTTAAACAAATATAAACATAATGATCCTAATTGATAATAGCCTAATTATTCATATTTTATATAAAAAATATAGGCATTATTATATTTTGATATAAATAATTTTAATAATTTATCACATGTTTATTAACTTCTTTAAAATATTAATTATTGAATTTTTCGTGATATATTATAGGCACTACTCTAAGATGGTTTGATGCTTTACCTGAGCCCAAAGATCATTAAATAGAGGATGTTGCCTAAGTGTTCTATGGTCATGGATAATTAAACCAAGGCAGCAAGTGAGGTCACATGGGATTTCTATTTAAAAACACTTTGAAATCATTTGAATTTTCTTAACCTTGAAGCTTAGCTCACGTCTCGTATTAAGCTAATAAGCGGTGGGCCCTTGGAAGATAAGAAGAACAATTAGCAATTAGCAATAAATCACAAAAGGAGGTGAGACGTTGGGCTGCCATAAATTACACGGTCCAATTAAATTGAAGTTTGTTGACTCATGTTGGCATAAGTGAAATGGTGCCCTACATCAGAATTCCAACTTAAGGACGGTTGTGCAGAGTCATGACTTGAATATAAATTGAAGTGACTACCCAAACAGAAGGGGGACGAGCGGCAATTGGGGGGAGCGCCGAATCAGAGTTGCATAGGACAGAGAACAGCGCAGCTGAGAAGAATGAGAACGACATGCAATAGCAATTTCTTTTATCTTTCATTATTTTTTCTTCTCTCTTTATATTTGTTACACTTATAATAAGTAGTTAAATCTATTTTTTAAGACTAAGATAAAGCTTTAACCTTTATTTAGATTATTTAATTTTATTTAAGATTTTTTTCTATAATTACATAATATTAATAATTATTGATCTTTAATTATTATTTAATTTATTTTTATTGATTATCACGTAGTCAATTAGTAAATTTAAATTGATTTTTTTGTTTACATGTCTAATTCTTGTAGTATTAGATATGAGTTGTGCAAAAGTATTCATTGTACATTTGTCTGTACTCTAATGATTTAATGTATTAAGTTTTGATGATAACAAATATATTACAAAAAGATATTGTTCATGTTACATAAATATACTTAATAAATTATATTAGATCATGCATGATCATATACTCCATCTTATTATATTTCATATAAGAATCATGAATATTTTTTATAACATCTTTTATAGAATATATTAAATAATATGTTACATGAGTTGTATTAAATTAATATTAGATTTAGTTCTATTTGAATGAAAATATACAAAGTGTTCTTTGTTGCATCCTATATAACGCATATCTATTAGTAATTAATAAATATCTTATTTGGACGTGTCTATAAAATTCTTATATGCATGTTAGACTAACTAGAGTTATACATTTATGAATCTTGCATATGAAGATATTGAATTATGAATTTGGACTAACTATATTTGTTTTAAGTGAGTAATATTTTGTAGGATAGTTCAAGTACCAAGAGTGAGTATTGCAATAAGAAAAAAAAAAGGTCACAATTATGCTAAACTCAAGAAGAATGAGAATGATAAGATGTTCTAAGCATTTGCAAGATTTGAAGAGAAGAAATTTTTTGAAAGGTTGGATTACATTAAGAAGCCTAATGACTAGAATTGATATATTTTCTTTTTAGGCTTTCTCATATGTAAAAATAGAGATTTTATATGAAAAGAGCTCAAATATATTTTTAAATCTTTACAAATAGTTCTTACATGCTAAAATACCTAAGAAAAATATTTTGAAAAGTTAGTCATGGTAATAGTTCAAAACTATGAAAAACAATCAAGTTTGAGTTTTGAAAAGTTGACCTTTGATTACTCTTTTGATCATAACTTTCACAATACTTTGAGTTTCGTCGTGAAACCTATTTCATTTAAAAATAGATTCAAAGATATTTCCAATGAGTGGTTATTTCCTTTAAATGGATAAGAAATGAAGAAATTATTGCCATTTTCTTTAAATTATGAAAAATAGTCAAGTTTGAATTTTGAAAAGCTGACCTTTGGTTACTCTTTTAATCAAACTTTTAAAATACTTTGAGTTTTGTTCTTAAACTATTTCATTTGAAAATAAACTCAAATATCTTTCCAATGAGTGGTCATTTGCTTTAAACAAATAAGAAATGAAGAAGTTATGACAATTTAAAGTTAGTTTTCAAAACTAGAGTGCATGTAATCGATTACCTAAGTCCTGTAATTGATTACAACTCTGATTGAGGCCATGTAATCGATTACAACATCCATGTAATCGATTACCACGTGCCTAGAAGCGCTCCCAATGACTAGTTTTCATAAAAAAAAATTATTTCTAAACACTACCAATAACTATTTTTTTCACTTGGGCTCTATATATAAGTGATATTTGAAACTTTTACAACTCTTGAGCACTTAGAATTGATCATTGAATCATTAAAATCATATTTTGAGCTCTTTATTGCAAAATTTTTCTATTCCTTTGTCCTTCAAGTTGTATATATACTCTTGTGAGAATTTCTAATCTTTATCTTCATTTTGAAATCATTGTAAGAGGGTGAGGTATCCCTCAAGAGAGAAAATGGTGAGGTATCCCTTGTAATGAGACTCAAACACAAAAGGTGAGGTATCCCACAGGTGTTGTGAGTACTCTTGAATATAAAAGTTTTTCAAGTACCTGTGAAGCTTGAAGAGTTGGAGGTTTTAGGACAAGGGTGAGGTATCCCAATGTGTGAGGAGTGTTCTTACTTGTACAAAGGTTTTCCTAGCACCCGTGAAGTCTAGGAGATAGTGAAAAAAATTTTAAGTTAAGCTTGAGGACTGGATGTAGGCCACAAGTGGTTGGTAGCTGAATCAGGATAAATTATTGAGTTTGATTCTTTCTTCCTTATACTCTTTAATTTTAATATTTGGTACAACATATTTATTTATTGCATATCGTGTCATCTTGACATTTTGATTTTAAGAACTTGATATCTAGCATATTTGCTTGATTTATCCTATAACTTAAGTTGTATTTGAGTAATCTACAATAGTTATATCTTTGTTAGACTTGTCTACTATATGTGTTGATTCAGTATATCCAACAGTTTAATTTCTTAATGGTGTTTTAAAAAATTTGTAATAACTCAATTCACCCTCCTCTTGGGTGATGATTTCTATGGTTAACATTCATTATTTTTGTCATCTAAGAATTAAATAGTTTATGCTATGTTAAATGATTTATGTGATCACATAAAAAAGTCACATGTATTTACATTTTAATATTGACTATCTATGTAAGATTTAATGATCAAAATTTACTCCTCTTACCTCTTATAATAAATATTCATATCACCAAAAATGTTATATATATATATATATATATATATTAATAAGCATATATTTATAAGCTATTAAATTATGTAATTTACACGTCACGTCAAAAAATTATGTAATTTTAATTATCAATCACAAATAACAGATTTATAAATGAATATTTATATAAAAAAACTTATAATTTTATATAATAAAACTTAATACTGTATTAGTATAAAAAAAAAGCTTCGTATTGTTTTATTATTAATATGAGTGGTGATTTTTTTTTTCTCTTTATATTAGAATAGCAATACAATTGAATATTTCTCAAAATGAACAGTTCGAAAAAAATTCAAAATAAAAGAAATACTCCAAAAAAAAAAGTTTCTCATTGTAATAGACATTTTTTTATTTAAAAAAAAAAGTAATTGTTGACTTGTGGTGTATCACACAATTTAATATAGCCTTGTAAATATGATCTCACATCAACACGTGAGTTATATATTTCGCGCAGAAAAACATATGTCATGTAGTAACTTTACTCTATCAATAATTTAATATGTATAATATTTCTAAGAATTATATAATTTTATAAAAGAACTTAATATGTATTTATTTGGAAAAATAGCATTCAACTACACTATAGCATTCAACATGTTAGTTTAGTATTTTTAAGTATACTATATGTGCATTTCAATATCGGATTGACTAGTCACAAATATGAAAAATGCGATAATGGTATAACAAGATTTTTAATGAATTTCAGGATTTATTTTAAGTTTGTTAGAAGTTAGAAATCTGGATTCGGTGGAATCTGAGTGTTCTTAACTGATTAGGATTTTTGGTACTTTTTAGTAATTGGCTATAAGAAGCCAATTATGACTTCTTTTCTTCATTTTCTCCCATGGCAAAGAGAGGAAAACAGAAACAGAAAAGAGAAAGGGAGAAGGGAACCATGGGGGAGAAGGAGAAAGGAGGGGAAAAATCTAGAAGACCAAGGATCAAGCTTGAAGAACGATCCAAGAGCAAGATCAAGGCTTCAAGATCTTCATCTCAGCTATAAGAGATAGGGGTTTTTGAGCTTGAAACGTCATCTTTTTCTCATTTTCCATACTTAAGCTAATTGAAACCTAATATGCCAAATTGAGTTCTTGAAGTGTTTTAAGTGTTTTTCTTGTTTGGATAAGTTTTAAATGGTGTTTATGACTTGTTCATGCTAAAAGATTGGATTAGAAACTGTAAATTCTTCATTTGGACCATTAAAATTCAAAGTGTTGATGTTTAGAGGTTTGGATGAGGGATTTAGTGTTTTAATCCATTTTTTATGAAATCAATTGGTGTTTTATGATTCCTTCATGTTAGTAAACTTTTTAGGAACTTAAAATCACCTAAAAATTGGTTTGAAGTGGCCAAAATCCGTGATTTGTTCCAATGGAACAGTACCACGATTCTGCAGAATTTTGCAGAATTTAGGTTCTGCTATGAACGTCACGGTGTGATAAAGCCACGCTACGGCGTGGGGCTATTTTTGCTGCTTACTCAGCGATGTGAAGGATGCCATGTCACGGCATCAGTGTGAAGCAGCACTGGTTCTGAAACTCGAGAGCACAGCGTCGTGGCGTAGCCGTGTTTGTGCCACAACGTGAGCTGCAGAATCTCCAAAAATGTCATTTTTGATATTTTGAGACTTCCTAAGTGATGGAATCACTTAGATATACCTTTCAAATGTGTTGAGGCACCAATGAAGGTATTTCATGAGAAAAATTACTACCTAGTATATATGAGAAGTTTGGAAAACCCTTAGGCACCCAAGGTGATGGGATTTGTCTTAGGATGAGGTTGGAGAACCTTTAGGCATCTAAAGTGTGGAAAATGAATTATGATAGACTTGGGAGACCATAGACAACCATAGTATGATGGAGTGTCAAGGGGTAATGTCTTAGGAAACCTTAGGCTTCCATTGTGTGATGCAATGTCATAGAACAATCTTGGGAACCTTGAGCATCCAAGTGTGTTGGAATGCAACAAGGAAGTGTTTAGAACTTTGTTCAACATGAGGTTGACTTCGGTATCACTTGTAAAGTGATGGTGTGAGGTTCTAAATACAAGACCATTAGTGGTGAGACACAACTAGTGGTAGTTCTTGGAAAGAATAACCACTTACCTAATGTGAAGGACTTTGAGAAGTTAAGACAAGGTGTATTGGAAATAACTAGTTTGGGTTTGTTTGGTATAGTATGCCAATCTTTATGCATAAATTACTCCTTTAGAGTTAAAGTTGAGTTTAAGATGCATAGTTGGTGTATGTTCTCTTGTTCTTAAAGGTTAAACCTGAGGATATGCTAGAAACATGAGTTGGTTCCTTTGTGTGATAAAGTTGAGCCAAGAGTGCATGTTTGCTAGTGATAGTTCTTTTACTTGGTTAGGGTAAACATTATGATAGGATTTGTGAAACCTTAGGCATTCTTTGAGAAGTTGAATACCGCTTGAGCAACAGGAGGTTGCCTTGAGAATCACATGTGAAGTGATGAAGTGAGGTATTAAGTGTTGTAAGCTAAGTGTGCTTGGTTTATTGGTTATGTTGTCATGCATAGATTGCTTCTTGGTGTGAAAAGTAGAACCAGAGATGCATGAATGACATTTTTACTCCCTTGAGAGATGAAGTTGAGGTATAGGAAGTACTAGAAACATGACTTTACTCCTTAAGTGGTACGTGAGCTTGGTTATGAGATTTTCTAGTTTTCCTAAGTCACTTGGTTAGTAAGGACCTAGTGATGATTAAATGTATTTGTGAAATACATTGTATATCTTCTTTTCAAATTTTCTATGTCTTGTTTTCTATATATCGTAACCTTAGATGGTGTGCACAATCATGGGACCTGAGAATGAGGTGTTGTATCCAAATTCTCCTTGTGGGTTTGCCTGTATGATCAAGATTACCGGTATAGGAGTGGTAGTAGTACTCTTATGGTTGTAAGAGGAAGGTACTCACCTATTACTAAGTGGGTTTGTGCTGGTTAGGCCTAAGCTGCTCAGTATATACAAAGGAATAAAAGGTTCCTGGTAAACAAGTAAATGACATGTGTTTTCTAAAACTAAAATTTGTATTTGCATTGCATCATTATATTAGTAGGACTTTGTGTGAACATAATCATACATCATATCATAAAGCATTGCATTAGTTGGTCGCTGTATGGGCAGTTGCCTTGCTTGTTTGATGGTTCCTTATTGATGATATCTTATGATTGTATGGGCAGTTGTTTGATATAATTGATTGTTAGATATTAGCGTGAGATAGAATTATAGCTTGCCTTGTGAATGTTACATAGGGTGTGTATAAATTCTGATAGTGTTTGAGCAGGGGCTCAATTATCTATTGTAGGCTTAATCTTATGTGCTCAATTGGTTATTTGTTATTAAATAATTAACTGCTGGTTTTTTTGGAATTGCATATACTGAGAAATTGTGATTCTCACCCCGATTGTGTTTCTATGTAAATCCAAGTACAAGTAAGGGAGGCAGAAGAAGCAGAAGAACTAGCGTAGTTTATTTTGTTTCTTGCAATAAATATGTAGTATATTTATTTTTTGCTACCTTGAGTTTGTAAAAGTTATGTATCACAATTTGCCTTGAGAGGCTGGTGATGTATATATATAGCTTTTTGTTATTCAGTTTCTACATATTTATTTATTTGAATGAATGATATGGGTTTAGTTTATTATTTAGGTTAGAAGTAGTATTGCTAATACTGCTTATCTAGGTATATGTGCGATATACTAGGTTACCGGTATTAGGATGTTACACTCTAAACTTTTACTCAATCACAAATAGTCACCTTAAACTTTTAAATATTTCAATTTAGTCCTTAAACTACACTAATTCCTACAATTAGTCCTTCATAATTAGTCTAACTAAGTTAGCTGACAACAAAGCACTGCGTTAGGAGAAATTCTAAAGTACTCTACTCTAGGCATGTTTGTAACCATTCATATTTATTTGAATAATGTTTTATTTTGTAATCCAATGGCATGTACAGTATAAGTACATCGTGTTACAATTTGAGTGAAATAGTGTAGTAAAAATTTCTCGTGCGTCACGTGTAAGCACGTGAGTCATTAATGATCTATTTGTCATGTGAATTAATGACTCACGTGCTTAAATGTGACATAGTGCTTCATTAGTTAATCGATTGAAATTGAGCAAATTATGACCAATTGTAATAATTAGAGTAGTTTAAGGACTAAATTGAAAGATTTAAAAGTTTAGATTGACTATTTGCAACTGAATGAAAGTTTATGGTAATTGGATGCTATTTTTTCCTATTTATTTTAATGAGTTTTATAATTACACATTTAAGATTTATATTATTTCTCTTTGTTAAGTAAGTTTTATTATTCTCTCTCCTTACTAAAGTCACTGTTAACTATTCTTTCTTCTCAATAAATTGAATAATCTTGATCATTTATTTCAAATTTTGAAATTTTTAAACATCAAGTAAGAATATAATCAAATAGTTTTTAATTTCATACAATTTAAAAATATATATTATGTTAATTTTAATATATATTAATGAAGAACTAAATAATTTTGAATTAATGTAAATGTTTATATATATGATCTACATGATAGGAGTTTTCAATCCAATGATTGATTTTGTGAGAAACTTATCCAATGAACTTCAAGAAATTCATAGATTACCATCGACCATATCTGCCAATAAATTCTCAAAATCCTCTAGAAATTTGAATTTCTAAAGAAAAGTGGTTCCTTGGAAAAATGTTTGTCGGAAACAAAAATCATCTAGAAATACCGACGGATTTGGCTATTGAAAATAAAATGATGACTTACAAGAGGTCAAGATTTTTTAACAGAAATTCAGCTAGAAATTTCTAGAAGATTTTTGCTATCAAAATTTTTTAGCGAAGTTTCTGCTAGCAAGGACTAGTTATTGTCCCTTTTTTTCCAAAGGAAAATCTGCTAGAATCATTTTATATGTGACTCTTAGCAATTCAAGATTTGAATGATTTACTCATTTTTCGTCTTCCACTGATAGTGAGATAATGACTCTAATGATAACATTGTTTAGGTGCTTGATATGAACGAAAGTTTACATAGTGAAAACGGTTCCACCTCTTATGGTAATAAGAAAAATACTAAGTAATGAGATACAAAAAAGGAAGGAGAAAAGTATTACGGATTATAATAATGAATTTAACACGATTTTATGAATTAATTTTTCTGGCAAACAGAAGCCCCTTAGTGGAGAAGCCAGAGAATAAGAAAGAAACCAAAAGCAGATAGAATTTTTTATCAAGAATGATGTCACCAATAAAAATGATATTGTACTAGAGTATCATGGAGAGGAATATCCTAATAATATTATGTGCTCAACATTATTAGAAGTAGGATACTTGAGAGGGCTACTCGAAGACCATTATACTTGTAGGTGCCACAAAAAACATGTGTCTGCTTGTAGCCTTCTAATGATTTTTAAAAAGTAGCAGAAAAAATTAATCTGAAGAGAATTTGGATGAGAGTGAAATTAGGGTTTCGATAATGATGATGACAAGTGAAAACATATATATTTCTCTTATTGTGTGTAATATAACATGAACTCAAGGAAAGACTGTCCAAATTTAACAAATCTGTCTAGAAACTACAAGTGTTAGTATAAAAAAAAGTCATTTTTCTTTTGAACTCTTGAGTTGATTGCGCTCGTGTTTAAAAATATTTTGTGCTGGTTTCTCTCTTGTTGGAATACCAATCTTGCTCACTATAATTTGAGAAGCACAATTTTTCCAAAAAGCAACATTTATTGTGAAATATATCAGTCATCATCATTGTCTTCAATTGTTAAATATATAAATTTTATTAACATTCTTCTTCTAGACAATCGATGATACCCAAATCTTATAGAAGTTAACTCATATGCCTTCTCCAATACAAAAATCTAGACTAAACAACTTTTCTAATTCAAATAGGTCTCTAGATTAGAAAAGATATATGGATTGAACTATACGATGTGGCTATAGCCCTCCATGGATGGAAGGGAAGAAAGTGCAAAAAAGAAAGAAACTAGAGAGAAGGGAGAGGAAGAGAGATGAAGAGAGAAAATGCAAGTAAGAGCAGCTAAGAAAAATTAGGGTTAAGTTTTATGGTTATTGTTGTTGTTTAAATAAATATTTCTAAAATTAAGAATCTAAGTTTGCCCTCAGCTTAGGGTTAATCCTCTTCCTCTTAACTTTAATTGCTTTAATTAGACACCTAATTCACATAATTTGGGCTTATGATGAGAGAGTTATGCCCAAAACATTCTTAAAAGCTCTCTAAGCCCTTCATCTAACTTCAAAAGGTTAAAACACCATCAAAATGCCATCTTTTTTATAAATGTCTTCATAGATCTATGTCTCAATTTCATATGGCACTGATTTTAGCTCCAAATGACACCTACAACCTAAATTATGGCCCAATCTTTGCACATTATCCAAGTTCCAATGACAGCATCTCTATTTTGAATTTGTGGCCCAATCTAACTCACTAGACATTCAATTCAGCCTTCGAGCTCTCATCAAAGTTATAGAGTTCTTTCTTAGATGTCCTACAAGATAAAATTCATAATTTTTACATATCTAGAACTCAAGTTATGTCAAAAATACAAAAATAGTATAAAATTTCCAATAATGTTAAAATATACAATTAAGTCCAATTTAAACCCAAACGTATAAATTATGGCCAAAACTAATCAATTAAGCATATAAGAGGTCTAACAAACTAAATATGAGGGTTAATTAATATATAAAAATTGTGTTTATCATCCCTCTAAATATAACTCAGTTGGCAGCTTCAGCTTGTCCGTTGGTTTTTGGATGCTCCATTGAGGTGAAATACTGCTTGATCTTGAGACTGACTAGGAGATCCTTGAACTTCTGATCTATGAATTAAGTTCTGTTATCGATGAAAATTGACTCTAGGGTTCTAAATTTGCTGATGATATTCTTGTAAGTGAACTTTTGGATTCGAGCAGAGGAAATGGTGGATAACAATTCTACTTCAATCCATTTAGTGAAGTAGTCAACAGCCACCACTAAATATTTGATTTGCTCTTCTACTTGGGGTAAGGAACCTAGGATGTCCATCCCCTACTGGTAGAATGGCCAAGGGATGAACATCATAGATAACTCCTCTGTTGGTGCTGCATAGATGTCTTAATGGTGTTGACATTGGTCACATTTCTGTACGTGTTCCTTGTTGTCAACTTCTATAGTAGACCAATAGTATCTATCCCTCAACACTTTTTCATGCTAAAGACTTTCCACTGAGATGATGGATAAAGCTTCCTTCATGAATCTCGGCTAAGACATATTCTGCCTCCTTGCGACCAAGGCAATTGAGGAGGGGAGAAGAGAACCCATAATAGTATAGTTGGTTGTCAAAGATGATGTACCAGACTATTCATACTATCTTCTGGCCTTCCTTCTAAGCTTCGGGTGATGAACCATTGTAGAGGTAGGCAAATATATGTGTCATCCAGGTTTCGTCATCTTCTAGTAGGAGGACTTCATTATCCGTAATGCTGAGAGTGAATAAGGTATCCTAGATCATGGATCTATTGTTGCCAAGGCTCTTGGTGCTGGCAAGCTTTAATAGGATATTCACTCTGGAGTTCTGCTCCCTTAGAATGTGCTCTACCTTAACATTATTGAAGCTTTCCATCTTCTTGACTTTAGCTAAGTACCTTTGTAAAAGGGGCTTCTTAGCTAAGTATTCACCCTGGATCTGGGATGACGCCAATAGTGAATCACTGCATACTATAATGTTTGTGGCTCCCATCTCTTTTACCATGTTTATGCCTGTGAAACATACTTCATATTCAGCTTGGTTGTTTGAAGTGGGAAACTCAAACTTTAGATAATGTTCCAACACAAGGTTAGCTTCATTTTCTAACATTACTTTAGCACCGCTCCCTTTGGGATTCGAGAATCCATCGATGTAAATGATCTAGGAATGCGCTTTAGGATGGCCGGAGTCTGGTGTAAGCTCAACCAAGAAGTTGGATAATTGATGCACAATTTTCAATTATCGAATTTGCAAACCCAAGTGCAGGTTGTCTCAAGTAATAAATTTCTCGGGAGTCCGAGATCGATCCATAGGGAATTGTTGAAGATTAATTAAGATGAAGTGAATATTTTGTTACTACGATTAAAATTATTTACTTGGGTAAAAAGATTCACTCTTGGTAAATAAAATAAAGGTAAGATTAATTTTTTTTGTAACTCAATTAGAATCCTCGCAACATGGAGGTTCCAATCGAAAAATACAACGTTAAAATTCCATTTAAAATAATATACGTATTTATATTATGTTTCCAAAAAATATTACCACCACTTATAAATGGGTTAAAGCATTCATTGTGTCAATATTTTGTCTATAACAAATCAAGAATTCCACTTTATAAGGAGAGTTTCTAACACCACCACTTATAAATGGGTTAAAGCATTCATTCTGCCAATCTCTTGTCTACAACAAATCAAGAACTCCACTTTACAAGGAGGGTTTCTAAATTGATTAGAAACAAAATACAATACGTATAATAACCACTTGAAAATATATCATTTAAACACAAGAGAGAAATTAATTTAATCTTATTTTATTACCAAGAGCTTCACCCTTTCACCCAAGTAAAATGAAACTTAGTTACTCATAGATAAGAAGATTGAAAGAGAGAAGAAAAAGAAGAAGAACATGACTTTAATTTAGAACAAAAGAAAATTACTACAAGAAAACCTAGTAACAAAATGACATCATTTTGGTAACTAACACCTAACTCCCTTAATGATCTGCTAAGGCCTCCTTTTATAGAGGATTAGAGATACAAAATGACAAGGGAGCTGAGTCATTAGTGGGTGGATGAGTGAAAAATGAGTGAAAAATGCCAAATGACTTTAGGTGAGTGGAAAATTATGGAGATTCCTTGTCTCTGAAATCATGCAGCTCTTAAGTCATTGCATTCATCATTTTTGAACCAAGTAGTTTCATAAAAGTTGTAGGCTTGGATCTTAGCTTTCAAATGGCTTTAGTTTGAGTCCAATATCATTTCTATAACTCTAGATACATTCAAATTACTGAACACTACCCAAGCCCAGTCACAGCTCCTCTGTTCTGACTTCCAAACTCAATATCACCTTCAAGGAGTCCGATTCTGGAAAAGTGTTCAACATGAAAGTTGTATATATGGGTCTTACTATTCAGTATCCAAATTTCAGCCCATTTGACAACCTCTAGCCCGAAAAATGGTATGAAAAGTACACATAGATCAACCTGTCAGGAACAACACTCTAGTTCTTACTTTAACCCCAATTTGAGTTATCTACTCGTGTGATTGGGCTTTTGAGGTCTTCATGAAAGTTATAGACCTCTCTCTTATCTTTAAAATGCCATCAGATTCACCTCATTTGACCACCTACATCCCAAGATATAGCCCAAATATAGAAGCAACGTAAGACGTAAATTATGCTGAAAAATTTAATTAAGTCCAATTTGAGTCCAAACTTACAAAACATAATCAAAATCAATCAATTAAGTACATGAAGAGTGTAAATGACTAAAAATGAAAGCTTATTATTGTATCAAATATGTGATCATTAAATTCCTCCACACTTAGCTTTTTGCACTCTTGGGCAAAACACAAGACTAAAAAAAAAATGAAACAGACTCAAAATCTAAGCACTCTAAAAGACTCAATTTCTAATAATATTTAAAAATGAAGAGCAATCAATCATTTAAGTAATCAAAACATTCATGAGGTAACATATCTTCACTTCTCAAATCAATAAGTAAGGATATTTCAATTGAAAAGCATGAGTCAAGAATGATAGATTTTCACAAGATTCACTCTCAATCCCTCAAGTGTTTAAAATGTAAGTATTTCACTCAATTCAACCCATAAAAATTACACTACCATAAGCTTGCTTATCTTCTACTTCTTCACTACTTAGAACACATGCACACACAAATCATGAGGACTTTATTCAAGGTTGTAATGGGGTTAAGGTAAAGGAGGAGGTAATATGGATATGACAAGTTAAACACCAGAGAATAAAAGAACATGGTTTTTTCATTTAAGGCACATAATGAGTTCGAAACAAAGAATAGTCAAATAAGCTCAAAGGAGTTAAGCAAGGGGAAATGGGTCATTTCTAATGCTTTATGTTGGCAGGAATCAGAGAATTTCCAAGAAGTCATAAGAGTACTTGATATCATATTGAGACAACATGCTGCTAAACAAGGCTGGCTATTTGATTAAAGTAGCTATTTCAAGAAAAAATACCTCAATCATATTTATGTATGCATATGAAAATGTAGTCTAAAAAAGAATTAAAGTAAGTTCTAGAGTAACAATTCCATGAGTGAAATTCACACAAGAAAGAAAAGAATGGTACAAATGTTCAATCCATTCATCAATAGGCTCAAAATCTCACAAGGCATAATTCCATCATTCTCAGTCTACCAATTCAACATCCATAACCAAGCATGTGAATTTTAAGAAAGAAGACAATTTACTCAATCATGCAAATTTCCCTGAATTTGAATTGCTACTTCCACACAAACTAGTTTTCTACCCAATTATTCCTTACTCTGCCATCAATTTTTGATGCGTCTCAAGAGTAAATAATTTACTCCTTACTCTACCATCCCTAATTACTTTTGTTGTTAATAAATTAATGACAAACACAACAAACATATTAACAAACACACTCCTATATTTTTTTTTTAGTTTTTTTTCTAATATAAACACAATAAACATATTAACAAATACATTTCCTAATTTTTTTATTTTTTTTTATTTTTGGTTTTTTTTTCACAACCATCCTTCCCCCAACCAGATCACAACATTGTCCTCAATGTCAAAACATAGATAGGTAAATGATAGAATATATTACTTGTTGCTGTAATTACTGAAAAGAAAAATCTCACACAAATTTAAACAGAAATAAAGTACGATAAATAAAACTAAAGATAAAGGATAGTTATAGATGAAGTGACAGATCACACTCTTGTTCCTTGCTGCCTCCCTTGCTGTTGCCTCTCTTACTGCTGCCTCCCTTGCTGCTGCCTTCTGACCAATCTATCTGAGCTGTTACTGGATTAGGTTCATAAACAAAAACTTCTAATTTATCAATCAACTCATCAATAGTGGAAGCAAAAATAAGGAGTCGTCTTGCCGAAAGTGTGATGACTTTCTGTTCCACAGCATGGTCAAGAAAATATAACAAAAGATCAAAGAAATTATTAACATTTAGCAAATCTATGGGTTTATGGTGGATGTTTATTTGGGCCCAAGAGACAATTTGAAAAATTTCTTCTAAAGTACCAAAATCACCCGGTAAGGCTACGAATGCATCAGAGTTTGCAAGCATTGTCCTTATTCGTTCATACATAGATGATACTTGAAGCTCCTCCCCAATTGTTTTTCCAGTGATATTCTGTTGAGCTAAAGATCTAGGAATGATACCTAAAACCTGACTGCCTTTTAAATGTGCAGCAAGTGATACAACCTTCATTAACCCAATGCTACCTCCCCCATATACTAAATGAATTTTTCTCGTAGCAAGTGTTCGACCAAGAGTGATTGCTGCATCTACATACTCTAAACCCTTCCCATATGTTGACCCACAAAATACACAAATATTGTTAAGTCTACGAACAGAAGAAGAAGAAGCTCCCTCCATTTTATACTCACACTCACTTTGAATGATTTTGAGTTGAAGGAAATTGAAGGAAATGTAGTGTTTAAATAGGGAAGAGAATAGAAAAAGTAATGATAGCACCTATATGGGTAGGTTGGCTATTGTCAGAAAAGTTTGAAATTAAAAAACAAAATTATTATTATTATTATTATTAAGGTTTTTTTTTGTTTTTTTTTTACTTCAAGAAAACCATCAGGGTAAAGAAGTCTAGAAACCCCCGAAGGATCCCATCCAAAGGATCGTCTGTCCAAAACCAAAATTCAACAAAATCATACAAAGATAAAATAATAATAACAAATGATGACATACCTTTATGTACAGGATTCATGACATATCTTTATACTGCTCGTCATGAATGCAGTCATACCAAGATGGCTCAGCTAATCTTGGAATTCTTCTCCCTCCCACTTGTTTGAAGAAAAGAGAATAAAGAAACCATCATGGGTTTCCATCCTGGGTCTAGAACTTGGAGAGCTCACACTTGGGTTCGTAACATCAACAAAGATGCTAAAATCTGAAACCCGCAATGTCCAAGATCCAGAATGCTCCATCCCAGGGAGCTGAGAGCCTTTTCTAATAAAAGAGAGGATCATGCTCAGATGCCTCATACGCTTTGGCTGGCGCGGGTTACTTCTCACTAATAACCAAAGTGGGACGCTTCTATTTGTCCATCAACTCCACAGTGCCTAGATGGTGAACATTGGGTTGTGGAGTGCGGCTCTCTACAGAGCATGGCACACGAACCTTATTTACGGACCGACGTGCGATGGTCCACCCGAGTCAATGATGGGCTACCGCTGGTAGGGGTTCCTAATCTAATTAAAGACCAAGTACAACCGAAGTTTTGCCTTTTTTATTCTTTTATA